>OU342740.1:392005954-392598031 GCA_910589775.1 Avena eriantha | reverse complement strand
TTTCAACCATTGATGTTAAACTTAATACTATTCCTAACTTGAGTTATTAAGGACCAGTTCCTTAATTAACTTCTATTCCAAAACTCTTTTCAGAATCCCTTTTAGGAATACTATAATATCGTAACATTCTTACTCTCAACTTCTACTCCCTATAAATATTTATTTATCAGTAGTTGCACTTTCATTCTTAATGTGTCGTATACACACTTAAGAATCACCCCTTTAAGCTCCCACTCAAAATATGTTCCTAACATATTTGGGTATGAGTCACTACTCTTACTCAACATATGTTCCTACATATTGTATCGAAGACTTATTTTTCTCCCACTAAAAATGTGTTCCCGACACATTTGAGTTCGAGACTTACATTGCTCCCACTCAAAAATATGTCATTCACATATTATTTTAGGAAGACTTTCATATCTCCCACTCAATTTCATGCAAATTTCATATCCACTCACTATTTTGAACGACTTCAAAATCCTTTGATCAAATATCAAACTTGGAGATTTACTATGAGACACTAGTACTTTACCAGTTTTAAATCCACTAGACTTTCAACACAATTGAATCAAAGTCATTTGAATTTGTCCAATACTTGACAAACTGTGCTTTTGTCATCCACCCCTTTTCCACTATGGCTTTGCAGTCATTTTGGAAAATCCAAGTAACCCCTTTTACTTGTTAAGATTCAGCAACAAATTGCTTTCAAATCTCAAGTGAAATTTTTCTTTAGGATTTCACATATCTTTAGTTTACCATTATTTCCTTAGTAGTTCATAGGTATGTCATATCTCGGTAATCATGAAAACTGATTCACAAATACCTCCATACAAGATGTGGAGTATATTTTGAATCCTACTTTGTGTAGTGAAAATACTAGTGGGGAAAGCACAATGATCATTATCATTGATTCTTTCCTTTGTGAAGAGAATCGTTCAGGAACGCTTTCCGTTGCGCTTCTCAACACTCTAATGTACGGTTTTTAATCCTCATCGTGTTTTACACGATCTTGAAAAGCTTCATAATCAAGAAATACCATTAAATATGAACTTTCTCGAGAATGCACCAAAATCCAAGCAATACTAGTTTTGCTTTCCTTTTTGTTCTAGATATGGCTATCATATTCATAATTTCCAATGAATACTCTACAAGGACTTATTTGCTATTGTTTTGGTTATATCGAATAACCCCAAAACTTCCATGATGATCCATACAATATATGGCGCCGATCTCACGAATTTATATGGTTCACTATATATTCTAATTGAGTGCCAACTATTTCTAACTAATGGTCTTTACATCTATACTGCAACAATTTATTTGGTGCCATCTATTCACCCACTCGATATCAAGTATCATATTGTGATGCTTTGCATTTTGATATTTCAAAAGCATTTCATTTCACAATTTACTTTATGCCAATCTTATAATGTCAAATTTCATTACTATTGATCAAATCGTAGTAATTAGATTCTCTTTTATCTTTAATACCCTTTGTTGATGATATACTTTGATCATATCAAATAGTTTCATTCTTATGTTTCCTTTGGTAAACTCCTTTACAAAATTTAAACAATCATATAATCATAATCACCATTTTGTTAAACTACAATACATCGAATATGCACTACAAGGAAAGTTTCCTTCCGCAATGACTTGGTCCGACGGTTGTGGTAGAAGGCGCGTCTTCCATGATGAAATTCTCGGCTTTGCCATGGCCGATGGAATTTGTTTTCCGGGTTCACGGCCCTCTACTATGACGGAACCACTAAAAACATGGAGGAAGCTCGGCTGGCGTGCGACAGAAGCAAGATTTTCATTTCCTCGCGCGATGTTGACTCACTGAAGTCTATTGAGGCATGTGGGTCCCGGACGTTAGTGTCTCTAGCGGACCATACTTTTCGGCCGCGCCTCCCTAATTTGAACTTGATAACGTTGCTCGATGCGTCTGCCATTTAGTTAGGCTCTAGGTCCCACATGTCAGCCTCTCATTAGAACGATCGTGTGTATGATGGAATTTTTTTCCTTCGCTCGCGCTACCCTGTTCGCTACCCTGTTCCAAAGTTGATAGCACTACTTGATGCATCTACCGTTTAATCAACCTCCTGGTACCCACATGTCATCCTCTCATTAGAAAAAACGTGTGTATCATGGAATTTTTTCCTTCGCTGGCACTACCCTGTTCGAAAGGTGATGGCGCTACTTGACGCATCTATCGTTTAACCAACCTCCTGAGCCCCACATGTCATCCGCTCATTAGAAGAAACATGTGTATGATGGATTTTTTTCCTTCGCTCACGCTACCCTGTTCCGAACTTGATAGCGATGTTTGATGCATCTACCATTTAATCATGCTGCTGGGCCCCACATGTCATCTTCTCATTAGAAGAAACATGTGTATGATGGATTTTTTACCCTCTATCGTGCCTTTGTGTTCCGAACTTGATAGCATTGCTCGCTGCATCAGCCGTTTATTCAGGCTGGTGGGTCCCTTATGCCAGCCTCAAATTAGAAGAATCGTGGGTATGATGGGATTTTTTTCTTCTCTAGCGCTACCCTATTCTGAACTAGATAGCATTGCTCAACGAATTTGTCATTTGCTCATGCTACTGGGTCCCCCATTTCAGCCTCTCATTACAAGAAACATGTGGATGCTGAACTTTTTTCTCGCTCGCGCCTCCCTATTTCGAACTGGCAACGTTGCTCGATGCAGCATCTTTATAAGGTCGCGCTGTTGGGTCCCACATATCAGCCTCTCTATAAATGAAACGTGTGTATGATGGACTTTTTTTGGCCATGTCTGCTGTTTTGACCTTGGCAACTTTCTGTGTCCCAGATGTCAACCACCTCTGTGCAAGAAACATGTCTATGCTGGGTCCTAGCTGATAGCATCTATTTGAAAGAAATGTGTGTATGTTGGACTGTTTTTTCGGGTCCCAGATGTCAGCCTTAGAGTACAAAAAATGCTCATAAAGGCTGAATGAAAAATATTCTAGGCTAACTCGGGGCGGATGCCCTATTCTTCATGGCTTATATTCCATGGGATCACTCCTAAATTGAATGGGCTATGGTCGGTGGCCCAAGACCACGAAAAGGCCGAATTAGAAGGTATTGGGCTATGCTTGGGGCTGATAGGCTAATTTCATGGGCTATGCTTGGGCCTGCTGGGTCTGACATGTCAGCTTCTCTATAAGTGCAACGTGTGTATGATGAACTTTTTTTGGCCGTGTCCGCTATTTTCACCATGGCAGTCGTGTATGGTCTTACTGTTGGGGCCCTTATGTCAGCCTCTCTGGCATGTTCTGGCTTGTGGGTCCCTAATGCAGCCTTGTATGTTCTGTCTGGCGGGTCCCTGATGCGAGCCTCTCTGTACAAGTATTTAAACTTTTTATTCGAACCCACCCTCAAAAGAAACTCCAAGGACGCTGCATGCTGGTGGGTTCGTGATGTTAGCCTCTCTGTAATGTGATATTGCTAGAAGAAAAAAATGTAAACCCAATATACGATTCGAACAAAAGACCTTCAAATCAAATAAATGTAAACTGAGTGTGCTGCCACTACAACAAAGATATTTATAGAATAAATATCATTAAACTTTTATTAGTACTACAATTTATGTATTAGTCTTCTTAAAAATATTTTGTGTGTCTATGTTTATCTCTTTTAAAATATAAAAGGGCTGCGCTCCTAGCATCTCAATTAATAAAATGCCACATAATGGAGTATTTTCTTAAAAACATGGGTAGGCAGAGTTTTTTTATTTTGAGAGGTGGGGCAATGCCTAAAAGGCTAAATTAAAAAGATTTTGGATATTCTACATAGGCTGCTCTATGTGGGTTATACTCCGTAGGCTATGCTCCATGGGCTTCATTCTCAAATTTTAGTGGGCTATGCTCAGCAGTCCCCTGACCCCTAAAAGGCCAAATTAATTTGTTCTCAGCTATGCTCCATGGGCTCCTTTCTCAAATTTCACTGGGTTGTGGTCAACATTCCCATAACCCCAAAAAGACCGAATAAAAATGTTCTGGGCTAGAGAGGGGCCGAATGAGCTACTAGATTTCTTCTCCTGGTTAATGAAAATTGCATTGTGATGTGCTCGACCGGATTCGAAACAAAGATCTTAGAGAGGGAGGGGGAAAGCGATAATTCTTTTGGCAGTATTCATGTCAAAATTCAGCAGTATAGAATAAGGTAGAAAAATTATCAATAGAATTGAAGTTCATATTCAGGAGCACTTGACCAATTCAGCAACATTTCACAAGTGACCAATTTAGCAATACAGACAATGAAATACAATAGCCATACATAGAGAATCAGTTTTTGTTTCAGCTCTAAAAACCTAGTCACGCGATCAGTTTGTCCTTTTCACCAAACACACTCAACCATTAGAGTAAGCAAAACTGACGATCAAGTCTTCTTTGAGTACCTTCTTCTCACATCAATGCCTGTGTGACCCTCGTATGTAACCCAAAATGCCCAAGTCTCATCTAGATTGTGACATGGCCATGTTTCAAAAGAAAAGCAAGACTATCTACTGCCCCTGATTTAAACAAGTACCAGTACATCAGTATTAGTTCCACAAAATGCTTTAGTAATAGTAATGACAGAACATTTGAGAGATTCAGTAGCTTTCCTTCTTGAAATTCAATAGTAGAACTGAGATAATAAGTTATTGTTCCATCTCAAAAAACCTTGGCGCACGATCAGTTTGTCCTATTCTCCGAATAGGCTCGATCATAGGAGCAAGCAAAACTGATGATCATGTCTGCTTCTGTGCGAATACCACCTCATTTCGTCAATGCCTGTGTGACCCCCATATGCATCCCAAAATTCCCAAGACTCATCTAGATAATTGTGACAATGCTAGGTTTCAAAATAAAAGCAATACTATTTGCTGCACTTGATCTAAACAAGTAACAGTACATAACTATTAGTTCAACAAAATACTTTGGTAATAGCAACGACAGAACAAAGGCAAAGCAAGACCATCTCCTGCCCTTGATCTAAACAATTACTACCAGTATATAGTAGTACAAAATACTCTGTAGTACAAGAACTAGTACTATACTAGTACTACTATGTATCCAAAATCCACCCGCCAACACATAGAGATCCCTAAGTGGGTTAAATAAATATTGTGTCAATTGGGGATTCTCCCCCGCGATTGATGCATATTGAGTTATGCAGGCCAGTAATATGAGATGGTTCACTACAAAACATAAAGGAATGTTTTCCCCTGGATGATTCCCGACACCTCCCAGATCCTAGGCATGGAGGAACTACAGATTGTACGGGCCCAAAACCCCAGCTCTATTGTCAGGTAATAGGCAGTGATCAACACATTGTACAAGTGCGACGAGCATGCGTTCGGCCTGATGCACACGATGGATCTACTGATGTCACCCGACTCGTGCATGTCAAATAGCAGAGCAAACACCATACCATCGTCCCCTGATCCGATCTTATCTACTCTCGATGAGCGTGGTGCCAACAACGGCTGGGAGATTACCTGGAGTTTCTAAAGGAAGTAAGATTCAGCAGACTAAATTGCAGCATGCTAAATATTATAAGAAAAAAATGAGAAAGTATGAGTAACCTGACTATGATAAAACATACGAGTACTCCCTCCATTTCAAATGTAAGATGTTTTAGCTTTTGTGAAATGAGTGTATCTACACCCCTTTTAGTATATGGGTTCACTTTAAACTAGGCACTAAAAAGAGTCTAAATAAACTAGTTTCGCAAAAGCTAAAACATCTTTATATATTTTGAAACGGAGGGAGTAGATACGGAGTACATGTGCAAGGCCATTGTTTCAACAAGTAGTGCTAGCTCCCAGTACAGAGAGCCATGTTTGAAAGGAAATGCTCGACCACTGGAGCATGATAAACTGATGATCAATACTTGTGTGACCCCCATATGGAACCCAAAATGCCCAAGTCTCATCTAGATTGCGACAAGGCCATGTTTCAAAAGAAAAGCAAGACTATCTACTTCCCTTGATTTAAACAAGTATAGTAAATCTGTATCAGTTTCACAAAATGTTTTAGTAATAGCAACGACAGAACATTTGAGAGATTCAATAGCTTTCCTGCTTGAAATTCAATCGCAGTACAGAGAGAATCAGTTCTTGTTCCAGCTCAAAAAACAGACTCGATCATTCGAGCAAGCAGAACTGACAATCAAGTGACAATGCATGTGTGACCCCCCATATGCAACCCAAAATGCCCAAGACTCATCTAGATAATTGTGACAATGATAACTTTCAAAAGAAAAGCAAGACAAACTGTTTCTCTTGATCTAAACAAGTAACAGTGCATCACTATTGGTTAAACAAAATATTTCAGTAATAGCAACGATAGAATAAAGGCAAAGAAGGACCATCACTTGTCCTTGTCCTAAACAAGTACTACCAGTACCAGTATATAGTAGTACAAAATAATCCGAAGTACAAGAACTAGTGCTATACTAGTACTACTCTGCATACAAAATCCAACCTCCAGTACACATACGTCCGTGGTATGTAGTGAAAGTGGGATAAAAAATCTGAGGTAGTAGAATGGTCAATTTGGAATTCTCCCTCGCGATGGATGCATATTCCGTAATACAGACCCTGGGTCTGAGAAGTTTGATGGTACACCACCATGGGATGATTTTCCTTCTGCATGATGGCAGGCACCGCCCTGCTCCCAAGAGTGAAGGAATTGAGCACTGCACCCTCCCAAAACCCAGTCTCTGGTGACGGGTAATAGACGATGAACTACACATTGTATAAGGGCAACAAGCACCCGTCTAGCCTGACGCACACAACGGATAAGATGATGTCGCCCCACTCGAGCATATCAAATAGCACAGAGAACACCATACCATCGTCCCTAGATCCGATGTTGTCTAGTCTTGATGAGCGCGGTGCCGACAGCAGCTGAGAGATGAACCTGAGATTTCTAAAGGAAGTAAGAATCGGTGGACTAAATTGCAGCATGCTAAATATACATATAAGAAGTTCTCAGTCTCCTGAGATCTAGGAACTCCCAAGAAAAAATACAGAGCCATGTTTCAAAGGAAATGCTAGATCATCGCCAGCGTTTCATCTAAACAGACTTGAACGACATATCATCATCAGAATCATGATGGTCATATTTGCCATCTCCCACATTGTGGATGCAAAATGAGTAATCTAGTGTGAACCTATAATGTTTCTTAATTAGGAAATTACGGTAATCTTAAGTAATCCTGATAGAGGTCGGCGACATGCTGCTCTTCGGCTCGAAAAACAGGCTATCTTTGGCAAACTCTTCTAGGTTTATAAAAGTGCAACTCCACCACGTACCGCGGAAACAAGCACGCCGCTGACCTGACGCACTGGACGGATACAGCGAGGCCATAGTCGATCATGTCAAATCGCACGATGAAAAATGTACCATCGTCCCCGGATACCATGGTGTCTACTCTCCATGAGCCAGGTGCTAGCAAAGGCTGAGAGATGTACTTGTGTTCCTCGCCGTAGTGGAAACTCTGCACTTAAATTGAGTGGGCTTTTTCAAGGTGAGCGAGGAGCGCTGTCGGCAGGGCAGAGAACTCGTATCCAGGCTCAGTGCAGTTGCACGGGCCGTGCGGGCATGCCATCTTGTGGTTGAGGAAGTCGTGGAAGGCGACCAATGTCCCACAACCGTCACTGGGGCATCTGATACCTTTTCCGCCGACGACTTGGAGGCGCAACTCCATGGAGCATGCGGCTAGCCGGATGGCGCTAGTAGTGTCCATACACATAGCGATTTCTCGGAAGGCGTCATCGCTGATCTTGCTCCAGCCACCATACCGAATGTTGTGCATCGAATCCACCATTGTGTCCGGATGGACTAGGGGCGATGGCGGATTCAATTATGATTGTTGGGGTTTCTTGGAGGAGAGTGATGGAGGCCTGCAAGAACCGATGCAGCGGGTGAGAAATGGCTAGGAAAATTTAGGAAGTGTGGTGCTCGAGAGAATCCAAAATGCGGCTAGCCAGTGTTAGCGAATGGGGATCGCCGGAGATGGGGAAGATGGGAGGCTCTTTGAACAAGGGGTGTTAATTTTGCATGTTCCCTCGTCGGTCTTCTGAAGTGGATCAAAGATGCCTGCTGAAGTTATAGCTAGAATGCTAGACTAGCAATCTGTCACATCCTGACTCAATATTGTATCGTCTCATCACGTAGACTGTGTTTCAGAAAAGTACGTGAACCCACATTTATCCACTCCCTCGATAGCGTGCACCATAGAATCACTTTTCTCGCACGCGAAGGATTTGAACCCACATGCCGAAATAAAAGGACGTCAATCCTTAAGCCAGCTCGCCCAACTCTGATAAATAGGACTACTTAAAAACTATAATAATAGGTGAAGCTTAAAAAATAATTATAATTTTGAGCCATGTCCATAGAATATCTGTTGTATATTTGGTTCTTATACTTTGTACCATGAAGTAGTAATCAACCTAATAGTACTCGTCATGCTCTAGAGAAATGACAAAGAACATTCTAGAATTATTGAGAAGTGTGTTTTGAGGTTTGTACATATCTTTTAGTGTGCTAAAGACTACCATTAGTATTTTCTAGATGCTAGAATGGATAGAATTAAGATCCAACAGTACTTTATGGACATAGCTCGAAATTATAATTATTTTTTGGCTTCACCTATTATAATTTTATATAAACTAGTAAAAGGCACGTGCCACACACGTGTATACTGTATGAAATGTGATTTAAAAAACATTAAGTTGTTATAATCCAATAGTCTTGTTTGAGAAAAATGCATACATTAAGTATATTCATAATAACTATCTACACATATTGAGAATACAACCTACTATGCTATGAATTTTTTTGGGGAGGGGTGACATGATGGTTCTAGAACATGGTGGAGTTTGCTCTAGGTAGTACTCAACACGAATCCACTTGCTCTGAACCATTGGATCTAATAGCCCAACGGTCAGGATTGGTACTATGGATTCAATTCAAAACTGCTCCTTTATAGTAGTAGAGAAAAATGATATGGCATATACTTCTACTATTTGATTCTCACGTGCAAGGCATGTGTAACTTACTAATAAGATATATAACACGAATAACTTTGAACATCGATCATCGGATATAGATTGACAGATTCCAACATTGCTAACTGTTGAATCTCTTGCAAATTTAAGAAAGAATCTATCGCGCTTACTTGTAGTTCAAATTTGACCTACTTTCTTTTAATCGACATAAAGTTATTTAAGTGCATGGGCGTAGTTATCTAATATATAGGGAAGCTTGAAACGTCCTAAGACTAGGGAATTGTAACAAAACATGTCGTGTTTTCTGAAAATTGGGTGGTGGCACTTTATTTTTTTGACTGGGGTATGTCCCAAAGGAGTGAGATGCTTCAATAATTAACATAGCTAGTGCATGTGTACATGTTACACCAAGGACCTTAAAAAAGTTAAAATTACAATCAAGCAATTAAAATTAGTAGTCGGGTTTAGCTCCTCCACCACGGAGCTGAACCATGCTCTTCGTAGTAGTACTAGTAAGCTGCATGTGTCTTGCACGTGAAATTCACATAATATACAGAAGCATGACATGTCATCAGTATATAACATTGTAATAGGTAAAGCTTGAAATGTCTATGAATTTGAGCCATGTTTCTAAAGTATGAGTGTATATTTGGTTCTTGCACTTTATATCATGTAGAAATAAACGTTTATTAGCTACCTAATAATTGAAAATTCTAGAACCATGGTCTAGAGAAACAATCGAGAAGATTCTACAATGATGGATAAGTGTGTTTTGACGTTTTTCTACATATATATCTTATCTTAT
Organism: Avena eriantha; assembly: GCA_910589775.1. Lineage (NCBI taxonomy): Eukaryota > Viridiplantae > Streptophyta > Magnoliopsida > Poales > Poaceae > Avena > Avena eriantha. The sequence goes on along the minus strand of OU342740.1, from coordinate 392,588,192 downwards.
CTTACCACTATATAGTGTACGAATAATTTTGAATATTGACCGTTCTATCTAGACTCGCGAATCCCAACATTTCCAGCCATTGGTTCTTCTTTTCCATTCTAGCATCTAGAAAATTTTATTGATAGTCTTCATCATAATGAATGGTATGCACAAAACTCAAAACACACTTCTCCGTCATTCTAGAATCTTCTCCCTTGTTTCTCTAGACCATGTTACCAGAATTTTCAAGTTTTAGATAGCTAATAATCGTTGACTTCTACATGATATACAAAGTACAAGAACCAAATATACACCCATACTTTATAGATATTGATCAAATTTATATATTTTTATATTTTACCTATTAAAATTTTATATAGTGATGATATGTCAAACGTCTATTATCTGAGTCTCACGTGTTGATCAAAAGGGACGTGCCACACACATATATACTGTATGAAATGTGATTTAACAAACATTAAGTTGTTATTAACCAATATTCTTGTTAGAGAAAAATGGATACATTAAGTCTATTAGTAATAACTATCTACCCATATTGAGAATACATCCTACTATACTATGAAATTTTGGGGGTGGTGAAATGATGGTTCTAGAAAATGTTGGAGTTTGCTCTAGGTACTATTCAACACGAATCCAGCTGCTCTGAACCATTAGATCTAACAACCCAATGGTCAGGATTGGTGCTATGGATCCAATTCAAAACTGCTCCATTGTAGTAGTAGAGAGAATACAACCTACTATATATGCTATGAAATTTTGGGGGTGATGACAAGATGTTTCTAGAACATGGTGGAGTTTTCTCTAGGTACTATTCAACACAAATCCAAGTGCGTTTAACCATTTGATCTAACAGCCCAACAGTTAGTATTGGTGCTAAGGATCCAATTGAAAACTGCTCCATTATAATAGTAGAGATAGAGATATGATATCGATATGGTCATCCTTTGAATAACCTTCATTCCCAATGCTTGGAAAGGAAGAGAAAAATTCCAAAGTTTGAATTCTACTAATTCCCAATTTTGAATAGTATACATAGCACCAATCCTGACCGTTGGGCTATAAGATACAATGGTTCAGAGCAGCTGGATTCGTGTTGAACAGTACCTAGAGAAAACTCCACCATGTTCTAGAACCATCATGCTTTAAGTCTCGTTAGAGAAAAAAAATGCATACATTAAGTTTATTAATAATAACTATCTACACATATTGAGAATACAACCTACTATGCTATGAAATTTTGGGGGTGGTTACATGATGGTTCTAGAACATGCATGGTGGAGTTTGCTCTAGGTACTATTCTACTCTGAACCATTGGATCTCATCACAACAGTCAGGATTGGTGCTATGGATCCTATTCAAAACTGCTCCATTATAGTGGTAGAGATATAGTGTACGAATAACTTTGAATATTGACCGTTGGATCAAGACTCGTGAATCCCAAAATTTCCAACCGTTGGATCTTCTTTTCCATTCTAGCATCTAGAAGATTCTAGAATGATGGTATACAAAGTACAAGAACGAAATATACACCCATACTTTATAGATGTTGATCAAATTTATATTTTTTCTGCTTTACCTATTACAATTTTTCTATAGTAATGATATGCCAGACGTCTATTATATCAGTCTCACGTGCAGGGCACGTGCAACTTACTAGTTTATATATGGTGTGCGGACAACTTTGAATATTGACCGATGATTCATGACCCGCGAATCCCAACATTGCTGCTAGTTATTGGATCCTCTAATCCATTTCATCATCTAGAAGATACTATTGATAGTATTTGTTATGTTACCTTACGACTACATAATGTACGAATAGCTTTGGGTATTGACCGTTGGATCAAGATTCGCGAACACCAACAATGCTAGTTGTTGGATCTTCTTTCTTCCATTCTACCGGGTGGTGGTGCTTTTCTCTACTACTTTAATGGAGCAGTTTTGAATTGGATCCATAGCACCAATCATGACCGTTGGGCTGTTAGATCCAATGGTTCAGAGCAGATGGATTCATGTTGAATAGTACCACTTTATCAATTTGTTTTCACCCATCAACTTAGTCATCCACGTAGGGCCACAGATTGGGGAGGTCGCGATCTTCGTGGACACACCACAAAATTATGACTGGGCCATCGAGTACAGGAAGCAGAGTCAGCATTCCGTCCAATCGCTTACCGTAGTCATCTTCATCGATATTTGCCACATGCATCGGCTTCATCAGCAACATTGATTGTCCCCTCGCTTCGGTAATCTGCCACATTAATCTTGGATCAGCTCCTTCCTCTTTAATCTCTCCCCTTCCCCACACCAAACCTTCTCTAATCCCCCGCTTCCAGCAACCATCTCCGTCCTCGTCTGTCATCCATGGCCACCTTCTAGCTGCCGCCCCGCCATACCGGAGCGCAAAGACCCCGACATCGCCGCACAAGAAGACAACGGCCTGCGCATTTGGGCCTTCTCCCAATGGAGAACAAAGTGGCATCTGGCGTGCGCCTTCCTTGATGCTGGGTATGGTCATCGCAAGTACCAGATGTATGGCCTCTACGGTAATCCGGACGGAACGTTGAAGGTCAAGTTCGTCAACTTCAGGGATGCCTGTCTCCTCTACGGCTAGGCCTTCCTGCGCGGCTGCGAGATGGTGGTGTTCACCGACGCTAACATTTTCACCAACTACTAGAACCGGTTCCCAAACAACAGCAACTTCATCCATAATGCTCTCCCGGAGCTGCCGATGGCTCCAAAGATACCACCTCATTATCCGGAGGTGCAGCTGATGGCTCAGGAGGTGCCGCCGCCTTATATAGAAGTGCCGATGAGTCAGGAGCCGGCTCTGTCGCTAGAGCTGTTGTTGGTGGTGATGTCACGAGCTGTCGCTGGCAGCGCGGACTAGGTGCTAGGAGGCGCCGGACCTGCACTAGTTTAGCAACGAGTCCTATATATGTAAACTCGTGCTATTATGATAATGGTTGAATGAAGTTTCTTTTGGTATTACTCGTCAAAAAAGTTTCTTTTGGTACTACTCATTGTACCCTGTAGTACTAGTAGTACTGCAAATGGAAATCTATTGAATATCCTTCCCCCTGGATGTTCATGAAGGAAGTGAAAATTTTGAAACCGGGAAAGTTTGAATTGCTACTCTATTGTAAGGACCAAAATGGTTCCCACCAACACAGCTGATGAACACGCCAGACAAAGACATGGAGCCACCGACAGAAGGCGGGTCGTTGATCGACGTGCGTGCGTAGTGCCACGTTGTGGACGAGGGAGAGATCAGCTGGCCGGGGTGTGGGGGTGGTGATGAGGGAGTGAAGCAGAGAGAAAACACATTTTTTTGCGTGCATATATATTGTGGTCCTGAAATTTACTCTACTCACTGTACCCTGTACCTCGTGTCAGGAACCCATCTGTCGTGGTATTGACCACGACAGATGCTACCGGGTAGCTTATGTAGAGGAGGCAAGGTGACGTAGGAGAATTTGGGAGCGATATTGGCACACGATGTACCCAGGTTCATGTCCCTCGATGGAGGATTGCTACGTCCTGCTGTCAATCCAGTATATGATATAGATTGGTTACATGGGAGTCGCCGTAGGCGGAGGGAGAGACTAGATCTAATCTGTTGTGAGAGAAGTCTCACCTAACTTCCCCGTCAGGGTGCCCCTGGTGGCTTTATATATGCAGCCAGTTAGGGTTTACAAGTGCTAATGGGCTTTCTATTGGAGTCAACGTCTTGGGCCTCCAATCGATGTGTCGTCTGGGTCTAGTATGTCCTATTCGTCGTATTAGGCGAGTTAATCCGCCTAGGGTTAGGCATCAGTCGGCTCGCTCCAGCTGGCGACTCATCTTCGTGGGCATACCCCGATTGATATTCCCCCATCAGTAGTCCCCGCGCACGTCAGGGACTCGGCGATAACTTCAAGATGCCGAATCGGCGCAGGTGATTCCAGAGTCGAGTTGATGGTGAGTCATTGGCGAGCTCCTAAAATAGATAAATAGCTCATGAAGTAGCCCAATTGCCTAGGCGAGTCGACACGTCGGGCGAGTCATCATTGGACGGAGTTGCCCCTTGGAGAAGTTTGGCCAGCGCCTTGTCAACTTGCTGTCATAAAGGATGTGGAGGCCACCAAATAATTGATGGTGAAGTCGCCAAGTCGGTGCAGGGGAATACGCGAGAAGAGGCCATGAGGGGCGAGTTCCCGAGCGTGTTGAGTATGCGAGGGCGAATCCACGATGGCGAGTCCTCGAGCATGTTGCGTATGCGAGGGCGAGTCCGTGGTGGCGAGACCCCAAGTGTGTTGAGTACGGGAGGGCGAGTCCGCGGTGGCGAGTCCCCGAGCATGTTGAGTACGCGAGGGCGAGTCCGTGGTGGCGAGTCCTCGAGCGTGTTGAGTACGCGAGGGCGAGTCCGCGGTGGCGAGTCCCTGAGCGTGTTGAGTATACGAGGGCGAGTCCGCGGTGGCAAGTCCCCGAGCGTGTTGAGTACGCGAGGGCGAGTCTGTGGTGGTGAGTCCCCGAGCGTGTTGAGTATGCGTGGGTGAGTCCGCGGTGGCAAGTCCTCGAGCGTGTTGAGTACGCGAGGGTGAGTCCGTGATGGCGAGTCCCCGAGCATGTTGAGTACACGAGGGCAAGTCCGCGGTGGCGAGTACCCGAGCATGTTGAGTACATGAGGGCGAGTCCGCGGTGGCGAGTCCCCGAACGTGTTGAGTACACGAGGGAGAGTCCGCGGTGGCGAGTCCCCGAGCGTGGTGAGTCCGTGATGATGGCGAGTCCGCGGGGGAAGAGTCCCTGAGTGTGGCGAGTCCGTGAGGGGAGAGTCCCCGAGTGTGGCGAGTCCATGATGATTGCGAGTCCACGAGGGGAGAGTTTCCGAGTGTGGCGAGTCCGCGATGACGTTGATTGCATTGTTTTTGTTAGCGAGTCTCTTATCTTGGCCTAGGGGGCTAGTCGCATGGCGACTCCAAAGATGGCTCTCGGCTTAGCATTCTTCCTAGATGATCCGAGACTCGGTTTATGAGTCCTCGTCCATAGTACTTGGCCGTGCGACTGGCACTATCTAAGGTTGAGAAGGACATGGTGCTATTTGTGTAGCACTGCCATTTGTCTTGACCCAGAAGGCCAGTCGAGCAAGGAGACTCCAATGATGGCTCTCGGTTAGCGTTTTTCATGGACAGTCCGAGGCTCGGTTTACGAGTCCTCGTCCACACTACTTGGCTATTGCGAGTCACTCTTTGAAAGGTTGACAAAGGCGAACTGATTTTCCTGAGGGGAAGAGACGCCCAGTGGTGAGTCCATGCAACGTGGCATGCGATCCTCTCTGGCGACTCGGACGATGAAGGTCCCTTAGTAGGCTTGGCATACGCATTCGACGTAGCAAAAGTATAAGCGCGCTTTGGTGGAGTCGATGCGGCGGACATAGAGTCGACGTGGCGGACGGAGGTCATGCTATGGCGAAGTCGACGCGGCGGACACGGGGTCGACGCGGCGGACGTAGGTCGTGCTATGGATAATTTGACGCGGTGGACACGGGGTCAACGCGGCAGACGTAGGTCACGCTGGGGCGAAGTCGACGCGGCGGACATAGGGTCGACGCAGCGGACGTAGGTCGCGCTGGGGCAAAGGCGACGCGGCGGACGTAGGTCGCACTGGGGCGAAGTCGACGCGGCAGACACGGGGTCGATGCGACGGACAGAGGTCGCGCTATGGCGAAGTCTTGCGGCGTTTTGCCGGTAGCATGGTGAGTACGTGACACGCCAGTTTGCGGCGGGTGTGTCCATGGGGGCAGCGAGTCCGCTACAGGGAGGTGAGTCCTCGAGCATGGAGAGTCCGCGAGGGTGGCGAGTCCACGAGGGGAAAGTCGCGAGTCCTAGAGTACGGCGTTTAGCCGGAAGGAGTGGACGAGTCAGCAAGCTCGATCGGACCATTGGTCGGACGGAGTGGCGTGGCTGAGTTGCTTTAGTGAAGATGCGCGGTAGCCAGTAGGATGGCGAGTCGCCAAACATGGCAAGTCCATGACCCTGGCGAGTTCACGACGGCGAGGAAAGTCCCCGAGCATGGAGAATCCACGAGGGAGGCGAGTCTGCGGTGGCGAGTTCTCGGTGGTGAGTCATGACTGGGACTAGCTAGTAGACTGGCCATGGCGAATCCGTGTAGACTCGCTGATCCATGGTTGTGATCGGAGAGGCGTCCCCATCTTACTTCCATGGACGCAAGTATCCCAAATCCAGGCAGTGTGGCACTTGTATGCAAACAAAGATAATGGATTAGATCTAAAGAAAATAATCAACTATGAGTAATAAACGGGAGAGAGATTCGTTGTTGTCAAATCAATCCAATGCGTGAAGGCCGATCAACAACTGCATGTGTGGCTGTCTTGGTCGATCTTATGTATTCATGTCGGAACTTACCCCCTCAGGTCCCGCACGAATCGATAGGCACTCGAAAGTCCCCTCCCCCTCCCGGGCCCCTCCCTTGCCTCCCTCGCCGGACTAGCCGGTGAGTGGCGGCGGGAGGTTAGTGCCGGCAGAGATGTAGGTATTTCTAGTAGTAGTAGCTTTAGGGTTTGGCCTCGTGCTGTGTGTGGGCGTTTTGCCCGGAAGAAGATGCGTTCAGATCCATCCGGCTGGATCTGGATCTGCCTCCTTCTCTGGTTCGTCACGGTGGTGCTCCGGTGGGCGGAGCCGGCGGCTACGGCGAACGATGTGAGGAGCTTCTTCGTTAATAAAGCCGTGTTGCTCCATCGGCTGGGCGGAAGTATGGGTTCTATGGAATTCCTGGTCGGCCAAGGTGGCGAGGGGGAACGGTGTGGTTCTCGGCAGGTGGTCGGTACTGTGTTCCCTATGGCCGGCCGTGGCGGCGAGGACGGGGAACACGAACGAGATCTTGCTGGGCCTTCGTCAGTGCGGTGGCCTCCGATCTTTCCCGTGGGGAAGGTCGTCTTCCTGGTGAAGAGTTGCGGGAGGAGCGTGGACGAGCTGTCAAGACGGAGCCATCGCGGTGGTGGCTCCTGGCTCGCGGTGAGCCGGTGTCGGGGGGATGATCCCTAGGTACCCAAACCAGACAAGAAACCAGGTAGTCGGATCACGTTCGGCTGACCAGATGCAGCCGGACAGGGTAAGACAGACCGGCTATCACCCGGTAGCCGGATCAGCAAGAGACAGCCAGATACGACGATGTAGCCAGACCCAATCAGTGAGACAGGACGACGTGCGTATCAGTGCACGGTACGCCCTGTACGATGACAAGACTGGCAACCACCCGGCCATACCGAAGACTTTGCGAGGATGACGCAGGAACAGTGGCCTGTGCTGACGACGGGCTCGCACGGCGTCCACTATGCCTACGACAGCCATACCGATCGTACTCCGATAAGACATACCATACCGGACACTGTGGATGACTAGCCGGCTGGGGCCCGCGTGTGGGGCTCGCCAGTCGGCTTGGCCAGGGAGACCGTTGCCTCTCTGCCTATATAAGGAGAGGCAAGGCCTCAGTAGAAAGGGTTGGTGATATAGCATTTAAGGCAGTAGATAGCACATACAGCTCGAGGAGCACTTGTATTTGGTGTATCCCACATAGTCAGATCCGGCACATGCACACTTTCTTCAAGCAATGTTGAAACCGTGTGTTGGCCCGGCAGAGCCGAGGTATGAATATTTGCCGAGCCAAGGAGGTAAAAGGATGAGAAGCACATTAGGAATAGATAAGAAGGACGTACCCTTGATCTGCTCCAAGTTCTTTCGCATGATTTTGTTTTCAGCTTCCACCCCAGCTGCAGAAACCGAACAATCAGATTCATTCGGCAAGTGAAGTGGAAGCAAAATGAGGAAGGGAGTAAGAAAGAAATTTACCCCTTTTCTCATACTCAGCGATGAGTGCAGCCTGTTTCGTGCGAAGATTTTTATGTGTATCCAACAAGCGCTGGAATTCGGCACTTCGGCGGTTGGTGGTCACCTGAAGAGGATACAGAAACTTTAGTCAGGTGTGTGCATGTTCGAAGTGTACTAAGATCCGGGCCAAGTGGAACTTAACCTGGCTCTAGGTGTGTGCAGGTTCGAAGTGTACTAAAATCCGGGCCAAGTGGAACTTAACCCGGCTCTAGGTGTGTGCATATTCGAAGTGTACTAAGATCCGGGCCAAGTGGAACTTAACCCGGCTCTAGGTGTGTGCATATTCGAAGTGTACTAAAATCCGGGCCAAGTGGAACTTAACCCGGCTCTAGGTGTGTGCATGTTCGAAGTGTACTAAAATCCGGGCCAAGTGGAACTGAACCCGGCTCTAGGTGTGTGCATGTTCGAAGTGTACTAAAATCCGGGCCAAGTGGAACTTAACCCGGCTCTAGGTGTGTGCATATTCGAAGTGTACTAAAATCCGGGCCAAGTGGAACTTAACCCGGCTCTAGGTGTGTGCATGTTCGAAGTTATTATGGAGCTACGTTAGTTCTATAAAAGAGCATCCGGCCGAGTAACAAGTTACTCCCCCGGAGGCTCGGGGACTAATGGTTATTATCTACAATTTACGAAGGAGAAAACGGCGTACCTCCATCATCCGTCCAGCGAGGTTAATGGCCTTGGCGGCGGTATTCACTTGATCAGACTCCTGGATTACCTCGGCCTTGTTCCAGTTCATGAAGAACTCCATCAAGCTTGGGGGGTACCGTTCGCCTGAGGGCATATGTGGCGTCACCAAACCCTTAGCGTGTGCTTCCTTCCTCTCCACCAAGGAAAGGGTCTGGCTGGTATGCAGAACCAACTGCTGAGACTCCGTTGGCTCAGCAGGCGCGTCCTTTGCCGCTGGTGTTTTCTTGAGGAGCATGGACTCAAGGGTACGTTGCCCAGGCTCGGCAGTGTTGGGCTTGGTAACGTCTTGAGTCTTCTTACCCTTGGCTTGCTGGGAAGAAGAAGCCGTAGCAGCGGTTTTCCCCTGCCGAGGTTGGGAGGACTCGGAAGATGCAGAGGAACTGGGTGCTGCTACTTTCGTTGCTGGACTTGGTGCCGGTGCTGATGTTTTCGCTGCCGGGGTTGGTGCTACTGACGAGGCTGGAGTTGGTGCTGTTCTGGCTGCTGGTACTGGAACAAATGCTAGAGTCGAAGTAGCTTTGGAGGCTGCTGGTTGTGGCGTCGCCGAGGTAGTGGCTGCCGTTGTTCTGGTTGGGCCAGTTTCCCCCGCCCCAGGTTGATCCGGAGCGGCCGCAGAGCTTTCCGAAATGGGGCTCAGCGGACGTGGCTCATCGTCGCGACGAGGCGAGGGACTGGCCTGGAGAGGCGATGAGATACTGGACCCACTCTGAGGGACCTCCACCGGAGCCCTGTGAGATCAGGTAACGTTAGAAGGAAAGTTACGACGAGGTAAGGAAGAACGAGTTATAGAAGAAAGAAGGACTTACACATCCGAGGTTTCGTCTGCTCTGGGTTTCCGAGCCCTTCGTAGTGGGGCCTTCTTTCGCCTTTTAGCGGGCTCGGAAGGTCCGGAGGAAGAGCTTGAGGAGGCCACGCGCTTTTTCTTCGGCGCCATCGGAACTGGCTCGCCCGTGGCGAGAGGAGGATCCTCGTGGATATGGCCACCGGCGTGAGCTGATGGCAGAAAAGCAAAAGAAAGGGGGACAGCCTCAAACGGTTCAATTATCTCGATATCCGAGTAATCTTCATCATCGGGCCAATCTCTGGCAGAAGAGAAGTTACCCGTGGGTCGTTTCGTGGCATCAGTCATGGGGAGAAACATCTCTTGGTCCGGCTCCTCCACGTCCGAAGTCTCCCGGTCCGGTGCCCACTTAAGGGTCGGATCAGTGCCGTCCTCGAGCGTTTGCTGAAGGAATAGCTGAGGAAAAGAATAAACAGACGAATCAGAAATGCAACAATAATAGACAAGTAACTGGTCCGGGGTAAGTTTGCTACATGAAACTCACCATGGGAGGAAGCCGGTCACGGCAGAAGTGCTCAATCCCCCAAGTCCAATCAGGGGAGAAATCCTTCTGAGTGGTGAAAAGAGCCTTAACCCGGTGGAAGATCTCCGTGTTGTTCGATCCCAACCGGACTTCATCTTGTGGGTGCGCTTCTGGAGAGGGGAGATTCGGTTGCGCACGAAAGTGATCATCGCATCCTCGTTGCGCAACCCGAGCTCCTTCAGCTCCGCGAACCTCTTGCTCACTTGGTTGGCCAGGGCCATAGGTTTCTTCGGAACGGCGTCCCACAGATCCAGGTTCGGCGGACCCGGGGTATAGGGAAGCAACCGGATCAAATCTTCGGTGCCTGTGTTCCGGACATAAAAGAACGTCCGGGCCCAACCTTTGCAGGATTCTAGCCCTGTGACCCGAGGGAAAACAGAAAACCTCTGGGGTGAGATGGAGGCTGCTCCGAACTGCGTGAGCTGCTTGTCCTCCGGGTCAGCGTGAATGTCGGGGATAACGTTGCGGCGAAGGGCGAAAAACCGGATCCATAGCTCCTTTGTGGGCCATAATCCGGCGTAGCCCTCAATCGTAGAGGCGAAAGCAGAGAGGGAAGTAATGGCATTGGCCGGAAGATGGTGCGGCTGGAGATGGTAGGTGCCGAGCCAATCATGGAAGAAGTCACTCACCGGGAGTCCGAAGCCCCGCTGAAAATGAGACAGGAACACAACAAACTCCCCGGGGTTGGGCGAAGGAGCTAGCTCAGTGGAGGTGAGGCGAGCGGCGACGCCGGTAGGGAGGCGTCTGGTCCGGTAGAGCCAATCCAGATCGTCCTGGCAGACCCAGGAGCCGGCCCATGCACCGCGGTCCCCAGCGGCGGCGGCCTCCTCCATGTCTTGATCAGAAACGGCGAGCTCTTCTTCAGTCATCTGCTCCTCGAAGCCCTCGCTGGCGCTGGAGGCGGCGGGGGACAGCGGCTTGGATTGGCAAGGACCCGTAGCAGGAGATTGACGTCGCAGTGATGGAGACGTAGAGGTGAAACGGAGAAGTGCGGCGGCGACGCTGTTTTTTGGCAGTACTGGCGGCGGCACAGTCGCGAGGAAGACGAAGGAGAGTAGCAGCAGGCAGAGGCGTGCGGAGGGGAAAATCCTAAGGAACGCACGCCTCCGCTATTTAACCCCCACGTAAGCGGCGAGCGGGATCGCACCCTGTGGACCGACCACACGCTGTGGCCATGTATTACCCGTCCGGACCAATCAGTAAGGAGCCACACGGAAGGCCTCAGGGCGGAAAGAATCCTGGGACGTGAGGCACTGATGCGGTAAACGAGGGGGCAGGCGTGACGTGACCCGCGCACAGTGATGACTGACGGTTACTGCGGCGATTACTGTACCGTCCCTTAAAATAAGACAACACAATGATTACCGTTCACATGGGTTAGCGTATGAGAGAAGGAAGCAAGACCCGGATGGAACTGTGGTAACCCGGCTGGCAAGTGAAAACTTGAAATGTGCGAAGGGAACGTAAATCCATACAAACCGAGGTAAAGAGGTAACTCGGCAATAACGACCGGGCCACAAGATTGAACCTGGTGTAGCCTTAGCGGCCAAGGCAGCAAAGACCGCACCAGCTTCGGTGACTAATGTTGGGGGGGATACCCCCGGGTAGGGTCACGCTGGGGTATAAAGGCCAAGTTAGCCGAGGTTCGGCAAGGCCAAAGCAGATGCTGGCCGGGTCACCTCAAGGCAGGCCGAGTCACGGGGTAATCCGGACCTGGGGCGTTCGCCTAACTAGGTCTCATCCGACTTAAGCAGTAATTCGGAAGTGTATGTCTAACCTGTATGCAGGAAAAGGGTGTGGCCGGATGAACCATCGTCCGGGTCGCAGTAACCTTCTAGGAGAAGGAAGGAATCTCGCTGGTCAAAAGGAGCCCCGGTACGCACTGCCTGAGCGAAGCGAGCAAGGACTGGGCCACCGGGGCGTGGCCGACAAGCGTGACGACGCCCGTGTCAGCTGACGAGCTAAAGTGTAGCTGACGAGGGGCGGGGCGTGGCTCACGTAGCTAAAGCATAGCTGACGAGGGGGAAAAAGCACCCCGGTCGGTTTGCCACTTTGGGAGGAGGCATATTCTTAGGAATATGCCTCCACATATGCCCTAGGCAGGAACCGAGCCTCCTCTATAAAAGGGGGGCTAGGGCTTCTGTAGGAGGGATTGATTTGGCTACGATTCAGTTTTGGGGCTAGGGTTTCAGGTGTGACCTGTGGGTGAGAGTAAGAGAGCTCTTTCTTCCTCCTCTCGCCAATACAGCTCTAGGAGCACTTGTAACCTCGGAAGCAAATCAATACAAGCTCTTGTGTGGAGAATCACTTCACTATCCCTCCCTGGATTCCCCTAGCGAGTATTAGTCCCCACCTTTAGCCTATACATGGCATCTGCCGTGACACCACCACGACAAGTAGGGACTTTACCTCACCACGAGGGCCCCGAACCTGGGTACTTCTTGCGTCCCGCTACGCTTGCTTGTATCCAATCTCGCCGTCGATAGCTTCCCTGCTAGTCCCCACACCTCTATCTAACCTCCTCAGGTACTGCCGTTCCGAATACAACGACAGCCGGCGTTCGCCCTCTTCTCCTTCACCGTTGGCTGCTCCTCATGCGGTTCATTCGCACCGGCCCTTGGATGGCGGCGACTGCCGCTGGGCTGGTGCCCGTTCTGGTCGAAGGGCGACCATCTTGCGCCATGGTTGCGCTTTCTTCAACCTCCGTTGCGGAGGCCTTGATAGGAGCGTCTCGTCGGAGTTCTCCCCACTGTGCTGCCAAGTGGTTCGTCCCCGGCCGTGCTCTGGTGGTCGACGAAGTGGGCTCGCAGTTGATTGCGGTGGAGAAGAGGCTCAAGGACCCGATTGCTTTTTAGTCTTTTGTAAATTTTTCTGTACTGCTTTTAGTTTCCCCTTTCTATAGGGGCTTTCTTGTAATATGTATCCACCGCCCAGATAATATGAGTAGCTTCTAGGGTCTTCAGGCCCTTTCCCCTTAAAAAAACGTATTCATGTAGGAACATCACGCCGCTGCTCCTAGGCGTCTGGTCGGGCTTTGATTGTCGTGTCATGGACCTTAGAAATGCCGTTCCATGACACTAAATCGCTGGTTGATTCTCCACGCAGCCGGAGGCACAAATTTAGAAGGTACTTGCACCAAACAATTAGTAGACACAAAGTACAGAATATAATAATTGTAATAAGCTTGAGCATAGAATGTCGATTGTTTTATCTAATCTGATCAGACACACTAAGCAGCATGGACACAGATTGATATTTTTGACCAAAATAATTGGAATCATGTATATGAAAGTATTTGATTTGGAGTCTCCCCGTCTACTTGGGTGGTATCCATCCGGTGATTGATCTGGTGACTTTGCTTATCCAGTCGCACATGGAGACTCACTAGTAGAAACCAGGCCATTAGCTCCGGTTCGTAAGGACCTTTAGTCCCGGATTGTGAACCGGGAGTGCCAAAGCGGGACTAAAGGTCCTGCCTTTAGCCCCGGTTCTGTTACGAACCGGGACTAGAGGTCCACGACGTGGCCCTGCGAGCCGCGCTAGCTAGACGACATTTAGTCCTGGTTCGTAACACGAACGGAGACTAAAGGTTCCCTGCCGCAGCAGCATTTTGGGCCAGTTGGCTGCCGCGGTAGTGTTGAGAAATAGAGCAATTTTCCAAGATATTTAACCAAAATAAAAGGCAGATAAAGCATAGGCATAATAATAAAAAAAGACCAAAAGATGATATACATCACGGTAGAGGAACCGCCGGTGTTCCCGTTAGCGTTGGCACTGTCGTCAGCCATGTTGTCGAGGAAAAGGTTGTTGATGTCGGGGAAGAAGTCGTCGTTGGGGAAGACGTCGCTATAGTCGCTATCCGTGAAGGAGTCCGTGATGAAGCCAGTAGTCGCGCTGGTAGCGCTCCCCAAAAACCTTATCGCCCTTCTCCCGTACAGGAATCGAAGCAGTGGGGTCTCGGAGGCCTACTGTCCCAGCTCGCGGTGCACGCCGCAAGACGGGATGGGGAAGATCTAAGCAGCGCAATGCTCTGAAACTGGAGGCACAGGGTGTGTGCGTTGGTATGTCTGAGGAGAGGAGCGACCTCTCACTCTTATAGGCACGGGTAGGCAGGCGAACAGTCGGTGTCGGGAGAGGAAACGAACAGGCATCGACCGAAGCCGAACAACGTCCACTAAGCTCGAATTAAATCTCCACTGAGTTCGTGTGTATTAAAAATACACTCACATAGACTGTTCAAATTATTATCCATTTATGCTTGGCAAAAAGAAAGAGAAGTTCTCGCCTCGAGGCATTCCCGCAACCCGCGGCGCGCGCGCACGTCGTGGCGAGGCGAGGCGTGGTGAGGCGGGCGGCGGAGGAGGAGGAGCACGTGTGTATATGTCTTCTCTTCTCAAGCTCGTACAAGTGGTGGAAGAGTTCTCCTTATAAGCTGGTCCAACTTCCACTCAACTAGCAATGTGGGATTAAACTCTTGTCCCACCTCTTTGCCTTGCATGAATGGGCCAAGTGGGCCTCTAGGATTTCAGGAATTGTTGAATAATATAAATGGGCTGGGCCTTTATTAGGCAAAATTCCAACAATCCCCCACCAGATCCCAGAGGCACACATAAATTTTCCTATGGTTCCAAAACATTGTTTATATACTGGTACTGGTGGAGACTGTTAAGTTAAACTTCCACCTAGAACTCTATGCTACACTAGTTTGCAACTTGTACTGTGGACTATGCCTTGAACTGCAAGTTTGCTGCATTCTAGCTTTACACAAAGCCTTGACCAATACTGGGCTGCCGTGGGACTTCCCCTCGGGTGGAGCTTATGCGTCATACTCCGTAGCCTTTCATGAGTTTATTAGAGAGCACCCAACTCTCATAGACTGCGACATTTAACAATCAGACTCATATAGGTATGTTCTTCAAAAGATGTTCTGCAGGACAACATCTCTGCTTAAACTAAGCCACTTAGAACACATTAAGATAAATCAACCTGCCATGCAGAATAGGAAAGTATTGCATCTTCACGAAGTGGTGTTTTAAAGTAGGGATACTTTCCTCTCAGTTAACCAACATATTGTATCCCAATTCTAATTCACGGGATCTCCGATCACATAGAGTAGTTTACCACTGTGGAAAACTTATATTGTGGGTCTCATACCCATCTCCTTTGATGAATTTTCTATCACATTATGTGATAGACCCTTTGTGAAGGGATCTGCCAAATTCTTAGATGTTTGGATATAATCCAATGCAATAACTCCGGAGTTTCTCATTTTCCTGACAGATTTCAATCTCCTCTTCACATGTCTTGAGGACTTCATATTATCCTTAGAACTGTTAACTTTAACAATCACAGTTTGATTATCACAGTTCATTGGGATTACGGTATAGGTTTCTCAACCATAGGTAAGTCCATCAAGAGTTATCGAAGCCACTCTGCTTCAATAGTGGCTGTGTCTAATGCTGCGAGTTCTGCTTCCATAGTTGACCTTGTTAAGATGGTCTGCTTGCAAGACTTCCAAGAAACAGCACCACCACCAAGTGTAAATATATATCCACTCGTGTCCTTTATCTCATCAGCATCAGATATCCAATTTGAATCACTATAACCCTCCTGCACCCTTGGGTACCCAGTATAGTGAATGCCGTAGCTCGCAGTGCCATTTAGATAGCGCATGACTCTCTCAAGAGCTTGCCAATGATCATCTCTAGGATTTGAAACAAACCGACTGAGTTTACTTACAGCAAAAGTGATGTCAGGCCTTGTAGCGCTAGCTAAATACATAAGAGACCCAATAATCTACGAATATGTCAATTGATCTCTAGTAGTGCCTCTATTCTTTCGAAGTAACACACTAGGATCATACGGTGTTCGAGAAGACTTGCAGTTGCTATACCCAAAGCCACTCAAGATCTTTTCCACATAGTGAGACTGAAGCAGTGTGATCCCACCATTATCATCTCTCAATAGCTTGATGTTCAAAATAACATCAGCTACTCCTAGATCCTTCATCTCAAAAGACCGAGATAACAAATCCTTGACTTCCTTAATCACATTAAGATTGGTCCCAAAAATCAGTATGTCATCAACATACAAACAAAGAATTACTCCCTTGTCCCCACCATAGCGATAGTATATACATTTGTCAGCTTCGTTTATAGCAAAACCTGCAGTGGTTAGGGTTCTCTCAAACTTCTCGTGCCACTGCTTAGGTGCTTGTTTAAGGCCATATAAAGACTTCAACAACTTACACACTTTTCCTTCTTGACCACTCACTACAAATCCATCTGGCTGATCCATATAAATTTCCTTGTCCAACTCTCCATTTAGGAAAGCCGTCTTAACGTCCATTTGATGAACGAGAAGACCATGTGCGGCAGATAAAGATAGTAGTACGCGAATGGTGGTCAATCTGGCTACGGATGAGTAAGTATCGAAGAAGTCCTCACCTTCTTTTTGGGTATAACCCTTGGCTACAAGTCTTGCCTTGTACTTCTCAATAGTACCATCAGGCCTAAGTTTCTTCTTAAACATCCATTTGCATCCTACAGGTTTGCACCCATAAGGACGATCGGTGATCTCCCATGTTCCATTTGCTAAGATGGAATGCATCTCACTACGAACGGCTTCCTTCCAGTAGTCAGCATCAGGAGATGCATAGGCTTCTGAAATAGAAGTAGGAGTATAATCCATTAGGTACACAATGAAATCATTACCAAAGGATTTTATAGTCCTCTGTTTCTTACTCCTCTTAGGAATTTCATTATCATCCTCCTCAGGTTTTTTCGAGTGTTCAATAGGAATGGTATGTTCAGGAATTGTGGGTATTTCCTGATTCAATGAGTCAGGTATCTCCTGATTTGATGAGCTAGGTATATCCTTCATGGGAAAGATATCCTCAAAGAAAGTCACATCATTTGACTCCATGATTGTACCAACATGCATGTCTGGTACTCCAGATTTTACTATCAAGAATCTATAACCAATGCTATGAAAAGCATATCCAGAAAAACATAGTCCACAGTTTTTGGTCCAAGTTTGTGCTTCTTTGGGATTGGCACATGAACCTTTGCCAGACAGCCCCAAGTTCGCAAGTAAGAAAGATTTAATCTTTTCTTTTCCCATTCTTCAAATGGAGTAATCTCTTTGTTCTTAGTGGGAACTCGGTTTAGGACATGACATGCAGTCAGTAATGCCCCCCCACCATTCCTTGGAGAGACCCGATGTGTCTAACATGGCGTTAACCAAATCTGTTAGAGTACGGTTCTTTCTTTCGGCTACCCCGTTTGACTAGGGCGAGTAGGGAGGCGTCCTCTCATGGATTATACCATGTTCCGCACAAAAAGAATCAAACTCGTTGGAAAAATACTCTCCACCACGATCAGACCTAAGCCTCTTAATATTTCAATCAAGTTGGTTTTCCGCTTCAGCTTTATAGATTTTGAAGTAACTCAAAGCCTCATCTTTTGATTTTAGAAGATACACATGACAATATCTCGTAGAGTCATCGATCAATGTCATAAAATATTTCTTTCCACCTTTTGTGAACACACCATTCATCTCACAAAGATCTGAATGTATGAGCTCTAGTGGCGCCAAATCTCTCACCTCTGCAGTCGTATGTGACTTGCAAGGTTGCTTTGCTTGCACAAAAGTTTGGCATTTAGATCCCTTCACAGTAGTGAATTTTGGGATTATATTCATTTTAGCTAACCGCGTCATGCAACCAAAATTAACATGACAAAGACATGAATGCCAGACATTTGACACAAGATCAGATGAAACATGATTCACGACTTTATTACACACATCTGATAGTGACAGGCGGAACAAACCTCCAACTCATAGCCTTTACCAATAAATGTTCCAAATTTAGACAGTACAAATTTATTGGACTCAAACACAATCTTGTAGCCATCACGACATAGAAGTGATCCACTAACAAGATTCTTATTTATTGAGGGAACATGATGCATGTTCTTCAGGCGCATGGTCTTTCCCGAAGTGAACTTCAGATCGACCGTACCAACACCATGAACAGAAGCATGCGAGGTGTTCCCCATCAGCCAGGACTGAGCCCCTCTGACCTGATATGAAGAAAACATGGAAACATTAGAACAAACATGTACATTAGCGCTCGTGTCAATCCACCAATCAGGAGAATGACATAATGAAAGAACAGTACGTAACATACCATACCCAACATCTTTCATCTCAACATCGCCCATGACAATATTAGCAGTCTTGCTACCTTTTCCATGCAAGCGCTTGTCAAAGCGGTTGGGGCAAGCAGGAGCCCAATGATCAGGATCACCGCACACGTGACAAGCACCTTTCTTCTTGTCAGTCTTCTTCTTGAATCTAGTAGACTGTGAGGCTTTGTCCTTTCCATCGAACTTTCCTTTTCCATCAAACTTTCCCTTGTTCTTGGACTTGTGTGACTGGAAGTTCTTTTTCTGTACCAGATTGGCACTTGAACCTCCCTCAGCACCTCGAGCACGTATGTCTTTTGCTCTCGCCTTCTCTTCCACATCAAGAGTACCAATGAGATCCGAAACGGAAAACTCTTGTCTCTTGTGTTTCAGGGAAGTAGCGAAGTTCCTCCACGAAGAGGGAAGTTTGGCAATAATGCCCCCGGCAATGAACTTGTCTGGTAAAAGATAAGGGAAGTGCTCAAGCTCCTTGGCCAGTGACTGTATTTTATGAGCCTGCTCAACCACGGAGCGGTCATCAGTCATCTTGTAGTCATAGAGTTGTTCCATGACATACAGTTCACTGCCAGCGTCCGAGACCCCAAACTTGGCCTCGAGCGTAGCCCACATGTCCTTGCCATTATCAAATGACATATAGGGTTCAACAATGTTATCCCCTAGAATAGACAGCAAAGCAGCCTTGAACAGGGTATCAGTTTTCCGAAAAACTTGTTCCTGAGCAGGAGTAAGCTCTCCCTCAGGCTTGCCAAGAGTGGCGTCATAGCAGTTCATGTTCTGAAACTAGAGAACTGCTCTCACGCGCCACCTCTTATAATGCGTACCCTCAAAAACAGGTGGCTTCGCAGAAGCAACGAAACCACTTGGAGCAAATTGCCTATAATAAGGTTTTTGGATTGTTGAGAAATAGAGAAATTTTCCAAGAGATTTAACCAAAATAAAAGGCAGATAAAGCATAGGCAGAATAATAGAAAAAGTCCAAAAGATGATATACATCACGGTAGAGGAATCGCCGGTGTTCCCGTTAGCGTTGGCACTGTTGTCAGCCATGTTGTCGAGGAAAAGGTTGTTGATGTCGGGGAAGAAGTCGTCGTTGGGGAAGACGTCGCTGCAGTCGCTATCTGTGAAGGAGTCCGTGATGAAGCCAGTAGTCGCGCTGGTAGCGCTCCCCAAAAACCTTATCGCCCTTCTCCGGTACAGGACTCGAAGCAGCGGGGTCTCGGAGGCCTACTGTCCCAGGTCGCGGTGCACGCCGGAAGACGGGATGGGGAAGATCTAAGCAGCGCAATGCTCTGAAACTGGAGGCGCAGGGTGTGTGCGTTGGTGTGTCTGAGGAGAGGAGCGACCTCTCACTCTTATAGGCACGGGTAGGCAGGCGAACAGTCGGCGTCGGGAGAGGAAACGAACAGGCATCAACCGAAGCCGAACAACCTCCACTAAGCTCGAATTAAATCTCCACTGAGTTCGTGCATATTAAAAATACACTCACGTAGACTGTTCAAATTATTATCCATTTATGCGTGGCAAAAAGAAAGAGAAGCTCTCGGCTCGAGGCATTCCCGAAACCCGCGGCGCGCGCGCGCGCGTCGTGACGAGGCGGGCAGCGGAGGAGGAGGAGCGCGCGTGTATATGTCTTCTCTTCTCAAGCTCGTACAACTGGTGGAAGATCTCTCCTTATAAGCTGGTCCAACTTCCACTCCACTAGCAATGTGGGACTAAACTCTTGTCCCACCTCTTTGCCTTGCATGAATGGGCCAAGTGGGCCTCTAGGATTTCAGGAATTGTTGAATAATATAAATGGGCTGGGCCTTTATTAGGCAAAATTCCAACAGGTAGGAGATAGGGTTTTAGGATTTTGTGTTTTTCTTTTCATTTTGTGTTTTGTGTTTAATATACATACACAACGCTAATACACAGTGCTTGTACACGTTGATGCATATATAATATAATTTCTCTTACAAGCATATACATGCATGGAGGTCGATCATTACATGGAGTCCCAACCAGGTCCAGAGCCTGTCTATTTGATTACATGGAGATCATTACACGGATTCTTTAGGGTCTATCTATAGAGTATTCTCCGTATGGATCTACGACCTCGTCGACAAAAAATCCAACCAATTCCTCTTGGATTGCTAGTAGGCGGTTCTGTGGTAGGAGTTTGTCCTGCACCACGTCCAACTATAAATAAGTAGATCATATGAATTAGACTCAACACAACTTTTTGTAATAAAAATAAAGGATGAATATATTGTTTACTTACTCGAACAGCTTCCAAGGTCTTCTCAGTAGTGATGCGAATGAACTCGCACACGTAGAATCCACATAGATTAGTCCCCTGTGGCTGCCTCGTGCACTTTACAAGAATATAATTCAATCAAATAATAACTCTAGCATGATAAATGTACGTAAACTAGAATTAAATAGATGCGCAGACCTAGCTCGTACTACTTACCGAGACTGATTTAGAAAATAGCTCCTCACGCCATTGACCGCAGACCTTGTTCTTGAATCGTTTCCAAACCCTACCCGACAAAGAAAATGAATGTATGAGTTAATAACTACTTGATATCCTAGAAAATGAACGAAAGAAACTGATATAGTGCGATAATGGTTGAAATTACCTCGGGAGCGTATCGATAATGATGCGGTTCTCTTCCATGTCTTTGTTTAGTGAGTCCATGATGTGAACTCTTCCCAAGTCAACTGAAATGCTTAGAAGAATCCAGTGGTAGCTACGCAAGGTTTACATATGTGAGTAACTCATCATTACACTGAACATCGAGTAAGAAAAAGTTAATGTGTAAAAGACAATAACACACTCACCCGAAGTGGTAAGGAAATAGTATTTCATTACAGAAATGCTGGTTCGTGAGAAACCGGAGCAAGTTTTGCTCAGTCTCTAGTGGCTTATCCTTTAGCACAGCTCCATTAACTCGATGTGGGTCAATGAACCCAAATCCGTTGATAGCCTTTCTTTTACATTCGCTAATCTTCAATCTGTATCATTATATATAGCGTACAAAAGAATATAGTGAGTATACTTACCGGCAATGAATTAACAAGCTGAGCTAGAGACTTAATTACATAAATAAAGTAATCACTTACAGACAATAGGAACTAAGGATAGATTTGTTGAGTTCCTTTAGATTGAATAACTAAAAGAATTCTGTAAATTCAATAGGGACCTCGTCTTAAGCGAAGTAATGCTCTTTTCGAACTTTCACTATGAGCCAATATCGCTGTTATTTTGATACTTTCATGTACCATTCATGCAATCGCCACATTTTTGTTGGCATATCCCGAAGCCTCTCAGAACTGACCAAAGGCTCCCCATGAACAAATTTGGGTGCTACCTTAGCCTTGGGCATATGATCGCCATGAATAATGTCATTAATAGACATATTACATTGCTTGACCAATATCTTAGCCATTTCCGGATCTATAGGTTCTCCCCCATATAGTTGAGGTTCGGGTATGTACACCTAGAGCAGGGGGAGCGATTGATTTGCTTGTTTCCCTAGCTGGGGAACGTCTCTTTTGGTTCTTCAGCTACCACTCGATTATTTTGCTTGTTTCCCCAGCTGGGGAATGTCCGTTCTGATGCTTCCGCTACCACTCGATTGTTTTGCTTGTTCCCCCTACTGGGGAACTTCTTTTGTGATGCTTCCTCTACCACTTGATGTCTTCTGTTTTAGTGTCTTCTGAAGACATCGTTGTATAGTCATCTGGTGCATTTAACTAACCTTGGGATGGCTGCGTCAGTAATTTCCTAAAGTGCTCCTTGGTTTCCGGTTTTATTTGGACCTTTGGCTCAGGTTGTTTCTTTTTAAAATGAGCATCCACTTCGGCCCGTATGACCGCATCGGTCTCCTCATCGGTCAGGTCGTAAGCCCTCTTGGGAGGAACCGACGGCACTCTTGGGAGGGGCGACAACTGTTGCTTTGGGTTTCGGTTATTGCTCGACGGAGCGGTGCTATTCTTTCGCTTTTGGCCCTTAGTGGGTGGAGGCGGCTGCGTAGATTGAGATGGACTCGTGTTGAGGTCATGGATTGTACTTGGAGGTGGTGGACTTTTACTGGGAGGAGACGGTGCCCTTGGAGGTGGAGTTTTACTGGGAGGAGACGGTGGCCTTGGAGGTGATGGATTGTTTCTCGCTGGAGAAGGTGGCCTTGGTGCCGAGCCTGGAAACTTGATGTATTCCTTTTTCCAAAGAATGAAGCCACTCGTGACTTCTCCCAGTGTCGTGTCCCCTTCACCTCCAGGGAAGTCAAGTAGCAGTGACTGACACATCGGTTGAACTTCATCCACACCGACACGAGCATAGCCAGCTGGAATCGGATTGCAATGGTAGGTCACTCCCGGTGCAGAAGGTAAAGCAAAGCCGACCGCCACCTTCATGGATATGTTCTTCAGTCAACATGCAGCTCACAACTAGCCTTCTCCTTAATTGCATCCACGGGGTACACATCCATCGTTGCATCATTACTGTGGCCCTCCGTGGAAGCCACGCTGCTTTTCCATTGCGATGGGCCGACCGTACTATCTGGTGCAGTATCTTGCTGTCGGAGTCCTTTAAGTTCATTAAGCTCCTGTCGATGCTCCTGTAGCATGGCTTCAAACCTCATGAACCGCTCCTCATCCTCCTCTTTTTGCCGGTTTGTTATTCTCGACCGGCTTCTGTACGTGTCAAGGTCCTCGGGAAACCCGATAGCCCATGGACAAAAAGGTCTGAACCCTCTTGTTCATCCAGCCTTTTCAGGATTCCCAAGAGCCTTTGTCAGCTCATCGTTCTCTATGTCGGGAACAAACTTTCCCTCAACCTCTTTTATCACTTTAATAAGATCATCTTCGGGTCCAGCAACTTCTTTGGTTGCAACAATCTCGCCTGTTTCTGGGTCATACGATGCCCCATGCCCGAGTAACCAATTTCTTGACCTCAAGGGCCAACCAAACATAGCTGGAGTGACCCCTCTAGCCGCCAGGTCGGCCTCGGCTTTATCCCACTTAGGCATGGCAGTCTTTTAGCCACCTGTGCCCATATGATGGTGATATTTATTTTTGGCTGCATTTAGCTTATTCTTTTCTGACATTGCCACAGCTGGTGCCGAGGTCTTGTATTCCAGAAAAGCAGCCCAGTTATCTTGCTGCTTCTCTAGTGGGCCAGTGAATGGAGGAGTTTTTTTCTTCAATACATATTTGTGGTACAATCTTTTCTTCCAATCCTTGAATAGTTCGCCCATCTTCTTAAGAGCCCACTGCTTGACTTTCCTCGTCATTTGTTGTGTGAGCTCATCAGTCTCCAGGACTGGTAGGGTGAAATGTGCCATGAGAGAATTCTACGTCGCATCTCTCGCTCTATCATCTACAAAACTAGGCCCAGTTGGATCCCTTTTCTTTCCTGGTTTATTCCACTCTCGCGTGGTGATCGGGACGGTGTCTCTAACAATCACTCCGCATTGATGTACAAATGCATTCACAGATTCTTTTGGCTCCAAAGGTTGACCCAGTGCAGAGACTAAGTCAATACTGAAACGGACATCAGCGGGCAACTTTTGTGACGGGCTTCTTGTCCTTGTAGAAGATTGGCCAGATGCGGAGGTCTAAGAGAAGAAACATTCGTCAGTACATATATACGAATCAATTAGTGCATCTATGCTAGTGATTGATCGGTGGAGGCTTTAAATACCTCGACGGAGTTTGTTATTATTAAGGTGTCTTCACCATGGTCTCCACCATGGTCAGCACCATCGTCTCCACTATCATCTCCACCCTCGTCTCCTCCAGACAAATTAAGATACCGGGAGCCATCATCGTAACCCCCAGTAGCCTCATCTATCATGTTGAAAATCTCATCTTCATTCTGTCTACCATCCATAGCTTAACTAATACAAAAAAAGAATATTGCATTAAGTAAAAAAATATTACAATTGCGACAACTCAGATACAGAAAAAAGATTACGTACTAATAATGAAACAATTTTGCATTAAGATAAAGTACAATAATATAAGATAAAGTACATTATTAATACATCTCGCTTATATCTTGCTCATAAGATAAAGTATAATAATAATCAAACTAGCGAACTCGGCTGCCGCGTTCTGTGCCACGACAGCTCTGCACCCAGAGAAGAGGAACCATCACCGGAGAATAGCTCGGGTGAGATCCATGAACCTGCCAGATATTGGAGAACCTTGTCTCCAAATGATACATATATCACCGTACGTGCTCGTCCTCCTCCCAGATACAACGACGTACCACCTCCTCGGGGGCCGGCTCCCTCTGCACGGCTCCTGGACCTTGTGGATGCCACCAAAGAAGCTTCGGGTCGACAATGATACCCAGATTCCTCACCAAGGTACGAGTCTCGACAGGTAGCACCTCCCAGTGCTAACCCGGCGGAGGCCAAGCTCGGACATCCCTGGAATCGACGGAGTCTAGTAGGCTCGGACGAGGAGGACGTGACATAACTAAATAATAGCAATAAACAATCATAAAACATAAACAGTAACTAAATCAGTAAGTATTGCCCTAATAACACTAATCCTAAACCTAACACTAAGTAATCTAAACCTAATTAACTAAGTATTCTAACTAACCCTAATCCCTAATAAACCCTAATCCCTAATAAACTAACTAATTGACCTAACTAATCCCTTATCCCTAATTAACTAATTGACCTAACTAATCCCTAATCCTTAATAATAAACTAAAATCCCTAATTAAAATCCCTAACTAAAAGCCCTAATAGTAAACTAACTAAAATCCCTAATTAACTAATTGACCTAACTAATCCCTAATAATAAACTAAAATCCCTAACTAAAATCCCTAATAATAAACTAACAAAAATCCCTAACTAAAATCCCTAATAATAAACTAACAAAAATCCCTAACTAAAATCTCTAATTAACTATTTGACCTAACTAATCCCTAATAATAAACTAAAATACCTAACTAAAATCACTAACTAAAATCCTAACTAAAATCACTAACTAAAATCTCTAACTAAAATCCCTAATAATAGTAAACTAACTAAAATCTATCCCTAATACTACACCTCACCTGCAGGGGGCGGCACGGCGGGATGGACGATGGCGAGCGACGAGGCGGGACGGGCGACGGCACGGGCGGCGGCGGTGATCCTCCTCGATGGCGCGGGCGGCGGGCGGACGGGCACAGTGGGATGGGCATGGCGAGGCGGGGCTGGTGCGGCGGGATAGTGGCGGCACGGGCGACGCAGCGGGACGGCGCGACGAGCTCTACGGCGGCGTTGGGAAGGTTGGGCTGCTCCGGGTCGTGGATCGACCCGGGATGGCGGTGGGGGTATTTATACCCCCAAACCTTTAGCCCCGGTTTGCCTTGTTTTCGGCTCGCCGCTCATCCCGCACGCCATACCCATTTAGCCCCGGTTTGTAATACAAACCGAAACTAAAGGTGGCGCCAAAAGAAAAATGGTTTATAGTTTTCAGAAAATTATGTATTATATGAAAATTTTCAGAAAAAGATCTATAATTTAAATCTATTATCATACTTTATTATACAACTTAAATGAAATTATATATTTTTTAACAAGTATTATATTTAGTAAAAATGTTGGAAAATATATTTTATTATTTAAAAACAGAAAAATACATATAATATACCAAAATATTCACAAAAAATAATATACTCATTAGAAATATAATATTTAATACTAAAACTAGTAACTAGGACTAAAACATATTTCAGGAGCCTTTAGTCCCGGTTGGAGCCACTAATCGGGACTAGATATTTCCCGCCATTTTCCCCGCTTCCCGCCATGTTTTCCTGCCATTTCCCTCTATATCTAGGCCGATCGCCATGTCCATCCACACATCCATACCTTCTCTCTCACAACAATGGACATCGCTTACTAGGCCTTTCTGATGCTCGAGGAGACCGAGGCGCTGTGCACCTTCAGCTACCCATGCCCGACGGGGTACCGGCATCCCGCCAGCTGGATGTTGAGCGCTAGAGGGCTTCCTGTTCCTCCTGTGCCTCAAGGTTCGGCCAGCTAGGCGGCCATCACGAACCACTTCTACCTCGAGCTCACGTCGGAGCAGCAGATGGATCCCCATTGGGATCCCGATAACCTCGGCACCTGGAATGCCTTCTTCGCAAACCGGCAGGAAAGGGAGCTTGCCAGGTACGAAGGTGATGGCCCGCCCCCAGTGAACCACAATGAGGCCGGTCGCCGCATGTGGTGGGTGAACCAGACTATCGCCGGCGTGATGTGCTACATCGCCATGGAGACCATCCTCACCTGAGGTACCCGCACTTTCACTAGCCGCATAGCCACAAGAATGGTGGTGGTGGTGAAGGCCTAGGGCATACTGGGGTCGTCATACGGGAGCCCCCTCGCCCGCGCGTCGTGAATCCGAGGCCGGAGTGGCAGGTGCCCCCTCCCCCGTTCCCCCGTGCACAAGCTAGGGAAGGGCTGAGGATCCAGCCGCGTGCTACGAGCGACGATGATGACTTTTTCAAAGACGACCCTAAAGCTGTGTACTATAGGGCTAGATATGATTATGAATAATTTTTATGTTTTAATATTAATAAATGTCTGGCCACAACAAGTTGCAATACTACCTATTGAGATCGAGACAGTTCATATCCATATATATATAAGAAGATCATTAAAAAAATAAAGGTTTAATAATATTGTACATCACCAACATCCACAGATCTCTATTGTTAGGGTTTTCTTCTAATCCGTAACCATGGAGCATCTTCCTTACTTAACGGGATGCTTGGGTCATCCTTCACAGCGAAGGGCGGAATTTCATGAAACTTATCATAATCTTCTGACATGTCTATCTTATCCTCCACCCCACGATGTTTCTTTTTCTTGAAAGAACTATGTGGCACTTTGGCTCATCGTATGTTGTATTCTTTTGCTTATCTTTCCTTTTTCTCAGTTTGGTATACATGGCCTTCACATAAAAAACCTGAGCCACATCATTGCCTAGGACAAATGGTTCATTTCTATACGCAAGGTCGTTGAGATCCTCATGTGTTCATCTCTAATCCAGGAGCCAGGCTTCCCCGGGTTGTTGGAGTGTACAATATTCTTGTGTTCATCGATATACGGAGCCACCAAGGTGGAACTTTGCAGAACTGTGTAGTGTGCTTTAGTGAGAGAATGTCCGTCCATACATATCCTTGCTTTCTTTCCTAGCGTGCCTTTTCCACTAAGTCTACCCTCATGCCATGATTCAGGAACACCGATGGGCGTAAGGTAAGGAATAAAGTCAACACAAAACTCAATGACCTCCTTTGTTCCATATCCCTTTGAGATGCTTCCTTCTGGCCTAGCACAGTTATGAACATATTTTTTTAAGACTCCCATGAACCTCTCATAGGGGAACATATTTTGTAGAAATACAGGACCGAGAATGTTAATCTCTTCGACTAGGTGAACTAGGAGGTCTGTCATAATATTGAAGGAGGATGGTGGGAACACCAACTCAAAGCTGACAAGACATTGGACCACATCTTTCTGTAACCTTGGTGGACTATCTAGACTGATTACCTTCTGAGAAATTGCATTGAGAAACTCACATAGCTTCATAATGGGTACTCGAACATTTTCCGGCAGGAGTCCCCTCAATGCAATCGGAAGCAGCTGGGTCATAAGAACGTGGCAGTCATGAGACTTTAGGTTTTGAAATTTTTCTCTACCATATTTATTATTCCCTTTATGTTCGACGAGAAACCATAAGGGACCTTGATACTGCAAAGGACTTAAAAAATATTTCCTTCTCTTCTTTGGTAAGAGCGTATTTGGCAGTACCTTCAAACAACTCTGGATGCATGTCGTCTTGGTCTTTAATATGTTGTTGGTCCTGCCGTGCTTTAGGTGTATCTTTTCTCTTCCCATACACGCCCAAGAAGCCTAGCAGCATCACGCAAAGATTCTTCATCAGGTGCATAACGTCAATTGCAGAGCAGACCTCTAGGACTTTCCAATAGTGTAGCTCCCAAAATATAGATTTCTTTTTCCACATGGGTGCGTGCCCAACATCGTCCTTCGGAATAGATTGTCTACCAGGACCCTTTCCAAAGATTACTTTTAAATCCTTCACCATATCAAATACATCATCACTAGTACGGTGGATAGGCTTACACCGGTTGTCTGCCTCACCATTGAAATGCTTACCTTTATTTCTTAGGTTGTGCGTGGGCGGAAGAAAACGATGATTCCCCGGGTACACATTCTTCTTACATTTATCCAAATATATACTTTCAGTCTCATTTAAATAGTGTGTGCATGCATTGTATCCCTTGTTTGTCTGTCCTCAAATGTTACTAAGAGCAGGCCAATCATTGATTGTTATGAACAATAACGCTCGTAGGTCAAATTCCTCCTGCTTGTTCTCATCCCACACACGTACACCTTGTCCGTGCCACAACTGTAAGAGTTCTTCAACTAATGGCCTTAGGTACACATCAATGTCGTTGCCGGGTTGCTTCGGGCCTTGGATGAGCACTAGCATCATAATGAACTTCCGCTTCATGCACAACCAAGGAGAAAGGTTATTAACGAGGGTTTAACTCATCAATGCCCATTGTTATGGACTTGGGTTTTGGAGAAGGAGGGAGCGCTGTAGACATCTATCGGCTAGCAAACAAGCACAGAGGGGACAAAGATTTACCCAGGTTCAGGCCTCGTAGAGGTACCTACTCCTGCTTGTCTTCTCGTGAGTTATCGAAGGAGTCGAAAGTTACAATGGTGCGCAGATGCAATCTGGCGAGGGTTATGGAAACTAGGGTTGCGTATCTCCTCCTCGCTGCCCCCTCCTAGCCTTTATATAGATAGGCTAGGTCTCGAGTAGCAGGTCGAGTCGGTTACAAGTTAGGGTTTTCCCCTTCAAACTTTCTCTCTTTAGCTTCTTCTTGTTCTTCAAGCAATCGAGAGTCCGCAGGTTACTCGAGTCCTTTCATCTGGGCCTTGGCGACACCGTGGGCCTGTACGTATTTGGACCGTATATACCAAGCTCGAGTACCTGTAGGGTATACCCATGTCAGTAGCCCTCGAGTGTCTAGTGGAATCGCAGATTCGACTGGGACTTTTTTAAAGCCTTCGAGTGCCTGAATGAGTACATTTGACTGCTTTATTTGTTGATGTACGTGCATGATATAACCAAAGTTGATGTACGTGCATGATATAACCAAAGTATCGATATCAGTTAACCACCTTAGGGTGAAACAACGCAATCTACTCGAATTCGAGTCCCCGGACTTGGATCCGGAAAAGTGCTTGTGTAATTCGACTCAGGCCGCGGAGGTCTTACAGGAGTCGAATTCCAGTTATATGGGTGTGAGCACTCAACGCGTCCGTCAAGGCATGTTCATCGTGCCTGTAGGCACGGATATATTTCTGGTAGTGCGCAGCTAAATGTGTTGCCAGGCCTTATTCAGGTCTTACCTTCACGCTATAAGCGCGGCATCCGAAATTTTATCATCGCAGAGACGATTCGGGTGACCCAGGAGACACAGTCTCTTTGTAGGGAAATTATGAGGCGGTGTCGCCATAAGCTTCGAGTGCGGATGTTATCAACACACGGTTTTCTGTACAAACAATTATAGGGTGCGCGACCAGCGCTCCCTGTGGGAGTAGCCCCCGAGTGCTTGGTTGAGTCGAAGACTCAGGCAGGGACTAAATAACTTTTGTGACTGCTATCGTCTTTTTTTTTGCTTGTTTCAGTCGGATTTTTCCAGCGCTCCCTATGGGAGCAACCCATGTCCATAGTCGAATCGTATTTCGAATGGTTTGGGTTTTTGCTTTTGATTGTCCTTGTTTCTGCAAAAAGAAAAGAAAAAATGTAGGGTGCGCGGTCAGCGCTCCCTATGGGAGTAGCCCCCGAGTGCTTGGTGGAGTCGAAGACTCCAACAAGGACTAAAGTAGTTGAATTTTTTTGCTGCGTAGCTTTGATGACGTCAGTGCTGACGCTTGTATGACCTCAGTTGCCCGCGTGAGTGAGTTTGACGGGACGTAACGAGCAATGGGTCCCACTTCCTGACTTTGATTTGACTGGGCGTGCGTAATCTTTATTTTAACTGCGCCTCCTCGATTTCCGTGCATAACTGGAGTAGTGGAGGGACGATTCGCGCTTCCCCTTCTCCACGTGTCCAACATGATGTGTGCCACGCATCCAATAGGGTTTTTCTGAGCCGTTGGATTGCATCTTCCAGGGGTTAAGTAGCGGGGCTACGTCGGTAATTTCCCATCTGTGCTCTTTCTTCCTTGCTACCATCGCCAATGCTTCTGCTCCTCTACTTTTTTCTGCGCCCGTTTCCTCCACGACACTGGACCAGCTCCGCTCGTTCCCGAGCTACTTCCTTCGCTCACATCGCCGTCGTGCAATTGGGAAGAAGAAGGCAGGCGCTGCCGCTGATTCTGCGGCCACTGTTGCCGTAGCAAAGAAGAAGGGCGGCTCCGCCGCTGCGGGCGCCAGCACCGCCACCGGCAGGAAGAAGAAGGTCGCGGGCACCCACGTCACGAATGGTGTGTGGCACCCTTCCATCATCAAGGCGTCTGATCTCCGTCTTATGCGCCAAGACGGAGTGCTCTCCGCAGTAGTTGCCGATGCACGCGTCCCCAATGGTGAGACCATTCCTGCTCCTCCCGCTGGTTTTCGAGTGATGTTTCTTGCATTCATCATTCGCGGTCTTTCCTTGCCTCTTCACCCCTTTCTTAGGGGTCTTCTTTGTTTCTATGGGCTCTAGCTCCATCAGCTGTCCCCAAATTCGATCCTCCACATCTCTTGCTTCATCACACTTTGCGAGTGCTGGCTCGGAATCGAGCCACACTTTGGCCTTTTCAAGCGGATCTTCAAATTGAAGCGCCAGTCCGCATCTGGCTCTTTAGTTTACGACGTAGGTGGTTGTGGAATCCACGTCGACCCATCCGCCACCTACTTCGACATCAAGCTCACGAAGTCCGTCCAAGGGTGGAGGGACAAATGGTTCTCTGTCCGTGATCAGAAGGCCAAAGATGAGCACTTTGGACTCGCGCCCTTCGATCCCGCGACTCAATGCAAGAAGATGCGCTCCTAGAAGAACGTAGTTATGCCTAGCGAACTCGCGGAGACAGAAGAGCTGTATCAACGCGTCTGCGACCTCGAGAGTCGCATAGGAAAAGAAGAGGGAGGCTGCGCTCTCATCCGAACTTGGCTGCACCGTTGCGTCCAGCCCCTGCGGGCCAGAGTCCACCCAATGTTTCAATGGGCTGGCACTGATGATGCCACTCGCATGTCTGCCGATGGCATGTCCGCGAGTGAGGTGGACAAGAGGGTTCGACTGGTCATGAAGTACACTGGCAAGGATGTCCTTCCTAGTGGGCCAGTTCTTCCTCCCTTTGATGCTTCGAATCCTCATCCTGAGGTATAGTTGTGCTACGCAGTACCTTATTTTGTCGATTGCTTTTCTATTGCTTACTTGATTTTTGCTGATTTTTGTTGTCTGTATGCAGGATTGGGCGGTGTCTCCTTGTATGCCTCCTCTTCCTGAGGGGGTTATTCCTCGCAAAGCCTTGGAAGAGGATGAGTCTGAGTCGACTATCCCTTCTGATGTGGAGGAGGAAGCCCTCGAGTTCGAGAGTCCAGATACTCGCAAGCGTTCGCGCAGCGAGGATTCTGACGCGTCGTCTCCTTCGACTCCAGAAGGTATGGTCGTTGGCGTGGAGTCGCCAATTCCTGCCGTCCCTGTGAGGGCTGTGGCACCGTCTTCTCGCAAGAAGATGCAATTGCCTAAGGAGTCTTCGTCGGAGTCGGCAGAGGCCACGTTTGATTTTGACAAGTTTGACTGGTGAGTTTCCGAGTTCATTTGTTCTTCTCTGTTTTCTTCTTGTTGGCTTGACCTTGAGTTTGCCCTTTCTCAAGGTGGGATTTGTCTTGTACTCAAGAGGCGTCGTCATCTTCTAGCGACGTCGAATTTTTGAAGGAATCTGGAGTTGCGACCTCAACGGCCAAGAAAGAGGTCGAGCACACTCCTTCCCCTCCACTGGCGGCCCACTCCGGGCATAATTCTTCCAGCTCTCCTCACGCAGGGGAGCATCGAATGGTTGCTCGGATGACGGTACAACAAACATCTTCGGAGTCATTGGAGGACCATGTAAGTATAGCTTTTTTTCAGTGTTGTAGTCGACGTTATCTGTTGCCTCTGCTGATTCCTTGTTTGTGCGACAGCTCCTTGTAAAGGAAGCCACGCACTTGGCAGAGCAAGTGATGGCGATGGGCCGCCAGCATGCAATGCTGGAGACGCGTCACCGCATGGTTGAAAGTGAGTGGTCTACACTTATTCTTCTTCGTCTTCTCTTTTTTGTATAGTCGACTGATAATCAACTTTTGATTGCCGTGTAGCTGAACATAACGCCTTATTGCGTAACATCGCCACCTTGGAGAAGACACTTGCCGCGGTTGTGAAGGGTCGCGACGAGGCAATCGCAGCGCGTGATGAGGCACAAAAGCATGAAGAGGATATGCGTGCTTCCTTTGCGGCCAGGGAAAAGTTGTTCGAAGAACAACTGTTCTCAATCGCCAAGGCTCTCTTAGGTACCTTTGCTTGTGGATATTGTTGTCCTTCTCTGCATCTAATTTTTTTGCCGGTGGCGCTGAAGTTTTGATCCATGGGGGGTTCATGTACAGATGCTGGCGATTTGATCTTTGACCCGCAGGCCCTTCGTCGCGATGACGCTCTGGCAGGTGCAGTGTCTACAGTCGAGGACCGTAGCACCGCCGTCCAACATACACTTTCCAAGGCCAAGGTCACCCTCAGTCGCCTCCGGGAGGAGTTGATGCCGAAGGCGAAGCTGATCGATAATATGGACGAGCTGGTGGAGTCACTCGCTGAGGGTGTGCCTTCCACCTACAAGAACTCCCTCCGCGTGGCTGGCGCGTCCATGTCACTCGCCATGGTGCAGGCCCACGGAGTCGAGATCGATCCTTCCGTGGTGTCAAAGGCGATGCCTGTTGGCACGGATGGTTAGCAGGTAGTCTTCGCTCCTTTCGCGACTGCCTGTGGCAAATATGGGCATCACTTGATAAATACTGTTGCGAAGTACTCGGAGGAGCTCCAACGAGCCAAGAAGGTGGCGAAAGCTTCAGCCTCAGGGGCCAGCGGAAAGTCAGTGGCGTCTGACATTGCCACAGACTTGATGAAGCCCCCGAAGCCGTCGAAGTCGAAGAAGCCAGCTGCTCTATAGTTAGCTTTTGTAATAGTTTCTTAATTGTCCTTTTGTTTAAGAACATGCCTGCTGGCGAGTGTGTCTGTTGATACTTATGTTGGTCTTAAATGCATCTGTTCCTTTTGTCTTTGTGTTGATTTGGTCGTCTTATTTGCTTCTATCTTGACTTGTGGTAGGGTACATCAATTGATCCTGTGAGGGGAACCTAGGACTCTCCATCTCTTAATGATACCGTGGCACCGCCGCGCTCCAGGGTAGAGGAGTTATCCTTGCTTTCGTGACTTCGTGATCGCGTGAAGCAGCTGGAGCGTGAGTTGCCTGTGCTCCGCGGTAGCGCAGACGTGTGGAAGTCGAAGGCGGAACCGCCGCCCGTGAGCAATATCTGCTTGGCGAGGTGACGCAGTTGGGCAACCAGTTCAAGTGTTAGTTTGCTTATTCTCATTTTTTCCTTTGTAGTCACTCGCAGTGGTACGTTGTACTCATGCTATTGGTGCTGCTTCGTGTAGTTGTTATCGCGCGCCATCCGCAGGAGGAGAAGGATAGAATTGCCATTCGCCTGCATGATATCACCCAGGAGCAACTTCAAGAGAGTGGATACTTCTGGGTAGATCATGATCGTGCGACTGTGCTGGCGACCCTGCAGGATCGTGCATCGCGGGTGCTGCTCTTTCTGAAGAAGTCACAGTCGTGCTTGAAGAACATTTATCGGGCGATGTTCCCGCTAGATGACACTCCATCAAGCCTGCTGGCTCTCCTTGCCAAATTAAAAGATTTGTCCATGGTTCGCGAGTGCGTGAGGCAACAGTTGGTGGCTGGTGCTAAGGCTGCTCTCTCAATGGTGCGATTACACAGGCCTGACATAGATGTTGCCGCCATTGCGTCTGGGCCGCCAGCACCGCCAGCAGGTTCTGCCTGGAATATGGTGCCGCACTATCAGGCGGTGGACCGCCCCGCAGAAGAGATCGTCGACTTCTTTGAGGAACAAACCAACGTTCTTCTGCTGCAGTAGTAGCTTAGTTTGTATCCTGCACATAAATGTACTTGTGTTGTAAAGTTCGTATAAATGCTGTAGATAATTTATTTGTTGAATGCGTATAAGGAGCTTTTCCAGTATGAAGTGCGTGGCACTATGCGAGTCCTTTTCGTTAGCCTGGTCATGTTTATATCTCAGTCCCTTGTCAACCTGTCAAGTGCGTGGCAGCTGGGTTGATGTTGTGTTAGGGGTTTCGATTGATGTACCAGCTACTCAGGGTATTGCGTTTTGGTTCAGAGAACAGATGTGTACAGGGTGGCGCAGCCCCCGAGTATATAAATTGGGAAAGTAAAGGAGAACACAGAGTTTTTGGGCACTTAGCTTTTATTATTCAAAGAACAGTGCGAGGTACAATGTGCGGCTAAGTAGCTTTGGCTGAGTAGCCTTATTTGCGATGTAAAAGTAAAAAGCGACTAGGGGTAGTAGCGTCGTAGTTGTGCGACGTTCCAAGGGCTGGAGTATGCGACTCCTGTCTCTAAATCTTGAAGGCGATAGGCGCCACCTGGGATTACTTCTGTAATCACGTACGGTCCTTCCCAGGGGGACTCGAGTTTGAGATGCCCCTGCTGCTTTAGGCGCAGGACCAGGTCACCTTCGACGAAGGATCTGGGGTGAAGCCTCCTACTATGGTAGTTGCGCAGGTTCTGCTGGTAGATCGTGGATCTTTCTGCGGCGATTTCTCTTGCTTCATCAAGGAGGTCAACGGAGTCTTTGAGTGCAAGGGATGACTCCTGCTCGCTGTAGGCGGCCACGTGTGGCGCCTTGTATCGTACTTCGGCGGGTAGCACTGCCTCTGCTCCGTGCACCATAAAGAATGGCGTGTAGCCCATGGCGCTATTTGGAGTTGTACGTAGGCTCCAGAGTACGGATTGCAGTTCATCCGGCCAGCAACCCGCGGCTTGTTCGAGTGGTCGGAGGAGTCGCTTCTTGATGCCGCTACAGACGAGCCCGTTTGCTTTTTCTACCTGACCATTGGTCTGTGGATGCGCCACTGAGGCGTAGCTGATGTTGATCCCCAGGTTCTCGCAGAATTCTTGGAACTCCTTGGATGTGAAGTTCATCCCGTTGTCGGTGATGATGTTGTGCGGCACTCCGAAGCGATAGACGATGGACTCGAAGAATTTGACTGCGTTGTGCCTTGATTGGTTGGTACTGGCATGGCCTCGATCCACTTGGTGAA
Organism: Avena eriantha; assembly: GCA_910589775.1. Classification (NCBI taxonomy): domain Eukaryota; kingdom Viridiplantae; phylum Streptophyta; class Magnoliopsida; order Poales; family Poaceae; genus Avena; species Avena eriantha. The sequence continues at coordinate 392,552,628 of OU342740.1, read as the reverse complement.
TTTGTCGACTAGGACTAAGAGGTAGACGTAGCCTCCTCGTGAGGACCTTGGTAGCTTTCCGACCATGTCGAGCCCCCATTGTGCGAAGGGCCAAGCCAATGGGATTGGCCGTAGCTCTGCGCCTGGTGTGTGCGGCTTGTCCGCGAATCGTTGGCAAGCGTTGCATTTTTGGACGATGTTCTTTGCGTCGCGCATGGCCGTAGGCCAGTAGAATCTAGCTCGCAGAGCTTTGGCAACAAGGGCGCGACTGCCGGCGTGGTGCCCGCAGGTCCCTTCATGGATATCAAGGAGAACTGTGTTTCCATCAGCTAGGGAGACGCATCACTGGAGTACTCCTGTGATGCTGTGTTTATACAGTTCGCTGTTGATAACGGCGAATGCCTTGGATCGCCGCGCGATGTGCCGTGCATCTGTCGAATCGTCCGGTAGTTTCTCGTTGAGGAGGTACGTAATGTATGGTTGCGTCCATGATTGCTCTATCATCATGACGCTCATTGGTCCCTCGAGTCCTGTGTCCAGCTCCACGTCATCGAGTGCCATTGGCTCATTGGGTGGCGCAGCCCCCGAGTCCGTTGCTGCGCTTGTTTTCTTCTCTGCGGCCTTTGGCTTGATGGATCGTTCGCATATGCGCTCGAGAAATACCCCAGGTGGTATGGGGGCGCAGGTAGAGCCTATGTTGGCGAGTGCATCCGCCTCTTCGTTGCTTTCACGACCTATGTGTCGTAACTCGCAACCGTCGAAGTCTCCCTCGAGTGTATCATAGAGGTCGCGGTACGCGATCATGTTGTCGTTCAGTGCGTCACACTCATGCATTGGTTGGTTGACAACCAACTTGGAGTCGCCATATATGATGAGCCTCTTGGCGCCGCAAGCTTTTGCCATCCTCATCCCGTGCAACAGGGCCTCGTATTCAGCCTCGTTGTTTGAGGCTGTAAACTGCATTCGCAGGATATACTTCAGTTTGTCCCCTTGAGGTGATGTCAGTATGACACCTGCGCCTGCTCCATCTTTCCGCTTGGACCCATCGAAGTGCATTGTCCAAAGGTAGGACATATCTGGCTTGTCCAGGAGTTGGTTCTCTATCCAGTGCACGAGGAAGTCAAGGAGAACTTGCGACTTGATTGCGTCGCGCTTTTCGTATGTGATGTCTCGTGGAGACAGCTCTATTCCCCAAAGCACGACTCGCTCCATGGCGTCAGGGTTATTAAGGATATGTCCCAACGGGGTGCTGTAGACTACCACGATTGGGTATTCCAGGAAGTAGTGGCGCAGTCGTCGGGCGGTCATAAAGACGCCGTACGCAAGCTTTTGGTAGTGCGGGTACTGCTGTTTTGTTGGCGTGAGGACCTCGCTGAGGTAGTATACCGGGCGTTGTACGCCGTGGACCTTGTTTTCCTCAGCTCGCTCAACGACGAGCACTGTGCTGACCACCTGGTTGGTGGCGGAGATGTACAGCAACAGTGGTTCCCTTTCTCGTGGAGTCACCAACACTAGCGAGGTGGATAGCAGGCGCTTGAGATCTATGAATGCTTCTTGCGCTTCATTGGTCCACTCAAATTTTTCAGCTTTGCGGAGGAGCTGGTAGAAGGGTAGTGCCTTTTCACCCATCCGACTGATAAATCGACTGAGGGCCACGATTTGTCCGGCCAGTTGCTGGACGCCTCTTATGTTCTTCGGCTTTTCCATGGCCAGTATGGCTTTTATCTTTTTCAGGTTTGCCTCGATCCCCCTCGCGGAGATGAGATACCCGAGTAGCTGCCCACATGGTACGCCGAAGGCGCATTTGTCTGGATTGAGCTTAATCCGGTAGCGATCGAGGTTGGCGAAGGTTTCGCGCAAATCATCGATTAGAGAGGCTTCCTCCTTGGTCTTGATTACTATGTCGTCGACATAGACTTGGATGTTGCGACCCAGTTGTTCCTTGAGGCAAGCCTGCATGCACCACTGGTAGGTGGCTCCCGCGTTTTTTAACCCGAAGGGCATTGCGTTGTAGCAGAACACACCAAAGGGTGTTGTAAACGCTTTTTTCTCTTGATCTTCCTCCTTCATTCCAATTTGATTATAGCCTGAGTAGGCATCGAGGAAGCAGAGGCGCTCGCATCCCGCGGTGGAGTCGATGATCTGGTTGATCCGTGGCAGCGGGAAGTGATCTTTTGGGCAGTGCTTGTTTAAAGAAGTGAAGTCCACGCACATCCGTAGGATATCCGTGTCCTTTTTTGGTACCAGCACCGTATTGGCGAGCCAAGTGCTTTCCTTGATCCCGCGTATGAACTTGGCCTCGAGGAGTCTTTTGATCTCCATTCCAACTGCCTGCGCCCGTGGCTCAGACAGTCGCCTGATTGTTTGCTTGACTGGCCTTACGTCGGGGTTGACGTTGAGTGCGTGCTCGGCGAATTCCCTGGGAACTCCTGGCATATCCGTAGGACACCTGGCAAAGATTTCCCAGTGCTCACGGAGGAATTCGACGAGTGCGAGTTCCTATGCAGGACTCAAGTTGTTGGCGATGAGGTCCGTCTTGGCCGGATCCGATGGGTGGACCTGCACTTTCTTTGTGTGCACCGATGAGTCGAAAGAGAAATCAGGTGAGCTTGGCCTACTCAGGGGAGGCAGACTGTTGTCTATCGTCCCTTTGAATCTTGCGAGTTCCTCCAACATGCCGAAGGACTGGGAGATTCTGTTGAACTCCCTGTCGCAACTGTCAGATTGCTCAAAGCTCCCATTGATCGTTATGACGCTGTTGGGACCTGGCATTTTCATCTGTAGGTAGGCGTAGTGGGGTAATGCCATGAACCTAGCGAACGCGACGTGCCCGAGGATGCAGTGGTATTGTGAGGGCCAGTCGACAACCTCAAAGTTGATGCGTTCGCGCCGGAAGTTCTTCGGCGTGCCGAAGATGACGTCGAGGTTGATTTTGCCCAGGGGGTATATGCCTTTCCCTGGGACGATGTCGTGGAACGTTGTGTCCGATGCCTCCAGGCAGGTTAGAGGGATCCTCATCGCTCGCAAGGTACTCACGAATATGAGGTTGATGCTGCTTCTGCCATCCATGAAGACGCGACTCATGTCGAAGCCTCCAATTTGCGCCTCGAGTACGAGGGGGCAATGACCTGGACGAGGTATCTGAGGCGGGTGGTCGTGTTTGTCGTAGGTGATGCACGACTCGCTTCCACTGAGGTACTCAGTGGTGGATGGTGGCGAGTGCGTGGCCAAGTTGACTTGGCGACTGATGGCCTTCTACACCCTGTTGGAGGGGCGTCCTTTTTGGATCATCATGGTACCCATGGCTCGTGGGTACGGTTCTCCTCCGTGGTGCTGGTCCGGTGCGGCTCCGTTCGGGGGTGGCCCAGGTGGTGGTGGTGGTGTGCCATGTGCCACGGCGCCTGGAGCGGCTCCGTAGCCTCTTTCGACTGCATTGCGGTTCATCCGAACCAATCCCTCGTGTAGCTTGAGGAGCTCGCAGCAGTCCTTGAGAAGGTGGCTGGATTTTCTCTTGCCATCAAGCTTCTCGATGTAGAAGTGTACCGTGCATGGCCCGGACAGTTTGTCCTCGATGGAGATCGCCGGTGCCTCATCGCGAGTGCGACGTTGCCATACTTGCGTGGTTTTCCTGGAGTCGCGGTATCCGCCGCTACGGTATCCACTGTTGCGGTTATCGTCGCGTCTATCGGCGTAGCCGGCTACGACCATGTTGACGTCGTCGCGGTCATCGTAGATGCGCATGCGGCGCTTGCCTCGGCGGTCGCGTCTGCGTTCGAGTTTTGCCTCCTTGTCGGAGTGAGCGTGATTCTTCACCGAATCTTCTCCATCGGCCCACCGATTCGCGATCTCCATCAGGTGGTCGATGGTCTGGGGCTTTGAGCGGCCCAGCTCGTCCCTGAGCTCTAGGCGGCGGACACCACCGTTGAATGCATCAATCGCGCGGTCTTCCTAGATGTTTTCCGCGGAGTTCTTGATGATGGACCACCTTTGGATGTAGGTGCGATGATTCACCAAATGTTTGCTGGTAGCATCTTAGCTCTTCGATTGATGCGGGCCGTTTGTACGTGCCCTTAAAGTTGCGCATGAAGCTGTAAACCAGCTCATCCCAACTGCGAATGGATTCACGTGGGAGGTTATTCAGCCATGCCCGAGCGGCGCCCTGCAGCTGTAGCTGCAAGCATTGCATGGCAGTGCTTCGACTCCCTCCGTGGAGTCTAACGGAGGAGTTGTGGTCCTCCAGCCAGATCTTGGGGTCCTGTAGACCGTCGAATTTCGGGTTCTCCGATGGGAGTTTAAACCCTTTAGGCATTCGCTTTTGCCTAATTGATCTGCTGAAGCATCTTGCGCCGTAGAGCTTCCCATCTTCTTCTTCCGTGTCAGTCGACCGAGCACGTCGTGCCCTTGATTTGTCGATCTTGCGCTGCGTGAGGTCGTCGCGCACATCGTAGTCACGGTCGTGTCGCTGTGAGCGGCGGCGCCGAGACAGGTCGTGACTGTCATCGCTGGATGAGGGCGAGGAGTAGCGCTTTGACCTTTTTTGGGTCTGGTGTTGGCTCCTTGTCGAGGGAAGCCTCGATTAATCCCAAACCCGCGATCATAGATCGGTGCATGGCAGTTCGGGGATCTCCAGCTGGCGGCTGGTTATTGAGGAGGTACATGGTGGCTGCTGTCACCGCAGCCTGCGGTGTCCTGGGGACCACGTTGCCTCTCGTGTCGACTGTCATAGAGCCGAAGTCGAGGACTTTCACGGCTTCTATGCGCTCTTGTTCGGTAAGATGAGCCATCCCCGATTGCCTCTTCTTGGCGAGGTACTCATTGCATCTTGAGGAGGATCCTCCGTAGGAGGAGAGCCCGGCACGACGAAGGCTCGATTCGTCCGCTGCCTTTTTACGCGCCTCAAGTTGCGCGATTGTTTGCAGTTGGCGCTTGAATTCTTCTTTCAGGAGCCAGTGATAGCCCATCAGCAGTTCTTGCGGGGACCCAAAGGGTAAAGGTGTACCCCATAAGGCCTCGCGGCAGCGATCCCACTCTTGCTCGTTGAGCTTGATTACGACGCGTTCGCCGGTTTGCTCATTGATTATGCTGGGAGGTTCGACTGCTCCTCCGTTGTTGACGGGAGCGTGATTGCCGCTGTTACCGCCGTTGCCACCGTTGCCGGCGTTAGGTGGATCGGTGCCATTACCAGTGTTGCCACCGTTGTCGCGATTGGCGGAGGTGTCACCGGTGTTGATGACGGCGCACATGAAGTGATTGGGGAAGCTGTTGCTTCCACAACTTTCCGATCCAGAACCGTAGGTTCCATCTTCAGTGGCGAGATCGCTCAGATCAGAGTTGCGACTGCTGTCGCTGACCGTATTTTCGATTGCTGTCGGGGCGTTGAGCTCGCTGAGGGTGCCGATCGATGGAGCGAACCATGACGCTGGGGCAATCGCCGGTGCTGTCGACTGATCAGGCATGCGAAGCGTGCCCATCTGACCAACTTGGAAGCGGAAGCTTCCAATCGCTAGGCTGATTCCATCGTCCACGGACTCGAAGGCCAGGCGGGTGGTCGGCGTGTGGACGGTGAAGTCGAAGGCGCCGAAGAGCTGGCGAATCTCCGCTGTTGCGGAGTTGTAGATCGCAGTTGATGGGGCCGAAGAAGCCGCAACATCAGCACTCCCAGTTCCCACAGACGACGCCAATTGACGAGGGTTTAACTCATCAATGCCCATTGTTATGGACTTGGGTTTTGGAGAAGGAGGGAGCGCTGTAGACATCTATCGGCTAGCAAACAAGCACACAGGGGACAAAGATTTACCCAGGTTCAGGGCTCGTAGAGGTCCCTACTCTTGCTTGTCTGCTCGTGGAATTTATCGAAGGAGTCAAAAGTTACAATGGTGCGCAGATGCAATCTGGCAAGGGTTGTGGAAACTAGGGTTGCGTATCTCCTCCTCGCTGCCCCCTCCTAGCCTTTATATAGATAGGCTAGGTCTCGGGTAGCAGGTCGAGTCGGTTACAAGTTAGGGTTTTCCCCTTCAAACTTTCTATCTTTAGCTTCTTCTTGTTCTTTAAGCAATCGAGAGTCCGCGGGTTACTCGAGTCCTTTCATCCGGGCCTTGGCGACACTGTGGGCCTGTACGTATTTGGACCGTATATACCAAGCTCGAGTACCTGTAGGGTATACCCATGTCAGTTATAGATACACGGAGTCATAGGCCAGGTGCTATGACTGCAGCTCTGCTCCCCAAAAGAATTCATACCATCTGTACTTAGACCAAACCATAAGTTCCTCGCCTCACCTGCAAAAGTCTGGAAACTCTCTCTCGATTTTTCTCCACTGTGACCCATCAGCGGGGTGTCTCAACATCTCATCTTTCTTACGGTCTTCCATGTGCCATCGCAACAACTTGGCATGCTCTTTGTTGCTTAACAAACATTTCAACCATGGTATTATTGGAGCATACCACATCACCTTGGCAGGAACCCTCTTCATGCGGCGCTCGCCCTCAACATCACCAGGGTCATCTCGTCTTATCTTATACCGCAATGAAGTGCATACTGGGCATGAATCCAAATTCTCGTACTCCTCGCCGCGGTAGAGGATGCAGTCATTAATGCTTGCATGTATCTTCTGCAGCTCTAATCCTAGAGGGCATACAACCTTCTTTGCTTTGTAGGTACTGGCGGGTAGTTCGTTATCCGTTGGAAGCAACTTCTTCATTATTTTCAGCAACTTTTCAAATCCTTTGTCAGTCACACCGTTCTCTGCCTTCCATTGTAGCAATTCCAGTGTGCTACCCAGTTTTTTGTGACCATCTTCACAATTTGGGTACAACAATTTGTTGTGATCCTCTAACATCTGCTTGAACTTCAACCTCTCCCTTTCAGTTACGCATTATTCCTGGGCATCAGCAATGGCCCGGCTAAGATCATCATCGGGCAGATCTGATGCCCGTTATTCTTCTTCTTCTTCATCAATGTCTTCCATTGTAGTATCATCGTATTCAGGGGACATAGTAGGGTAGTCATTATCATTCTCTTCTTCGTTGTCTTCCATCATAACCCCTCTTTCTCCATGCTTGGTCCAAATATTATAGCCAGTCATGAAACCGGACCGAAACAGGTGGCTGTGAAGGACTCTTGAGGAAGAGTATTCCTTATGATTCTGACATACACCACATGGACAAGACATAAAACCATTTCGCTTGTTTGCCTCAGCCACAAGGAGAAAAGAATGCACGCCTTTAATGAAATCGCTAGAGAGTCGGTCAGCGTACATCCATTGCCGGCTCATCTGCATTATATAATTAATTAAGTACATCAAACATGATTATGATGATAAAATTAGTACTGGTATAAAAAACAAAATTAAAGCCAACAACCGGGACTAAAGATATGATGAACCTTTAGTCCCGGTTGGAGGCACCAACCGGGACTAAATGTGGATGTGGAAACAACATGTCGACACTATGTTCTCAGAGGGCAACACTAAGCCAGTAAATGACGACACTATTTTGGGTGGGTGGCAGCACTAGGGGTGAGTGTCGACATTATTTCTTCAGTGCCCGACACTATGTGGTGCTGCTTAATCTATAAATAGGTATGCATTCTTGTGAAGAACTGCAAGATGGTGTGCGAGACCAGGGACACCACTACGGCGGAGCTTCTCAAAGATGTCTTAGGACCTCGTCTCAGACATCTTCGAGGAGCTCGCCGTAGAGGCACTCTCTAATATGTGAAATTAGATAGCTCCACCAGCATACTGATCTAGATAGAGAAGATATAAACTAAAAGATGGTGTGCGAGAGCAGGGACACCACTACGACAGAGCTTCTCGAAGATGTCTTAGGATCCCGTCCTCAGACATCTTCGAGGAGCTCGCCATAGAGGCACTCCCTAATATGTGAATTGTTTTAGTTACCCGGCGTATTAATCTATAGCTAGAGAAGTTATTAACTCCAATATGGTGCGAGAGGGACACCACTACGGTGAAGCTTCTCGAGGAGCTCCCCATAGAGGAGCTTCTCGAAGATGTACTGTGATGTCTTCTTATCAAGCTTTTATGAATTAACCCTATCTTTGTTACAATTTTTTCAGTTTGTTGAAGGAAGGTAGACAAAGAAGGGTATTTTGCCCAACTAGTTAGAATGATGAACTCACGCATGTGTGTGCTTCTAAAATCAAATTTCGAGACTATGTGCCAAAACAAGATATATAGATAGAATCCACACATTGTGATATTTACCTTAGAGTTCCTTACATTCATACAAGATAGATAGAATGTAAACATCGATCTCATGTTATCATTGCAAAAATTACTACCAAACTAAATCCATAAATCCATCTACAAGATAGAGCATGAAATGAGCTAATATAGCAATGAGAGTTCAAAGGATGAAGTTGCTCACCTTTTAGAACCTTTGGATAGATGGGGCACCACAATATATAGAAAAATCTTGAGAGAAAATTGGGCATGAACTCGAGCTTGAAGCAAGAAAGAGAGAGGAGCCACCAGCTTGAAATGGTGGCTCAGGCAGGTGAGGGAAGAAGATATAGCCAGGCCTTGAGTCCCGGTTCGTGTCTAGAACGGGGACTAAAGGTCCACCTTTAGTCCCGGTTCATATAACAAACTGGGACTAAAGGGTCTGGCGCCTGACCTAGCCTGCCTAAAACCCTTTAGTCCCGGTTTGTTACACGAACTGGGACTAAAGGTTCCCTTCGAACCAGGACTAGTGCCTGCCACCCCCTGGGGCCAGATCTAGCCGTTGGAACCGGGACATTAGTCCCAGTTTGTAGAAAAACTAGGACTAATACCCCTGGACCAAAGGTCTGTTTTCTACTAGTGACTCGATTTAACCAGGCAGATCTGAAGTCGTCTCCGGTCGAGGCTATTGGCGATTGACACAGATTAAAGCCCCTTCTTGTCGATACACCTGGCCACGACCGAAGCATGTCACTTGTTTCAGTGAGGTCGTAACTCAATCTCGAAGCGACACATGCATAAAAAATACGACACGCAGAGAATTAGATATAATTCTGAAGAATAAATTGATTATATCATAATTAACAACGCGTAAGAGAAATTAGTAAGATATCAGATCGAGGTCATCATGTTTTGTCATTTGTGTGGAGGAACCGATCAACAGATTTAATAATCAAATAAAGAGAAATTGTCACGTTGGATAGGGAAAAACCGATCAGTCAATGGACCCGACTTCCTGGAATTTATCGATCTATTCTTGGGCTGTGGTGGAATTGATCATGCACACAATATGTACAGTGCTGCTATAAGAAACCGATCGGGGCATGTACGCGTAACAGCTTCATCAGCATGCCGTGTTGGATGGCGATCGGATGGAACCAGCTCGATGCGATCTGGTATGTGTTGATGGCGAGGGATCCCACCCGGATTATCACCTCCAAGCACCGCTTGCCCCATGATGGGTGCCAACTGTCATGGTATTGACCACGACAGATGCTACCGGGGTAGCTTATGTAGAGGAGGCAAGGCAACGAAGGAGAATCCGAGAGCGAGATTGGCACACGATGTACCCAGGTTCACGTCCCCATGATGGAGGATCGCTACGTCCTCCTGTCAATCCAGTATATGATATTGATTGGTTACACGAGAGTCATCGTAGGGGGAGGGAGAGACTAGATCTAATCTGTTGTCAGAGAGGTCTCACCTGACGTCCTCGTGGGGGTGCCCCTGGTGGCTTTATATATGCAGCCAGTTAGGGTTTACAAGTGCTAATGGGCTTTCTATTGGAGTCGACGTCTTGGGCCTCCAATCAACGTGTCGCCTGGGTCTAGTATGTGCCAGTCGCCGTATTAGGCGAGTCGATCCGCCTAGGGTTCGGCTTCAGTCGGCTCACTCTAGCTGGCGACTCCGCTTCGTGGGCATACCCCGATTGTTATCCCCCCATCACCATCCCATCTTTGCTCTGACATCACACCGCCTTCAAATCCTCCTCTTCACAGCTCTCTCGCTGCCTCCTCTGTTCTCATAGTCTCTTCTTACTCATTATTTTTTAACAGAATAAAGGAAATAAATTCTTCTTACTTGCTTTTTAGAAAATAAATTCTTGTCACTTGGAAAATTGAAATTGATTAATTTTTTGTTTTTAATATCTTTGATTGTTCTCAAAATATGGACAAATTTGTCGGCATGCAAATTCTTAGATATGGGATCATAAGCATAAGTATGATGTAGAGATATGGCCTTGACCTTGTGGTCATTCGCCTTGAAATCCAAGAATTTTTCATACTCATTGACAACTATGCTTAAATTCGTTGAAATTTCACAACTTACTTTTAGGTTAGCATTTTACACAGTCGGTGGGAGTACATTCTCCATCAAGGACCTAAAAAAGGGAAAATTACATCGAGGTCCACACATTTAGCACAAAGGACCCTAAAATTGAGCAAAGAAAATAGTCGGGTTGGGCTCCTTCTCGGGAGAACTGCTGATCGAGCCATACTCTTCATACTACTTTCTCTTTGATTGTTTTCACAATATGGCCAAACCTGTCGCCATGCAAATTCTTGGATACTCGATCATCAGAATAAAGTATGATGTAGAGATATGGCCTTAACCTTTTGGTCATCGGCTTCAAATCCAAGAATGTTCATACTCATTGACAATTATAAGCTGAAATTCATTTAAATTTCACCACTTACTTTTAGGTTAGAACTTTACACGGTCGGTGGGAGTACATTTTACAACAAGGACCTAAAAAGGGTGGAAATTACATCGAGGTCCATACATTTAGCACAAAGGCACCTAAAATTAAGCAAACAAAACAGTCGGGTTCGGCTCCTTCTCGAGATAGTAGCTAATCACTCTTCATACTACTTCATCTTCGATTGTTCTCAAAATATGGACAAATTTGTCGGCATGCAAATTCTTGGATATGGGATCATCAACATAAAGTATGATGAAGATATGGCCTTGACCTTGGTCGTTTGTCTTGAAATACAAGAATGGTTCATACTCGTCGACAATTAAGCTTAATTGTTGAAATTTCACCACTTACTTTTAGGTTAGAACTTTACACAGTCGGTCGGAGTACATTTTACATCAGGGACCTCAAAAAAGCAAAAATTACATCGAGGTCCATACATTTAGCATAAAGGACCCTAAAAGGAAAAATTTCTAGTTCGCCTCCTTCTCGAGAGATCAGCTAATTTGAGCCAAACTCTTGATACTACTTCCTCTTCGATTGTTTTCAAAACATAGCCAGATCTATTGCCATGCAAATTCTCTGACATGGGATCATCATCATATAAAGTATGATGTTGATATGGCCTTGACCTTGGTCGTTCGGCTTCAAATCCAAGAATGTTCATACTCGTTGACAAGTAAGATTAAAATCGTCTAAATTTCACCACTTACACTTTTAGACCTAAAAGGGGGGAAATTACATCAAGGTCCATACATTTAGCACAAAGGACCCTAAAATTATGCAAGGAAAATAGTCGGGTTCGGATCCTTCTCGAGAGAGTAGCTGATCGAGCCATACTCTTCATACTACATCATCTTTGATTGTTTTAAAAATATTGCCAAATTTGTCGGCACGCAAATTCTTGTATATGGGATCATCAGGATAAAGTATGATGTAGATATGGCCTTGACCTTGGTGGTTCGTCTTGAAATACAAGAATGCTTCATACTCGTTGACAACTAAGCTTAAATTCGTCTAACTTTGACCACAATACTTTTAGGTTAGAACTTTACATGGTCGATCGAAGTACATTTTACATCACGGACCTCAAAAAAGCAAACATTACATCGAGGACCATATACATTTAGCATAAAGGACCCTAAAAGAAAAAAATCTGGTTCAGCTCATTCTCGAGAGATTAGCTGATCTGAGCCAAACTCTTAATACTCCTTCCTCTTTGATTGTTTTCAAAACATGGCCAAATCTGTTGCCATGCAAATTCTCTAACATGGGATCATCAACACAAAGTATGATGTTGTTATGGCCTTGACCTTGGTCGTCCGGCTTGAAATCCAAGAATGCTCATAGTTATTGACAAGTAAGCTTAAAATCATATTAATTTCACCACTTACACTTTTAGACCTAATGTTGGGGATATGCTATATGGGTATCCTCATAGCATGTCACCAATCCTCCTAACACGGGTGGCCCATAGTTGGTAGCAAGGCCTATGGCCTGCTAGGCGGCGCAATTAGATGGATCCAGAAGGGAGTTCGTGCCGGATAAAGGAAGGTTACACAGGAGTCACCGACGTACTCGGAGCCTTGGAGTGTAAGATACAAAAGACTAGTTCGTATTAGTGTAGGACTCTTTACCTTGTCCAGTAAGGATCTTTCCCTATAACCCTAGGTTATGGTGCCTTTATAAGCCGGACATGTGGGAGCCTTTAGGGCACAAGACAATACAGCCTAGATTGCTGCATACAAAGCGCAACACCTCGCACAACGAACCTATCTCTGTAACTCGGCGTATTGCCATTATAGTAATTTATAGCAAGAGTATTGTTCCACCACCGTTGTGGGCCTTGAACCTGGGTAAGCTGTGTTACCTCGTACCCACCAACTCTCCGCCTTACCCCACGTCTCTAAACACGCACTATGAGGACCCCTCCATGGCGTACTCGTCGGCAATACCAAGACAGTTGGCGCCCACCGTGGGGGTAAGAGGCACTTCGAGCTCTACACCGGGCGAGGTCCAATCTCTTCGCGGGAATCGGTGACACCATAGACATCGGGCGCGTTCTCTTCTCCGGTAACGTCCCAATCGTCCCTCCAGATGATTTCTGGGTACTGGCGAAGACGAACCCTACGCGCTGCTCTATCATCCCCTTTGGAGACATCCACATCTTCATCGACGAAACTGACTCGGGTCCTAGCTCCCAGGAAGTCGGAAATTTGTCAAGCCCTGCACGGATCGCCTATGAGAAGGATATGTTCGCGGAAGGATCTGGGCCATACCTCTCTTTGGAGTTTGGTGGCTTAGATCAGGAAAATTCAAGGCCCACCCAGACCGCCCCTGTGTAGGATATAAAGGTGGAAGGATCCCACAAATCCACTTGGCTTGCCCGAGCGTTAGAGATGCGTAGGACACACTTTCTCAGCGTCGTCACCATCTTCGATCTGGCTAGATGCGTTCAAAGGGATGGAACCTCCCCGTGAATACCTCGCCAGATGGATGAGGGTGAGGGAAACCCTAGAGGGCGACCGTGCCGATGATCTTGTTTACCACTTCGTGGAAGGGCTCACACCTGGAACACTCCTCCGGCATACCCTCCGAAGGCGGCAGGCCGTAGGTCCTCTCACCCGTTGCGAGATGGTTACCATTGTCAACTAATATGTGGACACCGAGGAGAGCACCCAGGCTATGCCTGGGCCGGAAACCGGAGGAAACAACAACAAGGACCCGCCTCCATCACCCTCCACATCTGCCAACATCGAAGCCAACTCCGACTCCGTCCTTGACATGCTATACACCGACATCAATATGGATGGCGGTGGCTCAGACGCTAACTCGGAGGAGTACGATGTTGTTATGAGGAAGATCGAGCAGGAGATCAAGAAGGAGGAGCGCGCCGAGAAGACCAACCCTTCCCACCAGGTGCTAGTCGCCATTGGGAGCATGATGGAAGAAGGCTGACAGGAACATGAACGTGAGAGAGCTTCACCCACGCCAGCGGTTACCAGAGTAGCAATAGCTAAAAAGGCCGCCGAGCCTCCGGCTTCGCCAAGGCTATGCCTCCTCTGGTTATCCGCCCGCAACCGGAGCAAGAACTTACCATGGCTCCCAGTACTGCCTGATAATCAAATCAGCCACCAATGCCACCATCAACGTCGGCAGCTAGCAACCCATTGGCTACTGCCGTCGACAAAGAAATTTACGGCGCACTCCTTGTTGAGCCTACCACCGCCGCCCATATCCGGAGAGTTACGGAGCTTGATGAGAAGCGCACGGAAACCTTGGAGGAGGCCAAGTGCATCGCGGAACAAGGCGCTAAGCTAGACGAAGACATGGCTAGGGCGCAACAATCCATTAAGGTAACAAGAGCTATGGAGGCTGAGTACAAGCAATTGTTGTTGAAGCAAAAAATCAAAGAAGGCACTAGCTCACGTCATTGAAGATCCCAGTGTTTGGCGCAGGTTGGGGTATGAGGGCTCCAAGCCGACGAAAGCCACCACATACATTGATTCAGAGGGGAGGCAAGTCATGCCAACTCCCGCCCTCAACATTGCCATCGCCAAGATCCTCCTGGAGCAGGACAGGTTGCTGAAAGTAGTTGCTTAGGTGTACGTCCTCATCACCAAGGCATGCAAGCAACAGGAAAAGGCTACCTCGCAGAGGCTTGAGTCCAAACTGGAGCTTTACCAGTCAACCCTGAACAACCGCAGAAGGCCAAAATCTCCCTGTGACGAGGGATCCCATATAGGCTCCATAGAGCGAAGATGGAGAGAGGCACGCAATAGGACTGATGCCATCCCCATATCCTCCGATCACAGAGAAAAGGCTTGTCCCCGCCGGTCGCCACCTCCACCACCATCTCGGCATCACGAGGAACCAGAGTCGTGCCATCGTTCAAGCATGCCACCGCCAAGGCGTCCCTAGGCCAACATCGTTATACGCGACTAGGGCGAGCAGCCTCGGCATGCCAGAGAGTGCAGCGGCTATGAAGGACACAGGAGCAGATCCCATAAGGAGCCGCCATGTTCGACAAGAAACCGCGAGAGGCGTGAAGAGTTGCAGGAGGGCCATAGCAAGAAAGCTAACCCACCACCACCGTCACCACCTAGCAGCCATCATGGCAGAGGGCATGGCGGATCTCACAAATCGCGCCACAAATCCCCTCCCCATTACAAATAAGGGAACTAGCCAGAGCCATATGATGCACGTTCGCGGCTGGACAAGATCCAAGAAGCCCTTGGGCCACGTTGCTTTGGACCGGTCATACGGGCCACAACACACCCAAAGGGCCTCCGGATAGACAAGACCATCAAGCCCTACAACGTCACTGCCAGGCCAACAACGTGGTTGCAAGACTACACCGAAGCGATTCACATCTCAGGGGGAAACCCCAATGTCGCTGTCAAGTACCTCCCACTCATGTTGACCGACACCGCCCGGCAATGGATCGATGACTTACCGGAGAAATCAATATGCAATTGGTTGGACATGCATAAAGCGTTCACCAAGAATTTCGAGGGCACATAAAAATATCCATGCACTGTCGGAGACCTCCAACAGTGTGTGCAAGAAAAGGATGAAACCTCTCGTGCCTACCTCTCTCGCTGGCTGGATATGAAAAATTCCTGCGCAGGGGTGCACGAACAGACCGCTATGGCCGCCTTCGTCGACGGTCTAGAAAAGGGAACTTTGCTCCGCCATAAGTTGAAGCGCAAGCGACACAACAATGAGCTCACCCTCAACGCAATGATCGCCATGGCTAACGAGTTCGCCGCTGCTGATGACGACGCATGCAGATCACTGCCGGCAATAGCAATCCCTACCCAGGCCAGAAAAAACAAGAATAACAAGCAGCAGAATCTGCCTGAAGAGAAGCAAACAGCCGACATGGTCGCCGCAACGTTCACTGGAAGAGGCGGAGGCAGACAGCATGGACGTGGTCGGGGGGCTAGCAGTGGCCAGTAGAGGAGTGATGCTACACCCTCAGTGTCCCGCGTTCCCCAAACGTACGAAGAGTACCGTGACATGCCGTGTTTCGTCCACATCGATACAAACGGCAAGGCCACCCACACCAACCGCCAATGCAAATTTTTCAACGACCTCAAGGAAGACCCTAAAGTCTGGCTATAAGCGAAGTCGGAAAAACATACCCCGCGGAAAAGGCAAAGGGAAGAAGAAGGAGGAAGAGACCAAGGAATCAAGCAACATGGATAAAGACGTGGAACCTAAATCTTCTGACAAGGGAGATGATAAAGGGAAACAACTTTGAAAAGAAAGCTCCATGTTACCCATACCTTCCTTGGCACCCCCACCGTCCGGGCCCAGAAAACCTCTTTGAGGATACTGATGGCTACCCTCCCTCTGGTTCCCTAGTACGTCAGGTGGTCGGAAGTTCCAATTACTTGGGATAGGAAAGATCATCCAGATCTTATCCCAACAGAGACCTAGTATGCCATGGTCATCAACCCTTTGATTGACGGCACGGAGTTCACCAATTGCCTCGTGGATAGTGGAAGCAACATCAACATCATGTACCTAGATACACTGCACAAGATGAACTTGATAGAGACCCAGCTAAGGAAGAGCAACACCGTGTTCCATGGGGTTGTCCCCGGCCGACAACCAAATTCCCTGGGTTGCATCACCCTTCTGGTCGCTTTTGGCGATGTTAACAATTATCGCCAAGAATGCATGACCTTTGAAGTGGTGCCTTTCAAGAGCGTGTATGCTGGCTAGAGATTGATGTCGAGCTCGTTGGGGAACGCCAAGAGGAAGGTATGATGAGCACAGCAGTAAGTTTCCCTCAGTTATGAAACCAAGGTTATGGAACCAGTAGGAGCAAGGAAACACCTCCAAGGTGTTGTTGCCAACTTGGAATCCTGCACAACACAACCACAGAACTTTGCCCCCAACTTACAGTGAGGTTGTCAATCTCACCGTGTTTTGCGGTAAACAAAGGATTAAACGTATTGTGTGGAAGAAAGTAATAGCTTGCAGAAAGCAAACAGAAAGTAGTAAACAATTGTAGATTGATGATAAAAGAAAGGACCGGGGTCCATAGTTCACTAGTGGTGGTTCTCCTTAAGATTGATGACATGTTGGGTGAACAAATTACAGCAGGGCAATTGACAAACATTGAGAAAGCATACAAGCATATACTAATCATCTTGACTCCTTTGAGATTTGATTGGGCATTACAACATTATACATAGACTGTAATCCAACTGCATCTATGACTAATAATCCACCTTCAGGTTATCATACGAACCCCCTCCAGTATTAAGTTGCAAGCAATAGATAATTTCATTAAGCATTGTGTGTAAAGTAAACAATACAATTGTTCTATGAACATAGGATTGCTATTTTCTCCCAAGTAGCAACAGCACATCTAGTACCTTAGAGATTTCTGTCACTTCCCTAGATTACTAGAGGCATGAACCCACTATCGAGCATAAATACTAACTCTTGGAGTTGCTAGCATCTACTTGGCCAAGATAGCTACTAACAACGGAAAGCATGCAATATCATAAATAACAAAGACATGATAGAATCAATAATCAATCTGAAATAGCATCTCAATATCCATCAGATCCCCGCAAACACAACATGTATGATTACAAATAGATGATCTTGATCATGAATGGAGCTCACAAGATCTAAACATGGTAGCACAAAGGAGAAGAACCAACCATCTAGCTACTACATGGACCAGTAGTCCAAGGATGAACTACTCACGCATCACACCGGAGGCTTGCATGGTGATGAAGAAGGCCTCCAAGGTGAATTCTCCCCTCCAGCAGGGTGCCAGGAAGAGCTTCAGATCCCTCCCGATCTAGGGATGGAGATGACGGCGGCTACAAACCCTTTCGTGGAATTTTGATTGGGTACTTAGGGTTTCTGTATCGGAGGCATCTTATAGGCAAAAGGGGATGCCGAGGGAGTTCCCTGTGTGGCCACACCACCCCCTGGCGCGGGCTAGGCCTGGCCGCGTGACCAGGTGGTGTGGCCGCCCCCTAGCCCCTCTCCGTCTCGTATTTTGGCTCTGTGTCCCCCTCGGTGAAAAACTGAGTTTGGCTTTTGTCCCGTCCCATTTTGAGAATATTCATTTCGAAAAACTGAGTATTTTCGGAACCAAAAACAGCAGAAAACAGGCAGCTAACATTGTGGAATCTTGTTAATAGGTTAGTCCAAGAAAGTGTATAAAAAGTACTCCAAAGTGTGGACAAAACATAAGCAAGTAGATAAAACCAAGCATGGATCAAAAATTATAGATACGTTTGCAACGTATCAACATCCCCAAGCTTAACTCATGCTCGTCCTCGAGTAGGTAAGTGATAAAAAGAAAGAATAATTTTTTAGGTGATATGCACCATCATAAACTTGATCAAAGTATTTGTAAAACATTCATAGCTGGTATCATAGTACTTCAACATAACATGAAAGATAAAGTTCTAACAATAAGACTTAGCAACAATGTTGCAACATGAAAAGGCATAAAGAAAAGACTCATGAATAACAATGCTTTGCAAGACGTTTGTTTGTTTCAGATAAAGAAAACATAGCATAGTGGCATTCAGCTTGTCCCTCATAGAGTAGCAAATATAAATGCATAGGACACCTTCAAAGTTCATAAGAGTGACTAGATACAAATAGTTTAAGCACAAGAAATATCAAATTTATGCATCAATCAACAAGTCTTGGGACAATGCACATAGAGAATGGCCATTATGCTCTCGAAATAGGTGCATAAAGATAGAAGGTGGAGACTCAACATAAAAGTAAAAGAAAGGCCTTCGTAGAAGGAAACAGAGATTCAACTTTCATAAAGAGCTTCCAAAAATTATGGAGTATATGCTTGACTTAGTATAAGTTGGAAATCCCATGTCCCTTGAATACGAGGGCCGCTCCTCATGCTACTCAAGTATAGTCACCGGTAAGTTCTTGATATTGTAAGTACATGTGTATCATAGAGAACCGCCAATGGGGTACCCCTTGCCCGATGATACGGAAGAATCCCCATATCAAAATGACAAGGCAAGCAGATAACGAGCATCTCAGCAATCTTCTTATTTACCATGGGAAAATGGTGCTTTTTCTCTCTTTTCTCATATCTCTTTTTTTCCTTCTCTCTTTTTCTCAATATCTGACTCTTTTTTTATAAGAAGAATGCTTCATAGACATATGGTTACGCTGCAGGTTTCCAGCATGACAGCATGGATTAGACTGGTGGCCCAGGCATTTCTCTAGCACACATTCATAACTCCATGGACTTACAAGCTCCCTTTTCATTTCACACCGATGAAATCCATAGACGAAAGAGCATGATATCAACTAGGTATAAAGTACAAGTGCAATGTTGAAAGTGTTCCCCATGATAGCATGGTTCTGCTAATCCCCAACATATAAGTGCAAGCATATACAACATAGACGACACAATGGTTCAAGTTTATTAAGGGAAAGAAAAGTAAAGTGTGCCATCAAGTTCGTGAGAGCTTTAATCACTAGTTTTCTCATAACAAGTTTAATTCAGAAGGTAGATAAAAACAAGAATATACTTGGAATAGCAAATGCTAATACGTAGGTATGGTAGACTCTTTGGGATAACTTGGTTTTATTTGTATTTGGATGCATGAGTGGAACTCATACTTTGTTATGGAGGCTAGCAAAAGACTGGGAGCGACCAACTAAGAGAGCAATAATGGCCATAATCATGCATAGCGACAAAACATCATTAATCAAAGCACAAAGTGATATTACAAGTCGAAAACTAAAGGATCATAAAGGCTATGGTGACTTGGTATAGTCATAACATGGTGTGAGCATGCGCCAAGTCAACCCAAATAAAGCATCAAAGGAGAATACCACAATACAATGCTTTAATATGCTAAAACAACGCATGATTCTTCAAAGGCACATTAAGCAATCTCAATTGTTTATAACATGTCATGCTACAGAAAAGATCACTAATCATAAAGCCAAAATGGTATCAAGCATGGCATGACAAAGCATAGGCCACAGTCAAAAACAAACTCCCTTTTACCACTTAAGCATGAAGCTTCCTACTCTTTTTCCAATCCAAACCAAACTATTTGAAAACCAATGTATGAAAGATGGGGTCCAACCAATTTATTCAGCAAACTAAGAAGACCAATCAAACAAAAACCAAAAACAAAAAACGAAGACGCTCCAAGAACAACACAACTGTGCATGAAATAATAAAAATGAAGTGTTTGGAAGAAACCTGGGATTTTTATTGATGAAGAAGGGGATGCCTTGGGCATCCCCAAGCTCTGATGCTTATACTTCTTGGATATTTCTTGGGGTGACACGCGTGGCATCCCCAAGCTTTAGATTTAGTCCATTCTTCATCTCATTATATCATTCTCTCCATACACCTGAAATTTTTTCCTTCATACAAAACTTCACACAATCTTTATTAGCAACATTAGTACACTCAAGATAATAAGTCTTTGGTTTCAGTTTCAACACCAATAAAACTTCCATTAAAACACAATCTACTGAAGCATTTCCCTCAAAAATCTCAATTCCACAAAGAGAACCCAAAAAGGAACCAACAAGAAGGAAATGCAAATAATGGCAGAAATCGGTCAAAACAGACCAGCATGTAAAAATCAATCCTTTTGAAGACCTTTTGTTGCTCAAATCAAAAAGTGTTGAACTAACGAAAGTTAGATAACAACCTGGGGCAGAAACGCAAAACTTCACACCTCAAAACAACGTACAGATATTTTACACGAATTTTTACGGTGAAGAACAAAAATCTTTTTCGGGACAGCAACTTTCCCAATCATTACTTATCTCTCATTAGATGTTACTCTTGGCACAAAAAGCAAATAAAAGGATAAGGAGAGGTTATTACTAAAGCAATAACTTCCAAGACTCATCTAAAACTTTTGGGTTATCTCCCAATGAGTACTTTTCTTTAACGCCTTTAAGTTAGGCATAAGAAGCAAGAAGAAGAATCAAGTGTTCTCAAATGAAGAAGCATTAAGAGCAAATTTTGTTTTCATAGGAGAGGCAAAAGGAATCTTCGCTCTCTTCTTAGGGAAGTGTTCTATACCTTTCTTGAGTGGGAGTTGATATTTAATGGTGCCTTCTTTCATACCAATAATGGCACCAATAGTTCTAAGAAAAGGTCTTCCCAAAGTAATAGGACAAGAAGCATTGCATTCAACATACAAAACATAGAAATCAACGGGGACATAAGCATTGTTAACCATAATAAGAACATCATTAATACTCCCCATCAGTTTCTTTTTAGCATTATCATCAAGTGGGACATTCAAATAACAATCTTCCAATGGTGGCAAATCAAGCATATCATAAATCCTTCTAGGCATAATAGAAACACTACTATCAAGATCAAGCTTTAAAATCAAAATCATTCACTTTCATATTAATGATGGGTTCCCAACCATCTTCTTGTTTTATAGGAATAGAAGCTTTATGTTTCATCTTTTCTTCTTTATTTTTTATGAGAGCATCAGTAATGTGTTTTGTAAAGGCCATATTCATAGCACTAGTATTAGGACTTTTAGCAAGCTTTTGTAGGAACTTAATAACTTCAGAGATATTGCAACCATCAAGATAAAAATCATAATTATCATTTAAAGTAGTAGATATATTGTTAGCTTCATCACTAGTGGTAGTGATAGTAGAAACACTAACGTTTCTAGCAATTTCATCTTCCATTTCCCACTTAGCATGCAATTCAGCTAACAATCTAACATTTTCATCAATTCTAACTTGTATGGCATTAGTAGCAGCAAAGGGATTATCAATAGTTTCAGGTTTAGCATCCATTTTATTCAAAGAAGATTGTACTTCAGCCAATGATGCTATATTCCTTTCAGCATTAGAGAGTTTCTCCTCAATAGTTTTATTAAAAGCAGTTTGTTTACTAATAAAATCTTTAAGCATACTTCGAGTTCAGAAAGAGCACTCCTATTATTGTTGTAGGAATTTCCATAAGCATTACCATTATTGGGAGGATATGGCCTATAATTATTATTACCAAAATTATTCCTGTAGGCATTGTTGCTAAAATTATTATTTCTTATAAAGTTCACATCACCTTGCTCTTCTTGAGCAACCAAAGAGGCTAAGGGAACATGATTTGGATCAATATGAGCTTTCCCATTAATAAGCATAGACATAATAACATCAATTTTATCACTCAAGGAGGAGGTTTCTTCAACATAATTTACCTTCTTACCTTGTCGAGCTCTTTTAGTGTACCATTCAGAATAGTTCACCATCATATTATCCAGAAGCTTTGTTGCAGCACCCAAAGTAATGGTCATAAAGGTACCTCCAGCAGCAGAATCCAAAAGATTTCTTGAAGATAGTTCAATCCTGCATAAAAGGTTTGGATAATCATCCAAGCAGTCAGTCCATGAGTGGGACAATTCTTTACCAAAGATTTCATTCTTTCCCAAGCTTGAGCAACCTGTTCATTATCAGATTGTTTAACTTCATTATTTCACTTCTCATAGATATAATCTTAGCAGGAGGATAGTATTTTCCAATGAAAGCATCTTTACATTTCATCCAAGAATCAATACTATTTCTAGTTAGGGATTGCAACCATTCTTTAGATTTTCCTCTCAAAGAGAAAGGAAACAATTTAAGCTTAATAATATCTCCATCTATGTCCCTATGCTTTTGCATCTCACAAAGTTCAACAAAGTTATTTAGACGAGTAGCAGCATCTTCATTACCAATACCCGAAAATAATTCTCGCATAACAAGATTGGGTAAAGCAGGTTTTATTTCAAAGAAAGTAGCTTCAGGAACAGGTGGAGCAATAAGTGTGCACACGAAATCATTGTTGTTGGTGTTAGTGAAGTCACACAACTTAGTATTTTCAAGAGTAGTCATTTTTTGTGTTTTTAATAAAGAAAGCACACTAGTAAAACTATTTTTTGTGTGTTTTTGATAAAGAAACAAGCAACAAAGCAAAAATAAACTAAGCAAAACAAAAACAACAAAGTAAAGAGATTGGTTATGAGGGACTCCCCTTGTGAAGATGTCCTTGACTCCCCAGCAACGGCGCCAAAAAAATACTTGCTGGCTCGAGATTGATGTCGAGCTCGTTGGGGAACCCCAAGAGGAAGGTATGATGAGCACAACAGTAAGTTTCCCTCAGTTATCAAACCAAGGTTATCAAACCATTAGGAGCAAGGAAACACCTCCAAGGTGTTGTTGCCAGCTTGGAATCCTGCACAACGCAACCACAAAACTTTGCCCCCAACTTATAGTGAGGTTGTAGATCTCATCGGTTTTGCTGAAAACAAAGGATTAAATGTATTGTGTGGAAGAAAGTAATAGCTTGCAGAAAGTAAACAGAAAGTAGTAAACAGTTGTAGATTGATGATAAAAGAAAGGGCCGGGGGTCCATAGTTCACTAGTGGTGGTTCTCCTTAAGATAGATGTCATGTTGGGTGAACAAATTACAGCGGGGCAATTGACAAACATTGAGAAAGCATACAAGCATATACTAATCATCTTGACTCCACTGAGATTTGATTGGGCATTACAACATTATACATAGACCGTAATCCAACTACATCTATGACTAATAATCCACCTTCAGTTTATCATCTGAAACCCCTCCAGTATTAAGTTGCAAGCAACAGATAATTGCATTAAGCATTGCGTGTAAAGTAAACAATACGATTGTTCTATGAACAAAGGATTGTTATTTTCTCCCTAGTAGCAACAACACATCTAGTACCTTAGAGATTTCTGTCACTTCCCCAGATTACTAGAGGCATGAACCCACTATCGAGCATAAATACTAACTCTTGGAGTTGCTAGCATCTACTTGGCCAAGATAGCTACTAACAACGGAAAGCATGCAAGATCACAAATAACAAAGACATGATAGAATCAATAATCAATTTGAAATAGAATCTCAATATCCATCGGATCCCCGCAAGCATAACATGTATGATTACAAATAGATGATCTTGATCATGAACGGAGCTCAAAAGATCTAAACACGGTAGCACAAAGGAGAAGAACCAACCATCTAGCTACTACATGGACCCGTAGTCCAAGGATGAACTACCCACGCATCACACTGGAGGCTTGCATGGTGATGAAGAAGGCCTCCAGGGTGAATTCTCCCCTCTGGAAGGGTACCGGGAAGAGCTTCAGATCCCTCCTGATCTAGGATGGAGATGTCGGTGGCTACAGAATGTTTCGTGGAATTTTGATCGGTAATAGGGTTTCTGTATCGGAGGCATCTTATAGGCGAAAGGGGAGGCCGAGGGGCTGCACTGGGTGCCCACACCACCCCCTAGTGCGGGCCAGGCCTGGCCGCCCCTGGCCCCTCTCCATCTCGTATTCTGGCTCCGTGTCCCCTTGGTGAAAAACTGACTTTGGCTTTTGTCCCGTCCAATTCCGAGAATATTCATTTTCTGACTTTCCTGGAACCAAAAACAGCAGAAAACAGGCAGTTGGCACTGTGGCATCTTGTTAATAGGTTAGTCCAAGAAAGTGTATAAAAAGTACTCCAAAGTGTGGACAAAACATAAGAAAGTAGATAAAACCAAGCATGGAACATCAAAAATTATAGATACGTTCGCAACATATCAGTGTACCACGTCATCTTCGAACGCGACATCTTCCACTCCTTCCTCGCAAGGCCATGCTTTGTCTACAACAAGCTCAAGATTCCCGAACCAAATGGCGTCATCACTATTGACGGAAGCTTCTCCAAGGCACGGGAGTGCGAGCTCAGTGAAGCCGTCTTCGCCGAAGTAGTCCTCTATGGTGAGGATTTCAAAGAGATCCAGAACCAGGTCGATGCCTCGGAGATGCCAGCTTTGAAGAAGCAGATCACTGCTGCCGAACCCGCCTTCAAGGCCGCCATGAAGACCAAGCAGGTGGAGCTTGTCGAAGGAGATTCCTCCAAGAGCACCACCATTGGCATGGACCTGGATCCCAAATAGGAAAGCGCACTCATCGAGTTCCTCCATGAGAATAGGGACATATTTTCCTGGCAACCTGCCGACATGAAAGGTGTACCTAGGGAACTTGCTGAGCACAACTTGAATATTGATCCCAATGCCAAACCGGTGAAGCAACATCTACGATGCTTTGGTGATGAAAGACAAAGGGTTATAGGCAAAGAAAAACCTAGGTTACTTAAGGCTGGCTTTATCCGAGAAGTTATTCACACCCGATGGGTGGCAAATCCTGTACTTTTCCCCAAAAAGGGAACCAATGAATTAAGAATGTGCGTTGATTACACCGGCTTGAAGAAAGCATGTATGAAGGATCCGTTTTCTTGGCCTTGCATTGACCAAGTCATTGACTCGACGGATGGCTCGAAACTTCTGTGTTTTCTCGATGTTTATTTAGGATACCACCAAATCTAGATGCGAAAGTCGGACCAACTGGCCACTTTGTTTACCACGCCTTATGGCACGTATTGCTACGTCACGATGCCCTTTGGGTTGAAAAATGCTGGTGCTACTTACCAACGGATGATGCAACGTTGCCTACATAACCAAAAAGGTCGCAACATACACGCATATGTGGATGACATCGCGGTAATGTCAAAGAAATCGATCGTATCGCTGGTTTACAGGAAACCTTCGACAATCTCCAGAAATACAACATGATGCTGAACCCCAAGAAGTGTGTATTTGGGGTGCCCTCTGGCAAACTGTTGGGTTTCATCGTTTCGCATCACGGAATCGAGGTGAACCTAGGGAAAATCAAGGCCATCCTCGACATCAAACGCCCGACATGCCTGAAGGACATAGAAAGGCTCATAGGCTGCGTTGCATCAGTAAGCCGGTTCATCGGCCGACTTGGTGAGAAGGCTATGCCGCTCTACAAGTTGCTCAAGAAGGCAAACAAATTCATATGGACGGACGAAGCTAACGCAACACTTCAGGATTTGAAGAGAATACTCTCCTCCCCACCAATACTTGTAGCACCGGTTTCAAGGGAGCCTATGTTAGTTTACATGGCGGTAACCAACCGAGTAATCAGCGTCGTCATCATGGTAGAGCGCAAGGAGCCAACGCACGAATACGGATTTCAGCGGCCAGTTTACTATATAAGCGAGGTCTTGAGGGAATCCAAGCAGCGTTACCCGCACTACCAAAATAAAGCTTATGGAGTTTTCCTTGTTTCGCGTAAGCTAAGGCATTATTTCCAGGAGCACCCTATCACGGTAGTGAGCAAATCTCCACTGTCCGACATCATAAACAACAGCGATGCTACAGGGAGAGTGCCAAAGTGGGGCATTGAACTTGCCGCCTTTGAAATCACCTAGAAGAGGTGCGATGCTATCAAATCACAAGCATTGGCAGATTTTCTCGCAGATTGGACATAACTGCCATAAGACACACCTGTGCTAGAGCCAGAATATTGGGTCATGCACTTTGACAGATCAAAGCTACTCAACGGCTCGGGGGTTGGTGTATTATTACAATCACCAATAGGAGAAAAGTTGTAATACATCCTGTAGATCCACTTCAATGCTACCAAGAACATGGCGGAGTACGAGGCCCTCATTCACGGACTTCGCGTAGCCAAGGATATTGGCATCAAGCGCATAGTTTGCTGTGGAGATTCTGACTTGGTTGCCTAGCAAGTAGCTGGCACCTGTAACGCACAGAATCCTATGATGGCGGCATATCGAGATGAAGTAGATGAAATAGCCAAGTGCTTCGATGGCTACGAAGTCAAATACGTCAAAAGGGAGGAGAATGAGGTGGCAGATCTGCTGTCAAAGCTTGGATCAGCTCATCGACCAATTCTGATAGTCGTTTTCCTAGAACATTTATGGATCCCATCCGTGAAAGGATTGGACCCCGACAACCCAAATAGAGTGGATACATTTGTTAATACAATAACAGTGACCTCTCTGGCTTAGACGAAACCGTTCATGGATTATCTACAAGACCGAACTTTGCCTGCCAATGAAGTCGAAAGCCGGCAAATAGTACGCGGAGCAAAAGGCTACGTCATCATTGACGGTCACCTATACAAAACAAGTACCACAGGAGTTTTCCTTCGATGTGTCTCCCAGCAGCAAGGTATTGAAATCCTTAGAGGAATACATCTCAGAGATTGCGGGCATCACGCCGCTCCCTGGTCATTGGTGGCTAAGGCCTTCCGACGAGGATTCTACTAGATAACTACCAAGGCGGATGCTGATAAGTTGGTACAAACATCCCTTGGGTGTCATTTTTATGCAAGACAACCAAGTGTTTGAGCTAAAGAATTGCGAACCATACCAATAACTTGGCCGTTTGCAGTCTGGGGGCTAGACATGGTGGGACCTTTGCAGACAGCACCATGTGGATTCACACACTTGCTAGTAGCAGTAGACAAATTCACAAAATGGATTGAAGCTAAACCCATTAGAAAGCTTGATGGGGCAATAGCCCTAAAATTTGTCTGGGATCTAGTGGTGAGATTTGGTCTCCCACATAGCATCATCACCGAAAATGGCAGAAATTTATCTCTCAAAGAAGTTGAGGAGTACTATCATGAAAAAGGCATCCGCCTTGACCTAGCATCTATGGCACACCCATAGTCAAATGGGCAAGTTGAAAGGGCCAATGGACTGATTCTGCACGGAATCAAGCCATGCTTAGAGGCACCGCTACGTAGAGCAGCTGGAGCTTGAGCGAAGGAATTACCATCTGTTTTGTGGAGTTTAAGAACAACACCCAACAGATCCACCGGCTTGACTCCTTTCTTCATGGTTTATGGAGAAGAAGCAGTCCTCCCATCCGACATCCTCCATGATGCACCAAGAGTTTCCGCCTACAAGGAGGAGGATGCTGAAGAATCCAAATGCCTATCTGTGGATGTACTTGAAGAAGAGCACGTGCTGGCATGCCAAAGATCCACCATCTACTAGCAAAAGATGCATGGCTATCATAGTCGCCGCATAAAGCATCGCTCGTTTAAAGAGGGGGATTTGGTGCTTAGGTTCAAGCAGGAGAAATCACACAAACTATCCTTGCCTTGGGAAGGACCGTTCGTCATAAGTAAAGAATTTCTAAATGGTTCCTATTAGCTCATCGATGTTCGCGAGTTGAAAGATAGGCCAAAAAATAGCAGGCGCAAGCAACGTGACTCTGATGATGATTACTCGGAGATAGATCAGCCATGGAACATAGCACAGCTATGTCCCTTTTACACTTAGCACATTTATATTATGTAATAAGTTTCTTATATGATAAATGAAATAGAACATTTGGTTCACTCTATTATTTGAGTCTTTGACTCCTTTAGTTGTTCATTTTTGGATCATATAAACCCTTTGTGTGCACGTTTGCATTTGCACTTGTGAAAATTCTGCCTACGGGTGTTAGCTTCAGTTTTCTGGTCTACACGTTTTCTGAAGTTTTTATGTGGATTCCGGAGTAGTGACTTTTCGGCACTCAAAGCTGGCGATTTTGTTCTTAGGTTCTTGATGGTGCTATTAAGCATCATCACCTGAGAGCATAGTTCTATGCTGCGAGTCTTCCGTCTCACGAAAGGTCAAGCATACAAACCAGAATAATGGATAAGCCAGCACTTTCTTACAAAATATGTACACATGCTGGAAACAGATAAGTTATAGGAAGCTTGAGTACAAGTTTTTCTGCCTTACATAAACACATAAGTTTTTCCACATACATCTTCACAGAGATACATTTAATACAAACATTGTTTTTTATGGCTCTGTTCTAGGGGGCTTCGTGGTGGCATCATCAGGAGAGCCAGGTCGGGAGAGCTCGTCAAACTCGGAAGGAGAGGGGCTAGACTCAGAAGAAGCCATGTCTTCACCAACGATCTCGGTAGGCACGAAGACATCCGCTTTGACCATCTTGGCAACTCTGGTGTTGAAGCCGGCAAGGGAATTCCAAATAGCATCGATATCAATCTATTTCCCTTCCTCGTCTAGCTTGGGCATGCCATAGGTCACAAGATCAATGTCGGCATTGTCGTAATGTGCTTTGACCAAGGACAAGGTCATCCTTGCACCAGCCCAGACGCAAGAGGCTTTCTAGTCCTTGACTTTCTCGGGGGCTCAGCGCAGGATTTCTGCGTACTTGGTTGCTGAGACTACTGCCTTGATGTTGATACCTAAGGGTTGGGCTATCTCCTTGGCCTGGGTGATGGCAGTGCTGACAAAGTTGCTGGCAAGAATCATGCGTTCCTTGGGATCTGGAGCACCCTCACCCAAGTTGGCTAAGCCAATGGGAGCTATGGTTTGCACAAGATACAAGGACCATGAGTACAAACAAGTCAAATGGTTGTTCAAATTACAAACTTGACCAAGACGGAGAAAGGTTATCAAAGATGCTCGTCTCGGCTTGCTTGCATGTCTCTGCCAAGACATCCCGCTCCTTCTGGACTGTCTTGTACACCACAAGGTTCCTCACATGCTGCTCTTTGATAGCTTGGTATTGTTCCTTGAGTTGTGCAATCTCGTCCTTCAGGTGTTGCATCTTGGCGTCAACAAACTCTTGCAGCACTTTCATTGCCTCCTCATGGCCCTTGACGGCATCGGCCAGGTCCTTCTTCAAAATTTTATTCTTATAACCGAGCTCCTGGATGTGCTTGGATTTCTCGATGATGCTCTTGGCCTTGGAAATGGCTTTTGTAAGGCAGAAATCAAAAATTGTGATAAGAAGACAGAAGAAATGAATTTATGAGAAAAGCAAGGAGCTGTTGTAGAAAACAGACTCTGGCTATTTTTGATCTATTGCTTCAGGAAGGTTGTTTTACCCTGTTCAAGGTCCAGTTCCTTCCGTAGAGCAGCAAACCTCTCATTGGCGGCTATCCTCTGTTTATTCTCATTCTGCACAAGATGCTAACATGCTTAGTTTTTCTAGAGCATCTAGTCAGGACTATTCAAGTTTCAACTAAACACTCGGGGGCTACAGTATAAGATTTTAAAATAAGCTAGTTTCTCTAGAGCATCTAGTTGGAACTATCCAGTTTCAACTAAACGCTCAGGGGATACATGGACAAGTTCTACACTTAGTTCTTTGGAGCACTCAGGCCAAAACTATTGGTTTTTTGCCTAAGAGCTCAGGGGCTACAGTGGAATACATTAAAAATGAAAAGAAGTGAAGTTCAAAAGACTTACGATGGCAATGACCCTAAGATTGTTGGCTAGATGATCATAGGAATCAGGAAGGTCCGGGTGTTCTTATAAATTGCGTTGGCCTTCAAGATGAGGTCATCCAAGCACAACGTCGGAGGAGTCGCAGCCAATCGAGAAGTTGAAGCGGGGGGCATGGATGATGCCCTAGTCGTCTCTTGCATCTTCAAGACAGATGATGGCTCAGAGGCTCCTGCCTCGACCGTTGCTTCTGCCTCCACCTCTTCATCACTTGCTTCCCTTTCTCGGTGGCATCCTTAGCTGTAGCTTCAACTACTTTAGAGGAAGTGCTCTCCTGCGTCACCTGGCCGCTGGGAGCAACGTCTGCGTCGATAGAGCTTGAGATGTCAAGGGTTGGATTGACATCTGTCTCCATGACGGAGATATCAGGAATGAAGGGAGATGAAGGCCTAGCGGGGCCAGTAAAGGGATTGGTGGCAGGAGTAGGGGGAGAAGTAGCGGGAGAGGACTTGGTGACCATGTCCCTGGTCAGCATGTCACGAATGTTTTTGACCCTCCAACATCTTTGGAGGATCGCTTCAAACTAACACCGGCTTTCCTCCTGAAATGTACAAAGTATAAGTACAAGAGTTGAAAAAAGGTATGAGCTGAAAAATACAAGCCGGAGAAGAAATACACTTACTCCACGGCAGGAGCCTTTGTGAGGGGAATGCCGGTGGATTTCTTCTTCTCCGCCTCTAAGGCGGTGGTGGAATGTTTGGAGACTCCACTCTCCATTCTATTCTTCTTCTTGGCCTTGGTAGCAGTGTTAGAAGTGGCGCTCTTCCTCTTTCGCGCTGCCAGAGCTGGTTGATCCTTGGGGGCGTCGTCGTCGGACACCACCTAGATATCCTTCAGCTTAGGATCATAGACCTGGGAGGCCATTTGATCCGCTGCCAAGGTCGCCACTGGGATACAGAAGAGTGTTAGATTGACAACTTCAAGTCGGAAAAACCTTAGAGCATGTAACGAGCAACAAAGGAAACAGAAGCTACCTCTGGGTACTTGCTGCAATCAAACATGTCGTAGGTGATCTTGAAGCCACGCTTCCTGTCCTTCACCTTGACGATGTGTTTAAGCTAGATTTTGGTGGAGTTAGTAGAGAATTTATCCCACAAAATTTGCATGGGATCCCTCTTGTCTTGAGTGTATTTACACATCAACTCGGAGCAGTGCTGTAGAGGCTGGGTCCGCCTAATGAACCAGCTAATGGCAAGATCCAAGCCTGTCATACCTCCATTTACGAGCCATTCAATCTGCTTTGTGGCGCAATTGGCTTCTTCGTCGAAGGGAAGGGAGGCTAGGGTCCTCCATGTGGGCACCTCGGTGGCAGCTCCATCGACGCAGTCGGGATAAGTCTCAAGGCGGTTAGGCAGAGGGATATCTGGGCCGTAGAAGTGTGCGCACTGCCAGTTCTTGCATGACTCATGCCCTACGATGTCGGGGAAGCGCCGACTAGGTCGGATCTTGAAGCTAATGGTTCTGCAGATCCGCAATTCGTCCTTGGACTCTACAGACTCTCTCTTGACGATAAAGAAATACACGAACAGATCTAACCTAGGTTTGATGCCTACGAATCCTTCGCACAAGGCTATGAAGTTGCTAAGGACTAGGATGTTGTTGGGAGAGAGATTGTAGGGGAGTACCCGGAAGTGCCGGAGGGCATCCAAGAAGAAGTTAGAGACTTAGGAGGCTTACGCCTCGTACCAGCTAGGCCTTGAGGTATACTTTCTCTCCGGCTTGGGGAGAAGGGATCACCTCGCTAGCCGGCGCCGCCCGCTAGGCCAACTCCTTCGCTGCGGGGAGATACCCCTCAGTGACCATCTCCTGCAGATCTTCAGCGGAGATATTAGAGCCTCTCCACACCCTCTTGTGGGAGTCGTTTTCTTCTTCAGCACCTTTAGGCACCGCTTGTTCTTGGTCGTCGCTGGTGATTTCCACCATGACATTGATAGGAACGACCATCCCCTCCAGCGAGACAGTAACTCCCTGCTCTGAGGTAGCCTCGAGGGTTGCCACTATTGAAGGGAAAGAACTGTTAGAGGCCATTACGGTGGGGGAGAAGGTGGAGGAAAGAAGGGCTCTGGTTAGGGTTTTCGCGGTGACACGGCTGGAGGAAGATGAAGACTAGAAAGTGAATGCAGGTAAAAAAGAAATAAACTGACCGCAGTGAAAATATATAGACCCCGCGTCAAGATCAGTGTAAAGAGATCTAATGGATGGAACTTTGCCGACGTGGAAGTGAACGTGCGCGGCAATTTTGCCACGTCCTCCTTCTTTTGCCGCTTCGCCATTTTGGATTTCACGTGCGTGTAAATAGCTGATGACTAACTTCATGTTTCTATGAGTTTCGAAGTAGTGTATGTTGTACCCTACGTCATCCTCCCGACAGTTGCAATGAAGGGTCGTGTCTGAAGATTCCATGGAAGACGGAGATTATCCGGCTCTAGAAATGAAGACTCAAGGAATCTCCAACTACATTGTGAAGCTGGAGAGGATTGCAGTATTCTTTGGGAGACCTTTGAGATATTGCTTGATGAAATGTTGGCATCACTTAGATGGGATATTCAGAGATAAATGGGCAAGACGGCACAAGATTTCAAAGTCCTCCGGGGGCTACTGTTTGGGATATGCTATATGGGTATCCTCATAGCATGTCACCAATCCGCCTAACCCGGGTGGCCCATAGTTGGTAGCAAGGCCTATGGCCTGCTGGGCGGCCCAATTAGATGGATCCTGAAGGGAGTTCGTGCCGGATAAAGGAAGGTTACACAGGAGTCACCGACGTACTCGGAGCCTTGGAGTGTAAGACACAAAAGACTAATTCGTATTAGTGTAGGACTCTTTACCTTGTCCAGTAAGGATCTTTCCCTATAACCCTAGGTTCTGGTGCCTTTATAAGCCGGACATGTGGGAGCCTTTAGGGCACAAGACAATACAGCCTAGATTGTTGCGTACAATGTGCAACACCTCGCACAACGAACCTATCTCTGTAACTCGGTGTATTGCCATTATAGTGATTTATAGCAGGAGTAGAGTTTCGCCATCGTTGTGGGACTTGAACCTAGGTAAGCTGTGTTACCTCGTACCCGCCAACTCTCCACCTTACCCCACGTCTCTAAACACGCGTTGTGAGTACCCCTCCATGGCGTACTCGTCGGTAATACAACGACACCTAACAAAAGGGGGAAATTACATCGAGGTCCACATTTAGCATAAAGGACCCTAAAATTAAGCAAGGCAAATAGTCGAGTTCAGCTCCTTCTCTGGAGAGTAGTTGATTGAGCCATACTCTTCATACTACTTCACCTTCAATTGTTTTCAAAATATGGCCAAATTTGTCAGCATGAAATTCTTGGATATGGGATCATCAGCATAAAGTATGATGTAGATATGGCCTTGACCTTGGTTGTTCATCTTGAAATACAAGAATGGTTCATACTCGTTGACAACTAAGCTTAAATTAGTTTAAATTTCACCAATTACTTTTAGGTTAGAACTTTACACGGTCGATCGGAGTACATTTTACATCAGGGACCTCAAAAAAGTAAAAATTACATCGTGGTCCATATACATTTAGCATAAAAGACCCTAAAAGAAAAAAAAATGGTTCAGCTCCTTCTCGAGATATCAGTTGATATGAGCTAAACTCTTAATACTACTTCCTGTTCGATTGTTTTCAAAACATGGACAGATCTGTTGCCATGCAAATTCTCTAACATGGGATCATTAGCACAAAGTATTATGTTGATATGGCCTTGACCTTGGTCGTTCGGCTTGAAATCCAAGAATGCTCATACACATTGAAAGGTAATCTTAAAATCGTCTAAATTTCACCACTTACACTTTTAGACCTAACAAAAGGGGCAAATTACATCAAGGTCCATACATTTAGCACAAAGGACCCTAAAATTAAGAAAGGAAAACAGTCAGGTTCTGCTCCTTCTAGAGATAGTAGTTGATCGAGCCATACTCTTCATACTACTTCATCTTCAATTGTTTGCAAAATATGGCCAAATTTGTTGGCATTCAAATTCTTGGATATGGGATTATCAGCATAAAGTATGATGTAGATATGGCCTTGACCTTGGTTGTTTGTCTTGAAATACAAGAATGGTTCATACTCGTTGACAACTAAGCTTAAATTCGTTTAAATTTCACCACTTACTTTTAGGTTAGAACTTTACACGGTCGATCGGAGTACATTTTACATCAAGGACCTCAAAAAAGTAAAAATTACATCGAGGTCCATATACATTTAGCATAAAGGACCCTAAAAGAAAAAAATCTGGTTCAGCTCATTATCGAGAGACCGGCTGATCTGAGCCAAACTCTTAATACTACTTCATCTTTGATCGTTTTCAAAACATGGTCAGATCTATTGCCATACGAATTCTTTAACATGGGATCATCAACATAAATTATTACCTTGATATGTTGACCTTGGTTGTTCGGCTTGAAATCCAAGAATGTTCATATGCGTTGACAACTAAGCTTAAATTCGTTTAAATTTCACCACTTCCTTTTAGGTTAACATTTTACACGGTCAGTGGGAGTACATTTAGCATAAAGGACCCTAAAAGAAAAAAAATCTGGTTCAGCTCATTATCGAGAGACCAGCTGATCTGAGCCAAACTCTTAATACTACTTCCTCTTCGATCGTTTTCAAAACTTGGCCAGATCTGTTGCCATACAAATTCTTTAACATGGGATCATCAACATAAAGTATTACCTTGATATGGCCTTGACCTTGGTTTGTTCGGCTTGAAATCCAAGAATGTTCATACTCGTTGACAACTAAGCTTAAATTCATTTAAATTTCACCACTTACTTTTAGGTTAACATTTTACACGGTCAGTGGGAGTACATTTTACATCAAGGACCTAAAAGGAAAATTATTACATCGAGGTCCAAACATTTAGCACAAAGGACCCTAAAAGGAACTTGCTGGTTTGGCTCATTCTCGAGAGATCGGCTGATCTGATTCAAACTTTTCATGCTGGTTCTTCTTCGATTGTTTCAAAATAAGGCTAAATCGGTTGCCATGCAAATTCGTTGATATGGGGCCATCAACATAAATTATGATGTTGATATGGCCTTGAGCTTGGTCGTTCGGCGTGAAATCCAAGAATGTTCATACTCGTTGACAAGTAAGCTTAAATTCGTTTAAATTTCACCACTTACACTTTTTGGTTATAATTTTAAACAGATGGTGGGAGTAGATTTTACACCAAGGACATAAAAAGGGAAAATTACATCGAGGTCCATACATTTAGCACAAAGGACCCTAAAACCAAGCAAGGTAAATAATCAGGTACGGCTCCTTCTCGAGAGAGCGACTCATAGAGCCATACTCTTCATACTAGTTTTGACTAAGGTATATGTCCCGAGGGAGTGAGATTCTTCAATTAATTAACACGGTAAGTGGATGTGTACATGTTACACCAAGGACCTGAAAAAAAGGAAAAATACATCCATGTCCATACATTTAGCACAAACGACCCTAAAGTCAAGTACTTGAAAAAATTGGTAACATGATCTATAGAAACGAGGGGGGAGATTCTAGAATGATAGAGAAGTGTGTTTTGAGTTTTGTGCATATAGCATTTCATTATGATGAAGACATCAATAGAATCTTCTAGATGCTAGAATGGAAAAGAAGAACCAATGGCTAGAAATGTTGGGATTCATGAGTCTTGATCCAACAATTAATATTCAAAGTTTTTCGTACACCATATAGTGTTAAGATAGTGGTAATGGTAAGACTAGTATACTTGCTTAACAAAAGAAAAGAGCGCCCTGCTCACTTTCAGCAAATCTTGTTGAATAAGATGCACGAATCTACCAGGTGTGGGAATTGTATCATACACTAAATATGATGTCAGTATGGTCATGACCTTGGCTATTCGGGTCAAAACCAGGAATGTTCATACACCGTAGGCCAATACATATTGTTAAGAAGCCCGAGCATTTTTTTGTATTCAAAGGTGTCAAAACACATGTTTCTCTTTTTTTTCTTAGCATTATATAGTGTACGAAATACTTTAAATATTGACCATTGGATCAAGACTCGAATCCCAACATTGTCAGACGTTGGATCTTCATTTCCATTTTAGCATCGAGAAGATACTATTGATAGTCTTTT
This sequence comes from Avena eriantha, assembly GCA_910589775.1. Lineage (NCBI taxonomy): Eukaryota > Viridiplantae > Streptophyta > Magnoliopsida > Poales > Poaceae > Avena > Avena eriantha. The sequence goes on along the minus strand of OU342740.1, from coordinate 392,516,693 downwards.
TTCTTACCTTACCACTATTATATATAGTGTGTAGACAAAAGAATGAAAATTAATTTATGCAAATTCGATAAAATTATATGTCTGTATTTTTTTAATAAATATATGCATGTATTTGAACTATTAATGACTGACAAAATGTTTTTATTGTCTACTGTCTAAAAAATTAAACATAGTTGAAAACTGGGGCGTAAGTGTGAGATGTTTTCTTTTCTACATTGCTTTGGATCACTTTTCTCCATCGGATGAATATTGGATGATAGATATAGGGGGCATGTTGATATGAGTCCCCCTAGAAGTGGGCACGTGGAGTAGTAGTTGAACAATTTTAGAAAACACTTAAAATCCAAAATATAAACATTAGCGGCAAAGACAGTTTACAGCCAAAATACACCCTTCCTAGTGCCAAAAGAGACCCTGCCTCCGACTACTACTACATTAACTAGTAAATGAGTGGTACTTATCTACAACTAAATTATCAAGTAATACATAATTATCATCGCATTAGGATCACTTAGCCGAAGATTAAGATCAATTCATCATGTCAATGCAAACACAGAAAGATAACACCTTGATCATCCGGTACTGTCCATCAGCCGCGGTAATGTACCACGGCGGCACCTCGAGGAACAGATCTTCGAGGCCAACATTTTCGGGCGACACACAGCTCGTCGGCTCAATGACCCTATTAAGGGTGTCCGTCGAGAAGTCTGCCAGCGACTACAGGCCAGTCGTGCACAGCTTCACCCTATACCGGAGCCACGAGCACGAGGATGCCTTGACGTACACCAAGGAAACGGTGGCGGCCTGGCCGAGCTTGCCAATGATGAGGCTGAACAAGGTAGCGTCATCCCCGTAGCTGATGACCATTGATGGCGGAAAGGACGATAACAACATCATAACTATACACTCCATGGGTTGGTCGTACGATAGCCTATGCACTTGTACCTTGTGGACGTCATTGAGGTGCAAAAGGAGCTCGAACGGCGAGGCGGTGAATATGCAGCCGACCTTCGTGCAGCCGCACGGGCTATACGGGCACGTGACATTGTGGTCGTCGAGCTCATGGTAGGCAACCATGGTGAGGCAGCCGTCGTGGGGGCATAGAATAGTTATCAATTCTAGCTCGTCTTTGTCCATCGCCGGCTAGCTCTTGGTGGAATTCACCGATGCGCCCAGCGTTAGAGTGGTTCCCTAGAAGATCTGTTGGGTTCGCAGCATAGAAAACAAAAAAAATTCCTACGGTGGGAACTATACGCCAAGATCTGTCTACTAGATACAAGCAATGGGTGGATATACATCCATAGAGAACTTACCCTCGAAGACAACAAAGCTTTGTTAACAAGTTGGAACTCATGGATGATGTAGTCGTACACTTGCCGATCTCAAGATTGTGATGAAGTCCAGCAGGTCCGGCTCCAGCATGTCCATCAGATCTGGCTCCAGCAAGTCCAGCACCACCAAGTCCAGCACCGCAAAGCAGAGGTGCATCCGTGATCGCACACACGTCCCGTACCCCGACAACCTCCGTCCCTCACTCCAGCAAAGCAGTGGAAGCAGCAACTCCTTCCAGATAAATCCATCGGGAACATGTATCTCGCTAATCCGAGACCATGGGGGAAAAATACTAGAGGGGGAGAGAGATCCTTCACGAGGAGGTGTGAGGAAGAAGGGGTGTGAGGGGTGCCTTTTATAGGAGGAGGAGGGGTACCCCCACCCCATGGCCGGCACCCCATGGGGGTGACTCCTCACCTTCCCCATTCATGTGGTGGTAACCCATCTACATTAAAATTCCCCTTCACATTCTCTTTTAAAGCCCCACTTTAAATGCATTAAATTTCTCCACATTTAATGCTCTCTCATTTAATAAAACTCTTTTATTAATTTTATTCAGAATTTTGTTAATCACTTTAATTAACAAACATTCACATAAAACCCCTTGCAACATTTCAATATTACATGCAGAACCAATTTCAACAATTTCACCCAAAACAGTTTCGGTGTCTATTGAAATAATTCCAGCGCTTTCTTAAATCTTTATCTAAAACATATTTGCTCCAAATGGTGTCGGTATCCCTTAAGTGTGTCACCCTACGGTTCGCGAATAATGCAGACATGATCAAGACCCCTCTCATATCAATAATCAGATGCGGGATCGGGAGATCCATACTAAGTTCTACACATTCAACGATGACTTCTGTGATCGTGAGAACCTTTAACGCTAGTAACTAAATCCCTTTGTCTCGCGATATATTACATGTCCGAGATTCGATCATTGGCATCCAAATACCTAGTTTGATCTCGTTACCGACATGCACTCTTTTCTCGTTCCCGTGATATAACATTCTAGTGATCTCATCACTTGCTTGCAAGCTATCTTAATGTGATATCACCGAGAGGGCCCAGAGTATATCTATCCGTCATCGGGATGGACAAATCCCACTCTTGATCCATGAGCCTCAACATAACACCTTCATAGCACTGAACCCACCTTTATAGTCACCCTGTCACGGTGTGACGTTTGATGTTATCAAGATACTCTTCCGGTGTTAGCAATTAACATGATCTCATGGTCTAAGGACTAAGATTACTTCGTATGATGTTATAGGAATATAAACATAATGACTTTGATCGTAATGCTATACTTCGGATGAATGTTCATCACATCATTCCACCAATGTTGTGACCTCGTTATTAACAACATCCAATGTCCATGATCAGGAAACCTCGATCATCTTGTTAATCAACGAGCTAGTTTATATGAGAGGCATCACTAGGAACTTTGTATTTTGTTTATTAAACACACATGTATTAACGTTCCCAATTAATACAATTATAGCATGCAAAATAAACATTTATCATAAACATGGAATAAGATAATAACCACTTTATTATTGCCTCTCGGGCATATTCCCTTCAGTCTCCCACTTGCACTAGAGTCAATAATTTAGTTTGAAAAACTTTGCGTATTGAATACCTATGGCTTTCTAGTGTTGCATATACGCGATTGCTAGTGGTTAACATAATCTCTGGATCTGACAGTTTCAGGTCCGTGTGTATTTGCATGTCTTTGCGTCTCTACGCATCACTCATTCTCAAATGAGATGGCATTGTATAAATTTGGTCCTTTGGTGAGACCTTTAGTTTGTTCGGGTTAAAATATGTTGATATAATTGTCATACAATATATCTTCATAGTATTAGCCCACTTTGAACCACACCTAGTTTGATAACAAACTACTTAACACAAATTCCCTCCTTTGCTGCTATTATAGCAGTCATATACTTAGCCTTTTGTTGTAGTATCCGTCACAATGTTTCAACTTTGGAACTCATCCAAATCCATCATGGAACATCCTTTCCATTACATTGTGCCACCCATAGTCTAAATTGAGATAAATTTAATTTGTATCTTGTGACAAAACTAGTATCAATGTAACACTTTACAATGAACTACATTTAACCATTTGTCACTTATACATGATATATTCTTAGTTCTTCCAAAACTCATAAGAATATCTTTACTATTGTCCAATGATCATCTTATGAATCATTTTGATATGTGCTCATAACATTTAGAGCATAGGACATTCTAGATATATACATATCATGGTATAATAGATCAAAATCTTCATGTGATTTTACTCACCAAGTGTTGAAACACTTGAATCTTGATACAATCATTTCCATGTAGCAAGAACCTTTCTTGTTGTTTCCATATTGAACCCTTTCAATATCTCATATATGTATGTCTGGCACAGCCATATTAGCGCCTCAATCTATCCATATAGATATTGATGCCAAATATTCCGGCTTTGCCCAAGTCTTTCATCGAAATCTTATTTTAATGAAACTCTTAACTTGTGCCAATACAAGATACATCATTTCCAATCAACAATATGTCCTCTACATAATGTATTAGAAATATGTCTCAGCACTCCCACTTAATTTCTTCCAAATGCAAGCATCTTCATCATCTCAAATGAATTTAAACTCTTTTAACAGTTTCATCATGGTGAAGATTCCAACTCCGCTATGCTTACTTCAACTATTGAAGTTTGCATGCCCTTTGAGCACCCTTTGAATTAACAAAACCCTTCGGACCGTGTCTTGTACACGTCCTAGGTAACCATTCTATTAGAAGGACCTTGTTTTGTTTATTTAACTACCATATACCAAATTATATGTAGTGGTTGCTACATTAATCCATCAAGACTAAATATCGCTATGAAAGATCAAATCTTGTCATAGTCAACTCCTTGAACATTGCCGCAAACTTCTTTCCGACATGTCGACTATTTCATAGATGTTAAACATCCATGTCTATTTCTTTATAGATCCAAACACGACCTATAGGCTTTACGCCTTTTCAGAGGGTCTTCCAAGTTCATAAACTTGATTTCTCATGTATGGATACTATCACGGATTCTCTGACTTCTAGTCATTTTATGGAGTCAGGGCCCATCACCGCTTCTTTGCATGTAGTCGGTTCATCATTGTCAAAACAATAACGACTTGCTTATCAAATCAAACTATTTGATTCTTACCGACCCACATGGTTCAATAGGAACTCTAATCTCCGAGATCACAACCTTTGTAATCACGGGAGCCATGAGCATTGTGGCCGCCACCGGGACACTTTCCGGCGCTGCGCTACTTAGCACATATAGCTAAGGTTCAACAACCTTATCAAAGTTCTATTGTCCTCCCACTTAACTTTTCGCGAAAAATTCCTTCTCAAGGAACTTGATGTCCAAGTAACAAAATCTTTTGTCCTCGGTGTTATGGAGAAATTCCCAACAAATTCTTTGGGATAACCTACAAAGACGTGCTTATTCAACGTTGGTTGTAAACATTTTACTTATGCATGGCATAACAAAATTTAAGAAAAGACAATTCGGGTTTTATCCCAAGCCATAACTTATATGGTGTCATTTCAACGGATCACGATGGTGCTCTTTTCAGTGTAAAAGCGGTAGTCTCTAAAGCTTCAATCCTTAAAACATAATGGCAGATTTATAAATGACACCTTTGATCTTACCATGTCAAACATGGTTTGATTTCATCTCTCGAATATGCCATACTCCTATGGTTTACCGGAAAACACAAATCATGGAACAATTCCTCAAATCTTAGGTGTTTTGCTAAACATGTAACTCAAATATCTTCCTTCATGATCTAATCATATACTCTTTTATTTTCTTGTTACAATGATTTTTCACTTCATCTTGAAAGTCTTTGAACAATTTTCAAATGTTTCATACTTCTTCCTTATTAAGTAAATATATAGATATATTCACTTAAATTTCTGGAGAAAGCATATGAAGCAAAAATATCCATCGCATATAGCTACACATAATGGACTATATACATCAACATGCATAATATCCAATAAGTTAGTCATCCGTTCCTCTTTGGCCTATGGACGCAGTTTCAATTATCTCGAGGAAAGTCTCACAAGCGTCAATTGATCAAAATCAAAGACTCCAAAAGTCCATCAACATGGGTTTTCTTCATGTTTTCTTTCTAATATAATTTAAACAGCGATGTCACTTCATAAGTGATCTTTCAATCATTTGTCTTGCGACATTTTAGCAATAGTGTTTATGGATGTGATTTCTCCCACTAGACTTGTAAAAGTTCATCCCTCCTTTATGGAATACGGTAATTATTTGAACAACCATTGTTCTCGTAATACCAGAACAAAATAACAATTATTAAAACAAATCTTGAAGGCTAGGTTTGACGACAACAAAAAACACAATAACACTTTATTTGTTTTCGATGAACATCATCACTTATTCTTTTGCTAGTTACTTAGGCCATTGCAGTTCATGAATTGTGTTGTCCTGTATGACACTTCATACCAACAAATTTGGTATCCAATACTGGTATCCAATACCTCAGAACCACATTGTTTAACAAGCAAGGAATACAACCATAACATGTATATCTTCTATATACCTAAGTTGGACATCTCCAACCTTTTCTTTTCTACCAAATATTTTATAGATTCTCTTTCAACAATTCCTTTTCTTTTAAAATAATCTATCGACATCAATAGTGGTTTCATTCACATGACACATAGTACAAAGCGTGTATAGTCAAATACTAATACCTTTGGACTTGCACTTTGAAGATGATCACCATCATCAAATGTTTGGCATTCTTTCAAAAATCCATTCTTTAGTAATCTTTTAGTGTAGTAAACATTTTACTTACATCTTCTATTCATCCTTATCATGATAACTTTCATGATCAAGCTACTATATCCTATAAGGAAGAATGACGAGTATAATTTTAGTTCCCGAAACCTTTTGGGAGATTCGGATACCTAGCATCTCCATCCTTCACAAATTCTCATACAATATGAGAACATGTATTTTGCTAAATTATACTCTATCATAATGCAACCAAAAACATTGTTTCAGATATCACAATATCTTCCACACATGATGGTTTCTAAAACAATTTTTCAGCTCCTAGATAATCTTGATATTAAAACAACTTTTGAATATCAAAAATCATGGAGGCAAACATGATACTTTAGATACTAACATTGGAATTCTTACTCTTGATTTAATACTACTTATTAAACTTCATGGAGTAAATAGAGTTTGCTGAAAGTTTGCAATGGGACTTCTAAACTTTAAATTGACATTCAAAACAATACGATACCAGTTCGTAAAGTAAATATCCAGAATTCTATAGTTCTATTATCTCAATTAAAACTAAGTATAAGGTAGTGAACAGACGCCAATGACTACAACAAATTATGCAAATTCACTTCGATTTAGTTTATGACAAATTGAGTTCGACTAATCCAAATTAGAAATGAACTCCCACTCAAAAACGACATCCCTCGTGCCTTTTTGGTGATTACATGAACCAAATCCACTACAACAAGTCCGATCATCACGTGAGTCGGTGTAGCTTCAAAGGCGAGCATCTGTATGGGCATCATATAAACTATATGACTCATGCTTAACCTTTCGGTCCGTGTTCCGAGGCCATGTCTGTACATGTTAGGCTCGCCAAGTAAGAACCTTAGTATTCGCGTGTATAAAATTGTCTTACACTCGTTATATGAAAGCGTAGAGTCGAGTACACCCGATCATCATGTGATGTCTCGAAACACGATCCACAAAACGGTGCATACTTAAGGAAGAACACATTTTATCTTGATATCTAAATGAGGGATCATCTTACAATGCAACAAAAAAGCGCCAAACTAGCAGTATAAGATGCTAACATCTAATGTGTAAAGTGGGATGATATGGTCCATGCATTTGATCACCATCATATGCATCGTGGTATGATCTCTATCATTCCTTTGTTTGTAAGGACAAGGTCTATGGAAATTACACATTAGGTGTATTATAAGGGTATCTATCAAACATCTACTTACAACATTACCATATCATGACACTAGCCCAGCAACAATCTAAACTAGACGCCTCTAATTTATCCATTGCAAGTTTTACGTGGCTTAGGGCTTTCGAAGATAGAACCGGTCTTACCTACGAACATGGAACCACAACGATGATAACTAAGTTATTAGCAACTCGTTGTAAATCAGATATTGACTATAGTAGGAGAGACAGACACCCGCCAGCCACTTATGCAAAACTAGTTGCATGTCAGTCGTGGAACCGGTCTCATGTGCGATGACATGTAAGGTTGGTCCGGGCCGCTTCATCCCACTATGCCACCAATATCCAAAATACATAGAAGATGCAATAACATAATTATCATCGCCCACATATAAACATATGTGTACTACCCGTGCAAAGCACCTATGCATAGATCAGGCTCTGATACCACTATTGGGTTCGCAGCATAGAAAACAAAAAAATTCCTACGGTGAGAACTATACGCCAAGATCTATCTACTAGATACAATCAATGGGTGGATATACATCCATAGAGAACTTAACCTCGAAGACAACAAAGCTTTGTTAATGAGTTGGAACTCGTGGATGATGTAGTCGTACACTTGCCGATCTCAAGATTGTGATGAAGTCCAGCAGGCCCGCCTCCAGCACGTCCATCAGATCCGGCTCCAGCAAGTCCAGCACCACCAAGTCCAGCACCGCAAAGCAGTGGTGCATCCGTGATAGCACACACGTCCGGTACCCCGACAACCTCCGTCCCTCGTTCTAGCAAAGCAGCGGAAGCAGCAACTCCTTTCCAGATAAAGCCACCGGGAACATGTATCTCGCTAATCCGAGACCATGGGGAAAAATACTAGAGGGGGAGAGAGATCCTTCACGAGGAGGTGTGAGGAAGAAGGGGTGTGAGGGGGCCTTTTATAGGAGGAGGGGGGGTACCCCTGCCCATGGCCGGTGCCCCATGGGGGTGACTCCTCACCTTCCCCATTCATGTGGTGGTAACCCATCCACATTAAAATGCCCCTTCACATTCTCTTTTAAAGTCCCACTTTAAGTGCATTAAATTTCTCCACATTTAATGCTCTCTCATTTAATAAAACTCTTTTATTAATTTTATTAAAAAATTTGTTAATACTTTAATTAACAAACATTCACATAAAACCCCTTGCAACATTTCAATATTACATGCAGAACCAATTTCAGCAATTTCACCCGAAACAGTTTCAGTGTCTATTGAAATAATTCTAGCGCTTTCTTAAATCTTTATCTAAAACATATTTGCTCCAAATGGTGTCGGTATCCCTTAAGTATGTCACCCTACGGTTCGCGAATAATGCAGACATGATCGAGACCCCTCTCATATCAATAATCAGATGCGGGACCGGGAGATCCATACTAAGTCCTACACATTCAACGATGAATTCTGTGATCGTGAGAACCTTTAATTGTAGTAACTAAATCCCTTTGTCTCACGATATATTACATGTCCGAGATTCGATCATTAGAATCCAAATACCTAGTTTGATCTCGTTACCGACATGCACTCTTTTCTCGTTCCTGTGATATAACATTCTAGTGATCTCATCATTTGCTTGCAAGCTATCTTAATGTGATATCACCGAGAGGGCCCAGAGTATATCTATCCGTCATCGGGATGAACAAATCCCACTCTTGATCCATGAGCCTAAACATAACACCTTCGTAGCACTAAACCCACCTTTATAGTCACCCTGTTACGGTGTGACGTTTGATGTTATCAAGATACTCTTCCGGTGTTAGCAATTAACATGATCTCATGGTCTAAGGACTAAGATTACTTCGTATGATGTTATAGGAATATAAACATAATGACTTTGATCGTAATGCTATACTTCAGATGAATGTTCATCACATCATTCCACCAATGTTGTGACCTCGTTATTAACAACATCCAATGTCCATGATCAGGAAACCTCGATCATCTTGTTAATCAACGAGCTAGTTTATATGAGAGGCATTACTAGAACTTTGTATTTTATTTATTAAACACACACGTATTAACGTTTCCAATTAATACAATTATAGCATGCAAAATAAACATTTATCATAAACATGGAATCAGATAATAACCACTTTATTATTGCCTCTCGGGCATATTCCCTTCAAGATCGGCTCGCTAATGTAGTGCCCGTAGTCCAGAATATTTATGCAGCATTGTGTTTTTTTGAATGAAGGCTGCAGAAAGATGACAAGTGAGAGTAAATCGGGTACTGATTACCCTGTATAGTACTGTACCAGACAAATAGATCCTACCCGTGTGAGTGGTAAGAAGGTCTACGCTTTTTTTTTGGAAATGGAGAAGGTCTACACCTAGACAGAGATAGAGAAACCTAGGGCCTGGCGCAAAATGTACAGTGTTGCCAGGGAGAGAACAAGGACTGCATGCATGTCTTCAACACCATCTGCATTTTATTCTATCTGCTTGTCTCTTCTGGCTCTTTCTTTCTCGGCATGGAGGACTCATTTCTTTTCTCCATTTCTTTCTTGTAGTTAAAGCTTGTCCATATACAGAGTACTACTAGTAGTACATTTGAACTAGTACTCTAGTAATATGGAGTATATGTATTTTTATACCCGACTTGTACTACCAGTACTCCAATAGTAATACATATGTCTTCTTTTTACTATACTAATACTCCAGTAGGTAGGCATCTGTGGGCGGTGGGTGGCGGGCGGCAGTGGCTATTTGTGGCTTTTTACTACTCCCAGGGCAGCAGGCAGCGGGCAACTGTGGCAGTAGGGTTCTAGTAGTATGGAGTAGTACCCGAGTACTCCTGCTCACTGATTCATGAAGTAAAACTTCAGTAGTGTACTGCAGTCTTGTACTGCTCAGATGCAGCTGGCATCATACCACAGTTCCTAGGGAGACGCCAAAGACACATGTGCTCAAATGCACGTCCCATGTGGGCCCCGATGCCTAGCGATTGGATAAAGCCTTGCTGCCTGACCACACCGCCAAGTCAATTCATTTCGCTACTCTCTACTACTATTTCTTGGTGATTTTCTTCTCTCTGCTCGTCACTGCTCGTCTCAAAATGTAAAATTATAGAAGGAGAGCATGCAATCAATGTATCGAGACGAGTGAGAGTTTGGAAAGATTCAACTTCTTGCTAAGAATATGCATGCCTAGAAATTTGACCGTGTTTTGAAAACGACCAAAGAGACTATGGCTCACCGTGTTTTGAATTTTGGGTGTGTTTCGAAATTAACTTCATACTTTGTGATAATATGTTCAGTGGACCCACCAGGTAGTCAATGTATCAAGAACAAGTGAGAGTTGTTTAGCAAGATTCAACTTCTTGCTAAGAATATGCATGCCTCGAAATTTGACCGTGTTTTGAAAAAATCAAAGAGACTATGACTCACCATGTTTTGAAATTTTGGCTGTGTTTCGAACTAACTTCACACCTTGCGATAATCTATTTAGTGGACCCACCACCAGGAAGCCAATGTATCAAGAACGAGTGAGAGTTTGGAAAGATTCAACTTCTTGCTAAGAATATGCATGCCTAGAAATTTGACCGTGTTTTGAAAACAATCAAAGAGACTATGACTCATCGTGTTTTGAAATTTTGCCTGTGTTTTGAAATTAACTTCACACCTTGTGAAATTCTGTTCAGTGGACCCACCACCAGGCAGTCAATGTATCAAGATGAGTGATAGTTTGGAAAGATTCAACTTCTTGCTAAGAATATGCATGCCTAGAAATTTGACCTTGTTTTGAAAACAACCAAAGAGACTATGACTCACCATGTTTTGAAATTTTGGTTGTGTTTAGAAATTAACTTCACACCTTGCGATAATATTTTCAGTGGACCCACCAAGTAGTTAATGTATTGAGAACAAGTGAGAGTGTTTGGCAAGATTCAACTTCTTGCTAAGAATATGCATGCCTAGAAATTTTGACCGTGTTTTGAAAACAATCATAGAGACTATGACTCACTGTGTTTTGAAATTTTGGTTGTGTTTCGAAATTAACTTCACACCTTGCGATAATCTGTTCAGTGGACCCACCAGGCAGTCAATGTATCGAGAACGAGTGAGAGTTTGGAATAATTCAACTTATTGCTAAGAATATGCATGCCTAGAAATTTGGTCGTGTTTTGAAAACAATCAAAGTGGCTATGGCTCACCATGTTTTGACATGTTGCGTGCGTTTCGACATTAACTTCACATCTTGTGAAAATCTGTTCACTGGACCTACCAGGAAGTCAATGTATCGAGAACATGTGGCAGTTTGGAATGATTCAACTTATTGCTAAGAATATGCATGCCTAGAAATTTGACCGTGTTTTGAAAACAATCAAAGAGGCTATGACTCACCATGTTTCAAAATTTTGGCTGTGTTTCGAATTAACTTGACACCTTGCGAAAATCTGTTTAGTGGACCCACCACGCAGTTAATGTATCGAGAACGAGTGAGAGTTTGGCAAGATTCGACTTCTTGTTAAGATATGCATGCCTCAAAATTTGACCATGTTTTTAAAACAATTCTAGAAAGCAAAACGGATTCATAAACAACCTCACAAATTTCAAAATATAAAAAGCAACACAAAGATCCGCACAATTTTCAAAATATAAAAGGGCCATATATTTATAAACACCCTCGCAAATTTCAACTTCTAAAAAGGATCATAAAATCCTCACAAAATTCAAATTATAAAAGGGATGCTAGATTTGTAAACATCTCATAAATCTTAGCTTATAAAAAGGATCACAAAATGACTCACGGATTTAAAATTATAAAAAAATATCATAAAAAGCCGCACAAATTTCAAATTACAAAGGGGACGATTCCCAAAAAGCCTCACAAATTTCAAATTATAAAAATCATCATCGAAAAAAGGCTAGGGTTTTTTGAAGAACGTTTTTATGGCTTCGGTGTCAAACTAGTGATCTAGTGCCAAATTTGAATGAAAAGGGAGATATCATGGATATATCAAGCTCGTTGGATCGTAGAGGATCCTAAAGTGGGTGACCACGATCCATGTGAGGTAGGTCTCGACCAATTAGGGCTCGACCCTACAACACATAGAAGAACACCTTGTGCACCCAAAAAGGTGTTTAGTTAATCTTTTTGGAAATTTTGATGAAATGACATATTGTGGAGCTACCAATGTTAAAAAACATGAGCAAAACTATGCAACACCTGTAGTGCAAATAGAGGAAATTTCCAGTTAAAATCGGCATGAACTCAGAAAATGGAAGAGAGAGGAGTGAGGGAAATCAATTTTCTATTTCTTGTGGGCAGCCCACAAGCTTGAAGTGCACCTTAATGCCGATGTAATCGATGGTGCATCGCCGATGAGCATCGATGGGACCGAGTCTAGCTAGGGCAATGATACTGATGTTTACGTGTCTGCTGGATTCTTCTGGCATATATATACCGATGTTTCGTCCTTGCTTGATTTTGCAGGTGACGCGGCCTTTTTGACGTGCCATGGTGACAGCCAGGGGATAGGGAGAGCACGTGGCACGTTGGGTGCAGTTGAGTTTTCAAATCAATGTGACATTAAATAATTTCAAATCAATTTTGCGCCAGGAGATGATTTACGTGGACTGTACAGAGGTTATTTTTTATCTGTGGACTTTGATATACTACTAATCTGTATTTAATTTATAATGATTGATATTAGTAATTAAAGAATACATGCGGGTTCCCAGGCTTCTTCCTTTTAATATTACCTGAATTTACATGAGTAATTAACGTGGGTTTCATCCTTCTTTCCTCGAACGCATGTAGAAATTAAGGGGAGGAAGTAATTTCACCTTCCTCAATAATACAAGAGGTTTTATTGCATCACAGTGGAAGATGAAATTACAAATGGAGTACTTAGCTAGTACTAGATTGCAAACACCGTTCCAATTTGCACATGATAATAATATTCAATCTCCGAACGTTATTATAGAAAGGAAGTAGAGGTGAAATTAAACAAAATTAATCCTAAGACTTCTTTGTCTTCTTGGACATGGATCCTTCCGCTATCACATTTGTGCTGGCGTCGTCCTTCCGCTTCTCGTAGCATCCCCCATCTCTTGTTGTCTTCTTCTTCTTCAAGCCTCCCGCCTGCTTCTCCTTCCTCTTCTCATTGCCGATGAAGGCGAGATTGAGTGCACTACTCTTGGAGACGAAGTGGAGAAATGGCCATAAATCTTCCGACCCCTCATCCTCCCGCTCCCTCTTCTTCTTGCCGATGGAGGATGGATCGAGTGAACTCTTCTTGAAGACGAAGTCTCCTTCATAGAGGAAAGACCAAGGATCCTGTTGCCCCTCCTCCTCCTCCTCTTTGCTCTCTATTGGAGGCATCCCCTCCATCAGATGACGATAAGGAGGGTCCTTGTCGAAAAAATTACCTTATGGTGTGTCGGAATAGTACAGCCTGTCAACGGACTCTCCGCTATCACCATGGTAGGGACTGATATCCCCGTTCGCCCATGCGTTGGACTCGTCAATGGAGGTGCACTGATCGGAGGAATTGCGCTGCATTTTTATGTGTGTGGTGGCTTGGCCGGCCTAAAGGGACAAGGAGAGACCGAGAGAGTTCTTTGCTATGTGTCGTGCCTGGATGAGAGAGGTGGTCGTTGTTGATGGCCGCTTAAAAAGGCTTGCTCGGGACATCCAGGAGTTGCCACTTTCTATAGGAGCAGCCTGGCAGTCCCTTCCATCGTTTTTTATACAAGAGTTCCCTTCCATCGTTTTTTACAAAAGTTCCATTCCATCGTTGAAACAAGATCGAACGGTTGGTACTCCTTCGCCCTGAGAGAAACAGCAGCGAGGATATTGAAAGTACCACCACATGTTGGGGAGGTTTTTGCACATAAGAACAACCATATACCTTTTTTGCGCAAAATACAGTCATTTTCTGTAATGGTTGCACATAAAACATAACTAGTCATTGAATGTTTCTTAGTTTTTTGGGAAACGTTTCATAGTTAATTATATAATATAGTACTAAAATATATTTTTTATCTAAATTAATAATAGGTAAAGCTCAAAAAATAATTATAATTTTGAGCCACATCCATAAAGTATCTGGTGTATTTTTGGTTCTTATAAGTTGTATCATTTAGAAATCAACCTATTAGTAGGTACATAATTCCCAACATGCTCTAGAGAAATGATATATAGATTCTATAACGATGGAAAGTGTGTTTTGAGGTTTATGCATAGCGTTCATTTTTCTAAATACTATATCAATAGAATCTTCTACATGTTAGAGTGGAAGCAAAATCCATCGGTTAGCAATGTTGGGATTTCTAGTCTTCATCCAACGGTTAAAGTTCAAAGTTATTTGTACACTATATACTGGGGTATGCTAAGATAATTAAATGTATAACATGTCATTAGAATCTTTGTGGTTTTTGCATAGCATTCATTGTGCTAAGGACTATCGATAGAATATTCTACATGCTAGAATGGAAAAAAAGATCCAAGAGTTAACATTGTCTGGATTTGCCAGTCTTGATTCAATTTTCAATGTTCAAAGTTACTCGTACATTATATAGTGGCAAGATTTGCAAGAAGTCACACGCTACTTCCTACTAGTAAAAGGCATGTGCCACACTCATATATACTATATGAAATATGATTTAATGAACATTAAGTTATTATTAACCAATAGTCTTGTTAGAGAAAAAGGCACAGATTAAGTATATTAATAATAATTATCTACACATATTGAGAATACAACCAACTTTGCTATGAACTTTTTTTGTGGGGGGGGTGACATGATGGTTCTAGAACATGGTGGAGTTTTCTTAGGTACTACTCCTTCAACATGAATCCAACTGCTCTAAACCGTTGGATCTAACAGCCCAACAGTCAGCATTGGTGCTATGGATCCAATTCAAAACTGCTCCATTATAGTAGCAGAGATAATTTGAAAACATTGGCGATGATGCTATATGTGCATGACCGAACAACTTTCGGAATCTCAAGGAAAAACAAGGCCGTATGTATCAATCAGTATGAATGGACAATAAGAGTTGTGAGGACAGATTACTTGTGGGGCCTAGCAACCCCACATTTCTTCTTGTTTTGTAATGAGCTTACCTCATGGGTGGCTTTGATGGCGTTGCTCAGGCACCCTGTATTATTCATGTTAGCATAATAGTGGGTTCCCAAAATATTCTTTTAAACATAAGGTTGAACACTCCCAACCATAGTGATTCAAAATTTATCAATAAAGGGGATTTATTTATTGGGTGGCCGAGTGGTTGACTCCACATGTAATTGTCATGTACTCCCTCCATTCAAAAATATAAGATGTTTTAGCTTTGTGAATTGAATATATCTAGACGTCATTTAGTTTATAGGTTCGTAGAGGTTCAGAGTGAACCTTTACACTAAAAGGCGTCTAGATACATTTATTTCACAAAGCTAAAATGCCTTATATTTCGGAATGGAGGGAGTAGACATGATATTTGCTAGGAAGGGAAAACACTAATGAATGCTTATAGAAAGGCTAGGAAATTGGAAATTGTGTTCCATTGATAAACCTTCGCGCTCCTCTTCCTAGAGTCATATTTTAGCAATTCAATACAAAAAGATTGTTGGACATGCTCCAAAACCCAATATTTTTTATTTTTAAATAAGAACAATAGTGATTAGCTCGAATAATTAATTGCGATCTACGTATGTTGTACTACTATACTTCATAGAATATGCTATGTGTGCATGACCGAACAACTTTCGAAAAACCTGAAGGAAATCGTGGCCGCATTAATCAATGAGCGCAAAGTAAGGATGGCAATGGGTAGGGTATGAGTAGGATAGAGAAATATCATACCCACTCCCGTTTAGGCAATGGGTATAAAATTTTACCCATAACCATACTCGCGGGTATAAAACTTTACCCATGCCGTACCCAAGAAAAATATCGAAGTTTAGAAGTCACAGTATCATACTCTTCCCGAGGTTGCTCGGTCCCATAGGTTGTAACTCTACAGGTAAGTTTTACTACTATGTCAGTTTAAATGGGTAGGGTATGGGTCTATCTACTCGTGCTCGTACCCATGACTTAACAGGTTAGGGTATGGATATTACCCATGGGTATAAAAGTTTGCCCATACCCTACCAACGCGGGTATAGTACATGAAGGCACTCGTGGGTAAAATTGTCATCCTTAGCACAAAGGGACAATAAGAGTTGTGAGAACAAAGTACTTGTGGGCCTAGCAACTTTAACATTTTTTTCAATGAAAACACCGTCACTTCTTACCTTATGAGTGGTTTGATGTCGTCCCTCAAGCGCTAGATTATTCACGTTAGTGAAATAGTGGGTTCCCATATTTTTGTTTAGAATAGAAGTATGAACACTCCCAACCATTGTGATTGAAAAGTAATTGATAAAGGGCACTTTATTTTTTTTAAAGCTCAGGGCGCTTTATTATTACACTCGATTCCCCGTACCACTGGCCTACCATTCTGCTATTATTAGTTGGACTAAGGATAAATTCAAATTCAGTCGAGTTGGTTGGGGCTTTAATCATAATTTTCGGGCTCACTATCTCTCTTGCTGACAACCTCTTCATACGCATCATCGTTGATGAATAGATATAATACGGAAATATATCAATGCCATAGTATTTTGGTGCCTACCAAAGTAATACTTTAGTTTTCTCTCTTCTCAGTTTCTTCAAAAAGGGGTCTGGCCTCTTTTTCAATTATTTTAAAAACCATAGTTTTGGAGAATACTTCAGTTTAAACCCCTATTATTTGTTGGAAAAAAACAATAACAGGTATTCAATAGTTCAGTTTATTCAGAAATCAAAATGTTTTCCAAATAATTTAAAAATACTTTGATGTCCAAACTCAGCCTTAATATCTCAACTGATCCAATCTAGGCCATGAATGATCAATATTCAGATGCCAAATGTGCCCTTAATTTCTGAACTTAGGTAGTATGGGCCATGGATGATCACCAATGTGCTTGTTGGCCTTTGATTCGATGGAGTACGACTTACCAATTTACTACTACTTGGACTATACATAAATCTGAATTTAGTCGCGCGGGAAAATCTCCTGCTATCCAATGTGAAGTCGATTCATTGGGGCTTCAATCGTAATTTCCCTATTCAGTACCTCTATAGCCCCGCCCCTACCACCGACCCCTCCCACCCCCACACCCACACCCACACGCAATCCTCGCCCCAGCTACGCAAGCCCTACGGAAAACCCTAGATCTACCTTCATCACCTTAGATCTGATTTACCGTTGACGTCGTGCACTGCACTATATCTGCTTCGCCGACCCACTCTCATGGCACGTCGAACACATTCCCACCGCCAGGAATCTGCTTCTTCGCCATTGTCGTCCAGCGCTCGGAGGAACCCCTGTTCTGCTTCACCTTCGCCCACAAGCACCACAACCGCAGCACCCTCGACAACCTCGACGTCACAACCCAGGATTCACAGGATGCCTAAACACCGTCGTGACCGAGGTAGCCATATCTCCATGGAGTATGGTAAGATAAATATGTAGCAGTTAACTGAATTTTGTATTAGTTCTACTATCGTAGTAACTTACAAGTACTATACTTGTTACCCGTATCTTCCTAAATAATTTTTTGTAGTCAGGTTTAACCGTAAGGCATTCAATTGCGATTTTGCATGTCATGGCGAAATATGAGTCAGCCAACGGTTAACACATTTGTTTCCATTATCTACTTTAGTAAGTGCCCACATGTGATGCGGGTATAATTTTTCTCTAGCATGGTGTAGGCTATGGCACTAATTGTTATTTCTTGCTTCATGCTTTTGTCCTATCTATGTAGTACATGTTTACATTCGTTATACTGCTTCCACTAAGATGTCTGTTTCATTTTCTTCTTCTTACCCCACTATTCCTAACCGTTTTTTGTTGTTATGCAATGAACAGGTGCAGTTTACACTAGAAACCGTAGAATGAATGGCCCCTATTATCTCATATGTATCTATTGCTTTTGTATCACTTCATTTGTGAGACTGGAAGATTTTTGTGTTTACTATTCGCTGCACCATTATATAGAGGACCAACACTGAATTATGGAGACCACCAGTCCAATTACTTGATGCAGCGGACATCATCGACGAACATACCTATAACCAGATCAGCAACACTAAGACTCTACATAGAGCTACTGTAAGGATGCCCCCCCTTTTTTAAGGTTTAAGTCCCCTGATTTCATGCCATTGACTCTAGTTGAGTTGTTATTTTTGTCGGAGGCACAAGGGTGATTATAACAAGGCCAGAAATGCAACGGAATCCAATATAATAGAAACAGAAGGATCATAAGCAACCGTGCACTTCAAATCTCACTCTGGTATCTACACATGTATGGCTATTTTAATACGAGGCACATGATAGTGCACTTTGTCTTTGGGCAGACAATCAAAAAATTTAAACATTCTAACTGCTCGATAGATTGTTTAACCATTTCTCTAAAATAATTTGGCTAGTCTATTAGAGACACACGTCTGCATGAGGTCCTTGTGTTGAGTGCTTACATTGCTATAACAAACCAAATAATCTTTTGAAAATCTTTGAGAATGAACATGGTATTTTTGTTCCTTTGTATGATCTTGTAACTTCTTTTATCTTAGTTTCAGCCTTCATCAAGTAGAGGAGTCATCAGGGAAGAATTGACAGTTGCACACTATCTCATCCCTCTATGAAGTTAACTATTCCAGTTATTCCAAAAGAAAGAGATGTATGATGCCCTGCCGTTACTAATTGCTTTCTTCCTTTTAGCAAAAGGACTGATTTGAAATTCGTTGGTTTTTGTTTTCCTTGGTAATGATGGTATATGATGTTTCTTTTTGTTTTAGGTTGCAAATATAAATATGAAGACAAAATAGAAAACAACTACCTCAAGTGTAGATCTCTTTGGACAGAGCAGGAGTGACAGTGTGTACTGCTCACGTAGGTACACGATCTCAACTGCTCCATACATTCCAGCAGAAAGAGTTTTCGGTGCTGCACTCCAAGATGCACTTGATGTATTTGCACTAGAAGCGAACAAAACAGATGCAGTAGTCTTCATAGCAAGGAAGGAGTTATCTGAGTTTAAAAACAGGCAAGCTTTGACGGAGAATCTACTTAATAATATCCTCAACAAATTTCGTGGTAATCCCATTGTTACATGTGAGGAGGCGCAAGCTCCCTAAAAGGAACATTTTTTAAACTAAGATTATATTGTTTATCAGCGGTGTTGTACTCCGATGATGCTTTACAAGCTACGGAATTTTTCAGGACTATAATAATTTACTAATTTTCCAGTTATAAGTTTTTTTCCAGAGTTCTAGAATTTATTTAGCATTTTAGAGAACTTGTGTTCTTTGTTTATCCACCTTTATGTCCTGGCAATAGATCTAAGTTAGATAGTATTAAATAGTAGCAAGCCCACAATGCTTTATCAGTCCTTGATGGGCCACCAATCAATAGTGACGGGCCTACACTGAGGCCATTATATGTAGAATCTGACCACAAAAGAACAGAACAGTAAAAGGCCAGAACAGTGAAAGGCCTGAACAGTGAAAGGCCAGAACAGTATAGGAAAAATGTAGGACGACAGAACAGTAATAGGACGAAAAAAGTAACAAGGCCAGAATAGTAGGAGGCCAAAACTTTATAGGCCAGAAACTTTGCAGCCCATTTATGGGACTGAATAGTAGAAGGCCGGAACAGTGAATGTCTACAACAGTAAAGGGTCGTTACTGTAGAGGGCCGTAAGGGCCCATGATGGGTGCGAGAAAGGTGATGGGCCGACAGGAGGCCTTAATAGTAACGGACAGACTTGGCCTATGATGAGAATGGGCCGCATCGTATTGGACCAAGGTGGGCCTTCTGTAGACTGAAACATTATCGGGCCTGAAAGTTCACGGGCCGTGGATGGCTGCACTAGTTGGCCTATTTCCAACAGTGCTGGACAAAATAGTAACGGGCCTTCTTCTTGTTAGGCTCTCCTCATGGGCCGGCCCACTTAATATTTAGTAGGCCTTGTCTGGGCCTGGCTTCTGCCACGGTTTCTCGGACCATTAACAGCGGTAACCGAGCGTTAACGGTGTTCACCACGTGGCATCTTGCATGACGTCAGTAGTCAATGGGGCTGGCGAACAGATCTACGACGGAACAAGTTTTCATGGCTGAAGGGTGCGATCCGCTACTGTCAGGAAAAAACCATGGTAGATTCTTTTGTGACGGGGCTTTTACCACGATGGGAATCTGTGGTAGAAGACTTTTTAGCCATGAAAAACGGGCCTTCAACCATGAAAAACGTCCGTTGTAAAAGCCAACTTTTCTTGTACTGATTATTCTCTTTTAACAATTCAATAAACACTTTGTATTCATGTAATACACTGTGTTTAAGTTATTTCAGCCAAACTTAGGCATGATTTAAGAATACAAGTGTCTTTCACAGATTATCAATATAACTTCAAATTTAAAAAATGGTTTCATTCATTAATGAATATACCATTAAGTTGGGTAAAAGGCATTTTTCAATATTTTATAAATGTTCATGCATTATCAATTAGTTTCAAAACCAGGATAATTCACAGATAATCGAACAAGATATGTACACGAATGGAAATCATTCATAAAAGTAGAACAACTGTTTGTTACAAACTCATATGAATAACTGTCTCATGAAGTGTGAGACACACTAATGAAGTTCATAATCTATCGATTACAATAATCATCCTAAAATAATAAACTAATAGATAAATGTCGAGGGAGAGTATCGTTGGCCATCATCATCATGCTCGCCATCAACACGCAACCTCACCTCCTCTCCAGCAAGCACCTCTCATGCAGAAGGACCTGTTTTCAGCAAAACAGAACAAGTATCAAATATACTTAAGACTACAACATGTGTTTGCAAGATTATAACATTTATAGAATTGTATATCAACTATATACCTTTGTCATCGATGACCTCACCCGCAATGGGTTCAACCTTCACATTCCTGAGATGTGACATGAACCTGTGGAAATCCTGTGTTTCCACATCGCCTCTCATGATGCAAGTCCTGACATGTGTTTGGTATCTTGGTGGCAGCGACCGCGGCACAACGCCATTTGCAAAAGAGCTTGTCATCCAGCTATCCAGGAAGTATGCAGGCCTCATGTATGCATCATGCATGCGCTCCAAGTGGTCGTCAAGCAAAGAGTTCTCCTCCATCTAAATGGAGAGGAAGTCTCCCATCAGCTTATGCTCCCATATGCGTGCTTGTTCCACGAAATGTGTCCTAAGTTGTACCATTACCGTACGAGGATCAAGATTACCCACGACTGGCCACAGCTCATCCACCATCCTGAAACGCATCGTCACTGATATGAAGGTGGCCATCTCATGATGGTAATGGCGGTCTTCCCACTGCTTTGGGATCTCTAAGACACTGGGCTGATCCAAATCCATCGCGTTGAGTATATAGTCGACCACGTCATTCTCGCTAAAGACAACGTGGAGACGTGCAACCCACATAGAGAAGTTTGATTTGTCTAGTCTGAGCTTCTCTCCATCTAACCAATCATCAACAGGGAAGGTAGCATCGGGGAGAACCATTTTCTACATTTATAATTACAAAAGGAATTTAGACTAAGTTTATAATTAAATGAGTTAATATAATAACTCCACTAAAAACACCTATCCCCTGAAGGGTTCTAGTGATAACACGACCCCTTTTCCCCACATCTCCCCTGATCATCACGACTTGCCTCATACCGAAGAACTTTCTTGGTGATGCACACTAAGGGGGAACACAATCAATGGTAATTTTAACAGGGATCATCTTATTAGGCTACTGTTGAGTATCTAATAATAGCACATAATAAGATATACAAACAATAACATTGAATGTAAGAGTGATACGATATGGTCCTTCATGTCGCGATCTCCATCACGCGACTCCGGATTCCGGCGCCAGGGTTCCGGCACCGTAGGCACTAGGGTACCGGTGCCTTTCCGGTGTGGTAGTTCGTCACCTCCGCGACCATATACTACTACTTCATACCATAAGGTAATCACTTTACCTTTGCCACAACCAAATCACATCATAACGCCCCCTGCAAAATGAAGTTAGACTCCTCTAGTTTATCTTTGCATGTTTTACGTGGCTGAATGGGCTTTCACAAAAGAATCGTTCTTACCTACGAACTTTCACCACAACACAGATCAAGTAGTTGTCTATACTACACCCCTTTTGGGGCCCTCCATTGTAAATGGCATACCAACTAATGCGAGAGAGACAAACACCCTCCAAAGCCACTTTATACAATACAAGCCATATGTCAAGCGTGGACCAGTCTCGCGAATGAACACATAAAGTCGGTTGGGGGCTGCTTCATCAAGCATTATTGCGGTATACACAAGTACACGTGGGAGGGTAACAACTAAAAGATCAACGCCCACATGCTACATCTCGTGTGGTCTACCCGAACTAGCATTACTACGCATAGATCTAGCTCTGATACCACTGTAGGGGTTCGCGTATGAAAACAATAAATTTTTACCTTACGCCCCTGAACCCTTGATGCTGCTAGGACCTATCTATTAGTAATGCGGTAACGGGAGGGGCTTTTCACGAACTTACCCTTGAAGACCGAAAAGCGTTGTCAATTCTCAGGAGAGCGTGGTTGATGTAGACGAGCCGAAGCCGGCCTCAAGGTCGTGATGAAGTCCTTGCGCTCCTGCGGCTCAAACGACTCGTAGTGCCTCAAGTGTGACACCTCGCGGGGAGTTACATGCATCCGGTGCCTGGTGATGAATCCGCTTCCCGATCCAGCATCAGTTCTGGAAGTAGAGCTCCTAGATCCGAATCCCGCAGCGCGATGGCACTCCGCGCTGAAGATGTCTCTCATTCACACAGTCCGAACTTGGGACCACGGTCACGGGAGAGAGAGAGAGAGAGAGAGAGAGAGAGAGAGAGAGAGAGAGAGAGTATCAATTGGAGGTCTCCCCAAAAGTGAGAAAACCTTTATTGAATATTGTGTGTATTTTCTGGTCAAAATACCCCCCACTATATATAGGGGGAAGGGGAGGTACACCCTCCCTCAAAGTCCCGTGGTGGGACTAAAGGAGGATCTAGTGGGGGAGGCGCTGCAGCCACCCCCCATGGGCCCCATGTGGGGAGCTGGCCCAATAGGGCCGCAGACACCCCCTTGGCCCCTCCTAGGGGTGCGCCCCCTCTTGGGCCCTTTCCCCTTCAGGATTTGGCCCATTAAGCCCTATGACCTTTTAATTGATTTTCTCTTTTATTAAATAATTATGAATAAATGATTAAATCAATATTTAACATTCATTCACATATTATTCAATCTCCGTGGCTATGGAACACCTTCCACCTCCACTCCGGACATCCTCCGAACTTACCAAAACCCTTCAGGTTTTCTCTCTTCTCTTCTTTGGTGATTCTACCGATCCTGCAAACACTCTCTAAGTATCACCAAGACCTTAAGTGTGATACCCCACGGTTCGGGAACACTCTATACATGGTTAGGACACTCCCGGACCAATGATCAACAGAGGGAACTGGATGGCCATGTGACCCCTATGCATTCCACGAAGATCTTTTATCGTTTGAACCATGACTATCACGTCTTATTCCTTTTGTCTCTCGATACTTGAATTGCCTGAGATATGATCAACGACATCACCATGTCATGTTCAATCTCGTTACCTAACAATGCTACTGACTCGTTTCGATAAGTGATATCCCTGTGATCAAATCACATGATGTGCAGCTATTGGATATAACTTCTCCGAGTGGGCCCTCGAGTATCTTTCAGTCACGCAGATGGAAAAATCCCGCTCTTGACATATATTGCCTCTACGGTTCCTCCAAATGCCTGAACACACCTTTATTGTCACTATATTACCAAGTGATGTTTAATGCTATCTAATCATTCTCAAGAGACAATGATTGATATAGTCCACGGTCTAAGGAATAGTCTACTAGGTCTACTATAATGATCGTAACTAGAACTTTGTGACATGATTGGATCACGATGTTTAGGTTGGGTATTGGTTCATCATATCATTCTCAGAATGAGTTGACTCCATTTCCAACTGGCATAAATGCCACATGATCAGGAAACCTTGATCATCTGTTGACCAATGAACCAATGACTAGAGTTTCATTGAGAACCTCTGGTTGTTGATATATCACACGTGTATTGATGTTTCCTTTCAATGCATTTATAGCATGATACAAAAATTAATCATAAACTTTATGAAATATGATAATAATCCATATTATTATTTGTCTCTAGGGCATATTTCCAACAGAGCCCCAGTCGCAGGCGCCCCAGGTGGTTGGCAACTGCCGCTAGGTGGCGCATTGTGGCAGAACTCGTGCTCAGTCGCACGAGCGGGGTCAGGTTCGTCATCGAAGTTCAGGGCACGGCCTGGACATTGGAGTTCAGGCGATTCCTAATGCGGCGCTGGTGGTAGAGCGACAACTCATGTGTCGTTTGTTGCTCGAGGCGGAATTTGTCGCACTCGGCTTGTTCCCTGACCTTGGATGCCTCCAGCAGCTGGTGGTACTCCTCGATCTCCGTTGTCGTCGCAGTCAGTGGAAGGGGCATGGAGAAGGGATCTAGCGGCACGGTAGTGCTACCCGCCATGTAGATGGTGTCATAGTGGTTGGATCCGAACCACGCCTTGTCAGCGGACTCCGACCCGGAGTCAAAGTCGAAGAGCCCGAGGATGGAGGGATCCTCGAAGTCCTCAGCATTGGAGACCCGTGTGATGGAGTCTTCATGTGACATGGTTGTGATGGATCTAGCGACCGAGGTAGGGGTCGCCAAGTCAGCATCGTCATGGAGGGCCGCATAATTTGCGACCGCGTCGCTCACGGCCGTGTTGCTGGCAGCAGAGTCGTACTCAAAGGCTAGGTGGGCGATGGAGCAGATCTGGCCTTCTGAGAGAAGATCGTGTGGCGGAGATCCGGCGATGACCGTCGTCTCCGTCGAGTTGATGGTGTCCATGAACCCGACGAAGAGGTTTATGGTGCCGACCGGCATCACTACGCTGTGTGTGATCGGGCGTGACGCCGAGATGTAGCTGCTAGGCAGGATCTACAGGATCCCGCCGCTTGCGATCATGCGGTCGGTGGCGATCGGCTGATCGATTGGCGAATAGGGTCTCACCGCAGAACTCAGGCATGACCGGCTATGCCCACGGTGGGCGCCACTATCGTGGGAATGACCACGGTAGTCGCAACCAGGGGTAGCGATTGACAGGATTTGGGGCAAGAGCTAGTTGCCATCTGCGGTGCGAGATTGGAACCAGAGACAAGGGATTTACCCAGGTTCAGCCCCCCATAGGGTAAAGACCTACTCCTGCTAGATTGTATTATCGGCGAGTGGATTACAAGGTGGGCAAGCTCAGTGTCTAGGTAGCGAGTGATGTCTACACACACTCCTATTCGTGTAGACAGTGTTGGGCCTCCAAGTGCAGAGGTTTGTAGAACAACAGCAAGTTTCCCTTAAGTGGATCACCCAAGGTTTATCGAACTCAGTGAGGAAGTGGTCAAAGATATCCCCTCTCAAGCAACCCTGTAATCAAGATACAATAAGTCTCTTGTGTCCCCAACACACCCAATACACTTGTTAGGTGTACAGGTGCACTAGTTCGGCAAAGAGATAGTGAAATACAAGTGGTATGGATAATTATAAGTGGTAACGGTGTCAGAAAAGAGCTTGACGGGTAGGAAGAGACTAAAGGCAATCTGAAATAAAGATGGAAGCAAGCAAACATGTAACAGATGTAGTTGCAAACGGTGTTTCAATGCTTAGAAACAAGGCCTAGGGATCATACTTTCACTAGTGAACACTCTCATATAAATATCTTATCTTTATGATACTACTCTTAACTACTCTCCGGTTGGATAACTCTAATCCATGGTAGGGCTATAACAACACATGTTAAAGTTTGTATTCCCCATCTAGATAACCCCTCACTATCACCTTGAGCGCTAGATGGTTCCAACAAACACCACAATCTCATAGAGATATCCAACTCAAATTATACTCATGATAAGTATTTATATAATCTTAGCCAAAGTGCCACACGGTGTGCACACTATCAACTTCACACATGTGGGGATAAGCCGAGATTCATTAAAGCACTTGAGTAGCAGAATAGGTCTATAGATTACAAGCTCATGATCTCAATAAGATCATGCATAGAGAGAGATGAACACATAGCTATAGGTAGAACTGATGACCCACAAGTATAGGGGGTGTATCGCAGTATTTTCGATAAGTAAGAGTGTTGAACCCAATGAGGAGCAGAAGGTGTTGGCTAGTGGTATGGATCGGGAATTCTCTGCAAATACTTAGCAAACGGATTTTTAGGGGGTTTTGATAAAGCAAGTAAATAAAGTACGAGTAAATAAAAGACAGTAGGAATAAATGCAGCAAGTGTCCCAATCCTTTATGCAGCAAAGGACAAGCTGGTTGCATTACTTAAGATGACCAAACGTTCTCGAGGACACATGGGAATACTGTCAAGTGCTTTCGCTTCATATAGTTGATTAATCTTCTTTAGCTTGCTAAGTGTTGTGTGGGTGAACCTATGCTAATGTACCGACCTTCCTAGGACTAATACATACTTATGATTATACCCCTTGCAAACATCCGTAAGTACAAGAAAGTAATTAAGGTAGAAACCTAACAACAGCTTTAAACTCTAAGACCGTTACGTCCCTTGTGCAATGGTTTCCTAATGGGGGTTCAGGTTTCTCTCACTCCGGCAACCCCTACGATTAGTATCCAAATACATAATGCATTCCCCTAGGCCCATATAGGTGAAGTGTCATGTAGTCGACGTTCACATGACACCACTAGAAGAAGTACACCACAACTTAAATATCAAACTATTGAATCTTTCTCAACACAACTCCACTACTAACAACATGACTTCTCCCATGTCCTCAAGAACAAAACGAACTACTCACAAGACATCATGTGGATCATGATCAGAGATGGAATAATGATGAATAATAATCTGAACATAAACAATAATTCAATGGTTCCACTCAATAGCATCAACTACAAAGAGTAATCAACACCGGGAAAGTTTCCCCTAAGAACTATGCAAGATTCAACCCAATTGTTACAGCAATATGGAGATGGTGATGATGGTGCTGGTGGTGATGGTGGTGGTGAATGATGATGATGATGGTCCCGATGAAGTCCAGCTTGATGGTGGTGTTGATGGCGACAATCTCCCCTCTCCGGGAAGGAATTCCCCCGTCAGAAATCTGTCTGCCAGAGAGATCTTTCTCTCTCGGTGTTTTCCGCCCTACAGAGGCGGCAGAATCTTTCTGTGGTCGCTCTCCGAGTCTTACGGTTTCGGGAGGAATATATACGCCAGAGGGGAGAGCTAGAGGTGGGTCAGGGCGGCAACACCACCTGGTGGCGTGGCCTAGGCTGGCCCACGCTAGGGGGTGGTGTGGGCCCCTTGTGGCCCATCTCCACTCCTCCTTCTGGCATCCTTCGTCTTCTGGAAAAATAGGATTTTCCGTATATTTTCCTGGATTTTCTAATCTTCGTGAATTTTGCCTCCAAACAGCACCTTTTCTATCAGAATCCTGACTGCAGCGGTCTATGCTCCAAAAGTCATCAACCATGCAAAAACAGATGAAATAACATAAGTATCATATCTTAATATGAAATATATCAATTAATAACAGTAAATTATGATATAGAATAGTGATGCAAAATGGATGTATCAAGAACCCTTAGCCTCGAGGAAAAACTACTCCCTCCTCATCATGGGAATCAGCAACAGTGATGGAGATGGTGCTGGAGATTGATGGAGATGGCTCTGGGGGCACTTCCCCATCCCGGCAGGGTGCCGGAACAGAGACTTTCTATCCCTCGAATCTCCTCTTCGGTGGCAGCAGCGCTGCGGAACTTTCTGTGGCTGTATAATGGATTTTTTTAGGGTTTCTGCATCGGAGGCTTCTTATAGGTGAAAGGAGAGACCGAGGGGGTGCCAGAGGGGCCCACACCACCCCCTGGCGTGGTCTGGCCTGGCCCACGCCACCAGGTGGTGTGGCCAGCCCCAGGCCCCTCTCCGTCTCGTCTTCTGGCTCCTTGTTCCCCTAGGTGAAATATTGACTTTGGCTTTTGTCCCGTCCAATTCTGGGAATATTCATTTTCTGGATTTTCTGGAACCAAAAATAGAAGAAAATAGGCAACTAGCACTGTGACATCTTGTTAATAGGTTAGTCCTAGAAAACATATAAAAATACCTCAAAGTGTTTACAAAGTAAAGCAAAGTAGATACTAAACAAGCATGGAACATCAAAAATTATAGATACGTTTCCAACGTATTAGCGAGTCGCTTGGATGGGGTTACTAATCGTGTGTGAGCATGCAGTGTACCCTAGGGAGGTTTATATAGGGATACCTCATTAGGTTTTACAAGATTACAACCGAGTCAGTTAAGAATTCAGACGATTTGACCTAATCCGACTGGCCTATCTAATCTTGGGGGCCTCCAGCTTCCAAACGTCAGCCCTCCGCGTCAATCACTTTCCAGTCGCCGTTCCTACATGCCCATTCACATTGGGGTTGGGCCAGTCGAATCGCCCTTCTAGGGATACCCCTAGTGGCATATCCCCATCACAACTTCTCTCACACACTGGTGCAACAACATGCAATGTGGAAGCTACTTTCTTATGTGTCTTTGGTCTCTATGACCATGATTTGACACATGGATCCTCTAGAGTCATTGCATGTTGTGTTATTTTCCTAAATCACTTTGATATCCACTAGAGTCATTGATCCACATGAACACACTGCATGTGTTCTTTTTTCTAAAACCACATTGATATCCACATGACCACACACACTCTGGTGGATTATTCTGTGATGCAAAACTTCTGTCACACTGGTGCAACATGCAATGTGGAAGCTGTTTATTCCCTATATGTGTTTTTGGTCTGTGTGACCATGGTTTGACACATGGATCCCCTAGAGTCATTGCATGTGTTCTCTTCCTAAAACACATTGATATCCAATATAGTCATTGATCCACATGACCACATTTCATGTGTTCTTTTCCAAAACCCACACACAATCCACTGGATTCTGTGATGCAACTTCTGTCACACACTGATGCATGTAAAATGCATCCATGAACTTTGCACTTTATTACTTGATATTCTAGCATATTTGCATCATATATGGGGTATATTCATATTTTATAATGATAATTGGGAGTAATTCACACTTCCCATATTGTTTTGGTTAACCCTACCGAGGTAGAAACCCCTATTTTATTATTTTTCACTTTTAGGTACCCAAACGATGTCCAATTGACCTGAAACTTCACGGGACCCAATATTTATCAGAACCAAGAACATTGGGCCAAAGATCAGCGAAAGAAGAAGGCCAATGGAGGAATGGGCCCACCAGATGCGGCCACCCCTCTAACACGTGTGGTGTGCTCGTTTGCTCCTCGAGTCTCTGATGCCGTCAATTGTTTCTCCTAGGCAAAGGTTTTGACCTAAAACCACATATAAAAAAGGTCTCCCGATGATTCTCGGAGAGGAGCGTCACAGAAGATAGAAACACGAAACAGAGAGGCATAAGGTAGAACATTGGAGGGGGAACTCCGGCGGGGTGTTGCCGGTGTGATCTCCACCTCCTCCAATGACTCCAACACCTTCACCATGATGAAGGGGGAGTAGTCCACCCTTGGACTATGGGTTTTTGGCAGTAGCTATTGTATCTCTCTCACTCACAATCTCGATTGTATTACAACTATATGAGCTACATAACATGATTACGGTCATATTTGTATTACCTATGTGGTGGATCTTTCTATAGTTGATATTTGAGATTGCAATTGTTCCGTATTGGGAGTATATGAATAGATGCATATTATGTACCCCGTTCTTGTTTACTTGTTTTGATCAAACTTGTATATGGGAACATGTGCATTAGTTGGAGCAACGGGGGTGATCTTGCGGGTAGGACAATAAAACTTGTGAATCACTTGGGTGTCTACCTTACTTATTGCCTCACTAGGGATAAAGAAAATACCATGCTTAGACTGGATCAAGTATGTTCTTATTTTAACTTAATGTCATATAACTTAATGCTATAGTCTAAAATTGATCTTAATACTAGATTGCTTGGAGACCTGCCTTTCTAGTGGAGTATAAGTGAATTGTTAGAAATAACATATCTATGTTAGGACGTGATGCCCATATGAATTGATATCCATACTTTAACATGTTGCACCGATATTATGTCAACTAGAGTGTCCTATGTCCACCACAACTCAAAGAGAGAGTGCATAAGCAAAACCATGAACCCCGGTCCAGTTTAAAGCATAAGAAAACACTATCCAACACATCTACATCACTTTTTATTTTTAGTACTAATTAAATCCGAAAATTCAAAAACATTTCTCATACTTGCAAACACTAACCAAAACCCAAAAACATCATATTCCATTACATTTACCATCATTGCATATTTACTTTACTATTGCATTGCATTTCACTTTTATTGTATTTTATTTCAATTTTGCTTACATACACCTTGTGCTTGACAACCACTTGGTGAGGTTGAGGGCACAATAAAATCTACAACTATTTTGTAGGTTGCTTGATGAAGAACAAGATGATCATTCTCTTACACACAGCTCCCCGAGAGTTCGATATTTAAACCCTCGAGTTTCCCTCGTGGGGAAGACTTCCATTTACTACATCACTCTCCACCTAGAGCCTCAACCGTTAACGTGCAGCGAGAAGCTCCTACGACAACTGTTAGGAAGTTTTCTAGCGCTCGCATCAAGGAAGTTAATTGGGGCCATTGACAGGAAGTCAGTAAAAGGATAGCTCACAGAAAGTTCAACTTCATCACCAACTTGTATAAACACCTAAGCTTGGGGAGGTTGCACCTATGTGAGTATCATCTTGTTCTTTTATATCTTCAAAGCAGTTTTAGTTCTGTTTTGTTATTTTCTTTACTTTCATCTTTACATTTTAGTTTTTACTTTTTTAGTTTCTTTTAGCATTCGGTTTTGCATTTACTTTTTAGTTTTTTAGTTTTCGTCTTACTTTTGTATTTCGGTTGTCTTTTAGTTTTCATTTTTGCATTTCATTTCTTAGTTGTTAGTTCAGTAGTATTAGTTGTAGTATCATTTTATTTTCAGTTTTCATTCAAAAACATAGAACACATAAAAATTAGTATCACTTTAGTACTTGCATAATGGGAGAAAGAACTAAATTGTGTGACTACACAAATACAGCTAATGATCAATTTATTCCTAAGCTACACCTAAGATTATAGCGGAGAGTTTGAAGTTAGTCCTAGTTTGCTAAACTTGATAACTATGGAACAATTTGGAGGTAGTGCAAATGAGCATGCCTCTATGCATCTTCATGACTTTTGTGAAATATGTGACATGCAAAAAAAATGTTGAAAATGATATCCTCAAACTAAAATTGTTTCCATTCTCACTTAGAGAAAAAGCTAAAGCATGGTTACTATTACTACCTACAGCTAGTATAAATTCTTGGGATGATTTAAAAGAAGAATTCTTAAAAAAATATTATCCTCCCGTTAAAATTTTGCAAAATAGGAATATCATCTTATCATTTAGGCAAAATGAAAATGAGCATATAGCTATGGCATGGGAGAGAATTAAGATAATTCTTAGGAATTGTCCATCACATGGAGTCAATGAATGGACCATCTTGGATTCATTCTATAATGGTTTTAACTACATGTCTAGAAACATACTAGATTCTGCTGATGGAGATGCTTTTATGTGTAAAACTATTGTAGAAGCAAAAGCCATATTAGAAAGTATATTGCAAAATTACAGTCAATGGAATACTGAAGTAGCACCTATTCCTTCCAAGAAAGTAAATTCCATAGAATAGATAGACACTTTATCTAATAAAATGGATGCCATTCTTGCTTACATCTCTAAACAAAATGTTGAGAATGTTCCTTTGCAAGACTTAGTTGGTAATAATGTTGAAATTGTCGATGTGAACATTGTTAGGAATTTTGGTAGTGGTATTTATGGTAATAATAATTACAACTCTTATAATAAACCTCCATATGTTCCAAACAATTATGGTAATCTTCCTTTCATTCCCTATCCAAATGCTAACGAAAATAAGTGGAAACCCACTAATATGCCACCAAGCAATGGTAATCAACAAGAAGTTAATAGGAACCTTGCTGAACAAGTAGCTAGTCATAGCATGATGATAGAGGAATTAAATAAGTTTGTTGCCTCCATAAGTTCTGATATTAAAGGCTTACAAGCTCAAGCTGCAAATTTAGACAAAGCTCTTTCAAAACTCGCTGATAATCAAGCCACTTTATTAACTATGTTAGTGGGAAAACCACAAGCACCACCCGTTGTTGGCATGAACTCCATTGTTATTACTAAAAATACTCCTCTCACTTTGGAGGAGACACTTGACGAATTAATGAACTATCTAGAATTTTTATTGCCACTGATATCACGACTTGATTGTCTAAAATAAGAATCTAATGAAGTAAAAGAAGATGAACCACCTATGGTTCAAAATGAGAAAAAGGTGGAAGAATTAAAGATGCTTAGTGAGCTTAAGGATCCACTACTTGATCTAGATAAGTGTAGCTTGTATGAACTCATTAATGTGCTACAAAAATTTGCTAGTGATGTCGTCGGTTTGAGGACAAGTACGCCATGAGGGGGTCCTCGAGGCGTGCGTGGGAGAGGGGTGTGAGACGTACGGTGTTCCGGGACGGTGAGCACACAAGTTTACCCAGGTTCGAATCCGCCGGCTTTGGACGGACCCTACTCCTGCTAGCAATCCAGTAATACGGCAGAGCCGGAATATGGGTTACAAGGGTTTCGCCTGTGCGAGTTGAGGGTCTAAGAGTGTTGAGTGCCCTAAAGGCTCTCCCTAGGACGGCTTATATAGATATCCGGCCTAGGGTTTACAGGAGAGATCTATCCGGCTACGACTAAGAGTTTGTTACAGAGTACATCTTGAACTACAAGTAACATTATGGGCCTAAGTTGGTAAGTATTCTGGGCCTTCTCGTAGTCGGATTGGACTCCGTCTTCTCTCCCTAACTGGGCCGTCCGTGAAGCAAAGTTCTAACCCAAAGTGGTCCACCCTGGTCAGTGAGGAACTGTGAGGATACACGGAAAGTATATCCCCAACAGTAGCCCCCGGAGGCCTCCAAGATCCAAAGTCGGATTTTATCATCGTCCAGCTTGATCTTCGGCTTGCAGAATCTTGAAGGGTTCCTGAAACTTTATAACAAAAAATACGATCCGGGTCTTAAAAGTAAGTCGAACCTTTCAATTAGTTATTCGGATTTTCTAGCTCGCTTTTAAACTAAGCCGGAACTTGGTCTCCAACACCACCGGACCCAAGCATGGTCAAGTCATGTCATCTGACAGACGTTCCGTCAGCACGACCGTCAGTGGGTCCGCGGTTCGCGGGACCGAGGCGCCGTTTCAATGCGTGTGTGGAGATCGAGACGACGCAATCATCGCACGGGCCCTTCCCAGTTCTTTCCACGACACGTGGCAATTACACTGTAGCGTTTGCACGAATCTTGGCGCATGTAGGTGAATATAAGGGGTTTAGATTCCTTCTTCTCCTCTCCACCAGTCCTTCGATGTTTCTTTCTTCCCAATCCCTCAGCGCGTCCAGAGCCTTTTCGTCCTCCTCCCACAGAGCTCCTAGCGCCGCCACTTTAAGGTCACCTTTTCTGCCGAAGAGAAAAATGGCTTCATCCTTTTCTTCTTCTCTGGCGGCGGCGGCGTCGGCGGAAGCAGCTGCGAAGAAAGAGAGCTTCCAAGGAATCTGGATCCCCTGCGCCCTCGACGACGACGGCTGAGGGGCTTCTCGCGGCCGGCAACTGGCGGAGCGGTTCCGGCGAAACCATCCCCAATCCATGCGAGGGCGAGCGCGTACACTTCGGCACCCATCTGGACCGAGGTTTGTCCTTTCCTCCCTCAGAGTTCTTCTCCGAGGTGATTGACCACTATGGAGTCAACTCCATAATCTTCCTCCCAATTCCATTCTAGAGATGAGCGCATATGCCGCGCTTTGCGAGGGCTTTCTCGGCATTAGGCCGAGTATGCTTCTTTTCCGGTATTACTTCCATGTCCGGAGAAATTCCATTACTGCCGGTGTTCCTTATATCACCGGTACTTTTAGTTTCTCTGTTAGACGAGACCGGGCATATCCCAAAATTTCTGCCAGTGACTCGGTCAAACAATGGCCAGCCACTTTTTTCTATCATAGGGATATTTCGACTCCCGGCAAAGCTACTACTTTGCCGGCTTTTGTCGACGGAGCTGCCACGGCCCAGCCTTCCTGGGACGAGGCTGCTCCGGCTCTCACCGACGATCTGATCCTCGCTAAGAGGCGGATCGAATATCTTATCAAGCACAAGGGTCTGAAAGGATCCGACTTAGTCCAGTGCTGGGTCTCACGTCGGATCCAGCCACTTCAGTACCACGGGGACAGACTGATGCACTCCATCACGTCTTCCAAAAAAACTCTCTCCGCATCAGCCCCAAAGCCTACACCATCCAAGGTTAAATAAGCCAGATCAAATGGCTGATCAAGGAGCGGATCGAGAGGAAAATTCTGGAGATTTCTCTGGACATGCACACGACGGAAAACCCCGTGGTAGCGGTAAGCTTCCATCAGTACACCTTTTACGTGTTTCAATCTTTAAGTTATATATTGCAATGCTGATATGTTTTCTTGTTTTCAGCTTGCTGATCTCCCCGAGTCGGAGCTTGCTCCACTCGAAGGATATCCTCTTGAGTTTTCTCAGGAGACTGAAGTGGTCCCATTGTCGGACCTTGCGCTCAAGAAGCACAAAGCCCCAACAGTGGCTGTTGGCACAAAGGAAGTGCCAGTTGTGAAGAGGTAACTTTCATTCACAATTTCCGCCTTTGTACCTTTCTCGAATTTCTTTCCGAGATGTAATGTTTCTGACTTTACTACATTCTTAGAGCAAAGCCTCTCATCAAGGGTAAGGGGAAGGGGATTCCTGCAAAGCCCCTGCGACAGACGAAGATTACTATAGCTTCGCCTGCCACGGCTCCTCCGACTCCTGCCCCTCAACCTTCTGCAACACCGGTGATTATTCCGTCTCCGGCTGTTGCAGAAGATCCGACTCCTCCAATGGTGCCTGTGATCCTTGGATCGCACACTAACATCACCGTGGGTGCGTCAGCTCAAGATAAGGGTGAACCCTCTTCGGGTAATGATCCCTCGGCTGAAGTCTTCGCCGACAACCTCCTCAGCAACCCCGGACTTGCCAACTTTGGCTTATCCCGGAAGTCCGCAGAGGAGATCCAGCGGCTGGCCAGGCAAGTCCTGGACAAAAGCCATCTTTCCCCCGAAGAGGAAGCGCAAGAAGCAGAGGACGTCAAGTTATCTGACCTTCTCGCCCAAGTCCGCCTTCACGACGAGAGGATCAGGACTGGCGAGCTTCCAACAGCCCCAGTAATTCCTCTTACTCTCGCCGAGAAGGTGGCAGCTGAGGTGAATGCGGGATTAGACAAACTCACCCGCGAACAATATGTAAGTCGGAATTCCAACTCTTTTTTTTACCTTATGTTATATCATATCCTCTAGCCCCCAAGCATGAAGTAGGATATAGAAATCCCGGTTTATGCTTTCATTAGGATGCCAAAGAACGAACTAGTGTAGCCCCCAAGGCTCGTGCTGATATTTAGCAAAAAATATTAGCCCGAGTCTTAAGTAGCTTTCTGACTTTGGGTATTCTGACTTACAGAAAGTATGTTCCTATAACCAGGAATTGTTAAAAAATGTCTGTGATAAGCGGAGAGAGATCAAAGCTCTCCGGCTTAAGAATGCTGAGCTCAAGGTAGCCAAGGATGAAGCCGAAGGTAAACATTTCGAGATCCAAACCTTGCCTTTTGCTTTTTTAATGTCGAATTTTTCTGAACTGCTGTTCTTTTTGACTTACAGCATTGGTGAAACAATCCATCGCTATGATTGAAGAGGCCGAGAACCTCAAAACCTTAGTGGTGGAGAACAAGGGACTTTGCCAAGAGCTGGATAAGCTCAAGGCGGATAATGAAAGGAGCATAGCTCAAGTCCTCGAGTCCTCCTCCATGGCCACTGAAGAGCGCGATCTCAAGATTGCCACTCAAGATAAGGTTATCTCGGATCTCAAGAATGAGGTTGGCAGAGAAAAGGATATCTCCTAGGCGCTCCGGGCTGAACTCCAGAGTCTCTAGGAGGAGAAAGCCAAGATTGACGACGTCATTCTTGGTATGTTCCATCTATCTGACATATTATTTCTTCGACTTTCATCAATGTCGGTTTTTTCATATCCTTGTTTTGTGTATAGGTCCTCTGAACTTGACGGACTCCTCCTCGTCCGAACCCCGCACTCACTAGCTTACCCAAGTCGGTGATCTTCTTCATGACTACCGCTAGTCCCTTGAGGACATTGGCGAGTCTCTCAGGATTCCAGACATGCCAAGCATGTCGGACTTCCAGGTGCGGGAGAAGGCCAAGGAGATGCCACAGCTCGTTCGGGACTGGAACATGTCCTACGCGTGGACTGCTGCGCAGAACGCTCTCACCATGGTCATGATCCACTATGGGAACATGGAGATATAGCAAGTGATCAGAGGGTACTGTAAAGTAGACGAAGACGGCCAGGAGCAAGACCTTCAAGCTATCATGCACTCCTGCGCTGGATATGGGTGCCACGTAGCTGACCTGACTAGCTACGAGGTGCCCTTCTTCACCCGCGTGGATACTCCGCCACCTCCTCCAGAAGATGCCGAAGAAGTTTCCGATGATGAACGGACCATCTCGGATCCGGACATCTTGGCACGATATCAAGGCGGAGTAACCAGCGATCCGACAGTTCCTTCATCTCCTCCTGCATCATAGATCAAAAAACTATGTATTATTCTGGAAAGACATGATGCGTTTTGTAAATATTAAGTACTATGACTTTTGCTAGTGCTAAGTTTTTTATCTATTCAGCACTTTTGTCTTAGACTATTTGCGTGCCTGAAATGTTTTCATAAGCACTTAGAATTTTCCGCCTCTACTTATCATTTATCTGGCTTTCCGCCTCGTCCCTTTCGTGAGCCGGCTAAACCTTCAACCGGAAACTTTGCTGAGCAACGGAGCTCAATTGCTAAACCAGTTTAAACTCGGAAACAAAGCCGGCTTCCAGTACCAACAATTCACTACTCGGAAGATACCCGCATCCAGCAATCAGACAAATAACCCAAGTAAAGACTAGAGTTTTTTAGAGTTATACCCGAAGGTAGCAGTTTTAGAATCGGAAATCTAAACCAGAACGAGCATGAGCATAAAGTAGTTTCAAGCATTCTGGGATTTTCGACTATGACATGATCATTAGGAAATAAGATGGTAAAAACTTCTCAGGAAAACTTTGAGGTAACCAAAACTTTTATTTCTCACAGAACATGTACATATGTATGATTACAAAGAAAGATAAAACTAAGAATAAAAGGGACGTAGCTGAGCAATATTCCACGGTCTGTCTAATTCATCCGGATTTGTACTGCCTCCAGCTCTCTTTCTCTTCTTAGTAGCAGGTCTTTCTTTGACTGGCCTCATGTCAGTTAAGTAGTACGACCCATTGTGCAATACTCGGCTAACTAAAAAGGGCCCTTCCCATATTGGGGAAAGTTTGTGCTTTCTTTGTTGCACAAGCCAGAGAACCAAATCACATTTATTGAAAGATCTAATTCGGACTCTTAGGCTATGATACTTGCGTAACTTCTGCTGATAGGCTGTAGATCTCATTTCAGCAACGACGCGAACTTCTTCGACTAAGTCGAGATCATTTTGTCGAAAAATCTCGGCATCCTCTGCGATATATGCGGCCACTCTAGGAGAAGTATGAATCAAATCACTAGGAAGAACTGCTTCTGCGCCATAGACCAAGAAGAAAGGTGTATATCTTGTTGACCTGTTCGGAGTTGTTCGCAAACTCCAAATTACAGAGGGTAGTTCCTCTACCCAAGCCCCCGCAGCACGTCTAAGTGGTGCTTCGAGTCTTGGTTTCAAGCCTTGTAGAATTAAAACATTTGCTCTTTCGACTTGTCTGTTAGCCTGTGGATGTGCGACTGACGCAATGTCAAGCCGGATATTTTGCTCATCGTAGAATTCAGCCAACTCTCCCATGGAAATTTTACTCCCATTGTCCGTGATAATGCTATGCGGATAACCATACCGGATTATAACATCCTTGACAAATCTTTTGGCTGTTGCTCCATCACAACTAGTGACAGGTTTAGCCTCGATCCATTTCATGAATTTATCCACCATCACTAAGAGGTGAGTAAATCCACTTGGAGCTCATTTAAAAGGTCCTACCATATCAAGCCCCCAGACCGCAAAAGGCCATGTTATCGGTATTGTTCGCAGCTGATCAGCCGGAACATGAGCTTGCTTGGCGTACTTTTGGCAGCCTTTGCATGTCTTGACTAATCGTTCGGCATCTGCCTGAGCTGTAAGCCAGAAAAAACCATGTCGAAAATCTTTTGCCACTAAAGATCTGGCTGCAGCATGATGACCACACTCGCCTTCGTGGATTTCTCTTAAGATTTCCACTCCTTCTTCCGGAGATACACAGCGCTGAAAAACCCCAGAAATACTCTGTTTATGGAGCTCACCTTTAACAATAGTATAGGCTTTTGCTCGTCGGATAATCTGCCGTCTCAGCACCTCGTCTTCGGGTAATTTGCCATCTACCAAGTAATCAAGGTAGGGTTGAGTCTAGCTGGGAATTACAGCCAGAACTGCTATTAAAGGTGAGTCGGATTTGGTCGGATATTCCTCATCTACTCCCTTTATCGAGGGAACTTTGAGGTGCTCTAAAAATGCGCCATCCGGAACCTCTTTCCACGCAGAGCCTATTCGAGATAGTGCATCTGCTTCCTCATTTTCTGCTCGAGGGATGTGTTGGACTTCAAACCCCTCGAACGATTTAGATAGATCATCCACGACAGCCTTATATGCTGCCATGTGCTTATTTGCATTACAAATATCCGAGACTTGCTGAGCAACAAGATCCGAATCTCCGTAACACATCAAACATCGGATGCCAATATCCTTAGCAATCCTGATTCCATGCAGCAGTGCTTCATACTCGGCAATGTTATTTGTCGTTGTGAAGTGGATCTGCAACACGTATAAAAGTTTATCTCCTTGGGGTGATTTGAGCACCACGTCAGGCTCTGAGCCCCCTCGAGCCTTGGATCCGTCGAAAAAGAGGGTCCAATATTCCGACTCAGGGAGGACCATGTTCTCCTTGGTCTCTGTCCAATCAGCGACAAAGTCGGCAAGGATCTGGGATTTGATTGCTGTTCGGGGTTTGTACTCAATATCGAAAGCTGCAAGCTCTATACTCCATTTGGCAACGCGTCCTGTGGCATCGCTATTGTTGATTATATCTCTCATGGGAGCTTTGCTCACCACGGTAATTGGATGTTCCTGAAAATAGTGGCGTAGCTTACGAGATGCTAGAAAAACACCGTAAGACAACTTTTGATAGTGCGGATACCGCTGTTTTGATTCTGTCAGGACCTCGCTGACAAAGTATGTCGGACGCTGCACCAGATGCTCCTGATTTTCTTTTGGTCTCTCCACCACCATAACTATACTGACAACCCTATTTGTTGCAGCAATGTAAAGCAACATCGGTTCCTGAGGTTCCGGCGCTGCCAGGATAGGAGCAGATGAGAGTACTTTCTTCAGGTCTTGTAGTGCAGCTTCAGCTTCCTCAGTCCAGACAAAATCCTTGGTCTTTTTCAGGAGTTTGTATAATGGTGCGGCTCTTTCACCAAGCCAGCTTACAAATCGACTAGCCGCAGTAATGCAACCAGTTAATCGTTGTACATCCTTCAGGTGAGTTGGCCTGGAAATATTGAGAATAGCCTTTATCTTGTCACGGTTCACTTCTATGCCTCGTTGAGACACGATAAAACCTAACAATTTTCCGGCTGGTATTCCAAAGAAGCATGTCTTCGGGTTAAGCATGATGTTGTATTTTCGTAAATTGGCGAACATCTCCTCTAAGTCGGAAATTAATGTTTCCTTCTTTTTGGACATGACCGCGATATCATCCACGTATGCATGTACATTGCGTCCGAGTTGATCATGGAGGCAACGCTGCATCATGTGCTGGTACGTAGCTCCTGCGTTCTTCAGCCCAAAGGACATCGTAACATAACAGAAGGTTCTGAAAGGGGTTATGAATGAAGTCTTGATTTTGTCAGATTCCTTCATCTGGATTTGGTGATAACCGGAATATGCGTCGAGAAAACAGAGGAGTTCTGAGCCTGCCGTAGAATCGATAACTTGATCAATTCTAGGCAGAGCGAACGGATCTTTTGGACAAGCCTTGTTCAAGGTAGTATAATCAACACACATCCTTAAATCAGTGGTGTCCTTTTTAGGGACCATTACAGGGTTGGCCGACCAATCAGTATCGATGACCTCTTCTATGAATCCGGCTAACTCGAGCCGCGCTAGTTCCTTAGCTATTGCCTTACGCTTTTCATCACCAAACCGTCGTAAGGACTGTTTGACGGGTTTAGTGTTCGGGTTTACATTTAGATTGTGCTCGGCAAGTTCCCTATGTACTCCGGTCATGTCAGATGGCTGCCATGCGAAGATATCTTGATTTGCTCGGAGGAACTTGACGAGCGCGCTTTCCTATGCGCTACTTAGGCCTGCGCCTATCTGGGTCACCTTGGAGGGGTCATCATCCTTCAATGGCTTCGTCTTCGTCTCTTCTGATGCCTTGAACTCCGGATTTGGCTTTGTCACCTCCTTCTTCATCGCAGGCATCTCGGACGGATCTATGTTCTTCTTGATCTCCTGGTACTCCTAGGCGTGCAGCACGGCTTCGGCAAAGGCGGCATTTCCATCCTCGCACTCTTGCGCTTTCTTCGGGTCTCCCCTGATGGTGATCACGCCGTTGGGACCTGGAATTTTCATCATATTGTAAATGTAACACGGACGAGCCATAAAAGCCCAGTAAGCCGGACGTCCGAATATAGCATGGTATGCGCTCTTGAATGGGACCACTTCGAAGGAAAGTGCCTCCGTTCGATAATTTTTTGGTGTTCCAAAAGTAACATCCAAAGTGATCTCTCCCAGGGAATTAGCTTGTCTTCCTAGGACAACTCCGTGAAAAATCACAGAGCTATGGTTAAGCTGTGTTTCTGAGATCTTCATCCGGCGTAGCATTTCTACATAGAGAATATTGATGCTGCCACCGTCCATGAGGGTCTTGGAGAATCCATAACCGTCAATAAGTGGATTGACGATTAAGGCGTATTTTCCCCGCCTGTGCAACTTAGGCGGATGATCAGCGCGGTCAAATGTGATTGCTACTTCCGACCAGTCCAGATACTGAGGGACAGCCGGAACTGTTGCGTTGAGCTCGTGGAGAACTGCTTTCTTGACCTTTGTTGGTTGAGATCCGAGGAAGGTGACGTAAGTGTCCTTCTTGGTAGGAAAAGTTTTCTTCCCTTCTGGCTTGGGATTTGAAGCATCGGCTTCCTCCATGTCGGAATCTTCCTTGGTCTCTTTGTCTTTTTCAGGATTTTTCTTTCCCTTATTCCGCTTAGCTTTGTAGCCCGCTGTATCATCTCTCTTGATGTCGTCGTTAAAACGACATTCAGCGTTGGTGTGGGATGAGCCCCCATTGGCGTCCAGGTGATGCACACATGGGTTATTGGCGATGTCGGCCCAAGTGTAGGTTTTTCCTGGTTGTTGCTCTCCTCTACCTTGGACCCTTGATGTCCCACGGCCACGCCCGCGGCCTCCGCCACGTCCTCCTCGTCCTCCAGACCCGGAAACAGTAGTGACTACTACCGTCTCCGCGTTGGGTTTTTCTTCCGAGGTGTTTTTGCGCTTCTGAGCCTGTTGCTTTGTCTTTGCTGACTGAGGCACGGCCAGGACGTTGACTAATCCCTCTGCATCGTCGTCAGCATCTGCATACTTGCTCGTTGTTTGTATCATTTTTCCTAGATCATTAACCATTTCACACTTCAAGTGATGGCGTAGTAAACCAATTGGGAGACCTGCAATGAAAGCTTCAATCGCAGTTTGATCATTTACTCCCTCGCAGGAGTTCTTGGTGTCAATCCATCGTCCGAGATAATCTCGGCAAGTTTCTCCGGCTTTCTGGGTGCAGGGCCTCCGATATGTGCCTTCGAAATTCCGAAAGAACGCACTTTGTAAATCAAACCAGTTGTGGATGGTGTTCGCCGGAAGTTCATTGAGCCATGATCGTGCCATCTTCCGCAACATAAGTGGGAGATATCGGGTTGCGACCAGGTTGTTTCCGCCTTTGGCGATGCAACAAGCTTGGAAGAAGTCCTGTAACCAGGTGTCAGGCCGAGCAATGCCGTCGTAGGCTTGAATATGTCTTGAGATAGCAAATCCTTCCGGGAATTTTGTAGCTCTGATGCGTGGTCCGAAGCACTTTGGGCCCACGTACACGTCATCGTTTTCGTAGCACCGAGCCTCTATGTTGGAGTTGATCCTGTGCCTTGCGTCATTCGGGGATAGGGATCGTCCCGAATATCGGCTGTGGCTTCGGTGCCTTGGAGCCAGACTTCGGCTTCTGCCACCACCTCCTCCGCCATGTCGTCCTCCTTGACCTCCTTGGGGGCCGTTGTGGTAACTGTGTTGTGGAGAGGGTGGTGCAGATGGGTTGTTTCTGGCTGATCGCCGGCCTCCGTCTGGAGCGTCATTATTCCGGTTCCGGGGAGGTTCTTGACTATGACGAGCCCCCTGCCGGTTTGTGCCAGCGTGGTTTCCGTCGTTCCTTCGTCCGTCGTTCCCACCATGGTGAGGCTCAGCCGGACGGTTTTCATGTCTAGGAGGTGGCATTTTCTGGCGATCCTCCTCCGACGTTTCTCTTTATCTTCTCCTTTTTGGGGAGGATTCCTCGGAATCAGTGCAGCGATCGCGTCTTTCTCGGCTGCTGGAGCGTTGTTGCTCCAGTTATGTGTAGTTCTGCGATGCAGTCCTGACAATCCGGTTCTTGAATAATTGTCTTCCCTGCGTTCGGGGTGGCGATGCTGCGCCCGTTCGTAGTGAGATCTTACGTCAGCCCATGCCGGATCTGTGCAACATGGGTCAGAATCCGAGACCAGCTTTTGACTTCCTGACAGGGTGACCTTTTGCTGTTCCAGTCCCTTATTGAGTAGCTTGATACCCAAACGTATCTCCTCTGGTCCTGGATTAGCCGATAGAATTTCGCGAGCTACCACGGTATTTTGCACCGGTGTTGGGTAAACCCAATCTCCATTGCTGTCCTTCCGTGGCTTTCCCATCTCATCTCCAAAAAGGACGGCACG
This sequence comes from Avena eriantha, assembly GCA_910589775.1. Lineage (NCBI taxonomy): Eukaryota > Viridiplantae > Streptophyta > Magnoliopsida > Poales > Poaceae > Avena > Avena eriantha. The sequence goes on along the minus strand of OU342740.1, from coordinate 392,472,880 downwards.
GACACGTGGGAATTGGTTGTCATCTATGTGACGCTTCCGTGTCTTCTGATGTAGACGGGACATATACTCCTTGTTTGACATGCGTTTCTTTTGCACCTCGATGTTTTTGGCTTCATCAAGGAGTTGTTGACGACGCGCTTCTAGGGCTTGGGCCCTTTCGTCCAGCTCATCTGCAGTAAGTTCTGTAGCTGTAGGGATAGGTGTGGTTAATGCGGCATCGATGAGTTTACGCGCACCTTCAGTGATCACGTGTCCATCCACCGATGTTTCTTTTTTCGGCTCATCTGGGATAAGTGATCCATCCGAGTCTTCCTCGTATTCCTCGGCATCACCTCCTCTGTCAGGGGGTCTTTTGCCGGATTCTTGTTCTTCTTCTTTGCCTTCTTGGCAGCACCGGTAGCAAAGACGGCTTTGGGTCCATTTCCCGGAGTCAAGCTCTGGTCGGTACTTTCAGACATCTGGAGTTCGGGATTGTCTCCGACTCCCATATCATCCTGCGCTTTGGGAAAGTGTTCCCCGGATCCTTCGTCCATGGCTTCTCCATCTTCTGCAGCTTTGGAGTTGTAATCCTCAGCATATTCCACGGAGAACTTTTGGAAATCTGCCAAGTCATGGACTCATCCGAGGATGCGGGAACGTCGGCATTTGTTCCAATTTCCTCCAGCACCGAGTTAGTGTTTTCTCCAGCATCGGCAGAGCCAGATCCGGATCCAACATATCCGACGAAGTGCGATGCATGTTTCCTGAGGTACCAGCGGCTTTCGCGATCAGCCATATCGAAACTTTTAATGGTTTCGAGGATTGCTTCTGTGCTAGCGCCTTGCAGTATCATATGTCTTAGTGTGTACCTGAGGAAAGGCCTGTCTGTCCGGACATCGTCAGAGTCAGAATCAGTGCCGCTGATGTGCTTCTCCTGGATTTCGACTTCCACGGGTGGGTCGATCTGGGATCCGGCTTCTCCAGGGAGATCCACTCCAGATTCGACTTGGACCGTGAGGTCTTCTTCATGCTCAGATTTCTCCACCATCTCCGCAACTGGCACAGGCTGGGTGGGATTAGGGCTTTCTGAGATCCGGAACTCTGCCGCCTCTGCGGACAAAGGGGACCTAGGAGATTCTTCTGCCTCTATCATCACTGTTGGGGTGGGTTGGGAAGGTTCAGCGAAACCGATGTAAACATTGATCTCGCCAAAAGACATGATTGTATAGGCAGTCACGGCCTCCCTAGCCGGAATCCAAGTCTCGTCGAGAACGATGAGAGGGACGTCACTGGCGTAGAGGATGCGACCGACGGCGATGGTCTCGCCGATTCCGATTCTTGTAGATTCCGCTCGGAACGCGGATCCGAAGCTCACTTGCCCCACGGTGGGCGCCAACTGTCGTCGGTTTGAGGACAAGTACGCCATGAGGGGGTCCTCGAGGCGTGCGGGAGAGAGGGGTGTGAGACGTACGGTGTTCCGGGACGGTGAGCACACAAGTTTACCCAGGTTCGACCGGCTTTGGACGGACCCTACTCCTACTAGCAATCCAGTAATACGGTAGAGCCGGAATATGGGTTACAAGGGTTTCGCCTGTGCGAGTTGAGGGTCTAAGAGTGTTGAGTTCCCTAAAGGCTCTCCCTAGGACGGCTTATATAGATATCCGGCCTAGGGTTTACAGGAGAGATCTATCCGGCTACGACTAAGAGTTGGTTACAGAGTACAACTTGAACTACAAGTAACATTATGGGCCTAAGTCGGTAAGTCTTCTGGGCCTTCCCGTAGTCGGATTGGACTCCATCTTCTCTCCCTAACTGGGTCGTCCGTGAAGCAAAGCTCTAACCCGAAGTGGGCCACCCTGGTCAGTGAGGATCTGTGAGGATACCCGGAAAGTATATCCCCAACAAGTGATCCTTCCATAAATTCTCACCAAGCGGGTTTTGGGTCTTATATAGCTAACCATGTGATTAAAGAAAAGATTGCTAGGTACAATCAAGATTCTATGATACCACCTAATCTTGGGGATGTATGGATCCCCAAGGTACTAATTACTATTGGAAAAGAAACACACCATGATATACTTGATCTAGGTTCTAGTGTTTCTGTTTTATATAAAAATCTATATGAATTGCTAGAATTGCAAAATATAGAAAAAATGCTCCATGGACTTAATACTTGTTGATGGTACCATTAAACATGGTGTAGGAAAAGTTAGTAATGTAATTCATTCCCGTTGATTTTATTATCATGGACATGGGGAGTGAAACCTCTTGTCCAAATATTTTGGGAAGACCTTTCCTTCGTACTGTAGGTGCTATTATTGATTCAAAGGAAGGTAATGTAAAGTTTCAGTTTCCACATAAGAAGTGTATCGAACACTTCCCAAGGAAGAGGGACACTCCAAAATTCAAGCTCCCTCATGATCTTCACCCCTCTTGAAATTCAAGTAAGTAAGCCTAGCTATATGGCTTTAGAGAAAGCGCTTTGCGGGAGGCAACCCGAATGCTTTTTTATTTTCTTTGTGTCCTCTTGATGTAGCAAGAGACTTTAGTTTTTGTTTTTGTTCTCTAGTTTTCAATAAAGTACCAAGTTTTACCCATTTTGTATTGAAAAACGTTGAACACATATATGGAGTGGCAGATTTCTGCACGAGTCTCTGTACCGTATGATTATTCATATTTTTATGTAACTCTGATTGAGCTCATATTGAAACTGTAGTTACAAATTTTTATCCTCTCTATGCTCATGTAATTTCGTGATTTTAGGACATGCCTAAGTAGGGTAATTAATTACGTTTTGCTACTGCTAAAATTCTAGACAAATTCTGTCCCATTTTATTTTATGCATTCTTTGAAATTTTAAGTTGAATCTTTTTGATTGATTTGAGTTCATGAGAAAGCATACAACATTATATATGTACTGGAAATTTCATATATACATTTGTTTAAGGATTTCTTGCAGCAACCAATCTGTCTTTTGTACCCACTAATGTCACCCCACGGAAAAGAGATGGGAGAAAATTTTGTGTTGATGGTTTTTCACAGGGATTAAAGAAGCTGCACCAAGAGCAATCCAAGGATGGTGAAAACCATAAGCTTGGGGATGCCCAAGGCACCCCACTGGACCAGCCACACTCTCGGTTTGCACATTTCTACTTTCTATTTTTTGAGCAACACATTACTATCGCATAAACTTGGAGCGTTTTTTATTTGTTTTAGTTTCTTTTGTTTTATTTCTATTTGAGTAAGACCACCACTTTGATATATATTATGGGAGAGATATTGGAGGTTTGGTTTAAGTAAAGTTGCATGGTATTAAAAAGTTGGGATTGGGATGTTGAAATTGATATAAAAAATATCACACATATTTGCATGGTTCATATGCTTTGAACGAGTATGAATTTGCAAATGCATTGTGTGTAGAGTTATATTTTATTCATGTTTTGATGCTTTCTATTAATTTACATTGTTTGACATAGACTGATTAGCACTATGGACTCTTATGCATGCATGTAGACGGTCAACGTTATCCCTCTTGCTAGCCCAAAAATAAAACCAACAAGTTAAAACTTGTTATCCAACGCCTTTGAACCAAGTTTTCTAGAGTGTCCACCATACCTACATATTGGCATAATTGTTATTCCAAGTATGTTTCTCATGTTTTATTGATTTATCTAGATTCCAAATTAAGATGATTATGGTTATGTTTGCTATGAGAAAATTGGTTAGTAAAGCTCTCACAAACTTGATGGCATGCTTTTATTTCTTGCACATAATAAACTTGAACCGTTGTGACTATCTTATGAAGTTGTGTGCTTGACAAATTATGAGTTGGGAGTTATCATAACCATGCTTTCATGGGGCATGTTTTCAACATTATACGTATTCACATTTAGTTGATATCATGTTCTTTTGTTATGGATGCCTATCATTGTGAAATAAGTTGGAAAATTTGTGAGCTCATGGAGTTTGTATATGTGTGAGAGAAACGCCTAGGCCACTAACCCAAGCCATGCATCATTCATGGTAGAAATTTACAGCATCCCATAGTGGGCATTCTATGAAGCATCTTTACTAAAAATCTATTCTAATAGTAAATAAAAAGAATTGCTGAGATGCCCATTGTCTGTTTGTCTTGTCATTTTTGTATGGGAAACCTCCCATACCTTGGGGTAAGAGGTACCCCATTTGGTGTTCTTGATGATACATGTATTCTTACAACGACAAGAACTTGCTTAGGGTCCTAAGTTGAGTAGCATGTGGTGTAGGGTACTCATATTCAAGGGTCATGCGGCATTCAACTTATACTTTGTCAAGCATATAACTCATACTTGCCATCACACTTACCTCACCCACTCAAGATGCTTATGATAGGGGCAATGAGGACTCAAAGCTAATGAATACCATAGTTCAAGCATGATCATAAGAGGCAGAGCTTGGAAGCTATATGAAACTTATTCATGATTAATCTTTGCTTATTATCTATTTTTCCAAAGTGTCCACCTTAATATTCAGAATTGAGAAGAAAACTGTATGACCACTATAGGATGTTTTTACTTTACTTTTGCTTTTTCATTTTGCATTCGTTTGGTCCATAACTCTTTCTTCTATCTAACACTTTGTGAATTGCTATTGATCAGACTTTTATGGTATATGAGATATCACTTCTTTATATATCTTGCATATTGCTTTTCCTTTGAAGAATGAATCATTTGGCTTTGTGTAGCAATAGTAATTAGTCTTGATATCCAAAATAGTATTAAAGTACAAAGTCCATGTTAGTTTATCACCTTCATACTCAAGGACGAGTATAGGTTAAGCTTGGGGATGCTGATGCATGTAAAATGCATCCATGAACTTTGCACTTTATTACTTGATATTCTAGCATATTTGCATCATATATGGGGTATATTCATGTTTTACAATGATATTTGGGAATAATTCACACTTACATATTGTTTTGGAATTAACCCTCCTGAGGAAGAAAACCCCTATTTCAATGTTTTTGACTTTCAGGTACCCAAACGATGTCCAATTGACCTGAAACTTCACGGGACCCAGTATTTATTAGAACCAAGAACATTGGGCCAAAGATCAGAGAAATAAGAAGGACGAGGGAGGAATGGGCCCACCACACGTGGTCACCCCCTGATGCGTGTGGTGTGCTTGTTTGCTCCTCGAGTCTCCGATGTCGTCGATTCTTTCTCCTAGGCAAAGGTTCTTGCCTAAAACCACGTATAAAAAAGGTCTCCCGATGATCCTCAGAGAGGAGCACCGCAGAAGACAAAAACACGAAACAAAGAGGCGGGAGGCAGAAGATTGGAGGGGGGAAACTCTGGCGGGGCGCTGCCTGTGTGATATCCATCTCCTCCAACGTATCCAGCACCTTCACCATTATGAAGGGGGAGTAGTCCATCCTTGGACTATGGGTTTTTGGCAGTATCTATTGTATCTCTCTCTCATGATCTCGATTGTATTAGAACTGTATGAGTTGCATAACATGATTATGGTCATATTTGTATTACCTATGTGGTGGATCTTTATATAGTTGATATTTGAGATTGCAATTGTTCAGTATTGGGAGTATATGAATAGATGCATATTATGTACCCCATTCTTGTTTACTTGTTTTGATCAAACTTGTATATGGGAACGTGTGCATTAGTTGGAGAAACGGGGGTGATCTTGCGGGTAGGACGGTAAAACTTGTGAATCACTTGGGTGTTTATCTTACTTAGTTGCCTCACTAGGGATAAAGAAAATACCATGCTTAGACTAGATTAAGTATGTTCTTATTTTAACTTCATGTCATAGAACTTAATTCTATGCTCTGAAATTGATCTCAATACTAGATTGCTTAGAGACCCCCCACCCCCCCCCCCCCCATTTCTAGTGGAGTATCAGTGAATTGTTATAAATAGCATATCTATGTTAGGACGTGATGCCCATATGAATTGATATCCATACTTTAACATGTTGCACCAATATTATTTCAACTAGAGTGTCCCGTGTCCAACACAACTCAAAGAGAGAGAGTGCATAAGCAAAAACATGAACCCTGGTTCATTTTAAACCATAAGAAAACATTATCCAACACATCTACATCACTTTTTATTTTCAGTACTAATTAAATCCTAAAATACAAAAACATTTCTCATACTTGCAAACACCAACCAAAACCTAAAAACATCATATTACATTGCATTTACCACCATTGCATATTTACTTTATTATTGCATTGCATTTTACTTTTATTGTATTTTATTTCAGTTTTCCTTATAGACACCTTATGCTTGATAACCACTTGGTGAGGTTGAGGGCTGATACCTTCGATCCGGATTCACATATGTAGTATAATAGCTTTTTCCCTAGAAGACCTAGGTTTAATCAAACCTTGGAAAGCAATGCTAAAAGGAAATAAAAAGGACATGTTTACAAGACTTTGTTTGTTCATTTTACCTTTGTTTACTGGACCAATCTAGTTACTTTATAATGGGTTGAATCAATGGATGGAGATAGGCTAGGGTTGAAGATCCACCTGCAGTTGCACATCATATGGGATAAAAGATAATAATAAGCATAGTCATGTATAATGTTTGAACAGAGATAATTTCTTGTGGGCAACACATCCTAATATACTAGAGACCTCGTGATGCATTGAGCATAGCAATTGTCTTTTAATCCAACCAAGTGCACACCGAAGCAACGGGATACAAACGATTATTAAGAGTAAAACATAGATCAAGGCTTTAAGTGGTGATGTTGTTGTTGATCTTGAATAGGTCTGTAAGCGAAGACCATGCTACCCTTTCTCACCTCAAGCCTTTATCAATCTATGGGATCTTGGGTACCTACAAGTCCACAGATCGAGATAAGAGACAAATAAACAAAAGATACAAATCTCAATTGCAAACAAAATACAATACTCCCGTGATCTAGATGCACATAATCGCTGCGAGGTTTGTCCCCAACCCGCAGCCCATGAGGATTACTCACTCATAACAAATAGATCGGAGATAGAAAACATCATACAAATACTAAGATTGAAATCAAATATTCTTACAATGGTCGCCAAATCACAAGAAGATCTAAAGTATAAAGCAATGGCTATGGCTAGTGGATGGATGGATGGTGGAAGTGATGCACAATGGATGAACAATGGCGTGGATGGTGGTGTTGTGATGTAATTTGAGAATGGCGGCTCTCTAGCTGGCGGTTGGAGCCTCTAAATATATAGGCGTCTTCAGGAAAGTTGTAGGGTTTGATGAGACGAAGCCATCGCCACCTGGTATGAGCGGGCGGTATGGGCGGGCCCTGCCCATACCAGTGGTCGTTAAGCTTGCTGATGCCCTGGCATAGCTTCGTAATTACTTAGCCGTGTGGACTTGCTCAAAAACCTTCATTATGACTCCTTATTTCGCATTAAAAATCATGATTTCCTACAAAACATAATTTAAAGAAAGGTTTTGCATATCTTTGCAATTATTAGTCATTAGTGGCAAGGATTGAGAGTTTCTTGGCAATTGCTTTACCAAACCATTGTTTAAACGCAGTGGAAGATGGAAAATATTGGAGCCATCAACTTCCCCAAAGCTCAAACCTTGATCACCCTCGAGCAAGAAGAACCAAAAGAACTACAAGGAATTCAATGTTTAGACTTGAAACAACAATAATAAGAATTCACTTACGGTTGGTAGTCGTATGCGCTCAACACTTCATTCATTTGCGAGGCGTATCAAAGTTAGAGAGATGACAAGAATACTATCCAAGCTTTAGTAAGTCAAGACAATCAAAGTAAAGTTTAATATAAGTATAAGTAACTAGAAGTGTGGCAATCAATCCAATTCTTCTAATTAAGTCTCAGCTTTCCAAGGAACACTAGGATGTTTAAATAGCATAATGGAGTAAGAGTGTTTCATGTCCTAAGTAGTATAACAACCAAGTGTCTTATTTACACCCACATCAATAAATAAAGTCTATCAAAAACACTTCTAATCCGATCATTGTTTTTCAAGAAAAACTCGTAAAGTAGTAATGAGACCATGCAAAGTACTTGTTATGTGGATCCTCATAGATATCTCTTTTTTTATTATTCTTTCGAGGATCCCTGGATATTTCTTTTGCAAGTGTTTGCAAAATCTTTGAGAGTACCAATACTTTTTCCCATATATTGACACGTATGCCACTCATGTCATCAACTCATAGCCAAAATCCGGGGTTAAACCATAGATCATTCAAAAGCTAGCGGAGTTGTTGGAATCCCAAAGGTGTGCATTAGAGACATAGAACAAAGTTGTCTCACTTCTTTCTCTTTTTTTTGAGCTAGTACCGTGGTTTGATCCACAAGGTTAGCTTTGGCATGCATCACAATTACCACTAGACTTTATTTCAATCAAACTACTCCTTTCATGAGTGTCGTCAAGACTATCAATATATCTATGGGGTTAAGTATCTTCAAGGGTATACTATCAAGACAATCATTCATCAAACAAGTCATAAATTTTAGACCTTTTCTTATTGTACTTGTTTGGCAATATTATTTCCAAGGCAAGACTCGGTTAACTAAAAGAACTAGAGAAAGAGCTTCAACAACTAATTATCATACTAATAAAAAGCCTTACTCTAACCATATTAAATTACTTCCCACTAGCATGTCATATTAGCAAATCAACCAACTAAGATAAACAACTCAACCTTCATAAGTGGGAGACATAGAACATACCTCTCATAAGTGACTTCATACTCCTATTCCTTATAGGGATGTGTTCCTTCAAAACTCAAACACGATTACTCTCATAATGATATTAAAGCAAAGAGGCAAATTCTGAATCAACATTTACGAAAAAAGAAAAACATAAATTTTTTGTATATTTGAGGATAGGGATTAACGAATAGAAAAGAACTTGCGACCAAGCAAGGGTTTTAAGAAAATAAAAACAAACGAAAAAACAAACTAAAATGAAAGCAAAGGAAAAAAGCAAAGTGTTGGAACAAGCCAACACGAGTATTTCAAAGCTCCCAAGGAGCTGGAGTAAAACCTCGTTATTACACAAATAAATTTGCTAGGGGAACACATCCCCAAGCTCAGGTTTTGCAACCCCTTTTGTTGATCATTGTGGTGGCGCTGGATAATCTCCCGCATTCCATTGGCTTCTACAATCATCGAACTGGGTAGCGAGGCTTGCAGTAGAATCTCGAAGGTTGATGGAGAGGTTGTTCATGTTTTGACTATTTCATTCGAGTGCATAAATGTCTTCATAGGTGGTGTAGTAGTTTGGTGGCTGCTCATCTTGTTCGAGTCCTCCTTGTTGTAGTTCTTCATCTTCTCCTCCTCCCATGGGTATTTCTTGTTGGGGCAGATTAGCTTCAACCTGCGCATCAAAATGCAAACGTCCATCCTCAATAGAGAATAAACCGTTAGGCAAAGGAGCTGGGATCAAGTGATCTCCTCCAGGTATATCGAAGAAATATCTACCATGATTTTTAGAAATCATACCACATGCTCTTAGAGTAGAGAGACCGAGACGGTGGCTTCCTGTCAACGGTTGGATGTTACCTAGGTTGATGCGAAGTGCGCATGTAAGAATGGTCACACCTCCTCCTCCACATATGGGTCCTCGATATTGAAGAGTCTGATGCTTAAGGTAAAACACGAGTGTTAGGAATATGCCCTAGAGGCAATCATGTATGATGTTATTCCTGTGTATTCATAAGGTTCTGGTCCATGTATGAACTTATGATATGTATCATTGAATATGTGATTCGATTGTGGAACTACATATTCATGTTGTTCATACTAATTGTCCTTGGTCATTGAGGTTGTGTCGGACACACAACTTAGACCAATGTGAAAGTCGGCAGATGACTAGGTTCCACTTGTCATGGGCATGGAGATGCTATTCCGACTTACACGGATTCGGCTAAAGAGTTTAGCGAGTCGGACCGACCCATATTGAGATGCAACGAACAAGTCGTCATTTGCATGTCTCAATCAATGTAATCCTTAGACCCAGGGTAATTGCACAATCCGAGTTGAGGATCACCGACTTAGGTTCTGTCAAACGATGTTCCGTCAATGGGCAGTTATAAAGGCGGAGTTCGGGTCGGCTGTGAATCAAGCTACATGATGTGAATGACCGAGATGGGATTTTGCCCCTCCATATGGAGAGATATTCTTTGGGCCCTCTCGGAATATATGATTCGGAAAGCATGGCCATGCGCGTCTCGAATTAAGTGTTAACCGAGGCAACCGACTAAGAGTTAGTCGGATGAATCACTTATCTCGGATCGAGAAAGAGAGTCGGACTATTTAAGGGATGACGATCATTCGCCTATAGTCCGACAAGGTATATCGTGAGCAAAAGGGACTTAGACGAAAGTCGCATTGGAAAGGTTTGTCGTCATGACTTATTGGTACTTGGGAGTCGGCACGTTCTGCTAGGGGCCGCTACCGGCTGATCGGCACGTTCTGCTAGGGTTACCATGAGCATGTCGGGTCACACACTTAAGAGCGGGAGCAAGTTTGGGTTAGACCCAAACAGGAAACCTATTTGGGTTGGAACCAAATACAGACATGGACTTAGTCAGCAAGCGAGACTTGCAGTGGCTAATATAGGCATTTTAGTGAATGGGCCATAACTGAGTGGAGCCCACTTTCACTCCCTATATAAGCTGGGGCGCAGGTGCTTAGAGCAAAAGGTTAGGTCACTCCATGTGTTGGAAACCCTAGCCCCAGTCCGTCATGTCGCCGCCGTACCGGACCTAGCAGTCCATCGCCGGCGCTCCTCCTCGTATGTGTGGATACCGGCAGAGGTGATGTACGTTCAGCACTTTGACGATCGTGAAGAAATAACGGATCGTGGATCATGGAACCAGAACGGATCGCGAGGACTGCACTGCATCAAGCGACGTGCTTCATCAATTCCGCAATTGCGCGTCTAGTGGTAATCCTCGTGGCCTTCTACCTGAGCTGGATCTTGGGATCACCGCGTAGGGAAAAAGTTTTTTTTATCTCTACCTGGCCCAACAGTGGTATCAAAGCATTAGCTTCTAGTTTTAGGCTCGAGATCGCGCATATGTGATATGCGGTTGGTTTAAGATTGGATCTAATTGCAGTTTTGGTGGTTCTATGAGATAGATCAGTTTTGTACAAAGTTGATTGGATCAACTGTACTCGGGGAATGGATGATCTGGTTTCTGTGATCTAACTGCTAAGGTCGTGGAACGACATACCCCTACCGGTCGGCTTCCGCCATCGGGGTAGACTGTGACACGTAAACCCGGATGTGGTGATTGAAGATCAAAGGGTTTGATCGAATCAGAATCCGGATCGGATTTGGGACCGCCAGCTTCGCCCTGTCGTAGCGCGTTAGATGTCGTTGCGAGTTTCACAATGCCAGTAGATATCGTATCTATGCATAACTTGTTTTTGCAGAATGATGTTGTGAATGGTATGGATTATGTGCCTGTGATGTGTGTAATCCATATGTGATCTGCGTATCACGGTTTTTGTCAGCCGGCTGGAGACTAGGTGTTGTCATCTTATTGTATAACGGCCAGCGTGTCGGATTCTCTGTGTAATTTGCATTACTAGCTAGTGTAGCTGTTTGGAGAATCCGAATGGCATGCATGTCGGTGTACAAGTCGGCTACATGGTGTAAGACGGCACGTGACAAGAGTTGACATGAGTCGGATTACAGGCTTTGTGGAGATGGAGATCGCCATGAAGAGAGCCATACCATTTCACATTATAATTGCCTTATTTTGTGTTATTGTTATGTCTCTGTTTTACCTCTATTAGATAGTTGGTAGAAAGTAATCCCTCAAAGAAGGTCTAGTCGGTTTCCCCGCCAGTGCTACACCATCACAAGTCGGACATTTTTGGTAGTGGGCTCATAAAATTGAGGTGTTATCAATTCTTTCCGACTAGGTGGGTTCGAGTCGGACTCTTACAGTGGAAGCACTTGGTAATCTAGACGGGTCTATCACAACGGTTGTGGGACTCGGGGAAAAGTCGGGTAGGAGCCGGGGCATGTGATGCCACCCATCCAACAGGAGTCGTACGAGATACGATTGACAAGGAGTTGTCTACCTAGATCACTTGACGGCTAGTGGTGATGCTAAAGCTCACTAGTCGACTTGCTAATTTAGGGTCCTAAATCACTAAGTAACCATCGGAGGGGTGTTGGTTCTAGTGGGAGCATAAATATTAAAGTGTTTAATATGCTTTCTCTTTTATGGATACATGTCTTAAGTGTTTTGCATATTTTCTGTTGTAGATCAATGGCACCTAGCAGTCTTCCTCAGATTTCCGGTTTTGCTTTGAGAACCATCTTAGAGAAAGATAAGCTGAATGGAACTAATTTCACCAACTGGTATCGTAATCTGAGAATTGTTCTCAAACAAGAAAAAAGGGACCGTGTCCTAGACAACCCACTTCCAGCTGAGCCGGATGAGAATGCGACTGTCGCAGCCACCAATGCCTACCGTCGGATTTGTGATGAATCCATAGAAATTAGTTGCCTTATGCTTGATCACATGGAATCGGACTTGCAGCAGCAATTCGAGAATGTTGAGGCCTACGATATGATCGAAAGCCTCAAAAGTATGTTCCAGGCTCAGGCAAAGACTAAGAGGTATCAAGTATCTCAGGCTTTGTTGAGCTGCAAGCTTAAGGATGGCGATCCATTGAGTCCGCATGTGATCAAGATGGTTGGTTACGTGCAGTCTCTGGAAAGGCTTGGCTACCCTATTAGCGAAGAGTTCGCTACGGACATAATTATGAACTCTCTTCCTAGTGCGTATTGTTAGTTCATATCGAACTACCACATGCATGGTATGGATAAGAAGCTCATTAAATTGCATGGGATGCTCAAGCAGGCTGAGGCGGATCTTAAGAAAGGTGCCAGTCAAGTGTTGATGGTACAAAACAAGGCTAAGTTCAAGAAGAGTTCTCGGACTAAGAAGAAGAAGGCAAAGTCAGGAGGTAAGGCGGAGGACCCAGTCCAAAGCGCTTCCTCGGGGACTAAGCCATCTCCTACAGCCGGATCCACTTGCTTCTACTGCAAGTCAGAAGGCCACTGGAAGAGGAATTGCAGCGAGTATTTGGCTGATAAAGCCAAGAGCGGAGGTTTGACTTCCGGCTCAGGTACGCTTGTTTGCAATGGTATAGACATTTATCTTGCTGATGCACCTGGTAGTTCTTGGGTATATGATACCGGATCAGTCATTCACATATGCAACTCGTTGCAGGGACTGGTAAGAACTAGGAGCGTTGCAAGAGGCAAGGTTGACATTAGAGTCGGCAACAAAGCGAGAGTCGATGCGTTGGAAGTCGGCACAATGCAACTTCATTTACCTTCTAGATTCATAATGGAGCTAAATAATTGTTATTATGTTCCAGTACTTAGTCGAAACATCATTTCTGCCTCATGTTTGATGAGACAGGGCTATGAGTCAAATATTAAGAATAATGGTTGTTCTTTATATTTGAATGATATGTTTCATGGCTTTGCACCCGTCCGGGACGGGTTATTTATTTTGAATCTTGATAGTGAATCTGTCTATAACATAAATGTGAAAAGGTTAAAACCAAATGATCTGAATATGATTTACTTTTGGCATTGTCGGCTTGGTCATATAAGTTGGAAACGCATGAAGAAGCTCCATGATGATGGACTCCTGACTTCATTCTACTTGGAGTTGTTTGAGACATGCGAATCCTGCCTTCTCGGCAAGATGACCAAGACACCTTTTGCAAAGAGTTATGAAAGGGTGTCCGACTTATTGGGACTAGTACATAGTGATGTATGTGGCCCGATGAGCACGACAGCCAGAGGTGGTTATGAGTACTTCATTACCTTCACTGATGATTTGAGTAGGTATGGATATATCTACTTGATGAAACATAAGTCGGAAGCCTTTGAAATGTTCAAGGAATTCCAGAATGAGGAACAAAATCAACTTGGCAAGAAAATAAAGTTTCTTCGGTCGGACTGAGGAGGCGAGTACATGAGCCATGAGTTTGATGACCATCTGAAGAGTTGTGGAATAGTTCCCCAGCTCACTCCTCTAGGAAGGCCGCAGAGAAACGGTGTGTCAGAAAGGAGGAATCGGACCTTGTTGGACATGGTATGATCAATGATGAGTCGGACAGATTTGCCTTTATCATTTTAGGGTTATTGTCTAGAAACTGCAGCGTTCACACTAAACAGAGTACCATCAAAGTCGGTAGAGAAGACACCACATGATATGTGGACTAGCAAGAGACCGAGTTTGTCTTTTCTTAAGATTTGGGGTTGTGAAGCTTTTGTCAAGCGACTTCAGATGGACAAGCTTACAGCTAAGTCGGATAAGTGTATTTTCGTGGGGTATCCGAGGGAAACCTTGGGTTACTACTTCTACAACCGAGAAGAGGGAAAAGTGTTTGTCGCTCGGAACGGTGTCTTCCTTGAGAAAGATTTTCTCAGTCGGGGAGTGAGTGGGAGCACGGTGCAACTTGAAGAAATTCGAGAGATAGCGGCCAGCAGCGAGTCGGCAAAAGCCTTAGAGGTTGAGCCAATCGTGGTACCTGAGCCGGCAACTGCACCAACTCTGCGAAGATCGGCCAGATTGCGAAATGTTCGTGATGAGTTGTTGTTGGACAGTGATGAGCCGGCAACTTATTCGGAAGCGATGGTGGGTTCTGATTCTGAGTCATGGCTCGGAGCCATGAGATCCGAGTTAAAGTCCATGGATGAAAATCAAGTTTGGAACTTGGTTGATCTGCCAGACGGTGCAAGACCCGTCGAGTGCAAATGGGTCTTTAAGAAGAAAACTGATATGGATGGAAATGTTTCTATCTATAAGGCACGGCTTGTCACGAAGGGGTTTCGACAAGTTCAAGGAGTTGACTATGATGAGACTTTCTCTCCTGTAGTGATGCTTAAATCAGTTCGAATCATGTTAGCTATAGCAGCCTATTTCGACTATGAGATATGGAAGATGGATGTCAAGACGGCTTTCCTTAATGGAAATTTAACCGAGGACGTGTATATGATACAACCCGAGGGTTTTGTCAATCCGGCTAATGCTGACAAGGTATGCAAACTTCAGAAATCCATTTATGGGTTGAAGCAAGCATCTCGGAGTAGGAACATTCGCTTTGATGAGGTAGTCAAATCATTTGGCTTCATCAAGAGTGATCATGATTCTTGTTTATACAAGAAGTTTAGTGGGAGCAAAGTGAACTTTCTGATCTTATATGTGGATGACATATTACTGATTGGAAATGATGTCCAGATGTTGCAAGAGACCAAGGAGTCATTGGAAAAGAGTTTTTCGATGAAAGACTTGGGTGAGGCGAATTACATACTAGGAATCCGGATCTATGGAGATAGATCAAAGCGACTCATTGGATTGAGTCAGAGTACATATTTGGACAAAGTGTTGAAGAAGTTCAACATGGAATCGTCTAAAAAGGGGTTCTTACCAATGTCCCATGGCGTAAAACTTAGCAAGACTCAGTGTCCTTCGACAACTGATGAGCGAAGTCGGATGAGTGCGATTCCGTATGCTTCTGCAGTCGGATCCATCATGTGCGCTATGATTTGTACTAGGCCGGATGTTTCCTATGCTCTAAGTGTTGTGAGCAGGTACCAGGCTGATCCTGGAGAAATTATAATGAAGTGTTTTGTAGCTCGCACCAAGATCACAAAGTGCGGACATCTCATTAACTCTGTAGGCACTTTGTAAGCCGGACACTTTGTAGGCACGTGGTGAGCAGGTACCGCACGTCTTGATGTGGTACAGGCGGACGGTACAGTTCCTTCTGGCTATACCAGTGGTCATTAAGAGCACTGTGAGCTACAAAACTCAATTTTTTGATTAGAAGCTATGTGTGCCTTTGCACATCTTATCAAAGGACAAAATCACAGCAAAAATACTATATAAAAATTAGCAATACTTCTTAGGCCATGTGTTAGTAAAATAAAATATAGAGGATTACCTTGTTTCTTCTCCTCTCTCCAAAGGTATTCTTGAACACTATTTATCAAAAACAAAAACAAAAAAACTAACACAACAAAAACTAATACATAAATAAAATATTATTTCACATGGGTTGCCTCCCATGAAGCGCTTCTAGTTAAGTTTAATTAGCTTGATCCTGATGGCAATCACTTAGGTTTAAGAATTGGAACACCCACTCCGAAATAGTTGGCATTTAAAGTAATTACACCATCATCATCATTAGGCTTGGCCTTCTTTTTCCTAGGGAAGTGGACTATAAAAGGATCTCTAGATGGCAGCCCTATTCTCACATTCCCTTTATGTAAATTAATCAAAGCTTTACTAGTTCTTAGGAATGGCCTACCTAGAATTATAGGTGCTATGGGATCTTCAGGCATGTCCACAATAACAAGATCAATAAGAGTGGGACTACATTTAATTTCAACAACTATATTTTCTTTGATCCCAACGGCTTGTTTATAAGTTGAATCAGCTAGATGGAGTCTCAATTCAGTAGTAACAAATGGCCCCAAGTTTAATTTATCGAATAAGCTTATGGAAATTGTTGAGACGCTCGCACCAAGATCACAAAGTGCGGACATCTCATTGACTCCCAACTTAATTATAATCATGGGCTCAAATATATCATCTAGCTTAGCTAGAAGCTTATCAGGTAGTCTTTTATACTCCATCTCTAAATCATGAACTTAGATGCTACTTGTTGTATAAATTGTTGGTACATAGCATCATTACCTTGTTCTATACCTAGATTCTTCACGGTGATCATTTTTAGTAGATCTTCCACAGTATATTCTGATGTTGGCGCGTTGCTATAATCCAGCTCTTTAGGTTTCTCTTCATTGGATACCACCCTCATCATCTTGAGGTCTTCTTCCGGATTTGGCTTGGGTTTTCCAGCAAACTTTGCTAGTATGAGAGCTTGGCTCTTAGCTACCTTACCCAGATAAGCCTCCACGGTCTTCATCCTTTCCTGTAGAGCATGCACATCATTTCTAATTGCAACGACCTAGTTAGATAATTTTCCTATACTACTTTCATGGTTCTCCGTGATTTTAATAAGCATATAATTTTGCTTGGTTTTAGCTTGTATAAAGGTTCTAACAGGTCGCTCAAATGAGATATTGCCATGATTTGCTCCATTAGTATTATCATAATTATTATAAGGAGCTCATGTAGGATTAACATGATATTTTTGAAAATTAGAAGCATAATTATTTTTCCATGCAGGATTAAAAGGAGTGCGAGCTATAAAATTAACATCATTAACATCGGTAGCGATAGCATTAACTTGGGTATCTTCTTTACCCTTTACTAAGCTAAGCAGATCGTCTACCTTAGATGTAAGCTCTTCATTATTTACCTTGGTAATTGAACTTACTCTCTTTGAGGTTCTTTCCACATGCCATTGGGAATGGTTGTTTTGCATATCATCAAGTAACTTGTTTGCAACGCTCACTTGCTTTCCCATGATTTTTCCTCCTGCTGCAGTATCAAGCATAGACTTAGACATTGGATTAAGACCATTATAAAACAAATGTAATATAAGCCACTTTTCCATCCCATGACTAGAACAGTTCATTATGGATTCTTTCATCCTTTCCCATGCAAGCTCTAGTGGCTCAGGGTCTTCTTGTCTAAAGCTTGTAATTGAAGGGAATATGCCCGAGAGGTAATAATAAAGTTGTTATTATCTTATTCCATGTTTATGATAAAAGTTTATTTTACATGATATAATTGTATTAATTGGAAACGTTAATACACGTGTGTTTAATAAACAAAATACAAGGTTCCTGGTAATGCCTCTCTATAAACTAGCTTGTTGATTAACAAGATGATCAAGGTTTCTTGATCATGGACATTGGATATTGTACGAGGTCACAGCATTGGTGAATGATGTGATGAACATTCATCCAAAGTATAGCATTACGATCAAAGTCAATATGTTTATATTTCTATAGCATCATACAAAGTAATTTTTATCCTTAGACCATGAGATCATGTTAATTGCTAACACCAGAAGAATACTTTGATAACATAAAACGTCACACTATAACAGGGTGACCATAAAGATGGGTTCGGGTATTCCGAAGGTGTTATGTTGATGCTCATGGATAAAAAGTGGAATTTGCTCATGGATATACTCTGGGCCCTCTCAGTGATATCACATCGGTTAGCTTGCAAGCAAGTGATGAGATCACTAGAATGTTATATCACGGGAACGAGAAAAGAGTGCATGCTAGAACGAGATCAAACTAGGTAGGGAGATACCGATGATCGAATCTCGGACATGTAATATATTGCGAGACAAAGGGATTTAGTTACTAGAGTTAAAGGTTCTCACGATCACAGAAGTCCTCGTTGAATGTGTGGGAGTCAGTATGGATCTCTAGGTCCCGCTTCTGATTATTGATTTGAGAGGGGTCTCGATCATGTCTGCATTATTCACAAACTGTAGGGTGACACACTTAAGGGTTGACAAACACCATTTGTAGCAAATATGTTCTAGACGAAAGAATTGCAAAGCGCTGGAATTATTTCAATAGACACCAAAATTGTTTCGGGTGAAATTGCTAAAATTGGTTTTCATGTAATATGGAAATGTTGCAAGGGGTTTTATGTGAATGTTTGTTAATTAAAATAATTAAAAAAATTCTGAATAAAATAAATAAAAGAGTTTTATTAAATGAGAGGGTATTAAATTTGGAGAAATTTAATGCATTTAAGTGGAGACTTAAGTGGAGAATGTGAAGGGAAATATTTATGTGGATGGAGTTACCACCACATGATTGAGGGAGGTGAAGGGGCACCCCCATGGGCGCCGGCCATGGGGAGGGGCACCCCCATCCTCCTATAAAAGGACCCCCTATCCTCACTTCTCACTCACACCTCCTTGTGAAGGATCTCGCTCCCCCTCTAGATTTATTCCCCCATGGTCTCGGATTAGGGAGATACATGTTCTCGGTGGATTTTCGTCTGGAAGGAGTTGCTGCTTCCACTGCATCGCTGGAGCGAGGAGGTGGAGATTGTTCGGTGGACCAGACGTGTGTGCGATCACGGATGCACCGCTGCTTTGTGGTGCTAGACTTGATGGTGCTGGACCTGGTGGATCCGCTGGACTTCATCACGATCTTGAGATCGGCAAGTGTACGACTACATCAACCACGAAATCAGTTTTGTAAACAATGCTTTCTCTATCTTCAACAGTATGTTCTCTATGGATGTATATCCACCCATTGCTTGTATCTAGTAGATAGATCTTGGCATATAATAGTTCTCATCGTAGGAAAAAATTTGTTTTCTATGATGCAAACCCAACAGTGATATCAGAGCCTGACCTATGCGTAGGTGCTTTGCACGGGTAGAACACAAGAGTATGTGGGTGGTGATGATCATGTTATTGCATCTTCTATGTATTTTTGATATTGGTGGCATAGTGGGATGAAGCGGCCCGGACTAACTTTACATGTCCTCGCACATGAGACTTGTTCCACGCTTGACATGCAACTAGTTTTGCATAAGTGGATAGCAGGTGTCTGTATCTCCTACTATAGTTAATATCTGATTTACAACAAGTTGCTAATAATTTGGTTATCATTGTTGTGGTTCCATGTTCGTAGGTAAGAACGGTTCTATCTTCGAAAGCCCTCAGCCACGTGAAACTTGCAATTGATAAATTATAAGCGTCTAGTTTAGATCATTGCTAGGCTAGTGTCATGATATTGGTAATGTTATAATTTAAAGTATAGTTGATACTCTTGGAAATTATAGCATACCTAAATGTGTAAGTTCCATAGACCTTGGCCTTACACACAAAGGAATGATAAAGATCATACCACGATGCACCTGATAGTGATCAAGTGCAAGAACCATATCATTTCACTTTACATATATGATGTTTGTTTGCATCTTATAGTGCTTGTTTGGCGTTTTAGTAGCATTATAAGATGATCCCTCATTTAGATATCAAGATAAAAATGTGTTCTTCCTTAAGTACACATCATTTTATGTTTCATCGCTTCAAGACATCACGTGATGATCTGGTGTACTTGAATCCATGTTTGCATAACGGGTGTAAGACAGTTTTACACACGCGAGTACTAAGGTTCTTACTTGGCGAGCCTGGCATGTACAGACATGTCCTCGGAACACAGACCGAAAGGTTAAGCATGAGTAATATTGTTGATATGATGCCCATATAGATGCTCGCCTTTGAAGCAACACCGACTCACGTGATGATCGGATTTGGTGTAGTGGATTTGGTTCATGTAATCACCAAAACAACTCGAGGGATGTTGCTTTTGAGTGGGAGTTCATGTAGTAATATGATTAGAGTTGAACTCATTTTATCATAAACTGAATCAAAGTGAATTTGCATAATTTGTTGTAGTCATTGGCATCTGTTTACTACCTTGTACTTAGTTGTAATTGAGATAATAGAGCTATAGAATTCTGGATATTTACTTTACGAACTAGTATCGTATTGTTTTGAGTGTTAATCTAAAGTTTAGAAGTCCTATTGCAAACTTTCAGCAAACTCAATTTACTCCATGAAGTTTAATAAGTAGTATTAAACCAAGAGTAACAATTCTAGTGTTAGTATCTAAGTATCATACTTGCCTCCGTGATTCTTGATATTCAAAAGTTGTTTTAATATCAAGGTTATCTAGGAGCTGAAAGAAATTTTTCAAAAACCATCATGTGTGGAAGATATTGCCATATCTGAAACTATGTTTTTGGTTGCAATATGATAGAGTATAATTTAGCAAAATACATGTTCTCATATTCTATGAGAATTTGTGAAGGATGGAGATGCTAGGCATCTGGATCTCCCAAAAAGGTTTCGGGAACTAACATTATACTCGCGATTCTTCCTTATATGCTATAGTAGCTTGATCGTGAAAGTTGTCATGATAAGGATGAATAGAAGATGTAAGTAAAATGTTTACTACACTAAAATATTACTAAAGAATGGATTTTTGA
This sequence comes from Avena eriantha, assembly GCA_910589775.1. NCBI lineage: Eukaryota > Viridiplantae > Streptophyta > Magnoliopsida > Poales > Poaceae > Avena > Avena eriantha. The sequence continues at coordinate 392,451,916 of OU342740.1, read as the reverse complement.
AAGAGTGCCAAACATTTGATGATGGTGATCCACTTCAAAGTGGAAGTCCAAAGGTATTAGTATTTGACTATATACACTTTGTACTATGTGTCATGTGAATGACACCACTATTGATGTTGATAGATTCTTTTAGAAGGAAAAGGAATTGTTGAAAGAGAATCTATAAAATATTTGGCAGAAAAGAAAAGTTGGAGATGTCTAGCTTAGGTATATAGAAGATATACATGGTATGGCTATATTCTTTGCTTGTTAAACAATGTGGTTCTTAGGTATTGGATACTGGTATTGGATACCAAATTGGTTAGTGTGAAGTGTCATATAGAACAACACAATCATGAACTACAACGGCCTAAGTAACTAGCAAGAGAATAAGTGATGATATTCGTCGAAAACAAATAAAGTGTTATTGTGTTTCTCATTGTTGTCAAACCTAGCCTTCAAGATTTGTTTTAATAATTGTTATTTTGTTCCGGTATTACGAGAACAATGGTTGTTCAAATAATTATCGTATTCCATAAAGGATGGATGTACTTTTACAAGTCTAGCTGGAGAAATCACATCCATAAACACTATTGCTAAAATGTTGTAAGACAAATGATTGAAAGATCACTTATGAAGTGACATCGCTTTTTGAATTATATTTGAAAGAAAACATGAAGAAACTCAATGTTGATGGATTTTTGGAGTCTTTGATTTTGATCAATTGACGATTGTGAGACTTTCCTCAAGATAATTGAAACTCCGTTCATAGGCCAAAGAGGAACAGACTACTAACTTATTGGACATCATACATGTTGATGTATATGGGCCATTATGTGTAGCCACGTGTGGTGGATCTTTCAACTTCATATGCTTTCTCCGAAAATTTGAGTGAATATATATGTATATTTACTTAATAACAAAGAAGTATGAAACATTTGGAAATTGTTCAAAGACTTTGAAGAGGAAGTGGAAAATAATTGTAACAAGAAAATAAAAGAGTTTATGATTGGATCATAAAGGGAGATATTTGAGTTACAAGTTTAGCAAAAACACCTAAGGTTCGATGAATCATTCCATGGATTTGTGTTTCCCGATAAACCATAGGAGTATGGTATGTTTGAAAGATCAAATCGAACCTTGTTTGACATGGTAAGATCAAAGGTGTCATTTATAAAACTGCCATTATGTTTTAAGGACTAAAGCTTTAGAGACTACCTCTTTTACACTGAAAAGAGCACCATTGTGATCCGTTGAAATGACACCATAAAGGTTATGGTTTGGGATAAAGCCCGAGTTGTCTTTTCTTAAATTTTGGTATACTTGGCATAAGTAAAATGTTTACAATCACAGTCGGATAAGCATGTATTTGTAGGTTATCCCAAAGCAACAGTTGGGTATTCCTCCATAACACTGAAGACAAAAGAGTTTGTCACTTTGAACATCAAGTTTCTTGAGAAGGAATTTTTCGCAAAAGTTAAGTGGGAGGACAATAGAACTTTGATTAGGTTGATGAACCTAAGGAACATGTGCTAAGTAGCGCAGCATCAGAAAGTGTCCCGGAGGTGGCTAAAATTCTCATTGCTCCCGTGATTATAAAGGTTGTGATCTCGGAGATTAGAGTTCCTATTGAACCGTGTGGGTCGATAAGAATCAAATAGTAAGATTTGAAACAGAAGTTATTATTGTGTTGACAATGATGAACCAACTGCATGCAAAGAAGTGATGATGGGCCCTGACTCCATAAAATGACTAGAAGTCATAAAATCCGTGATAGTATCCATACAAGAGAAATCAAGTTTCTGAACTTGGAAGACCCTTCGAAAAGGCATGAAGCCTATCAGTCGTATTTGGATCTATAAATAAATACACATGGATGTTTTACATCTATGAAATAGTCGACATGTTGGAAAGGAGTTTATGACAATGTTCAAGGAATTGACTATGACAAGATTTGATCTTTCATAGTGATATTTAGTCTTGACGAATTAATGTAGCAAACACTACATATAACTTGGTATATGGTAGTTGAACAAACAAAACAATGTTCTTCTAATAGAATGGTTACCTAGGATGTGTACATGACATGGTCTGAAGGGTTTTGTTAATTCAAAGGATGTTAAAAGGGCATGCAAACTTCAATGGTTGAGGTGAGTTTAGCGGAGTTGGAATCTTCACCATGATGAAAATGTAAAAAGAGTTTAATTTCATTGGAGACGATGAAGATGCTTGCATTTGCAAGAAATATAGTGGTAGCGCTGAGACATATTTCTAATACATTGTGTAGAAGGCATGGTGTTGATTGGCAATGATGTATCTTTTATTGACACAAGTTAAGAATTTCATTAAAATTGGATTTCGATGAAAGACTTGGGCAAAACCGGAATATTTGGCAGCAATGTCTATATGGATAGATTGAGGCGCTAATATGGTTGTGCCAGACGTACATATATGAGATATTGAATGAGTTCAATATGGAAACGACAAGAAAGGTTCTTATTGCATGGAAAGGGCTGAATCAAGATTCAAGTGTATCGACACATGGTGAGTGAAATCACATGAATATTTTGATCAATAAAGTATACCATGATATGTACATATCTAGATATGTCCTATGCTCTAAATGTCATGAGCATATACCAAAATGACTCATAAGATGATCATTGGACGATAGTAAGGATATTCTTATGAGCTTTGGAAGAACTAAGAATATATTATGTATAGGTGACAAATGGTTACAGATAGTTCATTATAAAGTGTTAGATTGATACTAGCTTTGTCACAAGATACACATTAAATTTATCTAAATTTAGACTATGGATGGCACAATTTAATGGAAAGGATGCTCCATGATGGATTTGGATGAGTTCCAAAGTTAAGACATTGTGATGGATACTACAACAAAAGGCTAAGTATATGACTACTATAGTAGCAGCAAAGGAGGGCATTTGTGTTAAGTAGTTTGTTATCAAACTAGGTGTGGTTCAAAGTGGGCTAATACTATGAAGATATATCGTATGACAATAATATCAACATATTTTAACCTAAACAAACTAAAGGTCTCACCAAAGGACCAAATTTATACAATGCCATCTCATTTGAGAATGAGTGATGCGTAGGGACGCAAAGACGTGCAAATACACACGGATCTAAAAGTGTCAAATCTGGAGATTAGGTTTACCACTAGCAAACGCGTATATACAACAGCGAAAAGCCATAGGTGTTGAATGCACAATTTTACAAACTAGATTATTGACTCTAGTGCAAGTGGGAGACTGAAGGGAATATGCCCGAGAGGCACTAATAAAGTTGTTATTATCTTATTCCATGTTTATGATAAAAGTTTATTTTAAATGCTATAATTGTATTAATTGGAAATGTTAGTACATGTGTGTTTAATAAACAAAATACAAGGTTCCTAGTAATGCCTCTCTATAAACTAGCTCGTTGATTAACAGGATGATCAAGGTTTCCTGATCATGGACATTGGATGTTGTTAATAACGAGGTCACAACATTGGTGCATGATGTGATGAACATTCATCTGAAGTATAGCATTACGATCAAAGTCATTATGTTTATATTTCTATAGCATCATACGAAGTAATCTTAATCCTTTGACCATTGATACGTCCAAAACGTATCTACTTTCCCGAACACTTTTGCTATTGTTTCTCCTCTAAACTTGTGTGATTTGGATGCAACTAACAAGGACTGACGATGTTTTCAGCAGAATTCCTTTGGTGTCTAGTTTTTGTGCAAAAAATCAACTATCAGGAAAAATTCTGGAAAATATGCCAAAAATCGTATTTCACCAGAAGACTCCCAGAGCCAGAATACGAGACGGAGGAGGGCTGGGCCCAGGCCACACCACCTGGCCGCGCAGGCTAGCCCAGGCCGTGCCAGGGGGTGGTCTGGCCGCCCTAGACACCCCCTCGGTCTCCCTCTTCGCCTATAAGAAGCCTTCTGACCTAAAAACTCCGGGGCGTTCGACGTTTTTCCGGAAGGAGTTCCGCTCCGCCGCCACCACTAGATTCCACGAAACAGTACCAGAAACTTCGTTCTAGCACCCTACCGGGACAGGAAATTGGAGGATATCATCACCATCATCGTCACCATCGCTTCTCCATCGACCATCCATGTTTCCCCCATCTATGAGTGAGTAATCCCCCGCTGTAGGCTATGGGCATGGTAGGGATTGGATGAGATCGTTCATGTAATGGCATCAGATTGTTAGGGCATGGTGCCTATTATCTTCTATTAGTGCTTTATGACTGTTGCAACTTGTTATGCTTAATGCTTGTCACTAGGGCATGAGTGCCATGATTTCAGATCTGAACATGTTATTGATTCATTATGATAGTATTATTTATGGTCTTATCTGCAAGTTGTATACACTTGTTGTTGTCCGGAACCAATGGCCCCGAAGTGATAGAAATCGGGATAACCGGAGGGAATGGCTTTGATGTGAGGATCACATGTGTTCACGGAGTGTTAATGCTTTGCCCCGGTGCTGTATTAAAAGGAGCACCTTAATTGCCAGTAGTTCCTTTGAGGCCCTGCTGCGAACAGGCTGGTACGACAATAGATGTTGTGCAAGTTCTCATTGCGAGCACGTATGACTATATATGGAACACATGCCTAGGATTATCTAGTACTTGGATGCTTTATCTTATTTATCTGCAATAGCCCTATGTTCTGATTGTTATGTGAATTGTCTTATCCATGCAATGCATGTCCATCCATCCCTATGCCTACCACACTGGAATCCTACTGTTTACTTCTATTGTCACTACTGTCTTTACTTTACGACTGTTGTTACTTTACTATTCCTACTACAAAACTGTTGCTACTAAAAAACTGTTGTGAGCAAGATTGTTTCTAGGTGCAGCTGAATTGACTACTCAGTTGTTAAGGATTATAAATATTCTTTGGCTCCCCTTGTGTCGAATCAATAAATTGGGTTTCACTTCCCTCGAAAATACTGCGATACACCCCCATACTTGTGGGTCATCAAGACTATTTTCTGGCGCTGTTGTCGGGGAGCATAGCTTTATTTATCAAGTTCACTTGGATTCATTATTGTTCGCTGCCATCCATCCATCATGGGTAAGTCTCGTGATGGAAAGGTTCCTATTTTACCATCCACTAGAGAAGAGGTACTATTCTGAACACCTCTGTTGCTCTTGATTCACCATCTGTTATGAGTAAGCTCGTTACACCACCGCATGCACATGCTACACACACTGCTACTACTGCTGAATCTGAAACTTCTGATACTTATGATGCTGCTTCTACTATGCTTGATAAGAGTGGTTCATTAGGTCCTTTCCTAGATGCTACGATTTCTAGAACTATAGCTGGAAATACTTGAACTCCTAATGAAGACACTACTACACATGTTAGTTCACCTGAGTCTAGTGAGAGTTATGATATTGAGGATGATTATGTTGAGATGACCGATGAATTTATTAAAGAATGTAAGAACACCCATTATAGGAGCACTGCTAAGAGTCTCCTTGAGAGGCGCACTATTAAACCCAAATTGTCTCATATTGCTAAGTTTGCTGCTTCTCCCATAAACATTAAAGATATATATGATTTCTCTCTCGATCTATCTTACATAGCTATTATTGAGAAAGAACCTTTTTGTCGGACTAAGAATGAAACTGTGGTAGCACATATGAATGAACTCTCTACCATGAGTTGCTTGTTTTCTGATGATATTAAGATGTGTACTTACTTTGTTGCTAAGATTTTCCCCTTTTCACTGAAAAGAGAAGCTAAAACTTGGTTTAGTAATTTACCTCCTGGATCTATTGATATCCCTGATTGTTGGATTAGTACTTTCCTGCAGAAATATTTTCCTCCTACTGCTAGACATGCTATTTTGCAGGAACTTTTGATTTTAAACAGGGAGAAAAAGAGATATTGACTGAATCATGGGCAAGGTTTTGTGCTTTGATTCATGCACAGGCTGGAAGTCCATTACCTAAGAATGAGCTTCTTGATATATTTTATAATGGACTAACCGAAGAATCTAGGACATACCTACATAGTTGTGTTGATTGTGTTTTCAGGAATAGGACTCCCAAAGAAGCTGAAGAATTAATGGCTAAAATAAGCAAGAACTATGAGGATTGGACTCCTCTTGAACCAGCTATACATGAAGTAATCATACCTGAACCAACTATATTGGTGCCTATTCCAACATCAAAGAAGAGGGGAGTTATTGAATTAAATGATGAAGTGATGAAGGAAGCTAAGAAATGTCTTAAGGAGAAGGGAATTAAAGCTGCAGATGTCAAGAATTTACCTCCTATAGAAGAATTATGTAAGCATATTCCGTACTCATCCACTATCGAGGTACACTCTCTCCAACACTTTGATGAAGGTGATATCCCTTACTCTAAACCTCCTGATCAATGCTTAGAATTTGATATCTTTATTGTTAAGCAAGATAATTTTAATAAAAGGGCGCAAAATCATCTAATGGAAAACACTAGAGCTATTGTTGAGTTGAAGGATATTGTGGAAAGAACCTCTAATGATGTTAAAATGATTGTTAAACACTTTCAAATGGTTCAAACTCAAATAGATCAACTCGTTAAAGTGCAGAAAGACTTGCTAGTTAATGCTGCTAAAGAAACGCATGCTTATGAAATTAGAACTAGAAGTGGTGCTACTACCCAGGATCCTCTATATCCTGGGGGGGCATCCCAAAAGAATTGAGCAGGATTCCCAACAAGCTAGAAATAGTGGCTCTACTCGTAAGAAAAGGAAAAGGAAACATAAAACTATTGTAGAACCCTCTGAACTTGTTATAGATCCTAATAGTATATCTATTTCTGATGCTAAAACTGAAAGTGGTAATGAAGAAAATGAAGCTCCAAATGAAGAAAAAGTTGAAGAAGAACCTGAAAAGCACACTAAAAATACTAAATACACTAAAGAAGATTTTATTGCTAAGAAACATGGTAGTGAAAGAGAACCTTGGGTCCAAAAACCTATGCCTTTCCCTGATAAGAAACACAAGTCAAAGGAAGATGAACACTATAATAAGTTTTGTGAGTGGATGAACCTTTATTCCTGCAAATTCCTTTGACTGATGCTATTAAATTGCCTCCTTACTCAAAGTATATGAAGGATATTGTCTCGAATAAAAGGAAGATCCCTAATGAAGAAATCTTTACTTTGCTTGCTAATTATTCCTTTAATGGTCAGGTTCCAAAGAAACTTGGAGACCCAGGGATTCCAACTATCCCTTGCTCTATTAAGAATAGTTATGTTAGAACTGCTTTGTGTGATTTGGGAGCTGGAGTTAGTGTTATGCCTTTCTCTCTCTATAAGAGACTTCAACTGGAAAAATTAATACCAACTGATATATCTTTGCAAATGGCTGATAAATCTACCACTATTCCTATTGGTATATTTGAGGATGTACCTGTTCAACTGGCTCATAATTGCTTGATATTAACTGATATTGTTGTGCTTGAAATGCCTGAAGATGATAATATGTCTATTATTCTTAGGAGACCATTTCTTAATACTGCAGGAGCTGTTATTAATTGTAATCAAGGAAAGGTGACCTTTAATGTTAATGACAAGGAACATATTGTCTATTTCCCCAGGAAGATTGAAAGGACTTATGGTTTGAATTCAATTGAACATGTTGAGGGCATTCAAGTTGGAGAAATATATTGTCCCAAACCAAGAGGAAAATTTGAAACTATTATGATTGGGACCATTGCTATCAAGATTGAGGTAACATAATCATTAGGGGAAATATGGAATTGTTTTGGTAACAAGACCTGATCAACCTTGTTAACAAAAGGATTTCATTGAACAAAACAATGTTTTCACCATGATTATCTCTATTTACTTTTATTTTATCCATTTTAGTTTTTGCTTTCGTTTAGTTTTCTTTGTTGTTAGTTGCTTGCATGTTAGAGTGTCTTAGAACTTCTGTAGTTCTAACCTTGTTTTGTCATTGCATCATTTCCAAAAAAAATCTCTTTCTGTCAGAAAATCATTCATCTATACCTGAAAATTGCCCAAAAATAAAGTGTCTCGAAAAATTCCAGAAAATTCATTTTAAATTTTTACGTGAAAAAAGGGGTAGAGGAGTGCCTGGAGGGTAGCAGGGGGACCCACCAGGTAGGCACACCACCTGATGGCGCGACCTGCCCTAGGTGGCGCCATGCCATGGTGTGGGCCACCCCTGGCCCTCCACTCACTCTCTCACTTGCCACTTTCTTCTCTCTCCCGAGCAAACTCCAGTTCATTGCTCAAAATCGCGTTCTTGCTGTGCTTGCTCTCGATTTTTTAGATCTCCTTGCTCAGCCCATCTTTGTTGCTGAAATTTGGAGCATTTGTTCTTCGGTATGTGACTCCTCCCCTTGTCCAAGTAGATTTGTGTTTAGTGGATTATATCTTGTGTATTTTGCTGCTGTAGGTGATAGGTTATGAGAGCTTGTAAGCTTGTTTGATGCTTAGAGATATAGTTTTGATGTATGTTTAGGCCTCTTACAAGTCCCTATGAGTAGTACCCCTCATTATATTCACTTTGCAATCACTTGTTTAATAGGTGTTTAAATTTCAGAATATCAAGCATGAACAACCATACCTTTGGAGAGATATTTGAGAGGGATGCACATAGGAGGTCGAGGCCCTCAAGCTCTGCCTCTCAGTTTAGGCCATCATACAACAAAGATCTCATTGCAACTCGTATTGGTAATGAAGTGGATGATGGGGATGCTCACCCATCTACTTTTCCTTGTTTTACTTTCTTACAAGCTGCAGGGATTCTTGATGATTTCTTGCTACTAATTCAGAGGGTTGGTTTGACCTCATACATGCAAGACGAGAGTGAGAAATACGCTATGCTCACCAAAACTTTTGTTGAGAGCTTCGTGTTTACTAACACGCCTTATCAGTCAACTGCCTCTTTCAAAATTTATAATATGCCCTTCACCATGTCATTGGAAAGATTTTGCAGTGTTATAGGTGTAAGTATGACAGGGACGATGAAGAAGATTCAAGGGCGACCCGCTGATTTGCTGGAACTTTACCGAGGGGTGACCAATGATGATGACCGAGTGGCGCAGCGTGGAAAGATAAGAAACATCCAACTCCCTGCTCTTAGATACTTTGCATATTATCTTGCTACTAGCGTTCTTGGTAGGGAGAATACGAGTAATATCTCCAACTATCATTTAGCCTTCCTTGCTTCTTCGCTTAACAATGACACTCGGTACAACCTTGGCTCGCTTATTGCTCGCCGCCTAGCTGCTAGGGGGCCTATCTATGGGGGCATCATTGCCTCACGTATGGTCAATACATTAGGGCTTTCAGTGGACCCCAATGATACTATATTAGCGCCACAAAGGCTTGACCTTGTTGCTATGAAAACTCATCACTTTGTCACTTCTGATTCTGATTTGGACAGTCTAGTATATAGGGTGATGTTTACTGATGGGGATGAGAGGGAGATCCCTTTGCCGTAGTCTTCTTTGTTTAGTGTTCACAGGAGACAGTGGTCGCGCTCTAAGGAGGACGTGGACGAGCAGCTCCGCTTGCTGGGTTTCCACGAGCAGCATCAGGAGGATGTGCCCTCGTACGATTACTCCGCGCACTATGGAGGGTGATGACCCACAAGTATAGGGGGTGTATCGCAGTATTTTTGAGGGAAGTGAAACCCACTTTATTGATTCGACACAAGGGGAGCCAAAGAATATTTATAAGCCTTAACAACTGAGTTGTCAATTCAGCTACACCTGGAAACAATCTTCCTCACAGCAGTTTATCAGTAGCAACAGTTTTGTAGTAGGAATAGTAAAGTAACCGCAGCAGTAAAGTAAAGACAGCAGTAACAATAGCAGTAAACAGTAGGATTCGAGTGCGGTAGGCATAGGGATGGATGGACGGGCGTTGCATGGACAAGACAATTCACATAGCAATCAGAACATAGGGCAATTGTAGATAAATAAGATAAAGCATCCAAGTACTAGATAATCCTAGGCATGTGTTCCATATATAGTCATGCGTGCTCGCAATGAGAACTTGCACAACATCTTTTGTCCTGCCAGCCCGTTTGCAGCGGGGTCTCAAGGGAACTACTCGCAATTAAGGTGCTCCTTTTAATAGAGCACCGGAGCAAAGCATTAACACTCCGTGAACACATGTGATCCTCACATCAAAGCCATTCCCTCCGGTTATCCTGATTTCTGTCACTTCGGGGCCATTGGTTCGGACAACAACGTGTGTATACAACTTGCAGATAAGACCATAAACAATACTATCATAATGAATCAATAACATGTTCAGATCTGAAATCATGGCACTCGGGCCCTAGTAACAAGCATTAAGCACAACAAGTCACAACAAAGTCATAAAGCACGAATAAAAGATACTAGGCACCATGCCCTATCAATCTGATGCCATTACATGAACGATCTCATCCAATCCCTACCATCCCCATCGTCTACAGCGGGGGATTACTCACTCATAGATGGGGGGAACAAGGATGGTCGATGGAGAAGCGATGGTGATGATGATGGCGATGATCTCCTCCAATTCCCCGTCCCAGCAGGTTCTCAGAACGGAGTTTCTGGTGCTGTTTCGTGGAATCTGGTGGTGGCGGCGGAGTGGAACTCCTTCTAGAAAAACATCGAACCCCCTGATTTGTTAGGTCAGAAGGCTTCTTATAGGCGAAGAGGGAGACCGAGGGGGTGTCTGGGGCGGCCAGACCACCCCCTGGCGTGGCTAGGTGGTGTGGCTAGGCCCCAACCCCACTCCGTCTCGTATTCTGGCTCTATGTGTCCCTCGGAAAAATAATTACTTTGGCTTTTGTCCCATCCAATTCCAAAAATATTCATTTTCTGACTTTCCTGGAACCAAAAACAGCGGAAAACAGGCAGTTGGCACTGTGGCTCTTGCTAATAGGTTAGTCCAAGAAATCATATGAAAAGTACTCCAAAGTGTGGACAAAACACAAGAAAGTGGATAAAACAAAGCATGGAACATCAAAAATTATAGATACATTTGCAATGTATCAACATCCCCAAGCTTAACTCCTGCTCGTCCTCGAGTAGGTAAGTGATAAAAAGAAAGAATAATTCTTGAGGTGACATGCACCATCATAAACTTGATCAAAGTATTTGTAAAACATTCAAAGTTGGGATCATAGTACTTAAATCATAACATGAAAGACAACGTTCTAGAAATAAGACAAAGAAACTATGTTGCAACATGAAAAGGCATAAACAAAAGATTCCTGAATAACAATGCTTTGCAAGACGTTTGTTTGTTTCACATAAAGAAAACATAGCATAGTGGCATTCAGCTTGTCCCTCATAGAGTAGCAAACATAAATGCATAGGACACCTTCAAAGTTCATAAGAGTGACTAGATACAAATAGTTTAAAACAAGCAATATCAAGATATGCATCAATCAACTAGTCTTGGGATAATGCACATAGAACTAAGAATGGCCACTATGCTCTCAAAGTAGGTGCATAAAGATAGAAGGTGGAGACTCGATATATATAAGTGGAGGAAAGGCCTTCACAGAAGGAAGTAGAGACTCAAGTTTCATAAAGAGCTTCCAAAAATTATGGTACTTAATAGCTTTCAGCTCTCATTGCCCCTATCATAAGCATCTTGAAGGTGATTAAGCTTAAAGTGACACAACTAAGAGGATATGCTTGACAAGTTATAAACCGAAATCTCATACCCCTTACTTACGAAGACCGAACCTCATGCTACTCAACTTTAGTCACGAGTAAGCTCTTATCATTGTAAGTATATGTGTATCATAAAGAACCGCCAATGGGGTACCCCTTGCACATGATACAGGAGCTATCCCATAATCAAAATGACAAGGCAAGCAGACAATGAGCATCTCAGCGATCTTTTTATTTGCTATTTGCATAGGTTTTTATTGAGGATGCTTCATAGAGTGCTCATTATGGTGATGCTGCAAGTTTCCACCATGATTAGGCATGGCTCAGGCTAGCGGCCCAGGCATTTCTCTAACACACATACAAACTCCATGATCTTACAAGTTCCACTTTTATTTCACACCGTCGGGATCCATAAGCAAAAGAACATGATATCAATGGGGTACAAAGTACAAGTGCAATGTTGAAAGTGTTCCCCATGATACATGGTTATGCTAATTTCAACTTATAAAGCGCAAGCATATACGCAACAAAGAAGGACCCAATGGTTCAAGTTTATTAAATGCAAAAAAGTAAAGTGTGCCTTCAAGTTCGTGAGAGCTTTAATCACTAGTTTTCTCATAACAAGTTTAATTTGGAAGGTACACAAAAACATGAATATACTTGGAATAGCATGTGCTAATAGGTAGCTATGGTGGACTCTTTCGAATAACTTGGTTTTTGGAGTTGGATGCATGAGTGGAACTCATACTTGGTTGTGGAGGCTAGCAAAAGACTAGGAGCGACAAACTAAGAGAGCAATAATGGCCATAATCATGTAGAGCGACAAAACATCATTGATCAAAGCATAAAGTGATACTACAAGTTGAAAACTAAAGGATCATAAAGGCTATGGTGACTTGGGATAGTCATAACATGGTGTGAGCATGTGCCAAGTCAACCCAAATAAAGCATCAAAGGAGAATACCATAATAGTATACTTTAATATGCTAAAACAACGCATGATCCTTCCAAGGCACATTAAGCAATCTCAGTTATTTAGAACAAGTCATGCTACAGCAAAGAATACTAAGCATAAAGCCAAAACAATATCAAGAATGGCATGACAAAGCATAGGCCACAATCCAAAACAAGCTCTCTTTACCACTTAAGCATGAACTTTTCCTACTCTTTTCCAATCCAAACCAAACTATTTGAAAACCAATGCATGAAAAAGGAGGTCCAACCAATTTATTCAGCAAACTAAGAAAACAAAGCAAATGAAAAATCAAAACGAAAATGAAAAAGAAGATGCTCCAAGAACAACACAATTGTGCATGAAACAATAAAATGAAGTGTTTGGAAGAAACCTGGGATTTTTATTGATGAAGAAGGGGATGCCTTGGGCATCCCCAAGCTTTGACGCTTGTAATTCTTGGATATTTCTTGGGGTGACACGCGTGGCATCCCCAAGCTTGAGCTTTAGTCCATCTTTCATCTCATATCTCATTCCTTCCATACACCTGAAATTTTTTCCTTCATACAAAACTTCACACAATCTCATTAGCAACATTAGTGCACTTAAGATAAATAAGTCTTTAGGTTCAGTTCTAACACCAATAAACTTCCATTAAAACACTAGCTACTGTAGCACTTCCCTCAAAAAGCTCAATTCCCCAAAAGAACTCAAAAAGGAACCAACAAGAAGCAAATGCAGAAAATGGCAGAAATCTGTAAAACAGACCAGCAGGTAAAGACGAATTTTTTCGAAGACCTTCTGTTGCTCAAATCAAAAAGTGTTGAACTAACGAAAGTTATATAACAACCCGGGGCAGAAGCACAAAACTTCACGCCTCAAAAGGACATACAGAGATTTTACACGAATTTTTATGGTGAAGCACAGAAATCTGTTTCGGGACAGCAACTTTCCCAACCATTACTTCTCTCTCATTAGAGGTTACTCTTGGCACAAAAAGCAAATAAAAAGGATAAGGAGCGGTTATTACTGAAGTAATAACTTCCAAGACTCATCTAAAACTTTTGGGTTATCTCCCAATAAGTACTTTTCTTTAACGCCTTTAAGTTAAGCAGAAGCAAAAACTAAAATGGAAAGAATAGAAGTAAGCAGAGATAATCATGGTGAAAACATTGTTTTGTTCAATGAAATCCTTTTGTTAACAAGGTTGATCAGGTATTGTTACCAAAACAATTTCATATAAGACAAAACTTTGTATTCCACTAATGATTATGTTACCTCAACCTTGATAGCAATGGTCCTAATCATAATAGTTTCAAATTTTTCTCTTGGTATGGGACAATATATTTCTCCAACTTGAATGCCCTCAACATGTTCAATTCAATTCAAACCATAAGTCTTCTTGGGGAAATAGACAGTATGTTCCTTGTCATTAACATTGAAAGTCACCTTTCCTTAATTACAATTAATAATAGCTCCTGCAGTATTAAGAAAAGGTCTCCCAAGAATAATAAACATATTATCATCTTCGGACATTTCAAGCACAACAAAATCAGTTAATATCAAGCAATTATGAGCCACTTGAACAGGTACACCCTCACATATACCAACATCAATAGTGGTAGATTTATCAGCCATTTGTAAAGATATATCAGTTGGTATTAACTTTTCTAGTTAAGCCTCTTATAGAGAGAGAAAGGCATAACACTAACTCCATCTCCCAAATCACACAAAGCAGTTCTAACATAACTATTCTTAATAGAGCAAGGGATAGTTGGAATCCTTGGGTCTCCAAGTTTCTTAGGAACCTTACCATTGAAGGAATAATTAGCAAGCAAAGTAGAAATTTCTTCATTAGGGATCTTCCTTTTATTCGAGACAATATCCTTCATATACTATGAGTAAGGAGGCAATTTAATAGCATTAGTCAAAGCAATTTGCAAGAATAAAGGTTTCATGCACTCACAAAACTTATTATAGTGTTCATCTTCCTTTGACTTGTGTTTCTTATCAGGGAAAGGCATAGGTTTTTGGACCCAAGGCTCTCTTTCACTACCATGTTTCTTAGCAATAAAATCTTCTTTGGTGTATTTAGTATTCATAGTGTGGTTTTCAGGTTCTTCTTCAATGTTTTCTTCATTAGGAACTTCGTTTTCTTCATTACCACTTTCAGTTTCAGCATCAGAGACAGATATACTATTAGGATCTATAGTAGGTTCTGAGGGTTCTATAATAGTTTTATGTTTCTTTTTCCTTTTCTTACGAGTAGAGCCACTATTTTCAGCTTGTTGAGAATCCAGCTCAATTCTTTTGGGATGCCCCTCAGAATAAAGAGGATCCTGGGTAGAAGCACCACTTCTAGTTCTAATTTCATAAGCATGTTTTTCTTTAGCACCATTAACTAGAAAGTCTTTCTGCACTTTAACGAGTTGATCTATTTGAGTTTGAACCATTTGAAAGTGTTTAACAATCATTTTAACATCATTAGAGGTTCTTTCCACAATATCCTTCAACTCAACAATAGCTCTAGTGTTTTCCATTAGATGATTTTGCACCCTTTTATTAATATTATCTTGCTTAACAATAAAGATGTCGAATTCTTCTAAGCATTGATCAGGAGGTTTAGAGTAAGGGATATCACCTTCATCAAAGTGTTGGAGAGAGTGTACCTTGATAGTGGATGAGTAGGGAATAGGCTTACATAATTCTTCTATAGGAGGTAAATTCTTGACATCTGCAGCTTTAATTCCCTTCTCCTTAAGACATTTCTTAGCTTCCTTCATCACTTCATCATTTAATTCAATAACTCCCCTCTTCTTTGATGTTGGAATAGGCACCGGAATAGTAGGTTTAGGTACAATTACTTCAGGTATAGATTGTTTAGGAGGAGTCCAATCTTCATAGTTCTTACTTATTTTAGCCATTAATTCCTCAGCTTCCTTGGGAGTCCTATTCCTGAAAACACAATCATCACAACTATGTAGGTATGTCCTAGATTCTTTGGTTAGTCCATTATAAAATATATCAAGAAGCTCATTCTTAGGTAATGGACTTCCAGCCTATGCATGAATCAAAGCACAAAACCTTGCCCAAGATTCAGGTAATATCTCTTTTTCTCCCTGTTTAAAATCAAAAAGTTCCTGCAAAATAGCATGTCTAGCACTAGGAGGAAAATATTTCTGCAGGAAAGTACTAATCAAGCAATCAGGGCTATCAATAGATCCAGGAGGTAAATTACTAAACCAGGTTTTAGCTTCTCCTTTCAGTGAAAAGGGGAAAATCTTAGCAACAAAGTAAGTATGCATCTTAATATCATCAGAAAACAAGCCACTCATGGTAGCAAGTTCATTCATATGTGCTACCGCACTTTCATTCTTAGTCCCACAAAAAGGTTCTTTCTCAACAATAGTTATGTAAGATAGACCGAGAGAGAAATCATAATCTTTATCTATAATGTTTATGGGAGAAGCAGCAAACTTAGAATAGGAGATAATTTGGGTCTAATAGTATGCCTCTCAAGGAGACTCTTAGCAATGCTCCTATCATGGGTGTTTTTACATTCATTAATAATTTCATCGGTCATCTCAACATAACCATCTTCAATATCATAACTTTCA
This sequence comes from Avena eriantha, assembly GCA_910589775.1. Lineage (NCBI taxonomy): Eukaryota > Viridiplantae > Streptophyta > Magnoliopsida > Poales > Poaceae > Avena > Avena eriantha. The sequence continues at coordinate 392,435,685 of OU342740.1, read as the reverse complement.
CTAGACTCAGGTGAACTAACAGGTGTAGTTGTGTCTTCATTAGGAGTTTCAGTATTTCTAGCTATCGTTCTAGCAATCGTAGCATCTAGGAAAGGACCTAATGAACCATTCATATCAAGCACAATAGAAGCAGCATCATAAGCATTAGAAGTTTCAGATTCAGTAGTAGTAGCAGTGTGTGTAACATGTGTATGTGGTGGTGTAACGAGTTTAATCATAACAGATGGTGAATCAAGAGCAACAGAGGTTTTCAGAACCATACCTCTTCTTGTAGTGGATGGTAAAATAGGAACCTTGCCATCACGAGACTTTCCCATGATGGATGGATATCAGCGAACAATAGAGAATCCAAGTGAACTTAATAAATAAAGCTATGCTCCCTGGCAACGGCGCCAGAAAATAGTGTTGATGACCCACAATTATAGGGGGTGTATCGCAGTATTTTCGAGGGAAGTGAAACCCAATTTATTGATTCGACACAAGGGGAGCCAAAGAATATTTATAAGCCTTAACAACTGAGTTGTCAATTCAGCTGCACCTGGAAACAATCTTGCTCACAGTAGTTTATCAGTAGCAACAGTTTTGTAGTAGGAATAGTAAAGTAAAAGCAGTAGTAAAGTAAAGACAGCAGTAACAATAGCAGTAAATAGTAGGATTCGAGTGCGGTAGGCATAGGGATGGATGGACGGGTGTTGCATGGACAAGACAATCCACATAGCAATCAGAACATAGGGCAATTGCAGATAAATAAGATAAACCATCCAAGTACTCGATAATCCTAGGCATGTGTTCCATATATAGTCATACGTGCTCGCAATGAGAACTTGCACAACATCTTTTGTCCTGCCAGCCTGTTTGCAGCGGGGCCTCAAGGTAACTACCGGAAATTAAGGTGCTCCTTTTAATAGAGCACCGGAGCAAAGCATTAACACTCCTTGAACACATGTGATCCTCACATCAAAGCCATTCCCTCCGGTTATCCCGATTTCTGTCACTTCGGGGCCATTGGTTCCAGACAAAAACATGTGTATACAACTTGCAGATAAGACCATAAAACATACTATCATAATGAATCAATAACATGTTCAGATCTGAAATCATGGCACTCGGGCCCTAGTGACAAGCATTAAGCACAACAAGTCGCAACAAAGTCATAAAGCACTAATAAAAGATACTAGGCACCATGCCCTAACAATCTGATGCCATTACATGAACGATATCATCCAATCCCTACCATCCCCATAGCCTACAGCGGGGGATTACTCACTCATAGATGGGGGCAACATGGATGGTCAATGGAGAAGGAATGGTGATGATGGCGATGATCTCCTCCAATTCCCCGTCCCGGCAGGGTGCCATAACGGAGTTTCTGGTGCTGTTTTGTGGAATCTGGTGGTGGCGGCGGAGCGGAACTCCTTCTGGAAAAACGTCGAACCCCCCTGAGTTTTTAGGTCAGAAGGCTTCTTATAGGCGAAGAGGGAGACCGAGGGGGTGTCTGGGGCGGCCAGACCACCCCCTGGTGCGGCCAGGTGGTGTGGCTAGGCCCCAGCCCCACGCCGTCTTGTATTCTGGATCCAGGTGTCCCTCGGTAAAATAATGACTTTGGCTTTTGTCCTATCCAATTCCGAGAATATTCATTTTCTGACTTTCCTGGAACCAAAAACAGCCGAAAACAGGCAGCTAGCACTGTGGCTCTTGTTAATAGGTTAGTCCAAGAAATCATATGAAAAGTACTCCAAAATGTGGACAAAACACAAGAAAGTGGATAAAACCAAGCATGGAACATCAAAAATTATAGATACATTTGCAATGTATCAGAGGGACGTACTCGAGCTCGCACCAGGACGAGGGTACCTCCTCGTCGTACCATGGTGACACTTCATCCTGGCCAGCTTGGGATTGACACCCACTTAGGCCAAAAGCCTAAGCTTGGGAGGAGGTACGCCGACATCACACTCATCTCCTTATCATGTTGCATCGGTACTTTGTGTATTCATGTTTCGTTCTCCTTTTAGTTTTTGTTCTTTCTTTGCTTTTACTTTCTAAAACACAAAAAGACCAAAAATATTTCTGTTATTTTTCTTTGATTTGCTTCTTTTTCTCTTTGCCTTGGTTTTATTTTCCCTTTTTTCTTTGTTTAAACTATTCAAAAAACCCAAAAAGATTTTTCTTGGCTTGTTCTTCCTTTTTGGTTCTTCTCTTAAAAATCGAAAACACCAAAAATATTTGTTGTTCTTCTTTGGTTTTGTGAGTTTGTTGTAGGATTCAGTAGTCCTCAGTGGATATTGGTTTCATATTATTATTCAAGCCACACAAGTGAAGAGCAATAATGAGGATTAACGATAACTTAAGGTGTGGTAAGAGGCTGGTAACAAACTCTATTTGTTTTCATTTTTGTACATATACTCATCATTGTGGGCATGCTTAGTATGTGCGTATAGGGTGTATGTTATTTATGGATGCTTAGTAGTTCTTGCTTTCATATGATTGGTTCCAGCTTGCTAATAGTTGGTAGCATGTCTTATGAATGTTTGCTTGCATTACTCTATTCATAACATGGTATGACACCGTGGTATCCTCCTCTGAATGTTTCATTTGAATTGACTTGGCACATGCTCACGCATGCATATGACTAAAATAATCAGTTAAGCCTCGATGAATTATTTTGCCTTGAGGATCTTGAATCACTTTCATGCCATGATGAGCCCTGTTTTGTTGCAAGCATGATTATGACAGCTATTGCTCTCTCGTTTGTCGCTCCCTTACTATTGCTAGCCTTCACTTTCACTGAGTATGTTTTACTCATGTTTCTAACTCCCTTAAACCAAATATTGTCAAAGTGTCCACCATACCTACCTATTAGCATCATTTGCTATTTCCGTGCATATTCAATATGCCTTGTTTTCTTCCGAATAAAATGTTTGCTTGTTATGAGAAAGTTAGTTAATAAAGCTCTCACAAACTTGATGGCACACTTTATTTTCTTGCATTTAATAAACCTGAACCATTGTTCCCTTCTTTGTTGCGTATATGCTTGCACTTTATAAGTTGAAGTTAGAAGAACCATGTATCATGGGGAACGCTTTCAATATTCCACGGGTACTTTGTACCCCGTTGATATCATGATTCTTTTGCTTATGGATCCCGGTGGTGTGAAATAAAAGGGGAACTTGTGAGATCATGGAGTTTGTATATGTGTTAGAGAAATGCCTGGGCCGCTAGCCTAAGCCATGCTGAATCATGGTGCAAACTTGCAGCATAACCATAATGAGCATTCTATGAAGCATCCTCAATAAAAAATCTATGCACATAGTAAATAAAAAGATCGTCGAGATGCTCATTGTCTGCTTGCCTTGTCATTTTGATTATGGGATAGCTACTGTATCATGTGCAAGGGGTACCCCGTTGGCGGTTCTCTATGATACATATGTACTTACAATGACAAGAGCTTACTAGTGACTGAAGTTGAGTAGCATGAGGTCCAGTACTCATGATTAAGGGGCATGAGACTTTACTGTATAGCTTGTCAAGCATATCCTCTTAGTTGAGTCACTTTAACCTTAACCACTTAAAGATGCTTATGATAGGGGCAATGAGAGCTCAAAGCTAACAAGTACCATACTTTTAGCATTTGGAATCCTTTCAAACTTTTAAAAACCTTTTGTTTTCCTCGTTGAGTCTCCACATATTCTATGAGCACCTTCTTGAGAGCATAGTTGTCATTCTTAGTGTAAATGTGCTTGTCTCAAAACTTGATTATTTGTGTTATGACTTTGATGCTTGTATCTTTCATATCTTTACTTCTAGTCTTCACCTGAACTTTAGAGGTGCCTTGGCATTCACGGTCAAAGGCAAGAGAGATACCACTCTATCATACCTTGTATGAGCATTGTAATGTTGCTTATGTTTATGTTTCATGCTACTTATTATTCTTGAGTTGGAATCTCCTCATAGCTTGCAATGCCTATTAAGTAAACTTAGTTGCATACTCTTTATTATGAATTGTCTAAGTAGTTGATCACATGCTGAGAATATATACATCATATGAAGCAAATGTGTTCGTGAAAGTTTCTTTTATCGCACTCAGTTTTCAACTGAATTGCTTGAGGACAAGCAATAAGCTAAGCTTGGGGGGAGTTGATACATCCAAAACGTATCTACTTTCGCGAACAATTTTTCTATTGTTTCTCCTCTAAACTTGTGTGATTTGGATGCAACTAACACGGGCTGACGTTGTTTTCAGCAGAATTGCCTTGGTGTCTAGTTTTTGTGCAGAAAATCAACTATTAGGAAAAATCCTAGAAAATATGCCAAAAATCCTATTGCACCAGAAGACTCTCGGAGCAAGAATACGAGACGGAGGAGGGCTGGGCCCAGGCCACACCACCTGGCCACGTGGGCTAGCCCAGGCCGCGCCAGGGGGTGGTCTGGCCGCCCTAGACACCCCCTCGGTCTCCCTCTTCGCCTATAAGAAGCCTTCTAACCTAAAAACTCTAGGGGGTTCGACGTTTTTCCGGAAGGAGTTCCACTTTGCCGCCACCACCAGATTCCACGAAATAGCACCAAAAACTCTGTTCTGGCACCCTGCCAGGACGGGGAATTGGAGGAGATCATCGCCATCATCATCACCATCATTTCTCCATCGACCATCCATGTTTCCCCCATCTATGAGTGAGTAATCCCCTGTTGTAGGCTATGGGGATGGTAGGGATTGGATGAGATCGTTCATGTAATGGCATAAGATTGTTAGGGCATAGTGCCTATTATCTTCTATTAGTGCTTTATGACTTTGTTGCAACTTGTTATGCTTGATGCTTGTCACTAGGGCATGAGTGCCATGATTTCAGATCTAAACATGTTATTGATTCATTATGATAGTATTATTTATGGTCTTATCTGCAAGTTGTATACACATGTTGTTGTCCGGAACCAATGGCCCCGAAGTGATAGAAATCGGGATAACCGGAGGGAATGGCTTTGATGTGAGGATCACATGTGTTCACGGAGTGTTAATGCTTTGCTCCGGTGCTCTATTAAAAGGAGCACCTTAATTGCCAGTAGTTCCCTTGAGGCCCCGCTGCAAACGGGCTGGCAGGACAAAAGATGTTGTGCAAGTTCTCATTGCGAGCACGTATGACTATATATGGAAAAAAATGCCTAGGATTATCTAGTACTTGGATGGTTTATCTTATTTATCTGCAATTGCCCTATGTTCTGATTGCTATGTGAATTGTATTATCCATGCAACGCCCGTCCATCCATCCCTATGCCTACCGCACTCGAATCCTACTGTTTACTGCTATTGTCACTACTGTCTTTACTTTACTACTGTTGCTACTGATAAACTGCTGTGAGCAAGATTTTTTCCAGGTGCAGCTGAATTGACAACTCAGTTGTTAAGGCTTATAAATATTCTTTGGATCCCCTTGTGTTGAATCAATAAATTGGGTTTCACTTCGCTCGAAAATACTGCGTTACACCCCCTATACTTGTGGGTCATCAACCATGAGATCATGTTAATTGCTAACACCGGAAGAATAGTTTGATAACATCAAACGTCACACCATAACAGGGAGACTATAAACATGGGTTTGGGTATTCCGAAGGTGTTATGTTGAGGCTCATGGATCAAGAGTGGAATTTGTCAATCCCGATGACGGATAGATATACTCTTGGCCCTCTCGGTGATATCACATTGGTTAGCTTGCAAGCAAGTGATGAGATCACTAGAATGTTATATCACGGGAACGAGAAAAGAGTACAAGTTAGCAAAGAGATCAAACTAGGTATGGAGATACCGATGATCGAATCTCGGACATGTAATATATCGTGAGACAAAGGGATTGAGTTACTAGCATTAAAGGTACTCACGATCATAGAAGTCATCATTGAATGTGTCGGAGTCAGTATGGATCTCTAGGTCCTGCTTCTGATTATTGATCTAAGAGGGGTCTCGATCATGTCTGCATTATTCGCGAACCGTAGGGTGACACACTTAAGGGTTTCAAAACACCATTTGGAGCAAATATGTTCTAGACGAAAGAATTGCAAAGTGCTGGAATTATTTCAATAGACATCGAAATTGTTTCGGGTGAAATTTCTAAAATTGGTTCTGCATGTAATATTGAAATGTTGCAAGAGGTTTAATGTGAATGTTTGTTAATTAAAGTAATTAACAAAATTCTGAATAAAATAAATAAAAGAGTTTTATTAAATGAGAGAGTATTAAATTTGAAAAAATTTAATGCAATTAAGTGGAGACTTAAGTGGAGAATGTGAAGGAGCGTATTTATGTGGAGGGAGTTACCACCACATGAATGAGGGAGGTGAAGGGGCACCCCTCCTCCTAAAAGGACCCCCTCTCCTCACTTCTCACTCACACCTCTCGTGAAGGAACTCTCTCCCCCTCTAGATTTATTCCCCCATGGTCTCGGATTAGCAAGATACATGTTCCCGGTGGCTTTTCATTTGGAAGGAGTTGCTGCTTCTGTTGCATCGGTGGAGCAAGGAGGCGGAGGTTATTCAGTGGACTGGACGTGTGTGCGATCACGGATGCACCGCTGCTTTGCGGTGCTGGACTTGATGGTGTTGGACCTGCTAGATCCACTGGACTTCATCATGATCTTGAGATCAACAAGTGTACGATTACATCAACCACGAAATTAGTTTCGTTAACAATGATTTGTCGATCTTCAAGGGTATGTTCTCTATGGATGTATATCCACATGTTGCTTGTATCTAGTAGATAGATCTTAGCGTATAATAGTTCCCATCGTAGGAATTTTTTGTTTTCTATGATGCGAACCCAACAGTAATGTTGGATCTTAGCTGCATAGTCTTAGCTGGGGAAAAAATTTAGTCATAAACAAATTAGTACATTCCTCTCAAGATTTAATAGTGCCCTTTGGTAGAGCTAGCAACCAATCCTTAGCCTTTCCTCTAAGAGAGAAAGGAAACAATCTCAATTTAACAGCATTTGGATCTACATCCTTAATACACATCATGTCGCAAATTTCAGTGAAAGTGTTTAAGTGCAAACTCGAATCTTCAGCGAATGAGCCGCCAAATTGGTTTTGTTGAACCAAACTTAAAATGTTAGGCTTTATATCATATGTTTCCGCATCAACTGCGGGCTGAGTGATGGGTGCACGAATAAAATCAACAGTGGGAGTAGCATAGTCCCCTAATATATTTTGAGCCATTGCTCTTATATTTTTCGTATTTTTTTAAGTAATGAAAAATGAATAACAAGTAACTATTTTTTTGGGTTTCCAAATAGATAACTAGAAAGTAAACTAATAATAAAACTAAAAACAAGGTCTCTAGTGACCTCACCAGGATAGCGAAATTGCTTCCCGGCAACAGCGCCAGAAAAAGGATTGATACCTTTGATCCGGATTCACGGATGTAGTATAATAGCTTTTTCCCTAGAAGACCTAGTTTTAATCGAACCTCGGAAAGCAATGCTAAAAGGAACTATAAAGGACACATCTACAAGACTTTGGTTCGTTTTACCTTAGTTTACTGGACCAATCTAGTTTAATTTATAATTAGTTGATTCAATGGATGAAGATAGGCCAGGGTTGAAGATCCACATGCAGCTTCACATCATATGGGGTAAAAGATAATAATAATAAGCATAATCATGTATAATGTTTGAACGGGCATAATCTCTTGTAGGCAACACATCCTAATATACTAGATCCCCCGTGATGCAGCGGCATAGCAATAGTCTTTTAATCCAACCGACTGCACACCGAAGGAATGGGCTACAAACGATTATTAAGTGTAAAACATAGATCAAAGCTTTAAGTGGTGATGTTGTTGTTGATCCCGAATGGGTCGCTAAGCGAAGACCGTACTACCCTTTCTGTCACTGAGGTTCCTATGAGATTGCCATAGTATCTCACCTCAAGCCTTTATCAATCTATGGGATCTTGGGTACCTACAAGTCCATAGATCGAGACAAGAGACAAAGAAACAAAAGATACAAATCTCAATTGCAAACAAAATACAATACTCCCGTGATCTAGATGCACATAATGGTTGCGAGATTTCTCCCCAACCCGCGGCCCGTGAGGACTACTCACTCATAACAAATAGATCGGAGATAGAAAACAAAATACAAATACTTAGATTGAAATCAAATATTCTTACAATGGTCACCAAATCATAAGGAGATCTAAAGTACAGAGCAATGACTATGGCCAGTGCATGGATGGATGGTGGAAGTAATGAACAATGGTGTGGATCTCCTTTGGTGGTGTTGTGATGTAATCTGAGAATGGTGGCTCTCTGGCCGGTGGCTGGAGCCTCTAAATATATAGGCTTGTTCACAAAAGTTGTAGGGTTTGGCAAGACAAAGTTGTTGCCACATGGTACAGGCGGGCCTTGCCCGTACCAGTGGTCATTAAGTGTGATGACACCCTGGCATAGCTTCCCAATTACTTGGACGTGTGGACTTCCTCAAAAACCTTCATTATGACTCCTTATTTCACATTAAAAACCATGATTTCCTGCACAGCATAATTCAAATAGAGGTTTTGCATATATTTGCAATTATTAGTCATTAGTGGCAAGGATTGGGAGTTTCTTGGCAATTGCTTGACCAAAAACAATGTTTAAACACAGTGGAAGATGGAAAATATTGGAGCCATCAGGGGCACAATACAATCTACAACTATTTTGTAGGTTGCTCGACGTAGAACAAGACGGTCATTCTCTTACATAGAGCTCCCCGAGAGTTCGATATTTAAACCCTCGAGTTTCCCTCGTGGGGAAGACTTCCATTTACTACATCACTCTCCACTGAGAGTCTCAACTGTTAAGGTGCAGCGAGAATCTCCTATGACAACTATCAGGAAGTTTTCTAGTGCTCACATCAAGGAAGTTTTCTGGCGTTGTTGCTGGGAAGCTAGTAAAAGGATAGCTCACAAGAAATTTCAACTTCATCACCAAGTTGTTTAAACACCTAAGCTTGGGGAGGTTGCACCTACGTTAGTATCATATTGTTCTTTTAGATCTTCAAAGTAGTTTTAGTTTTGTTTTGTTATTTTTTACTTTCATCTTTACATTTTAGTTTTTATATTTTTAGTTTCTTTTACCATTCGGTTTTACATTTACTTTTTATTTTTCAGGTTTTTTCTTACTTCTGTATTTCAGTTTGTCTTTAGTTTTCAGCTTTGCATTTCATTTTGTTAGTTGTTAGTTCATTAGTATTAGTTGTAGTATCATTTTACTTTCAGTTTTCATTCAAAAACATAAAACACATAAAAATTAGTATCACTTTACTACTTGCAGAATTGGAGAAATAAATAAATTGTGTGACTACACAAATACACCTAATGATCAATTTATTGCTAAGCCCATTACCACACCTGAGATTAAGCGGAGAGCTTTGAAGTTAGTCATAGTTTGTTAAACTTGATAACTAGGGAACAATTTGGAGGTAGTGCAAATGAGGATGCCAATATGCATCTTCATGACTTTTGTGAAATATGTGACTTGCAAAATTTTAAAAATGTTCAAAATGATATCCTCAAACTAAAATTGTTTCCATTCTCACTTAGAGAACGTTTTCTAGCGCTCGCATCACACGCTAGTGCAACATGCAATGTGGAAGCTGCTTATTTATTTCCTATATGTTTTGGGTCTCTATGACCATGGTTTGACACATGAATCCCCTAGAGTCATTGAATGTGTTCTCTTCCTAAACCACATTGATATCCACTAGAGTCATTGATCCCATGACCACATTGCATGTGTTCTTTTCCAATACCACATTGATATCCACATGACCACACACACTCTAGTGAATTCTGTGATGCAACTTTTGTCACACACTGTGCAACATGCAATGTGGAAGCTACTTATTTATTGAATATATGTTTTGGTCTCTGTGACCATGGTTTGACACATGGATCCCCTAGAGTCATCGCACGTTCTCTTCCTAAAATACATTGATATCCACTAGAGTCATTGATCCACACGACCACATTGCATGTGTTCTTTTCCAAAACCACATTGATATCTACATGACCACACACACTCTAGAGGATTCTGTGATGCAACTTCTATCACACACTGGTGCAACATGCAATGTGGAAGCTACTTATTTATTTCCTATATGTTTTTGGTCTCTATGACCATGGTTTGACACATGGATCCCCTAGAGTCATTGCATGTGTTCTCTTCCTAAACCACATTGATATCCACTAGAGTCATTGATCCACATGAGCACATTGCATGTGTTCTTTTCCAAAACTACATCGATATCTACATGACCACACACACTCTAGTGGATTGTGTGATGCAACTTCTGTCACACAATGGTGCAACATGCCATGTGGAAGCTGCTTATTTATTTGCTATATTTTTTTGGTCTCTCTGGCCATGGTTTGACACATGGATCGCATATAGTCATCGCATGCGTTCTCTTCCTAAACCACATTGATATCCACTAGAGTCATTGATCCACATGACCACATTGCATGTGTTATTTTCGAAAACCACATTGATATATCTACATGACCACACGCACTCTAGTGGATTTTGTGATGCAACTTCTGTCACACACTGGTGCAACATGCAATGTGGAAGATGCTTATTTATTTCCTATATGTTTTGGTCTTTGTGACCATGGTTTGACACATGGATCCCCTAGAGTAATTGCATGTGTTCTCTTCCTAAACCACATTGATATCCATTAGTAGTCATTGATCCACATGACCACATTGCATGTGTTCTTTTCCAAAACCACATTGATATCTACATGACCACACACACTCTAGTGGATTCTGTGATGCAACTTCTACCACACACTAGTGCAACATGCAATCTAGAAGCTGCTTATTTATTTACTATGGTCTCTATGACCATGGTTTGACACATGGATCCCCTAGAGTCATTGCATATGTTCTCTTCGTAAACCACATTTATATCCGCTAGAGTCATTGATCCACATGACCACACATTGCATGTGTTATTTTTCGAAACCACATTGATATCCACATGACCACACACACTCCAGTGGATTATGTGATGCAACTTCTATCACACTAGGGCAACATCATTCAATGTGGAAGCTGCGTTCCTATGTGTTTTTGGTCTCTGTGACCATTGTTTGACACATGGATCCCCTAGAGTCATTGTATGTTGTGTTGTTTTCCTAAACCACATTGATATATACTAGAGCCATTGATCCACATGAACACATTGCATGTATTCTCTTTTCTAAAACCACATTGATAACCACATGACCACACACACTCTAGTGGATTATTCTTTGATGCAAAATTTTATCACACTAGTGCAACATGCAATGTGGAAGCTATTTATTTCCTTTATGTGTTTTGGAATCTATGACCATGGTTTGCCACATGGATCCCCCTAGTCATTGCATGTGTTCTCTTTCTAAACCACATTGATATCCACTAGAGTCATTGATCCACATGACCACATTGCATGTGTTCTTTTCCAAAACCACATTGATCTACATGACCACACACATATTCAAGTGGATTCTATGATGCAACTTCTATCACATTGGTGCAACACATGCAATGTGGAAGCTGTTTTCCTATGAGTTTTTTGTATATGTGATGCATCTTATTGGGCTCAAACTTTGATATCTACCATATGTGTTGTTATGACCTAAAACTAACCAAAATAAGGATAAAAGTCCATTGTTCAACCCTAATCTGGAGAAATCCATTGTTCAAAGCCGCATTTTGAATCTTATCTAAATTTGAATATATTATCCAATATACTTTTACCTTTCTTGAGATTATTATACAAGTCGGAATATAAAGTAGTAGTCCACATTATTTCTTTTTTTCAAGATTTATTTGTCAATAATTTATAGTTTTCTTCACCAGGCCCTTTTAGTGGAGACTTTCTAAAATATGGTTAATTTATTTGAACCCTCCATCATGCATCCAATGGCTAGGACACCAACCCCAAATTTCCAGGTTAGGTCCTCCCACCCACGCAAAATTTGGCATCGGCACGGGAGAGTTTCTATGCAAACGAAAATTTCTCGCGTTGCAATTACCTTTCAGCCCACCCGCACAGTGCCACCCAAGCATTCGCCCAAAGGTCATTTACGTAATCTAATCAAAACCATTTTTATCCCCTCGCCAAAATGAGTTAGATCCAAAATTTTCCCCACCACCCTCGACGCCGTCCTCCCCGCCGTCCTCTCCCTTTTCCCTTCGCCCTCCCTGCCTTCCTCTCCCTTTCCCCACGATGTTGTCCGTCCCTTTGCCCTCTGCCTTTAATACCCTCGTCTTCGTCCGTCCCTCCAGTAGTACTACCTCTGTTTGGTATTATTAGTCCTATAGCTAAGAGATTTTTTATATTGTTTGAGATTATAAGGTATATCTCATTTGTTAGTCTTCCTCGTCCAATGCATGTTCTCATTTTCCTCTCACTTCTCTCATGCATGTAAAACTATTGGTGCATGCATATATTAATGAGAGAGAGTTACGGAGTGTCTTGGAATTATCAACTTGGCATTTAGGACTAATGATCCCAAACAGAGGTAGTACCTCTGCGTCACCCAAGCATAAAGCCTAGCCCCTCCTCACCGTCCTAGTTTTCCACCACGTATGTCAACCTCATCGGTCATCCACCTCGCTGATAGCCATTTAACCTTGTCTACCACCCTTTTGTACACTTCACCCGCAAAGTCGTCCAGCTTGCCAACAAGGCCTGTCACCACACTGAGAAGGCCCGTCTACCTCACCGTCCACCTCGTCGCCCACCTTGTCGATGAGGTTTGCTACCTCATCATCCAGCTCGATGCCACGTGCCCCGGGTCACTACAAGAAATGTGGTATCAAAAAGGCCCTACAACATGCAGGCGAGGAAATATGCTCATCCTCGATGCTCATGTTTTTTTTACTTTGCCTGTGAAATGTCGTTCATTATCCTGTTCATGCCACCAATTTGCATGTTTTGTTGCAGTTATTCTCTCTTAATTGTTTTGCCTCTGAAATTGCTTGTGATTTTACAAGTCTTGTGATCAGGGTTGCATTATCTTGTCTGCTGCATTAGTTTGACTGCTTCATGACATGTCTGATGAGCAGAGTATAAATTTTTCATAGTAGTCTATTTTACATGATGATTACTATTGAACAATCAACATCATATGTTATGGCTTGTTTAATTTCCTATTTAATTGCATGAAAGATGCTTATCCTTCTGATGTTTAATTGTCCCGTCGTGCTTATTAGTGAAACCATCCAACCAATTGATAAGTGAGATTCAGAGTATTCGACTTGTGATCAGTTTACATATAGATAAAATTTGCATTATCCTGGTTGTTCCATTGGTTTGGTTGCTTCATCCTATGTCTTTTGATCAGAGTATAATTTGCTCATAGCGGACTGTATTACATGATGATTACTATAGAACACAATCAACACCATAAGTTATATTTTGTTTATTTGCATGATAGTTGCTTATCCTTCCTATGTTTTATTGTGCTTATCCTCTTTAACTGCATGTATACTATTTCAGCTTATGATTTGTTTGCGTGTGATAAAGGTTGCATTATCTTGTTTTTTGCATTAGTTTGGCTGCTTCATCATATGTCTTATGATCATAGTAGAAATTCCTCCTAGTGAGTTGTCACATGATGAGTTCTATAGAACAATCAATACCATAGGTTATATTTCCTGTTTAATTGCACTATTGATGCTTATCATTCTTATGTTTTATCTTCATTCCGTGCATATTATCCAACATTTCCCTGCTTTTGTAAATTGTCCCACTCTACTTATTATTGCAACCAATTGGTGAATTGTCCAGCTTGTTCATCGTCTTGTCTCTTGCATTGCTTTGGCTGCTTCATCGTTAGTCTTGTGATATGAGATTCATAGTGGAAGTTCCTCATAGTGGATTATTGTACATTATGATTAGTATAGAACAATCAATACCATAGGCTATATTTTTGTAGCTTACTTGGAGTTGTTTATTCATGATAGAACCACAATTACATCCCATGGAAGAAAGATGGCTGGAAAATATCACGAGAAACAATGCGCCGATGCAACCAATGGATGTTAGGCCCCTTATTTATGCATCTCCCACTGAATTCATCCCTAAAAAGAGCAAGGATGAAGGCTCTGGATCTAACAATTATCCTAAAGAGGAGGAGGATGAGCTACAAGTTGTCCCCTTACTTGCCTACTCATCTTTTGTGTAATTATTTGCTTACTTAATTTTCCATATATGTTGTGCTTTTTTTATTATCCCGAATTGACTACCTTTGAATTGTGTAGACTGAGAAGAGGAAATATAAGAAGAAACCTATCATCATGACAAGGATGGCTATTGGTGGTGGATCAGCTACTCGGAAGCGCGTCTTGGCTAGCATGGCTGCCTCGATAGAAAGTACGAGACATACCATCATGTCCAAGGGGAATCTGCCAGAAGTACTTCCACCTCCATGTTCTCCATGGCGCCCACCATGACTGCCAAGTGCTACGACCTCTTTGCAATAAACTCAGAGTCCTGCGGATCCTGATGCTCAAGGAGAGAAGGTAGCAGCCCAAATCGAGATGGCAACACTCCATGGCAAGAAGACATCAGTCCAAGATGAGCAGACAGTTTCCCTAGACAAGCAACCAACTCCCCAAGGAAAGCACATTATATTGTTTGAATGGCACTTATTATATGGTAGAACACTAACTCTGAAGGGAATATGCCCTAAGAGGCAATAATAAAGTTGTTATTATATGTATTCCAAGTATATGATAGATGTTTATTTTGCATGCTATGATTTTATTAATACGGAAACATTAATACATGTGTATTTAATAAACAAATAGAAAGTTCCTAGTTATGACTCTCTTTGAACTAGCTCGTTGATTAACAAGATGATCAAAGTTTCCTAATCATGGACATTGGATGTCATTAATAACAAGGTCACAACATTTGTGAAATGATGAACATTCATCCGAAGTATAGCATTACGATCAAAGTCATTGTGTTTATATTGCTATAACATCATACGAAGTAATCCTAGTCCTTAGACCATGAGATCATGTTAATCACTAACACCGGAAGAGTATCTTGATAACATCAAACATCACACCGTAAAAGGGTGACTATAAAGGTGGGTTCAGTGCTACGAAGGTATTATGTAGAGGCTCATGGATCAAGAGTGGGATTTTTCCATCCTGATGACGGATAGATATACTCTGGGCCCTCTTGGTGATATCACATTAAGAATAGCTTGCAAGCAAGTGATGTGATCACTAGAATGTTATATCACGGGAACGAGAAAAGAGTACATGTCGGTAACGAGATCAAACTAGGTATTTGGATATCGATGATCGAATCTCGTACATGTAATATATCGCGAGAAAAAGGGATTAAGTTACTAGCATTAAAGGTTCTCACGATCACAGAAGTCATCGTTGAATGTGTAGGAGTCAGAATGGATCTCCAGGTCCCGCTTCTAATTATTGATCTGAGAGGGGTCTCGATCATGTCTACATTATTCGCGAACCATAGGGTAGCACACTTAAGGGTTTCCAAACACCATTTGGAGCAAATATGTTTTAGACGAAAGAATTGCAAAGTGTTGGAATTATTTCAATGGACACCGGAATTGTTTCGAGTGAAATTGCTGAAATTGGTTCTGCATGTGATATTGAAATATTGCAGGGGGTTTTATGTGAATGATTTTTCATTAAAGTAATTAACAAAATTCTCAATAAAATAAATAAAATAGGTTTATTAAATGAGAGTTGCATTAAATTTGGTGGAAATTTAATGCATGTGAGTGGAACTTTGAGTAGAGGCAAAATTGGTGTGACTGGATTTTCCACCACATGAATGAGGAAGAGGTGGGGGCACCCCCATGGACACTGGCCATGGGAGGGGAGGAGCCCCCCTCTCCTATAAAAGTCCCCCCTCTCCTCCCTCACAAAGCACACCTCCTCGTGAAGGATCTCTCTCCCCCTCTAGATATATTCCCCCATGGTCTCAGATTAGCAAGATACATGTTCTTGGTGGCATTTCGTTTGGAAGGAGTTGCTGCTTTCGCTGATTCACTAAAGCGAGGAGGTGGAGGTTGTTAGGTGGCCTAAACGTGTGTGCCAGGATGGATGTGCTGCTGATTTGTGGCACTAGGACTTCCACATGATCTTGACATCGGCAAGCATTTGACTACATCATCCACGAGTTCCATCTCGTTAACAAAGCTTTGTTGTCTTCGAGGGTAAGTTCTCTATGGATGTATATCCACCCGTTGCTTGTATCTAGTAGATAGATCTTGGCGTATAGTTCCCATCATAGAATTTTTTGTTTTACATGTTTCGAACCCAACAGTGGTATCACAGCCTGATCTAAGTGTAGGTGCTTTGCACGGGTAGTACACATATGTTTATATGTGGGCGATGATGATCATGTTATTGCTTCTTTCATGTATTTTGGATACTGGTGGCTGATACATTGCAAATGTATCTAAAAAATTTGGTGTTCCATGCTTGGTTTTATATACTTTCTTGTGTTTTGTCCACACTTTGGAGTACTTTTCATATGAGGACTAACCTATTAACAAGAGCCACAGTGCCAGCTGCCTATTTTCTGCTGTTTTTGGTTCCAAGAAGTCAGAAAATGAATATTCTCGGAATTGGACGGGACAAAAGCCAAAGTCACTATTTTACCGGGAGACACTTGGAGCCAGAATACGAGACGGAGAGGGGCTGGGGCCTGGCCACACCACCTGGCCGTGCGGCTAGGCCTAGCCCGCGCCAGGGGTGGTATGGCCGCCCCAGGCACCCCATCAGCCTCTCCTTCCGCCTATATATTCCCTCTGATACGGAAACCCTAAGTACTCGATCAAAATTCAATGAAAGAGTCTGTAGCCGCCGTCATCTCCATCCCTGGATCGGGTGCGATCTGAAGCTCTTCCCGGCACCCTGCCGGAGAGGGGAATTCACCCTGGAGGCCTTCTTCATCATCATGCAAGCCTCCGGTGTGATGCGTGAGTAGTTCATCTCTGGACTACGGGTCCATGTAGTAGCTAGATGGCTGGTTCTCCTCCTTTTTGCTTTCATGTCTAGATCTTGTGAGCTTCGTTCATGATCAAGATCATCTATTTGTAATTCTGCATGTTGTGTTTGCGGGGATCCGATGGATATTGAGATGCTATTTCAGATTGATTATTGATTCTATCATGTCTTTGTTATTTGTGATCTTGCATGCCTTCCGTTGTTAGTAGCTATCTTGGCCAAGTGGATGCTAGCAACTCCAAGAGTTGGTATTTATGCTCGATAGTGGGTTCATGCCTCTGGTAATCTGGAGAAGTGACAGAAATCTCTAAGGTACTAGATGTGCTGTTGCTACTAGGGAGAAAACAACAATCCTTTGTTCATAGAAAAATCGTATTGTTTACTTTACACGCAGTTCGTAAAGCAATAATCTGTTGCTTGCAACTTAATACTAGAGGGGGTTCGGATGATAACCTGAAGGTGGATTATTAGTCATAGATGCAGTTGGATGGCGGTCTATGTATTATGTTGTAATGCCCAATCAAGTCTCAAGGGAGTCAAGATGATTAGTATATGCATGTATTGCTTTCTCGGTGTTTGTCAATTGCCCCGCTGTAATTTGTTCACCTAGCATGTTATTTATCTTAAGGAGAGCCACCTCTAGTGAACTATGGCCCCGGTCCTTTCTTTTACATACAATCTACAAACTGCTTACTGCTTTGTGTTTACTTTCTGCAAACTATTACTTCCTTCCATTCGATATGTTTAATCCTTTGTTTTCAGCAAAACCAGTGAGATTTACAACCTCATCGCAAGTTGGGGATAGAGTTATATGGTTGTGTTGTGCAGGTCTCCACGTTGCTGCTAGCACTGGTAGTGCGCCCTGCCAACGTTCAGCTAGCTACACCTTTGGGGTGTTTCCTTGCTCCTACTGGATTGATAACCTTGGTTTCATAACTGAGGGAAACTTACTGCTGTGCTCATCATACCTTCCTCTTGGGGCTCCACAACGAGCTTGTTAGTACACGAGTCGGCAAGTACTTTTCTGGCACCGTTGCCGGGGAGTCAAGGACATCTTCACAAGGGGAGTCCCTCATAACCAATCTCTTTACTTTGTTATTTTTGTTTTGCTTAGTTTACTTTTTTTTGTTTGCTTGTTTCTTTATCAAAAACACAAAAAATAGTTTTACTAGTTTGCTTTCTTTATTCAAAAACACAAAAAAATAAGTCTTCTATAGTGGTTACCTTCCCCTTAACACACCATGTTGATCCCTAAATTCACCCTGAAAGACCTTTCAATAGGTAGTGCTTCTAGAATTGGAAGAGATAATATTGAAGAATTCTTTAATTATGTTAGTAAACATGAGGATAGATCCCTTATAGAACTTGCTCCAAATTATGAAATTGCTGCATCTTCTTTAGTTCACATTTTGGAAGCTAGGATTTTTAACCTTAACCCCTTAATGCAAGTTATGTTTCTTAAACTTAACGAAATTGATGACCCTGAAAAGAGGGATTTTATTCTGGAAACTTTGCTTAAGGATTTCTATGATGTTGCTAAGGAAGCTAGAAAAGTGTTTGATCGTTTTAATATGCTAGGCTTATGTGTAGATGTTATTGGTACACGAGAAAAGATGGACAAAACCGAACCTAATGGGGAAGAAACTAAGATACCAATACCCTTTAAACTGGTAGTAATACATGAAGCCATAGAAAAAAGTCTTGATTGGATTGTTCCTGAAAACCCTTTTAATGAAAATAGTGAACCTAAGAGCATTGAGAGAGGATCCTCTATAACTTATTTGGATGAGATACCTTGCCTTGTTGAAGATATTTCTGGTATTAATCTTAATGCTTCTTCATTTGAGAACACTTGATTCTTTTTGCTTCTTATGCCTAAATTAAAGGCATTAAAGAAAAGTACTTATTGGGAGATAACCCAAAAGTTTTAGATGAGTCTTGGAAGTTATTACCTCGGTAATAACTGCTCCTTATCCTTTTTATTTGCTTTTTGTGCCAAGAGTAACCTCTAATGAGAGAGAAGTAATGATTGGGAAAGTTGTTGTCCCGAAACAGATTTTTGTGCTTCACCGTGAAACTTCATGTAAAATTTCTCTATGTCCTTTTGAGGCGTGAAGTTTTGTGCTTCTGCCCCAGGTTGTTATCTAACTTTCGTTAGTTCAACACTTTTTCATTTGAGCAACAGAAGGTCTTCGAAAAAAATCGTCTTTACCTGCTGGTCTGTTTTGACAGATTTCTGCCATTTTATGCATTTGCTTCTTGTTGGTTCCTTTTTCAGTTCTTTTGGGGAATTAAGCTTTTTGAGGGAAGTGCTACAGTAGCTTGTGTTTTAATGGAAGTTTTATTGGTGTTAGAACTGAATCTAAAGACTTATTATCTTGAGTGCACTAATGTTGCTAATAAAGATTGTGTGAAGTTTTGTATGAAGGAAAAATATTCAGGTGTATGGAAGGAATGAGTAATGAGATGAAGAATGGACTAAAGCTCAAGCTTGGGGATGCCACGCGTGTCACCCCAAGAAATATCCAAGAAGTACAAGCGTCAAAGCTTGGGGATTCCCAAGGCATCCCCCTCTTTATCAATAAAAATCTCAGGTTTCTTCCAAACGCTTCATTTTTATTGTTTCATGCACAGTTGTGTTGTTCTTGGAGCGTCTTCTTTTTCATTTTCGTTTTGGTTTTTCGTTTGCTTGGTTTGCTTAGTTTGCTGAATAAATTGGTTGGACCCCCTCTTTCATACATTGGTTTTCAAATAGTTTGGTTTGGTTTGGAGAAGAGTAGGAAAGTTCATGCTTAAGTGGTAAAGAGAGCTTGTTTTTGACTGTCGCCTATGCTTTGTCATGCCATGCTCGATATTGTTTTGGCTTTATGCTTAGTATTCTTGGTTGTAGCATGACTTGTTATAAACAATTGAGATTGCTTAATGTGCCTTGGATGAATCATGCGTTGTTTTAGCATATTAAAGCATAGTATTGTGGTATTCTCCTTTGATGATTTATTTGGGTTGACTTGGCGCATGCTCACACCATGTTATGACTATCCAAAGTCACCATAGCCTTTATGATCCTTTAGTTTTCAACTTGTAGTATCACTTTATGCTTTGATCAATGATGTTTTGTTCCTCTGCATGATTATGGCCATTATTTCTCTCTTAGTTTGTCGCTCCCAGTCTTTTGCTAGCCTCCGTAACCAAGTATGAGTTCCACTCATGCATCCAAATCCCTAAACCAAGTTATTCCAAAGAGTCTACCATTCCTACCTATTAGCATATGCTATTCCAAGTATATTCATGCTTTTGTTTACCTTCCAAATTAAACTTGTTATGAGAAAACTAGTGATTAAAGCTCTCACGAACTTGATGGCACACTTTACTTTTCTTGCCCTTAATAAACTTGAACCATTGTGTCGTCTATGTTGTATATGCTTGCACTTATTTGTTGGGGATTAGCAGAACCATGCTGTCATGGGGAACGCTTTCAACATTGCACTGGTACTTTGTAGTTTGTACCTAGTTGATATCATGCTCTTTTGTCTATGGATGTCGTCGGTGTGAAAAGAAAGGGGAGCTTGTAAGTCCATGGAGTTATGTATATGTGTTAGAGAAACGCCTGGGTCGCTGGTCTAATCCATGCTAACATGGTGGAAACCTGCAGAGTAACCATAATGAGCTGTCTATGAAGCATTCTTCTTATAAAAAAAGAGTCCCATATTGAGAAAAAAGAGAAAAAAAGAGATTATGAAAAGAGGAAAGATAGAAAAAAAGCACCATATTCCCATGGTAAATAAGAATATTGTTGAGATGCTTGTTGTCTGCTTGCCTTGTCCTTTTGATATGTGGATTCTTCCGTATCATCGGGCAAGGGGTACCCGTTGGCGGTTCTCCATGATACACATGTGCTTACGATGACAAGAACTTACCGGTGACTAAACTTGAGTAGCATGAGGAGCGGCCCTCGTATTCAAGGGACATGAGATTTCTAACTTATACTTCTCCAAGCATGTACACCATAGTTTGTTCACTTTAACCTTAATGACTTCAAGATGCTTATGATAGGGGCAATGAGAGCTGAAAGCTATTAAGTACCATAATTTTTGGAAGCTCTTTATGAAACTTGAATCCCTACTTCCTTATATGAAGGCCTTTCTTCCACCATTATATTGAGTCTCCACCTTCTATCTTCATGCACCTACTTTGAGAGCATAGTGGCCATTCTTAGTTCTATGTGCATTGTCCCAAGACTAGTTGATTGATGCATACCTTGATATTGCTTGTTTTAAACTACTTGTATCTAGTCACTCTTATGAACTTTGAAGGTGTCCTATGCATTTATATTTGCTACTCTATGAGGGACAAGCTGAATACTATTATGCTATGTTTTCTTTATGTGAAACAAACAAACGTCTTGCAAAGCATTGTTATTCATGAATCTTTTGTTTGTGCATTTTCATGTTGCAACATAGTTTCTTTGTCTTATTGCTAGAACTTTGTCTTTCATGTTATGATTGAAGTACTATGATCCCAGCTTTGAATGTTTTGACATTCTTTGATCAAGTTTATGATGGTGTATGTCACCTAAAAAATTATTCTTTATTTTTATCACTTACCTACTCGAGGACGAGCAGGAGTTAAGCTTGGGGATGTTGATACATTGCAAATGTATCTATAATTTTTGGTGTTCCATGCTTGGTTTTATCTACTTTCTTGTGTTTTGTCCACACTTTGGAGTACTTTTCATATGATTTCTTGGACTAACCTATTAACAAGAGTCACAGTGCCAGCTGCCTGTTTTCTGCTGTTTTTGGTTCTAGGAAGTCAGAAAATGAATATTCTCAGAATTGGACAGGACAAAAGCCAAAGTCACTATTTACCGGGAGACACTTGGAGCCAGAATACGAGACGGAGAGGGGCTGGGGCCTAGCCACACCACCTGGCCGCGCGGCCAGGCCTTGCCCGCGCCAGGGGGTGGTCTAGCCGCCCTAGGCACCCCCTCGGCCTCTCCTTCCACCTATATATTGCCTCTGATACGGAAACCCTAAGTACCCAATCAAAATTCCACGAAAGAGTCTGTAGCCGCCATCATCTCCATCCCTAGATCGGGAGGGATCTGAAGCTCTTCCCAGCACCCTTCCGGAGAGGGGAATTCACCCTGGAGGCCTTCTTCATCATCATGCAAGCCGCCGGTGTGATGCGTGAGTAGTTCATCTCTAGACTACGGGTCCATGTAGTAGCTAGATGGCTGGTTCTCCTCCTTTGTGCTTTCATGTCTAGATCTTGTGAGCTCCGTTCATGATCAAGATCATCTATTTGTAATTCTGCATGTTGTATTTGCGGGGATCCGATGGATATTGAGATGCTATTTCAGATTGATTATTGATTCTATCATGTCTTTGTTATTTGTGATCTTGCATGCCTTCCGTTGTTAGTAGCTATCTTGGCCAAGTGGATGCTAGCAACTCCAAGAGTTGGTATTTATGCTCGATAGTGGGTTCATGCCTCTGGTAATCTAGGGAAGTGACAAAAATCTCTAAGGTACTAGATGTGTTGTTGCTACTAGGGAGAAAACAACAATCCTTTGTTTATAGAACAATCGTATTATTTACATTACACGCAATTCGTAATGCAATTATCCATTGCTTGCAACTTAATACTGGAGGGGGTTCGGACGATAACCTGAAGGTAAATTATTAGTCATAGATGCAGTTGGATGGCGGTCTATGTATAATGTTGTAATGCCCAATCAAATCTCAATGGAGTCAAGATGATTAGTATATGCTTGTATGCTTTCTCGATGTTTGTCAATTGCCCCGCTGTAATTTGTTCATCCAGCATGTTATCTATCTTAAGGAGAGCCACCTCTAGTGAAATATGGACCTCGGTCCTTTCTTTTACATACAACCTACAAACGGTTTACTGCTTTGTGTTTACTTTCTACAAACTATTACTTCCTTCCATTCGATACGTTTAATCCTTTGTTTTCAGCAAAACCGGTGAGATTGACAACCTCATCGCAAGTTGGGGACAGAGTTCTGTGGTTCTGTTGTGCGGGTCTCCACGTTGCTGCTGGCACCGGTAGTGCGCCCTGCCAACGTTCAGCTAGCTACACCTTTGGGGTGTTTCCTTGCTCCTACTGGATTGATAACCTTGGTTTCATAACTGAGGGAAACTTACTGTTGTGCTCATCATACCTTCCTCTTGGGGTTCCCCAATGAGCTCGTTAGTACATGAGTCAGCAGTGGAATAGTGGGATGAAGCGGCCCGGACTAACTTTATATGTCCTCGCACATGAGACCGGTTCCACGACTGACATGCAACTAGTTTTGCATAAGCGGCTAGCAGGTGTCTGCCTCTCCTACTATAGTAAATATCTGATTTACAACGATTTGCTAATAACTTAGTTATCATCGTTGTGGTTCCATGTTCGTAGGTAAGACCGGTTCTATCTCTGAAACCCCTAAGCCACGTAAAACTTGCAATGGATAAATTAGAGGCGTCTAGTTTAGATTGTTGCTAGGCTAGTGTCATGATATGGTAATGTTGTAAGTTGATGTAAAGTTGATACGCTTACAACACACCTAACGTGTAAGTTCCATAGACCTTGGCCTTACACACAAAGGAATGATAGAGATCATACCATGATGCACATGATAGTGATCAAATGCATGGACCATATCATTCCACTTTACACATATGATGTTTGCATCTTATATTGCTAGTTTGGTGTTTTAGTAGCATTATAAGAAGATCCCTCATTTACATATCAAGATAAAAATGTGTTCTCCCTTAAGTATGCACCGTTTATGTTTTGCCGCTTCAAGACATCACGTGATGATCGGGTGTACTTGAATCCACGATCATATTTCGGGTGTAAGACAGTTTTACACACGCGAGTACTAAGGTTCTTACTTGGTGAGCCTAGAATGTACAGACATGGCCTCGGAACACAGACCGAAAGGTTAAGCATGAGTCATATAGTTGATATGATGCCCATATTGATGCTCGCCTTTGAAACTACACCGACTCACGTGATGATCGGACTTGGTGTAGTGAATTTGGTTCATGTAATCACCAAAAAGACACGAGGGATGTTGTTTTTGAGTGGGAGTTCATTTATAATTTGGATTAGATGAACTCGATCTATCATAAACTTAGTCTAAATTATGTTGTAGATGGCACCATCTGCTTTTAATTTCAATGTGTTCATGGAGAAAGAGAAACTTGCAACGAATTGTAGCAACTTTACCAACTGGTTTTTAAATTTGAGGATTCTCCTCAATGCTGCACATAAGCTATATGTGCTAGATTGTCCGATAGGTGACATCCTGCAAGTATTGCGTCTCTAGATGAACGCAATGTGTATGACACAAAGCATGATGACTACACTCTTGTAAAATACGCGATCCTTATGTCAATGGAACCTGAACTCCAAAGACACTTTGAACTCAGTGACGTTGATGCTATGGTGAAGGAACTCAAAACTATGTTTGAGAGCCAAATCCAGGCTGAGAGATATAAGATCTCTAGTGAGTTCTTTAGCGTAAACATGAAGGAACACAGCTCTATGAACGATCACATCATGATGAGGATGGGCTATGTTCAACGTCTTAAGACACTAGGACATGGTATCCCTATAGATCTTGCGATGGATAGAGTAGTGCAGTCGCTCCCACCCAGCTACAAAAAGTTTGTACTGAATTACAAGATAAGTGGTGTGATTGGATCGCTCATTGAACTCGCTGCCATATTGTTGGCTACCAAAGTAGACATAAAGAAAAGGCATTATGAGTTGATGGTTGATAAAATCGCCATCTCTAAGGAAAGAGGTGAACCTAAAGGTAATTTCGAGAAGGGTGGCAAATCGTTTGTTGTACCTAAGAAAAACCAAGGTAGGCCCTCATCCTGATTCTGAATGCTTTCATTGCAAAGAGTATGGTCACTAGAAACGGAACTTCCCCAAATATGTGGCTTTAGTAAAGGCCGGCAAGGCAAACAAAGGTATATATGATATACATGTTATTGATGTGTACTTGACTAGTACTCGCAGTAGCACCTATTTATTTGATACTGGATTGGTTGCTAATATATGTAACTCGAATCAGGGGCTACGGAACAAACGACCGCTAGCAAGGGGTGAGGTCAAGATGCGTGTCAGCAATGGATCAAGAGTTGATGTGATCACCGTCAGAACACTGCCTCTCCACCTGCCATCGGGATTAGTTATAAAGTTAAATAATTATTATTTGGTGCCTGCACTAAGCATGAACATTATATCTGGATCGTGTTTGAAGCGAAGTGGTTATTCATTTAAATTCGAAAACAATGGTTGTTCGATTTACATGAATGATATCTTTTATGGTCATGCACCTGTGATGAATGGTTTATTTCGGTTGGATCTCGATGGTAGTGTTACACATATCCATAATGTTGATGCTAAAAGGATTAAACTTGATGATGATATATCATCATATATGTGGCACTATTGTCTAGGTCATATTGGTGTTAAATGCATGAAGAAAGTCCATTTTGATGGACTTTTCGAATCACTTGACTTTGAATCATTTGATACATGTGAGCCATGCCTTATGGGCAAGATGACTAGACCGCAGTTTTCTGATTCAATGGAACAGGCGACAGATTTATTGGAAATCATACATACTGATGTATGTGGTCCAATGAGTGTGTTAGCGCGAGGTGGATATCGTTATTTTGTTACTTTCACAGATGATTTGAGTAGATACGGGTATATCTATTTGACGAAACACAAATCTAAAACCTTTGAAAAGTTCAAGGAATTTCAAAATGAAGTGGAAAATCATCGTAATAGAAAGATCAAATGTCTACAGTCTGACCGTGGAGGTGAGTATCTAAGTTACAAGTTTAGCACACATATGAAAGAGTGTGGAATAGTTTCACAACTCACACCTACCGGAACACCACAGCGTAATGGTGTGTCGGAACATCGTAATCGTACTTTATTAGATATGGTTCGATCTATGATGTCTCTGACTGACTTGCCACTATAATTTTGGGGTTATGCACTAGAAACTGCTGCATTCACATTAAATCGGGCACCATCTAAATCCGTTGAAAAGACACCGTATGAATTGTTGTTTGGAAACAAACCTAAGCTGTCATTTCTTAAAGTTTGGGGTTGCGATGTTTATGTGAAGAAACTTCAACCGAATAAACTCGAACCCAAAGCGGAAAAATGTGTCTTCATAGTATACCCTAAGGAAACTATTGGGTATTCCTTCTATCATAGATCCGAGGGCAATGTTTTTGTTCCCAAGAATGGATCCTTTCTAGAGAAAGAGTTTCTCGCAAAAGGCGTGTGTAGTCGGAAGGTAGAACTCAAAGAGGTTATTGAACCTTCTCTTCATGCAACGGCGAGTAGCGCAGCACCGGAAATTGTTCCGGAGTTGACTTCACCGGATGAAGAAGGAACTAATGATAATGATCATGAAACTCCGAAAGAGGACACTACCGAACCTCGTAGGTCAAGCATGACACATGCAGCTCCTGAACTATACGGAAATCCTATTATGAATTTCATGGTTGATGAAATAGATGACCCGGTGATGTATGAAGAAGTGATGATGATCCCGGATTCTAATAAATGGCTAGAAGCCATGAAATCCAAGATGGAATCCATGTACAAAAACTAGGTTTGGACCTTGGTGGACTTACCTCATGACCGAAAGGCCATTGAGAATGAATGGATTTTCAAAATAAAAATTGATGCTGATGGTAATGTAACCATCTATAAAGCTCGACTTGTCGCAAAGGGGTTTTGACAAATTCAAGGAGTTGACTATGATGACACATTCTCTCCTGTAGCGATGCTAAAGTCGGTTAGGATTATGTTAGCAATTGTTGCTTAATTATTTCGATTATGAGATATTGCAGATGGATGTGAAAGCTGCATTCCTCAATGGTAACATTGAAGAAGATTTGTATAGGATACAACCAAAGGGACAAGGTGTGCAAGCTTCAACCATCCATCTATGGACTGAAGCAAGCATCCCAGAGTTGGAATCTTCGCTTTGATGAGGTGATCAAAGAGTTTGGATTTGTCCAAACTTATGGAGAGGCTTGTATTTACAAGAAAATGAGTGGGAGTAGTGTGGCATTTCTAATATTATATGTGGATGACATATTACTGATTGGAAATGATATAGATCTTTTAAATAGTGTTAAAAGTTATCTAAACAGCAAATTTTCGATGAAGGACCTAGGTGAAGCGTCATACATATTAGGCATAAAGATCTATAGAGATAGATCAAGGCGCCCAATAGGGCTATCACAAAGTATATACCTTGATAAGATTTTAAAGAAGTTTAAAATGGACGGAAGTAAGAAGGGGTTCTTACCAATGTTGCAAGGCAAGACATTGAGTAAGACTCAAAGTCCGGCTACGGCGGAAGAAAGAGAGATAATGGATAAAATCCCCTATGTGTTGGCTATAGGTTCTATAATGTACGTCATTCTATGTACAAGACCAGATGTGGCAAATGTTATTAGTTTAACTAGTAGGTACCAATCTGTCTAGGTTCGGAACACTAGATAGCGTTCAAGAATATCTTAAGTACTTAAGAAGAACTAAGGATATGTTTCTTGTATACGGAGGTAAAGAAGAGTTGGTCGCTAAGTGTTATGTTGACGCTGTCGTGGTATGGAACACGGAAGTACCATCGGGGATGGCTTGAAGGGGACACTCAGGATGCTATCGGTGGCTACTCGCAACGGGTTGGGCATAGATACTGCAAACACAGCGATGTACCCAGGTTCGGAGCCCTCTTGGCGAGGTAAAGCTCCTACTCCTGTAAGGATCTACTACCAAAGGGGGCGAGTGCCCAATACAAGTGCTCCTTGAGCTGTTTCCTTAGCTACTTCTTCTGGTATCTAACTTATGCCTCCTTGGTTCTCCACCTCGAACCCTAGCACTAACCCCCCTTATATACAGGTTGAGGGGGTAGTTTACAAGGTGGGTTCTAGGGTTTACTGTTTGGATTTGGGCCTTACAAAGTGGGCCGGTTGGACAGGGCCAAACGGTAGGCCCTGGTCCAGTCAAGCCTCTAGTACAAGGGAGGACCATGCCTCAGCGTCCAGCACCCCTGCTTTACTCGTCATCCGGCTCTTTATCCGTCAGCTGGTCCTTTATGCGTAAGCCGGAGCTTTCCTCGTCAGCCCTTGCTTTGCTCGTCAGCCTCCAGCTTTGGCGCAGTTGTCCAATAGCACCGGCCAGGCCAGCCAGCATGTCCGGTCAAGGGTGCGCTCAGCGAGGAGCGTCATCCCTACCGTACCATGGCCAGCGGATCCGAGGCGGTCGGCTAGGAGCGGCCTCCCAGCCGGTTCTTCTGGCTACCCGGCTAGACGGGCTAGCTGGGGAAACTTGAATGCAGACCAGGTGGGGATTCCACCCGGCTGTGGTTCCTTGATCTGGGTCCAGACGGCATGTGCTCCTTGGAGCCGGCCGGTTGGTCCCGTCTTGGCCTACCCGGGGGTCATCCCCCCAACACTAGTCCCCGAGCGCGCTAGGACTTGTCCCGTGGAGAAGTTCTCGCGTGCTCATTTGAGATGATTGATGATGCAGATGCTTTGTCGTTTTCATTTGTCTTGTAGTCTTTGTCTCGTAGTGGCTTTAAATTTTGTGTTGTTTTTCCGGCCGGGGTTCACCGGCTATGGAGTCGATAGCCCCACCCACAGGGTGTGAGCAGTGATTGTCTTGACTGGCTGCCGCACCCGGCCAGGAGAGGGATCGCCAATTTGTTGTTGTTGGCGCCCGCGTCAGCCATGCCTGTCGTTTCTGGCGCATGTCGCGTCAGTTTGACTTCTGGGTCTGCCGCTGCAGTTTTTGGTAACCACGCGCACGCCTTCATCATTGCAACTCCTTGGAGATTGTGAGCGTGGTTTGCCTCCCGCAGTAACTTCTGTGGGATCTTCTGCACGCATGGCGCTGGCGCATGCGATCCGCCCCAAACCGTCGTGGGGTAGTGGGTCGGTTGCTTTCCATGTGGTGCAGAGGGAGGGGAACCAGCATGGCTATTTTTCCCCGATAAATACGTGCGCCAAGCAGCAGCGGTTCCTCACTTCATCCCCCTGCGCCTGCCGTCCTTATTCTCCCTCGCGCTCTAGCCTCTCACTACTCCTCTGTGCCACCGTTTCTTGGTCGTCGGCGCCGTTCCTCTTCCTCGACAAAGGGATCCCACGCTTCCATCATGGCCACCTTCCCCGACAAGATGCTGCCCGAAGTCGTCGGCGGTTGGTGCGGCTCGTATGTTATGGAAGAGCTGGTGAAGAAGTACCGGCGAGGGAAGTTCCTGCCGTTGGAGCGGGTGGTGATGCATCGCCTCGTGCTGGAGGGCAAGCAGGTGCCCAACCCCCAGCCTGGCGAGGTTGTCGTCTTCCTCGCCCACTTTGCTCGTGGCCTTGGGCTGCCGCTGAGCCGCTTCGTCCTGGAGCTGCTAGTCACCTTCGATCTGCAGCTCCACCACCTTGGAGCCAGCGCCATGTCGATGTTGTTGTATCATGCGGCCTACTGCGAGGCGTTCCTCGGCGTCTGCCCCGACACCGTGAATTTCTTGAAGTTCTTCTACTTCAAGGTTCAGGTGGTGGGGAAGGGCGGGCCGTTGACGGAGACGGGTTGTTGCGCCATCTACCCGCGGCCATCGGCACCCATACCGCGTCTGGATCTCCCCGACACCGTCAAGCTCTGGTAGCGCTCGTAATTTTACATGCGCAACGCCACTGAGGTGGACTTCATCAAGGTCCCTACCTTCGCCAACGTCCCCTCCAGTCGGAAGGCCTGGAGTGTCCAGCACCTGGGTGCCTAGGGCGACATCGACCGGATGGGCGCTCGGCTGGCGGTCCTGGTGGAGAAGGAGCGTCTCACTGCCCGGGACATTCTGTTGTCCTAGATGGCAAACCGAGTGCTCCCGCTGCAACATAGGTCGCACAAGATGTGCCACCTCTCCGGCCATCTGGACCCCACCCGGGTGTCCTGGCTAGAGGTGCCATACGCCGCCCTCCGCGAGTGGCTCGCCTACATCTCGAAGGAGGCGCTGGAGGAGGACTAGGTGTTCTCCTGCCGGCCATACCACTGCGTCCGGCTTCCACCGAAGGTATGCTTCTCTTCTTCTTCTCTCGGTGTATTTTCCTAAGGGACTTCTGTTTCGTGCCTCTTATCTTCCCTTGTTGAGTAGCTTTTCACGGCACAGCTAGCGGAAGACGGCATGGGGGACAACAAGCTCCCCGATTTCGCCGTGGACTTCAAGCTGGCGAAGGCCCCGCTGGCTGAGCCGGAGCGGTTCCCCATGCGGGCCGATGAGGGCTGCGAGTTCCCACCCGGTGAGAGCCTTTTTTCCTTTTCATTGTCCGCCTTGCCTTTGTTGCGCTCCTAGCCGCGAACTGATGTTTTGCTTGCATTGGAACAGCTACTCATGGCGAGGATGTGGAGCTGGCCAAGGCCGCCGCACCCCGGGGCAGAGGGAAACGCGCCGCCTCTTCCAGCACCGCGCCAGCCGAAGGCAACGCCAAGAGGACCCGCCGCCCCAGACCTGCGGCCGTCATGCCAAGTGTCACCGGGTAGGTGCTTCTGTCCTCCTGGCCCTTGTGTTAATTTGCTCGTACTTGCGTTGTTCAGCCTTGCCTTTTCTGTAGCGAGGCGATGGCCTTCCCCGACTCTGCGACCATCGCCACCGCGTCCGCCCCTCCGCCTACTGTGGAAGGGAGTGTGCCGGCTTCGGCTCCCGAGACTGCGCCGGCTCTAGCCCCCGAGGCAGTAGCTGCTCCACCGGCTGGCGCCGGAGCGGCTGCGACGAAGGTGGTGCCGCTGGGTGCGCCTGCGATGCTTCACCAGGCCGGGGCCATCTCTTGGCTTGCCGAGGGTCTTCTTGGGCGCACCGGCACGACCGTGCCTCCCCCCGGCTTGACGGTGAGCGCTAACTCTAGCACCTACCAGTTGGAGGAGCCGGTGGAGGTGACGCAGTCGGACGCCCCTGTCTAGCCAGCGGGTGGGCCCTCCACGGCCTCGGTGAGTGACGATGACCTCTAGGTCACCGGATGGACGTTGGCTCGGGCTGCGCTGCCGCTGGACACCCTCCTGGCGCTATTGTCAGAGTCGGCGCCCCTGGCCGTTGGCTAGGCCCGCCAGCTGGTGGGGGCGCTGGATGATGGGGATATGCCGAATGGGGTATGCCCAGCAGGATGTTCCAATTGGGCTGAAGGTCTCACTAGTGGGCCTGCAGGACGGCGACTGGAATGCGACTAATGAGAAGGCCTGGCGACTGGAGACTGGAGGCCCAAAAGCATACTCGAAGCCTAGTCGGATTAGGTCAAAGCCTTCGAATCCATATTCTATTCAGTTGTAAACTATAAACCCTAGCAAGGTGCCTCATATATAAACCTCCCTAGGGTATCCTGAGCACTTACGTTCTATCATACACCCCCTCAAGTGACTCGCTGCTTAGACGCCGAGCTCGCCGCCATTGTAACTCGCCATCTATTAATCCAATCTAGCAGGAAGTAGGTCTTTACCCTCCGGGGGTGAACCTGGATAAATCCATGTGCATCTGCCCCCATCTCGCACCGCAGATGGCCGCCAGCTCTCGCCCCCGATTCAATCAATCGCTGCCTACTGCAGCGACTGCCGTGGCCATTTCCACAACAGTGGCGCCCACCGTGGGGCCTAGCCGGACTGGCCTGAGTTCTGCGGTGAGACCCTACTCGTCGATCGATCGGCCGATCGCCACCGGTCGCATGATCGTCATTGGCAGGATCTTACAGATCCTGCCCAGCAGCTACGTGCCGGCGTCACGCCCGATCACCCACAGCACGATAATGCCGGTCGGCTCCATCAACCTCTTCGTCGGCTTCACCGGCGCGGTCGACCCAGCTGCAATGGAGATCGTTGGCGGATTGCCGCCGCATCGCGATCTGCTCTCGGAGGAGCAGGTTCGCTCCATCAGGAGCCTCGTCAGCGAGTACGACTCGGCCACCAGCAACGCGGCCGAGACAAACACCGTCGCGAACGTCGAGGCCCTAAACGACGACGCCGACTGATGGCTCAATGCACGGTGCCCAGAAAAGTGATGGTGCGTGGTTGATGTAGAGCTCGTTGGGAACCCCAAGAGGAAGGTATGATGAGCACAGCAGCAAGTTTCCCTCAGTTATGAAACCAAGGTTTAATCGAACCAGTAGGATCAAGGAAACACCCCAAAGGTGTTACTAGCTGAGCTTTGGCAGGGCGCACTACCGGTGCTAGTAGAAACGTGGAGACCTGCACAAGACAACCACAGAACTTTGTCCCCAACTTACGATGAGGTTGTCAATCTCACCGTGTTTTGCGGAAAACAAAGGATTAAACGTATCGAATGGAAAGAAGTAAAAGTTTGCAGAAAGTAAACACAAAGTAGTAAATAGTTTATAGATTGTATGTAAAAGACAAGGACCAGGATCCATAGTTCACTAGAGGTGGCTCTCCTTAAGATAGATAACATGCTGGGTGAACAAATTACAGCAGGGCAATTGACAAACATCGAGAAAGCAATACATGCATATACTAATCATCTTGACTCCTTTGAGACTTGATTGGGCATTACAACATTATACATAGATCGCCACCCAACTGCATATATGACTAATAATCCACCTTCAGGTTATCATCCGAACCCCCTCCAGTATTAAGTTGCAAGCAACAGATTATTGCTTTACGAACTGCGCGTAAAGTAAACAATATGATTGTTCTATGAACAAAGGATTGTTGTTTTCTCCCTAGTAGCAACAGCACATCTAGTACCTTAGAGATTTCTGCCACTTCCCCAGATTACCAGAGGCATGAACCCACTATCGAGCATAAATACTAACTCTTGGAGTTTCTAGCATCTACTTGGCCAATATAGCTACTAACAACGGAAAGCATGCAAGATCACAAATAAAAAAGACATGATAAAATCAATAATCAATCTGAAATAGCATCTCAATATCCATCGGATCCCCGCAAATACAACATGTAGAATTACAAATAGATGATCTTGATCATGAACGGAGCTCACAAGATCTAAACATGAAAGCACAAAGGAGGAGAACCAGCCATCTAGCTACTACATGGATCCGTAGTCCAAGGATGAACTACTCACGCATCACACCGGAGGCTTGCATGGTGATGAAGAAGGCCTCCAGGGTGAATTCCCCTCTCCGGCAGGGTGCCGGGAAGAGCTTCAGATCCCTCCCGATCTAGGGATGGAGATGACGGCGGCGACAGACTCTTTCGTGGATTTTTGATCGGGTCCTTAGGGTTTTCGTCCCGAGAGCAATATATAGGCGGAGGAGAGGCCGAGGGGGTGCCGGGAGCGGCCACACCACCCCCTGGCGCGGGCCAGGCCTGGCCGCGCGGCCAGGTTGTGCGGTGGCCCCCTGGCCCCTCTCCGTCTCGTATTCTGGCACTTGATGACATCCGGAAAATAGGCACTTTGGCTTTTGTCCCATCCAATTCCGAGAATATTCATTTTCTGACTTTCCTGGAACCAAAAACAGCAGAAAACAGGCAGGTGGCACTGTGGCTCTTATTAATAGGTTAGTCCAAGAAATCATACGAAAAGTACTCCAAAGTTGGAACAAAACACAAGAAAGTGGATAAAACCAAGCATGGAACATCAAAAATTATAGATACATTTGCAATGTATCAACATCCCCAAGCTTAACTCCTGCTCATCCTCGAGTAGGCAAGTGATAAAAAGAAAGAATAATTTTTTAGGTGACATGCACCATCAAAGACTTGATCAAAGTATTTGTAAAACATTCAAAGTTGGGATCATAGTACTTCAATCATAGCATGAAAGACAAAGTTCTAGCAATAAGCAAAGAAACTATGATGCAACATGAAAAGGCACAAACAAAAGATTCATGAATAACAATGCTTTGCAAGACGTTTGTTTGTTTCACATAAAGAAAACATAGCATAATGGTATTCAGCTTGTCCCTCAATAGAGTAGCAAATATAAATGCATAGGACACCTTCAAAGTTCATAAGAGTGACTAGATACAATAGTTTAAATCAAGCAATATCAAAGTATGCAGCAATCAACTAGTCTTGGGACAATGCACATAGAACTAAGAATGGCCACTATGCTCTCAAAGTAGGTGCATAAAGATAGAAGGTGGAGACTCAATATAATGGTGGAAGAAAGGCCTTTATAAAAGGAAGTAGGGATTCAAGTCTCTTAAAGAGCTTCCAAAAATTATGGTACTTATGGCTTTCAGCTCTCATTGCCCCTATCATAAGCATCATTAAGGTGATTAAAGTTAAAGTGACACAACTAAGAGGATATGCTTAACAAGTTATAAACCGAAATCTCATGCCCCTTACTTACGAAGACCGATCCTCATGCTACTCAACTTCAGTCACGAGTAAGCTCTTGTCATTGTAAGTACATGTGTATCATTAAGAACCGCCAACGGGGTACCCCTTGCACATGATACGGGAGCTTTCCCATAATCAAAATGACAAGGCAAGCAGACAATGAGCATCTCAGCGATCTTTTTATTTGCTATTTGCATAGGTTTTTATTGAGGATGCTTCATAGATTGCTCATTATGGTGATGCTGCAAGTTTCCACCATGATTAGGCATGACTTAGGCTAGCGTTCCAGGCGTTTCTCTAACAACAAGTTCCACTTTTATTTCACACCGCTGGGATCCGTAAGCAAAAGAACATGATATCAACGGGGTACAAAGTACAAGTGCAATGTTGAAAGCGTTCCCCATGGTACATGGTTCTGCTAATTTCAACTTATAAAGCGCAAGCATATATGCAACAAAGAAGGACCCAGTGGTTCAAGTTTATTAGAGGCAATAAAGTAAAGTGTGCCATCAAGTTCGTGAGATCTTTAATCACTAGTTTTCTCATAACAAGTTTAATTTGGAAGGTAAACAAAAGCATGAATATACTTGGAATAGCATAAGCTAGTAGGTAGGTATGGTGGATGTCAGGGGGATGATCCCTAGGTACCCCAACCGAATAAGAAACAAGACAGTCGGATCGCGTCCGGCTGACCAGATGCAGCCGGACAGGGCAAGACAGGCCGGCTATCCCCTGGTAGCCGGATCAGCAGGGGGCAGCCGGATACGGCGACGTAGCCGGACTCAATCAATGGGACAGGGCGACGTGTGTATCAGTGCACGCTACGCCCTGTACGGTGACAAGACTGGTAACTACCCGGCCATACCGTAGACTTCGCGTGGGTGACGCAGGAACAGTGGCCGGTGCTGACGACAGGCTCGCACGGTGTCCACTGTGCCTACGACAGCCATACCGCTCATACTCCGATGAGACAAGCCATATCAGACACTGTAGATGACTAGTCGGCTGGGACCCTCCTGTGGGGCCCGCCAGTCGGACTGGCCAGTGAGACCTTTGCCTCTCTGCCTATATAAGGAGAGGCAAGGCCTCAGTAGAAAGGGTTGGTCTTACAGCATTTAAGGCAGTAGCTAGCATATACAGCTCGAGGAGCATTTGTAGTTCGAGTATTCTACATAGTCAGATCCGGCAGGAGTAGGGGCTTTACCTTACCACGAGGGCCCCAAACCTGGGTACTTCTTGCGTCCCGCTACGCCCTCTTGTATCCAATCCCGCCTACGGACGCCGTCGATAGCTTCCCTGCTAGTCCCCACACCTCTATCTAACCTTCTCAGGTACTGCCGTTCCCAATACAACGACAGTTGGCGCCCACCATGGGGCCAGATGGCTTCGACCAGAGTCACGTTCCGCACGGGACCCCACACTTCAGCCGGTGAGCGCGTGGCCTCCGGCCTGGTGCTCATGCTCGGCAAGTTCGACTGCGTCATTGACAATGCCTCCTGCTTCGCCGGAACCTCCTTCCCGGCGAACGGCACCGTCCTGCTATTCAGCGACCTCCCCGTTTACGTCGCCACCATCCCGGAGCGTTTCCCTAGGGAAATCGTGTCTGTCGCGGAGCTGCGTGCTTAGGTGGCAGCGCCTCCGCGGCGTAGAGGTCATGATGGCCAGTTCCAGCTCCCATCCCCGCCAGCCGCGGGAGCGGGGCACGGACGAGGTCGAAACTTCCGCTCCCCCGCAGCCCCGGAACCCGGTGGAGGATGCCATTGATCGGCTCTTGACGCTGGTTAACCTCGGGGATAACCCGGAGGATGCGGAGGCCAACTTCAGCATGGAGAGACAGATCCTCCTCCATGAGGCCATGCAGCTAGCAGCAGCCCGCAAGCAGCTCGAGATCACCCGGCGCGAGTACGACCGCGCGCACGGCCTCACTCCGGCTACCGCGGAGCCGAGTCGGCGTGGCCAGGTACGACGTCGAGGCGGTGAGCTAGGCAGTAGGTTGGAAAAGGACGGGGAACCGGATCCCGTGCCTGCCCTCACACGGCCCACCTACAACACGCCCATCAAGAACTTGCGCGCGGCGCGAGCCGTGGCAGAGGAACTACCCAGCCTGGAGGGCAAGGAGCGAGCCCGCCAGCACGCTCGTGTGCAGGAGCTCCTCCGCGTCGCGGACGAGCAGGCCGGTGCTAACTGGTAGATGCAGGAAGACCTTAGCTACTCCAGGGGGAGCAGGCTACCAGCCAACAGAAGGGGCGTGCCACGCGACACCCAGCAGGCATCCTCCCCTCAACCGCCCAGGGTTCGCAGCAGGCGTCGCAGCTCTGGCAACAGGGGCCAGCCGCGCCAAGAGCAGACAGTGAACAGCAACCCGCCACCTCCACCTCCGCCAGCCGGAGCGCCCAGACCAGCCGGTTCCCGTCTCTCGAGCCGGGTGGGAGCGGCCAACCCGGATTGTCCGGATGGCCGCGACCGCATCGAGCTCCTCGCTCAAGCGCGCGTCACGGAGGAGGAAGATTCTACCGGTCCGGTTTGTTTCGGACCCCGCATCCGGAACGAGCCGTTTCCAGATAAATTCTCCCTGCCCAGGGACACCCCCAAGTACGACAGCAGCATGAAGCCGGAAGACTGGTTGACCGACTATGCTATGGCAGTCGGCATCGCCCACGGGAACAAGCGCACAGCCGTGCGCTACGTCCCCCTCATGCTAACCGGGTCGGCGAGGACATGGCTCAATAGCCTCGCGCCCAACAGCATCAACGCCTGGCCTGACTTCGAGAAGGTGTTCGTCCGCAACTTCAACGGCACGTACAAGCGCCCAGGACGCCCGCGCGACCTGGCCTTGTGCATCCAGGGCGACCACGAGACCGACCGCGAGTACCTCGCCAAGTGGACGGAGCTGCGCAACACCTGCGAGGGCATCCTGGAGAGCCAAGCCATCAGTTTCTTCATCGAGGGTTGCCGAGAGGGCACCATGCTTCACCACCGGCTACTGTGTGACGAGCCGAAAACCATGGCGGAGCTCATGACGGTTGCGGACCAGTACGCCATGGCGGATGCCGCCATGAAGAAGCCCCTCCGAGTAAATGCGGACGGACGTCCGACTCCCACGGAGCCGGCTCGCGACCGACCCAGCAATCCGGCTGGAGAAGCTGGATCCTCCAGGCGCCACGGCAACAACAACCGGTTCCATGGGGACCGCCAGGCCGGACAGGAAAAGCCTCGCTACCACACGCGGCAGGTCAACGCTGTGGAGGGCGCGCCCGACGCGCCGGCTAATGAGACAAGGAGGCAGAAGCCATGGCTCACCTTCGACCAGATGTTCGATGGCCCGTGCAAGTGGCATAGCGGTCCCTTCAAGCCGGCTACGCACACCACCCGGAACTGCAGCTGGACCCGCCAGCTAAAGGACCAAAGCAACCAGCCTCGTCCCCTGCCTCCCCCACCGGGTGGACCTCCACCACCGGCCAGGGGAGCCGGCAATGATGGTAACGGTGGCAACGGCGGCAACAATAACAACGGCTACCCCCAGCTGCATGCTGCCTACCACATCTTCGAGACGGAGCAGGACGACAAGCACAGCCGTAGGCGACGCTCTAAGGAGGTCAATACCATCGCCTCTCCGGTCCCCCAGTACCTGAGCTGGTTGGAAACCCCCATCACCTGGAGCCGGGCGGATCAGCCTGAGCATCTACCAACTCTCGGGGGCTACGCCATGGTGCTCGACCCCCTCATCATCTCCAACGCGTGCACCTGCCGATTCTCGTGCGTCCTCATCGACGGAGGCAGCAGCCTCAACCTCCT
Source organism: Avena eriantha (assembly GCA_910589775.1). Classification (NCBI taxonomy): domain Eukaryota; kingdom Viridiplantae; phylum Streptophyta; class Magnoliopsida; order Poales; family Poaceae; genus Avena; species Avena eriantha. The sequence continues at coordinate 392,397,507 of OU342740.1, read as the reverse complement.
CTACCAGTACTCAGTGGAGAAGCTGGGCATTAGCGAAAGCGACCTGCGCCCGACTACCATGATGTTCCACAGCGTACTGCCGGGGCCAGCCTGCGCCCCGCTGGGGAAGATCCAGCTGGACGTCATCTTCGGGACCGAGGAGAACTTCTGCCGCCAACCAATCTGGTTCGAGGTGGTAAATCTGACAAGCTCCTACCACGCTCTCCTCGGGCGCCCTGCCCTCGCCAAATTCATGGCCATCCCCCACTACGCCTACCTCAAGACGAAGATGCCAGGACCCCACGGCGTGATCACCATCGCTGGCTGCTTCAGGCGGTCGATGGAGTGCGCTTCAGCCGGTTCCAAACTGGCAGAGGCCCTCATCATAGCCGAGGAGAAGCGCGTGATCATGCGCAATGTGGCCATGGCCCAGCAGGACATTCCGGCTAGCAGCAAACCGGCTGGAGAAGGAGCCTTCCAGCCGGCAAAGGAGACGAAGCGGATCCTGCTCGTCCCCTCCGATCCGACCAAGTTCGTCACCATTGGCGCCGGCTTGGACAGCAAGTAGGAAGGCGCGCTCGTCGACTTCCTCCGTGAGAATCGGGACATCTTCGCGTGGTCCCCCAAGGACATGAGGGTGTGCCGAGGGAGTTCGCCGAGCACTCACTTCACGTGCGTCTAGATGCCAAGCCGGTCAATCAACCTCTGAGCCGGTTCGCAGAGGAGAAGAGAAAGATAATCGGTGACGAGATCACCCGGCTCCTTGCAGCCGGGTTCATCATGGAAGTGTACCACCCGGACTGGTTGGCGAACCCAGTCCTGGTGCTGAAGAAGAACAAGACCTGGCGCATGTGTATCGACTACACCAGCCTGAACAAGGTGTGCCCGAAAGACCCCTTCACCTTGCCCTGTATCGATCAAGTCATCGATTCCACGACCGGCTGTGATTTGTTGTCTTTTTTAGATTGTTATTCTGGGTACAATCAGATCCGGCTAAACCCGGCTGATCAGATTAAGACATCATTTATCACCCCCTATGGGGCTTTCTGCTATGTAACCATGCCTTTCGGCCTAAAGAACGCAGGCGCCACCTATCAGCGATGTATGCAGAAATGCTTGCACTCGCAGTAGGCCGAAACGTGCACGCTTACGTGGATGACGTGGTCATCAAGACCAAAGAGAAGTGCACCCTCCTCAAGGATCTGGGAGAAATGTTTGGCAACCTCCGCCAGTACCAAATGAAGCTGAACCCAGAGAAGTGCGTCTTCGGAGTACCGTCTGGCCAGCTACTCGGTTTCCTTGTTTCACAGCGAGGTATCGAGGCGAATCCGGAGAAGATCATGGCCATCGAGAGGATGCAGCTGCCCAGGAACCTGCTTGGAGTCCAGAAGTTCACCGGATGCCTGGCTTCCCTCAGTCGCTTCGTCAGCCGGCTGGGGAAGAAGGCACTCCCGTTGTACCAGCTGATGAAGAAGACGGACAAGTTCTCCTGGACTTCGCAAGCCGACACCGTGTTTCACGACCTCAAGCGCATGCTATCCACAGCACCGGTTCTAGCCACCCCGGCTAGTAAGGAACCAATGTTGCTCTATATAGCAACCATCAGCCGGGTCGTCAGCGTTGTCCTGGTGGTGGAGCGCCCCGAGGAAGGCAAGGCTTAGCCGGTTCAGAGACCCGTCTACTACCTCAGCGAGGTTCTCTCCCTCTCCAAGCAGAACTACCCCCACTACCAGAAGATGTGCTACGGTGTGTACCTGGCATGCAAGAAGCTCAAGCACTACTTCCAGGAGCACCCGATTAAGGTCGTGTGCACTGCACCCCTTTCAGAAATCATCGGCAACAAGGACGCCACCGGCCAAGTCGCCAAGTGGGCCATCGAGCTCGCCGCCTACTCCATCCAGTACGAGCCCGGGCTCACGATCAAGTCGCAGGCGTTAGCGGACTTCCTCGTCGACTGGGCCGAGACCCAGTATCTCCCACCGGTTCCGGATTCGGACCATTGGCGGATGCACTTCGACAGGTCGAAGATGCTCGGGGGCTTGGGAGCCGTCATCGTGCTCACCTCGCCCAAAGGAGACCGGCTGGAGTATGTGTTGCAGATCCACTTCAAAGCCTCCAACAACGTAGCTGAATACGAGGCACTGGCGCACGGGCTCCGGCTGGCCAAGGAGATCGGTGTCAACCGGATCCTGTTCTTCGGTGATTCAGACTTGGTGGTGCAGCAGGTATCCGGAGAATGGGATGCCAGAGACGCAAACATGGCTCTCTACCGGTTCCACATCCAGAAGCTCAGCGCCTCCTTCGATGGGTGCGAATTTCACCACATCCCCCGTGTCAACAACGAGGCAGCCAATGGGCTCTCCAAGATCGGCTCCACCAGGCAGGCCATCCCACCAGGGGTCTCCTTGGAGCACCTACGCAAGCCATCCATCAACCCGTCGCCAGAATCGGATTCCATCGTCTGGGCAGGAACCGTTCCAGCTGACGGAACGGCGGAAGCGGAGCCGGCAGAACCGCCAAAGAAGAAGACCCGCACCAATTCCGGCCAGGCAGTGCCTTCCGGCTCGCAAGACCCGGGGGCTGTCGGCTCGCCTAGCGGCTCGGGGGCTGCCGTCCTGGGTACGCCACCCGGACAACCCCCCGACACCCGCCAACCGGAGGACAAGAGCGTCCTCGTCATCCGGGAAGTGCCATCCTGGGCACAGCCCTTCATGAGCTACATCGCCGATGGAGAACTTCTGGACGACGAGGTGGAGGCCAGGCAAATCCAGCGCCGCGCGCACACATACACCATCATAAACGGCGAGCTGTACAAGCGCAGTGTATCCGGTATCTTCCAAAGATGTGTTGATGTGGACACGGGCTACCGGCTACTCAAAGATATCCACCAGGGCGAGTGCGGGCACCATGCTTCGTCAAGGGCGATAGTCGCCAAGGCATTCCGCCATGGTTTCTATTGGCCCACCGCCCTCGAGGACGCTGAGCAGCTGGTCCGCGCATGCAACGGGTGCCAGCTCTTCGGGCAGCTCAGGCACATGCCAGCTTCGGTACTCAAGACCATACCGATCACCTGGCCTTTCGCGGTTTGGGGCCTTGACATGGTCGGTCCCTTCAAGCGAGCCCGCGCGGGCATGACCCACCTGCTGGTGGCGGTGGACAAGTTCACGAAGTGGATCGAGGCCAAGCCTATCCGGAAGCTAGACGGGGCGACGGTTGTTACCTTCTTCACCGACATCAGCGACCATTTTGGCTACCCCAACAGCATCATCACCGACAACAGCACGAACTTCGCCAAGGGGGCCTTCGCCCGGTTCTACAGCAACAAAGGCATCCGACTGGACCTCGCCTCCATCGCGCACCCGCAATCCAACGGGCAAGTCGAAAGAGCAAACGGCTTGGTGCTAGCCGGCATCAAGCCTCGTCTCATCGAGCCATTGGAGCGTTCACCTGGATGCTGGATCGAAGAACTGCCGGCTGTGCTGTGGAGCCTCCGCACCACGCGGAATAGGTCAACCGGCTACACGCCATTCTTCCTGGTCTACGGATCGGAAGCTGTCCTCTCCGCCGACATGGAGTTCGACTCCCCTCGCAAGCTCCTCTACAACGAAAAAGCCAAGCAGGAGGCGTGGGAGGACGGAGTGGACCTCCTGGAGGAGGCCCGCGAGCTGGCCTCGTCCAGATCAGCCCTGTACCAGCAGCGACTACATCGCTACCATTCAAGCCGGATCTGCCCAGTCGCATTCCGCGAGGACGACCTGGTTCTCCGGCTGGTGCAAGACACGAAGGGCATGCACAAGCTATCGCCACCCTGGGAGGGCCCCTTCATCATCAGCCAGGCGCTGCCCAACGACTCCTACTACCTCATCGACGCGCAGCACCCACGCACGAAGAAGATGGACAAATCAGACGAGGAAACCGAGCATCCCTGGAACGCGGCCCTGCTGTGCCCGTTTTACACCTAGTCGCCAGGCAGTGTATGTATCCCGAAAACCCTATGAATGAAAATGCGGACCCCCACGAAAATCTCGGGGGCTCCTTGCTAGAAATGTGTATGCATCTGTTTTCCGGTTCTAATTTTCTGGCTCCGGCAACCCCTACCCGGGGGCTCGCCGGCTGGCCCGGCCTGCTAAGTCAACAAACCGGCTGAGTAGTGTGTGACGATGTCAGAGGCCCACTCTTCGTCTCAGCTACAGACCGCAACCCGGCTGTCTGGCTAGCAAGAGCAAAAGCCCGAGGCATCCCACACGAAAAACAGGGAGGAGACGCGACAGATCGGGTGTCCCGGCCCTGCAACTAGCTCGAACCAATCCAGCTGCTAAGCCATTAGTACCGTGTGCAATGTACTGTCAGCTCCCTTTAATTCCGGCTGCAGACCGCAACCCGGCTGCCCGGCAAGGACGCAGCGAAAACAGCAGAGTGCACGGAAAAGCGACTAAGTGTCTAGAAAGGGACAAGTCAGTTTTCAAAAAAACAAGCCGTTTCCGGCTACAATTTGGCAGACTAACCTACTAACCTATGTGGACATGTGTGTATGCGTATGTACGTTTTGTACGACTACCTAGAGTCGAAATTTAGGAGAAGGAAAGAAGATTCGAAGTCCTTGCCTTCATCAAGCGCTCCGAATCTCGGGGGCTACACCCACTGGGTGCGCTCGCGCGCCCCCAGTGGAATCTTGTGGTTCCCGACCGGCTAAAGGCGTTTAGCCTGCCGACCGGAGCCCAGGTGAGGGCAAGGGTAGGAGCAAGAAAATACAAGGAAGATTCGAAGCACCTGGCTACGCTAGCTACTCCGAATCTCGGGGGCTACACCCAGTGGGTGCGCTCGCGCGCCCCCACTGGAATGTTAGTTCCCCCGGCTGAAGGTGTTCAGCCAGCAAAATCAATCGACTGAGATGAGTCTAGTCGGATAAAGATAGAAGAATTGGGAAAGAAGGAAGATTCGAAGCACCTGGCTACACCAGCTACTGCGAATCTCGGGGGCTACACCCAGTGGGTGCGCTCACGCGCCCCCACTGGAGGTGCAGTTCCCCCGGCTAAAAGTGTGTAGCCGGGCGAAGTAAGCCGGATAAAGTTAACCGGCGAAGTATTGAAAGAAAATTCAAAGCACACAAGTTGAAGGAAATCCAAGCAAGGTCAGTATTAACAAACAAAAGAGAGACGAAGCTCCCATAAGTTACCCAGCACAAACAGACAAGGTTCATAAGTATGTAACACAAGACAGATACACCCGGCATCCCGGGGTGATAACTAAGCGGCAGGACCCTTGCCGTGGGGGAGTTCTTGGCCGGCAGAAGCTTCGGGCGGCGGTGGAGGCGCGGAGCTTGACCCGGTTCCGGCGCTGGCAGGCGGCGGCATCGGGACCTCCACATCAGGAGTACCGACGGACTCTGAGTCGGTGAGCACCTCGTCGGGATCCACGTAATCGGCGATCTTGATGGCAGATCCGCGGAGCTCTGGATGGGCCTAGTGGATGGCGGCAAGATCGGCTCCGGCATGGAAGCCATCGTCGATTTTCTCGACGCGGGCGTCCTTGTACCAGGAGAGCATGAGGGCTAGATCCATCTCCGCTCCGGCCCGCACCGCCAAGTCTCGCAGCCGGTCCACCGCAGCCGGCACCTCCCCCACCTTCGCAGCTAGCTGCGCCATCGTCTCAGGAGCCGGAGCCTCCAGCCAGACGGAGGAGAAGACGTCCCGCGCCACCTGAAGAAGCTTGGCTGATTCCTCGCCAAGGAGAACGATGAGCTCCTGGGACGTCGGCTGCGCTCCCGGCCAGTTCTCCTACAGCCGGTTGTAGGCCAGCAGGTCTATGCCGGGGTAAAAGGCTGTCAGAAAAGAGAAGTCAGATCCGGCTACCGGATCCGGAAAGAAAGAAAGACGGGAAAAGGACTCACCCTTGGCAGTATGGCCGACCTGCATCAGCTCCTCCACCAACGCCTTCTCCTTGGTCGCTAGCCGTTTGATCTCCTTCTCTTGGTCCTTGTTCTAGGCCTCGAGAAGGGAGAAGGCTTCGGTCTGGCTAGCGAGCGAGGCGTCGCGCTCCTTGATGGTGGCCTCTAGACCGTCCACCCTCGCGTGCCAATCCTTGTTCTGCAGCCGCAGAGTAGAATTGGACTTTCTCAGCCGGTCGTTCGCTTTCTTCAAGCGATCGATCTCGCGCTGAGCACACACGAGGATGGCTGCAACAAAACCGGCTATTAGTACCCCCCAAAAAAAGGGGGCCAAGCTGGGTGAAGCAAACTTACTCTAGGAAGTTCCGTTGGCGGCAGCAAGCTTCTGCTCCAACGTCCGGTTCCCGTCGGTTGTGGCCTCCAGCAGCCGGATCTCCTTCACCGCCAGCTCAAGCGTGGCAGCGAGGTCCGACAGCGAGGCGGCGGAGGAAGCATCGTCGTCCACGGCGTTGACGGCCAAGGACTCCTTCGCCGCGACGACCGTCGTCTGCCATTCCTCCCCAGGCTCCTCGTCGGAGTTGTTGTAGCCAACGATGACGAGCTCCTTGCCAGCAGCCCCCCACGCGCCCGCGGAGGAGCCTCCCGGCTGGGAGGACCCCGCTTCCGGCTGGGGGACTTCCGGCTGGGTGGCGGCAGTCGGCTCAGCCCGAGGGGGAGGTGAAGGCTGCGCCTCAGAAGAAGGAGGGCCGCTGGTCGGCGCAGTCGGGGCACGGGGCAGCGACCCGGCTGGCGCGCGTGCCAGGCTCGCGGATCTGAAGGAAACCAGTGTGCTAAAGAGAAAAAGGAGAAGGCAAAGGCAAAACAAAACAAAGTCAGAAAAAGAAGAGAAAGGGCAAATAGGCAGAAGGCGCCGAAAGAAAACGTGGAGGGGGGAAGCAGCATACCCCGGCACAACCGGGGGCGGCCCTTTCTTCCGGCCGAGACAGCTTGGCGGCAGGGCGCCGGACCGGCTCCTCTTGGGCGCCGGCTCCTCCGTTGCAGGGCGGCGGGAGCCGGAACGGCTGGAGTCGCTCCCACCCGCTTCCCCGTCCGTCGCGGAGCGCGTCGCCGGTTCCGTGGTCGGCGCGGCCTCCTCCTCGTGCACCTCCGCATGTGGGTCGGCGGCCGGCTCGTCATTCCGTCTGGGGAAGCCATCGCCGTCCCCATCCGATTCCTCGCCGGACCGCCGAGCGCGCGGCTCGGGCAGGTCGGGCATGAATTCCTCGAGGGGAGCCGCGCCCTCCTCACGGATGATGCAAGGGAACATCTGCCGAACACAAGAGATCAGCCAAATGAAAACAAAGAACAAGTACAAGAAAATACCAAAAGAGCATCCGGTTAGAAGAGCTTACCTGGGGCGCGCGGTTCTCCCAAGTATAGGGCGCCAGGCTGAACTTCCAGTTCTCCGGCAGCCGTTCCTTGGTGATCGTCCACACCCACTCCTTCAGGTTGTGGTAGTGGGGATCGCGGCGCGACAGTGGGGTCGGGTCCAGCCGGCCGGAGTAGTAGCACATCTTGTGCGCTCGCTGCTGCAACGGCATCATCAGCCGGGACATCCAGCTGAGAGTGACGTCCAGGCCGGTCAGTCGGCAGTGGACGAGCGAGCGCATGCGCTTCAGCAGCTCATCCGTCTCCGCCTTGTCGCCGTGGAACTTCAAGTCCCAGTTCTGCCGGCTGGACTCGACGTCCTGGAAGGCCAGCAGATTGATCCGGTCGACGTTGGTGAGGTTCTTCACGTAGAAGTACGAATGCTGCCACAGTCGTACCGTATCGTGAAGAAGGAATTTGGGGTAGCCGATCTGCGAGCGGGAGTAGATGGAGGCGCCGCCGCAGACGACTAGTGGCCCCTGAGTGAATTGCACCTGCGGCCGGACTCGGAAGAGCCAACAGAAGAGCCCGAGATCCGGCTGGATCCTGAGGTAGCTCTCGCAGAAATCTACGAAGTGCGCCAACGTTCCGATTGCGTTGGCGCCGAGGTGGTGGAGGCAAAGATCGAAGAAAGCAAGGAAGGTCAAGAGGAACGGGTTCACCGGAAGGGCGAACCCGCGTGCCAGGTGGGAAAGGAAAATGACGCGCTCTCCCTCCGCCGGATGCGGCGACACCTCCCCGGCCGGCGCCAGCCGCACCGCCACCTCCTCCGCCGGTGGGAATACGCGGGTGGCGCGGTACTTCGCGATTTGGTCCTCGGTGATGGCAGAGCCGCACCAGGCTCCGCGGTTGGCGGCCATTTCCGGTTGACGAGGGGGAGCGGCGATGGAAGATTGACGGTGGCCCGTAGCGTCGACGACGGCGAGCGGGCAGCGCAAAGGGCAAGGGCGCCGGAGCAGAAGCAGCGAGAGAGAAGGAAACTGCAGCAGGGGAGCGAAGGAAAGAAATTGCCTCCCCCGCGGCGTCCCTTTAAAGGACCAGAAGGGCAACCGTCGACGGGGCACGTGGCGCGCATCCGGGCAACCCACACCCCAACCGCCGCCTAGATCCCGTGTGCCAGAGCAGGATGCGCAGAAGATCCTGGAGCGAGAACCGAAGCGCCGGACAGCAGTTTCCCGAGGCGACGTGTGACAGGACGTTACGCTGCCCGCCGCAGGGTAATGATGGCGTGTGCGCGTGTGGCCGGTGTTAGCACTAACGTCACGGGTAGCGCAACCGCCAAGCTCAGCCGGACACAAATTCAAAAGCAAGAGGAAGCGCGCGCACATTTCGCCTGAGGGCGGAATCCACACGTGCTCGGGGGCTAGTGTCAGGGGGATGGTCCCCAGGTACCCCAACCGAATAAGAAACAAGACAGTCGGATCGCGTCCGGCTGACTAGATGCAGCCGGACAGGGCAAGACAGGCCGGCTATCCCCTGGTAGCCGGATCAGCAGGAGGCAGCCAGATACAGCGACGTAGCCGGACTCAATAAATGGGACAGGGCGACGTGTGTATCAGTGCACGGTACGCCCTGTACGGTGACAAGACTGGAAACTACCCGGCCATACCGAAGACTTTGTGTGGGTGACGCAGGAACAGTGGCCGGTGCTGACGACAGGCTCGCACGGCGTCCACTGTGCCTACGACAGCCATACCGCTCATACTCCGATGAGACAAGCCATATCGGACACTGTAGATGACTAGTCGGCTGGGACCCGCCTGTGGGGCCCGCCAGTCGGACTGGCCAGTGAGACCTTTGCCTCTCTGCCTATATAAGGAGAGGCAAGGCCTCAGTAGAAAGGGTAGGTCTTACAGCATTTAAGGCAGTAGCTAGCGTATACAGCTCGAGGAGCATTTGTAGTTCGAGTATTCCACATAGTCAGATCCGGCAGGAGTAGGGGCTTTACCTCACCACGAGGGCCCCGAACTTGGGTACTTCTTGCGTCCCGCTACGCCCGCTTGTATCCAATCCCGCCTGCGGACACCGTCGATAGCTTCACTGCTAGTCCCCACAGCTCTATCTAACCTTCTGAGGTACTGCTGTTCCCAATACAACGACAGTGGACTCTTTGGAATAACTTGGTTTAGGGAGTTGGATGCATGAGTGGAACTCATACTTTGTTGTGGAGGCTAGCAAAAGAATAGGAGCGACAAACTAAGAGAGCAATAATGGCCATAATCATGCAGAGCGACAAAACATCATTGATCAAAGCATAAAGTGATACTACAAGTTGAAAACTAAAGGATCATAAAGGCTATGGTGACTTGAGATAGTCATAACATGGTGTGAGTATGTGCCAATTCAACCCAAATAAAGCATCAAAGGAGAATACCACTATACTATGCTTTAATATGTTAAAACAACGCATGATTCATCCAAGGCACATTAAGCAATCTCAATTGTTTATAACAAGTCATGCTACTACAAAGAATACTAAGTATAAAGCCAAAACAATATCAAGCATGGCATGACAAAGCATAGGCCACAGTCAAAAACGAGCTCTTTTTACCACAAAAGCATGAACTTTCCAACTCTTTTCCAAACCAAACCAAACTATTTGCAAACCAATGTATGAAAGAGGGGGTCCAACCAATTTATTCAGAAAACTAAGAAAACAAAAGCAAAATAAAACCAAAACGAAAACGAAAAAGAAGAGGCTCCAGGAAAAACACAACTGTGCATGAAACAATAAAAATGAAGCGTTTGGAAGAAACCTGGGATTTTTATTGACGAAGAAGGGATGCCTTGGGCATCCCCAAGCTTTGACGCTTGTACTTCTTGGATATTTCTTGGGGTGACATGCGTGGCATCCCCAAGCTTGAGCTTTAGTCCATTCTTCATCTCATTACTCATTCCTTCCATACACCTGAAATTTTTCCTTCATACAAAACTTCACACAATATTTATTATCAACATTAGTGCACTCAAGATAAATAAGTCTTAAGGTTCAGTTCTAACACCAAATAAACTTCCATTAGAACACTAGCTACTGTAGCACATCCCTCAAAAAGCTCAATTCCCCAAAAGAACTCAAAAAGGAACCAACAAGAAGCAAATGCAGAAAATGGCAGAAATCTGTCAAAACAGACCAGCAGGTAAAGACAAATTTTTTCGAAGACCTTCTGTTGCTCAAATCAAAAAGTGTTGAACTAACGAAAGTTATATAACAACATGGGTCAGAAGTACAAAAAATTACAGCTCAAAAATACGTTCAGAGATTTCACACGAATTTTTACGGTGAAGCACAGAAATCTGTTTCGGGACAGCAACTTTCCCAATCATTACTTCTCTCTCATTAGAGGTTACTCTTGGCACAAAAAGCAAATAAAAAGGATAAGGAGAGGTTATTACAGAGGTCATAACTTACAAGACTCATCTAAAACTTTTAGGTTATCTCCCAATAAGTACTTTTCTTTAACGCCTTTAAGTTAGGCATAAGAAGCAAAGAAAGAATCAAGTGTTCTCAAATGAAGAAGCATTAAGATTAATACCAGAAATATCTTCAACAAGGCAAGGTATATCATCCAAATAAGTTCTAGAGGATCCTCTCTCAATGCTCTTAGGTTCAGTAGTCTCATCAAAAGGGTTTGCAGGAACAATCCAATCAAGATTCTTTTCTATGGCATCATGTATTGCTCTTAGTTTAAAGGGTGTTGGTATCTTAGGTTCCTCCCCATTAGGTTCGGTTTTGTTCATCTTTTCTCGTGTACCAACAACATCTACACATGAGCCTAGCATATTGAAACGTTCAAAGACTTTCCTAGCTTCCTTGGAAACATCATAGAACTCTTTAAACAAAGTTTCTAAAATGAAATCCCTCTTTTCATGATCCTCAATTTTTTTAAGCTTAAGAAACATTACTTGCATTAAGGGGTTGAGGTTAACAAACCTAGCTTCTAACATGTGAATTAAAAAAGCTGCAGCAATCTCATAGTTTGGAGCAAGTTCTACAAGGGATCTATCCTTAGTATCTTCATGCTTACTAACATGATTAGAGAATTCTTTAATGTTATCTTTCCCAATTATAGAACCACTACCAATTGGAAGGTCTTTCAGGGTGAATGTAGGGATCAACATGGTGAGCTAAGGAAGAGGTGACAACTAAAGGAGACTTGATTTTTTTGTGTTTTTGAATAAGAAAGCAAACAAGTAAAACTAATTTTTTTTGTGTTTTTGAATAACAAAACAAGCAAACAAAGCAAAACAAAAACAACAAAGTAAAGAGATTGGTTATGAGGGACTCCCCTTGTGAAGATGTCTTTGACTCCCCGCCAACGGCGCCAGAAAAATGCTTGATGGCTCAATGCACGGCGCCCAGAAAAGTGATGGTGCGTGGTTGATGTAGAGCTCGTTGGGAACCCCAAGAGGAAGGTATGATCAGCATAGCAGCAAGTTTCCCTCAGTTATGAAACCAAGGTTTAATCGAACCAGTAGGAGCAAGGAAACACCCCAAAGGTGTTACTAGCTAAGCTTTGGCAGGGCGCACTACCGGTGCTAGTAGCAACGTGGAGACCTGCACAACACAACCACAGAACTTTGTCCCCAACTTGCGATGAGGTTATCAATCTCACCGTGCTTTGCGGAAAACAAAGGATTAAGCGTATCGAATGGAAAGAAGTAAAAGTTTGCAGAAAGTAAACACTAAGTAGTAAACAGTTTATAGATTGTATGTAAAAGACAAGGACCGGGATCCATAGTTCAATAGAGGTGGCTCTCCCTAAGATAGATAACATGCTGGGTGAACAAATTATAGCGGGGCAATTGACAAACATCGAGAAAGCAATACATGCATATACTAATCATCTTGAATCCTTTGAAACTTGATTGGGCATTACAACATTATACATAGACCACCATCCAACTGCATCTATGACTAATAATCCACCTTCAGGTTATCATACGAACCCCCTCTAATATTAAGTTGCAAGCAACAGATTATTGCTTTACGAACTACGTGTAAAGTAAACAATACGATTGTTCTATGAACAAAGGATTGTTGTTTTCTCCCTAGTAGCAACAGCACATCTAGTACCTTAGAGATTTCTATCACTTCCCCAGATTACCAGAGGCATGAACCCACTATCGAGCATAAATACTAACTCTTGGAGTTGCTAGCATCTACTTAGCCAAGATAGCTACTAACAACGGAAAGCATGCAAGATCACAAATAACAAAGACATGATAGAATCAATAATAAATCTGAAATAGCATCTCAATATCCGTCGGATCCCCGCAAACACAACATGTAGAATTACAAATAGATGATCTTGATCATGAACGGAGCTCACAGGATCTAAACATGAAAGCACAAAGGAGGAGAACCAGCCATCTAGCTACTACATGGTTCCGTAGTCCAAGGATGAACTACTCACGCATCACACCGGAGGCTTGCATGGTGATGAAGAAGGCCTCTAGGGTGAATTCCCCTCTCCGGCAAGGTGCCAGGAAAAGCTTCAGATCCCTCCCGGTCTAGGGATGGAGATGACGACGGCTATAGACTCTTTCGTGGATTTTTGATCGGGTCCTTAGGGTTTTCGTCCCAAGAGCAATATATAGGCGGAAGGAGAGGCCGAGGGGGTGCCGGGAGCGGCCACACCACCCCCTGGCGTGGGCCAGGCCTGGCCGCGCGGCCAGGTGGTGTGGTGGCCCCCTGGCCCCTCTCCGTCTCGTATTCTGGCACTTGATGACATCCGGAAAAATAGGCACTTTGGCTTTTGTCCCGTCCAATTCCGAGAGTATTCATTTTTTGATTTTCCTAGAACCAAAAACAGCAGAAAATAGGCAGCTGGCACTGTGGCTCTTGTTAATAGGTTAGTCCAAGAAATCATATGAAAAGTACTCCAAAGTTGGAACAAAACACAAGAAAGTGGATAAAACAAAGCATGGAACATCAAAAATTATAGATACATTTGCAATGTATCACCAACTCCGCGACCCCAGCCTCGGTCGACGGATCTATCACCGCATCATCACGAGAGGACTCCATCACGCGGGTCTCCAACCCTGAGGATTTCGAGGACTCCTCCATCCTTGGGATCTTTGATTCCAATTCCGTCTCGGAGTCGTTTAGTACTTCCGCGCCAGATCCAATCGCTTCAACACGATCTACATGGCGAGCAGCACGGCCACCCCGCCAGATCCGTTCTCCACACCGATCCTGCCGACCGCCACGGCCACGGAGGTGGAGGAGGTCCGCCTGCGACTCGCGGAAGCGCAACACAATGAGCTCGCCGAGCGCGAGAGATACTGCCTCGAGCGGGAAACGGCGCGGGAGCTATCGCTCTATCACCAGCGCCGCATCAGGACCCGCCTGAACTCCAACATCCAGGGCCATGCCTTCAACTTCAACGATGAGAGCGACCCTGCACGCGTGGCCGAGCACGAGTACTGCGAGAACGCACCACCAGGAGGAAGCAACCGACCACCACCCGGTGCACCGGCGACCGGAGCCCCTCCACCACCCATTGGCCATGCGCCCCCACCGGACCAGCCGCGGATCATCATCTCGCCACAGGCCCGCGACGCTAATGGACTCCCGCTATACTCCACCCCGATGGACAACGTCGTCGCGGTCGACACCGCGGTCGCCAATCTCGACGTTCAAGGAGAAGGCGCGGTGCAGATCCAGTACGCCAAGGCCCTACTCGCCAGGGCTATCAAGCAACAAGCCGCAGGAGTTGACCCGCGGGGCCGGATGTATTCCCGCTCCTCAGCAAGCAGGGTAGCCTCAAGCGGCCACCCCACCATCGCCAACGCTGTGACATGCCCACCACCGCAGCCCCTGGCGACGCAGCCTCGGGCCGCCAACCCCGCGCTCTCCACCAACGAGCCACGACTAGTGAACAACACGGTCACCGCCAGTGGGTAGCCCATCGACGCTCGCACGCACATCGCCAACAACCAGGCCTAGCGGACGCGCCAGCCCAATGACTTGAGGCATACCCTAAGTAATTGTGGCGACCCCAAACCCAGGGGCTCGCTCATCCGAGTTGGCCCCCAATGCTTCGGGCCCATGATCAGAGGGGAAAAGTACCCCGCCAACTTTAAGGTGCCCAAGGAGATCGAAAAGTACGATCCAACGTATGACCCAGTAGTGTGGCTAGACACATACCTCATGGCGATGGGAATCGTTGGCCACACCGACCTGCTCGTTGCTCGCTACCTCCCCCTGATGATGGAGGGCACGATCTGGCAATGGATCAACACCCTCCTCGCCGACAGCATCAACTCCTGGGAGGAAATGCGGGATGCCTTCGTTAGGAACTTTGAGGACTCCTACACCCGCGCCACCACCATCAAAGACCTGGAGCGGTGCATCCAGGGACAACGCGAGTTGACCCGCCATTGGATTCAAAGGCAGCAAGAACTATGGATCAATGCTTCCGGCATCCACCAAGACACGGCGATACATTGCTTCAAGAACGCATGCCGGTACGAACCCCTGGTCGCTAAGATCAAGCGGGTCTACCGAACGCTCGACAACATCCCAACCTCCTCGAGATCGCAAGCGCTACGCGGAGGAAGACCCCAACCAAGACTCCGATGATGAGTCGTGAGGAAGACGCCGCACCAGCGGCCACGACAGCGGGCGACAGCGCGACATGTTCTATAGCAACACCCCCATCACCAGCAAGCGCCGCATGGACGGGTGAGTCGACTTCGTCGCCAACGCCGGCTACGGCCAACGCGACCCCAAGAACTACCGCCGCGATGGAGGAAATTACCGCGACAGCGGAAACTACCATGCCAATAATGCGGCGAGGCTGAAATTCGACCCCGCTGCCCTGCTCAACCAGCCCTGCATCTACCACAACAGGGAAGGAAAACCCGTCACCCATACCACCGCGGACTGCCACTCTCTCAAAGAGATCGAGAAGGCAAGGCGAGCAAGGGAGGACCCCAACAACAACCCACCTCGGGACAACGGTAACGATGTCAGCTTGCTACACACCTTCATCGGGCTCGGCACCAAGCGCGAGAGGAAGGTGCTCGCCCGCGCAGTCGCCGTCAATGCGGTGACATAGGTTGATATCCCACGCTTCCTTAACTAGTCTGAGTAGAGCATCACCTGCAGTCGCCAGGACCACACTCCCAAGATCGAGTACCTAGGGCGAGTCGCCCTGGTGGTCAGGCCCAAAGTGGCCGACTATTGGTTGCTGAAGACACTGATGGACAGCGGGAGCTCCATCAACATCATGTATCTGGACACATTCAAAAGGCTCCAGCTCCCGGAATCGGCAATCCAGCCGACCCTGACAACCTTCCACGGTATCGTCCCCGGTCGGAAGGCGTACCCGATCGGAAAAGTGACATTGTCGGTCACCTTTGGCACGCCAGCAAACTACCACACCGAGCAGATCGAGTTCGAGCTGGTGAACTTCTGCAGCCCCTACCACTCCGTCCTGGGACACCAAACCTTCGCCAAATTCGTGGCGACCCCACACTATGCCTACAACATAATGAAGCTTACAGGTCCACGCGGCATCATCACCGTCCACGGCGACCCTGATATGGCCGTGGAATGCGAGGACAAAGGCGCCGAGCTCGCCGACGCTGTCATCGCCGCGGAAACTGACCATGCGGAGGAGCTCGCGAAATACGCGGGCAACATCAACAAGGATAACCCCACCATCCTGAAAAAGCCAACCGCCGCGAACTCCACATTCGAGGCGACCACGCACACTCGCACCGTCGAGCTCGTCCCGGGCGACTCCAGCCAGACGGTCACCATCGGGGCGCACATGAGCCTCGCATAGGAAAGCACGCTCATCGGGTTGCTCCGTGAGAACCGCGACATCTTTGCATGGAAACCTTCTGACATGCCAGGTGTTCTGAGGGAACTCGCTGAGCACAAATTAAACACCAACCCCAAAGTGCGACCAGTAAAGCAGTCGCTACGACCCTTCAATGAAGAGCGTCGCCGAGCAATCGCCAAAGAAGTGCAACGCCTACTAGCCACAGGTTTCATCCGGCCAATAAAATACTCCAAGTGGCTAGCAAACCCAGTCCTGGTTCTGAAAAAGAACAACACATGGCGAATGTGTATCGACTACACCAACCTCAATAGTGCCTGCCCGAAGGAGGAGTTCGTCCTACCGTGCATCGATCAAATCATCAACTCGACCACGGGATCGGAGTCGCTATGCTTCCTTGACACATACTCTGGTTACAACCAGATCAAAATGGCGGTCGAGGATGAAGAGAAGACGGCGTTCATCACGCCATTCGGCACCTTCTGCCACACGGCCATGACGTTCGGCCTCAAGAACACCGGTGCCACATACCAAAGGTGCATGCAGGAGTGCCTCGCGAGCCAAATTGGCCACAACATTCACGTCTACATCGACGACGTGGTGGTAAAATCCACCTGCCAGGACGACCTGCTCGCTGACCTGGTCGAGACCTTCGCAAACCTGCAGAGGTACAACATCAAGTTGAACCCAGGAAAATGCACCTTCGGCGTCCCCATAGGACAACTACTAGGATATGTAGTCTCCAAGCGAGGTATCAAAGCCAACCCCACCAAGATTGACACCATCGCGTGACTCGGGAAACCCGAGTGCCTGTGCGACGTCCAGAAGTTGGTCGGGTGAGTCGCGGCCCTCAGTCGCTTCATCCCCCGACTAGGCGAGAAGGCAATGCCCCTCTATCGCCTGATGCACAAGAACCCCATGTTCCAATGGGACGTGGAGGCGGACGATGCACTCAAAGCACTCAAAGAAGTGCTACTAGCGGCCAGCGACTGGTTCTTCGAGCCAGGGGAGGAGACGCGTTACAAACAACGCATTAGTAACTTACAACAGGCACGCGCCCAAAACGGCTAAGTACTACACTCGGGGACTCGCCTACAAACAATCTCACTCGCGCTCGAGGACTCGCCCCTTCAGGAGATGCAAGGGACAAACAATGCACAATCAAAAGAAAACACATATGTATACAATTGAGTTATACCCCATTAAAGGGCGGACGCGCTCGGGGACTCGCTCAAACAAAAAAAACACCACACGATCACGCTCGCATTGCGAGTCGATTGACTCGTCTTACTCAAAATATTGTTCATATTACAACGTCGCCACTTGGCATATATTACAAACTGCCCAGAGATGCTATCTATTTCGCAGGCCCTGACGAAGAAGCATCCCCACCACCCTTGACACGGACGAAAGGTTGCCATGGGTTTGTCGGGTAGGTCGTCAGTGACTTTGACAGCGCTGACCAGAAGGGTTGCTCCGACTTCAGGTCGCGATGCTCCGGCTCGGGGTCGCCAGGCGCCACCACCGTCTCCTGGTATGGCAGAATGTCCCCCATCGCCAACACCCGATCAGCAAAGGGGGCGTCCTTAGCGGTCAGCTTCAGCACCTCCGACATCTCCATCATACCAGTCGCCTAAGGGTAGCCGCTGGTGACGTCGTCGAGGTCGAAATCGTTGGGGAAGTGGGCAAGACCCAAGCTCAATGCCGTGGTGGCCTCGTGCCTGAAAGCTGAGCATGCCATCCACTCCACGATGCTGGGCACCTCCTCCAGATAGCGCCACACTTCCGTCAGTCCCCCAGAAATAACCTCGATGGAGGACATCCCTTACAGGACTGCTTGGATGCACAACGCCGAGGCAGTAGCCGCGTTCACCACGGCAGTCACGCACGGCGAGGCGTTGAAGGTCTGCACCACCGGGTCGCTTTGCCCTATCACAGCTGCAACATCAGACGTCAGTGACACTATGGATTTCCCCACTCAGGGACTCGCCAAACATGTTAAGCAAAGAATAGAGACTCGCCAAGGATTTTCCGGTAGTTCTCAGTGACGTGCTTCTCCAGGGCGGCGTGATCGTTCTGCAGCCCCAGGATGATCGAGTTCGCAGCCTTCCGCTCCTCTTTAGCTGCAGTGACTGCAGCCTTCGCTCGATCCTTAGAAGAAATCGAGGCTGCTTTTGCCTCCTCCAACTCCTAGACTAGCGAGGCGATTCACCCATTCGCCACGTCCAGCTCGGCAACTGGGACGTACCCTTCACGGGCCTTGGCAATTGCAGTTGGAAGATCATCTGAAAAGAAAAGAAACAAACCGTCAACACGCCAGAACACTAAGAGTTCACAGCTGAAGAACGAATCAAGTACTTACCAACAGTCTCCTGGAGTCACCGGTTTGCTTCTCACGCCACGCGCAGATCCCGCTCCAGACGCTCCTTCGCGGCCAAGCGATCTGTCGACTCCCTCTGCAAGCCCTGCAAGAATAATAAAAGTTAGCACTTACCAAAACAGATATTCAGTTCCTAGCCACTGAAAATCAGCGACCAGGAACTCGGGGACTGGCGACTAGAAGAAATTCAGTTCCTAGCTGCTGAAATTCAGCGACTAGGAACTCGGGGATTGGAGAGTAGAAGCAACTCAGTGTCTAGCTGCTGAAATTCAGCAACTAGACACTCGGGGACTGGATGTACCTGAATGATGGCGCCAAGCATCTTGTGAAGCTCTCCGGCATCTGTCGACGGGACCGTGAAGGAGGTGCACCCGTGACGAGACCCAACGTCTTCATCAACGATCTCTGGGCTCTGTGGAGACTGGTTGTCCGCCACGCCTGGAAACCTCTTCACCATGAAGCGTGGGAACGTTGCTGATGCTCTAGCCGGGGCACTAGTCGCCGGAGCCGACGTTTCCGTCACTGGAGCGCATGTGGCTAGCTCCGACCGCGTAGCCGCCACCTCTTCGACAACTGCAGTGAGATCGCTCTCCTTGGCGCTATCCATTGCCATGGCATCGTCGGCACCGCCTTTCTGCCTCTTCGCGCCCTCCACAGTCATCGCGTCTTCAACAGACTTCCTCTTCTTGGGGAGGTCTCCCTCTCCCGTGGTGGCGACCGGCGGAATCTTCGCCACTGAAGGGCGACCAATGTTCTTGACCCCAGACTTGCCAAACCTCCAAAATCAACATAGAGATAGCACAAAAACGGAACACGACTTGGAATGGAGAATTCGAAGCTTACTTGGCGACTGGGAGAACACGCAGCCTGGTGCTGATGTGGGCAGGCTTGTCTAATTCTGGCCCCAGCTTGCGCGTGAGACCTCTCTCAAAGACATCTGAAGCCCATGACACCGCGGGCTTCCTTGATGATGAAGTCGCGGTTGCCGGAATTTCCGGCTCTGAAGACGCGGCCGCTCTTGAAGGTTGCGGCGACTTCGACGCTGCGGCCTCAGCCGCCTCCTGGCCGGTGCCCTCAAAGTCGTTGGTGCAATCACCGCCATAGGAACTTCCACTGCCGCCTCGGTGTCCTCGTCCTCCAATCCCTTCATCGGAATCGCATCCTCCGGGATCTTGTGCGAAGTTTCGGGGGTGTCATCATCATCAGAGTCGTCATCTGACTCAAACACTATTGCTGACCTGGGCGGCGACGCTAGCTTCTTCGCTGGCGAATTCGGTTTGCGCGCGGGCTTTGCTGGTGTGGCCGTGCGCCGAGACGTGTGCTCCTGCACGATCTCGTCGCCCCCTTCGTGTTCATCAAGGCTGCGACTTGCCTCGAATTCGCGCTGCTTCTGCATGCGAGTCTTGCGAGCCATAGGCGCTGGGGGAGGAATCTCCTTCGCCAGGACCACGCTTCCTTAACTAGTCTGAGTAGAGCATCACCTGCAGTCGCCAGGACCACACTCCCAAGATCGAGTACCTAGGGCGAGTCGCCCTGGTGGTCAGGCCCAAAGTGGCCGACTATTGGTTGCTGAAGACACTGATGGACAGCGGGAGCTCCATCAACATCATGTATCTGGACACATTCAAAAGGCTCCAGCTCCCGGAATCGGCAATCCAGCCGACCCTGACAACCTTCCACGGTATCGTCCCCGGTCGGAAGGCGTACCCGATCGGAAAAGTGACATTGTCGGTCACCTTTGGCACGCCAGCAAACTACCACACCGAGCAGATCGAGTTCGAGCTGGTGAACTTCTGCAGCCCCTACCACTCCGTCCTGGGACACCAAACCTTCGCCAAATTCGTGGCGACCCCACACTATGCCTACAACATAATGAAGCTTACAGGTCCACGCGGCATCATCACCGTCCACGGCGACCCTGATATGGCCGTGGAATGCGAGGACAAAGGCGCCGAGCTCGCCGACGCTGTCATCGCCGCGGAAACTGACCATGCGGAGGAGCTCGCGAAATACGCGGGCAACATCAACAAGGATAACCCCACCATCCTGAAAAAGCCAACCGCCGCGAACTCCACATTCGAGGCGACCACGCACACTCGCACCGTCGAGCTCGTCCCGGGCGACTCCAGCCAGACGGTCACCATCGGGGCGCACATGAGCCTCGCATAGGAAAGCACGCTCATCGGGTTGCTCCGTGAGAACCGCGACATCTTTGCATGGAAACCTTCTGACATGCCAGGTGTTCTGAGGGAACTCGCTGAGCACAAATTAAACACCAACCCCAAAGTGCGACCAGTAAAGCAGTCGCTACGACCCTTCAATGAAGAGCGTCGCCGAGCAATCGCCAAAGAAGTGCAACGCCTACTAGCCACAGGTTTCATCCGGCCAATAAAATACTCCAAGTGGCTAGCAAACCCAGTCCTGGTTCTGAAAAAGAACAACACATGGCGAATGTGTATCGACTACACCAACCTCAATAGTGCCTGCCCGAAGGAGGAGTTCGTCCTACCGTGCATCGATCAAATCATCAACTCGACCACGGGATCGGAGTCGCTATGCTTCCTTGACACATACTCTGGTTACAACCAGATCAAAATGGCGGTCGAGGATGAAGAGAAGACGGCGTTCATCACGCCATTCGGCACCTTCTGCCACACGGCCATGACGTTCGGCCTCAAGAACACCGGTGCCACATACCAAAGGTGCATGCAGGAGTGCCTCGCGAGCCAAATTGGCCACAACATTCACGTCTACATCGACGACGTGGTGGTAAAATCCACCTGCCAGGACGACCTGCTCGCTGACCTGGTCGAGACCTTCGCAAACCTGCAGAGGTACAACATCAAGTTGAACCCGGGGGACCTCTTCGTCAAGCGAAGGAAGCCAACCCTCCAACACCTGAAACAACTTAGAACAACCACAAATAAGTATCGAACGATGCGACTACGAGTTAGGTTGCAGAAATTGCGACTAGAAGGAAGACTGGGAAAGGAAAACTTACTGTGGGGGCTTCATTCTTCACAGGAGTGTATGGGGCGAGCCTGGCCGATGTGGTTGTAAATTCCGCATCGGTGATCTTCTTCAGGGCGGCCTTATAGTCTTCGATTTCCCACGACTCTCTGCTGGTCTAGGAGGGATCATGTTTCCCGCTGTACTCATACATCCAATACGGCCGAGCCGTTAGCGGAACTAGAGGCTGCCCGAGCTAGCAGTTGTAGAGGTTGATCGAGGACAGCCCCTAAAACTTCAACCTCTGGATCTGGTCCATCATCTTTGTGACGGCCATCCTCTGGTCTTCAGGAAGTTTCTTCACCGCCAGCCGGGGGGCTCACTCCTTTCTGCGACGAACTCGAGAAGCGCTACTTCACCGGAGGGAGTAGACTCTTTCACGTAGAACCAGCTCTTTTTCCACTCGCTCGCAGCCTTCTTCGGTAGCAGAAGCTTGATAAATTTGGCCTTCGGCTTCAATTGGAACGTGATGCCGCCGGCCAACATCAGGCCACCGGATGCCTTGCGCCCGATGCGGCCATGGAAGAGCTCCAGCCACAGCGAGAAGTACGGCCTGTGGCCAAGATAGCATTCGCAAAAGGCAACGAAGATCGCCAGCTACTCGATGTTGTGCGGACCAAGATCCGATGGCTTGATTGCGTAATACGCACAGAAACGCCAGAAGAACAGTGAGGTGGGGAACCCCAAACCCCTCTCTAGGTGGCTGGGGAAGCAAATGAACTCACCGGCCCGCGGCTTTGGCTCGATCTCAGAAGGAGCAGGGACCCGCTAGTTCCCCTTGCGGAGGACCCCAGCGTCCTCGAAGGATTTGAGATGTGTCGTGGTGCACTTGGATTTCCCCCATGAACCTTTTGGAGGCGCCATTAGGAAGGACGTGGGATCGCTCGGTGTGAAGGGATTGAATCGAAGGAGGATAGGAGAAGTGAATGCGCAAGAATGAAGAATGTAGGGAAGGATCTGCAAGACTGATTTGTTACTCCCCTTATAAGGAGGCGCTACCCGCCAAATTCGGGGTAGCCATTACCCGCGGTAATTACGCCAAAGTTACCATTGGAATATCCAACGGATAGTTTGACCAGGATGACGGTCCAACTCCTCCATTTGACTCGCTTGTAATTGTCGTTGATCACTCGTCAAAACAGTGATTTGACAGCGGTGGCATTTGCCAAAGCAGCGACTGGGAACCTGGGGAAAATTTCCTTGGTTCGGTGGAGTCCATCGCCAATTCGACTGGGCGTCCAAATTGGACTCGCCTACTCCGACTGCCAAAAAGACACCTGCATCTGAATCGACGATGGCCTCGGGGACTACTGATGGGGATATGCCGAATGGGGTATGCCCAGTAGGACGTTCCGATTGGGCTAAAGGTCTCACGAGTGGGCCTGTAGGACGGCGACTGGAATGCGACTAAGGAGAAGGCCTGGCGACTGGAGACTGGAGGCCCAAAAAGCATACTCGAAGCCCACTCAGATTAGGTCAAAGCCTCCGAATCCATATTTTGTTCGGTTGTAAACTGTAACCCTAGCGAGGTTCCTCATATATAAACCTCCCTAGGGTATCCTGAGCACTTACGTTCTATCATACACCCCCTCAAGCGACTCGCTGCTTAGACGCCGAGCTCGCTGCCATTGTAACTCGCCATCTATTAATCCAATCTAGCAGGAAGTAGGTCTTTACTCTCCAGGGGCCGAACCTAGATAAATCCATGTGCATCTGCCCCCATCTCGCACCGTAGATGGCTGTCAGCTCTCGCCCCCGATTCAATCCATCGCTGCCTACTGCAGCGACTGCCATGGCCATTCCACGACACTAGAGCAGGGGCTCGGCCAAGCCAAGGCGATGGGTGCCTCCGTCGAGGTATGTGTTCTATCGCGGATCTTGACGTTTTCCCCCGTCCTACGCTGCAGCCGGCTTATTTTGTTCTTATCTTATTTTTCTTGCACAGAGGGCTCTTGCCGATGCCACCAAGACCTCACGGGACCTGGGTCATACGATTGCTCGTTCTGCCGTATCTTCTCAATTGCGCGATTTCTCGCGCTTCTTGTTGAGTATTGGTTACCCTCCTGCAGCTCTGCTGGCGGACCAAGACCGCGAGGTGGCCCAGCTAAAGGAGGAGGTCACCCGGCTGGAGGAGTCCAACAAGACCTGCCAGGACTAGATCGCCCAACTGACTACACAACAGCAGCAGATGGAGACCAAGGTTGGCGGGGTCATGAAGACGTTAGAGACTCGGGCCGAGGCGCTGAAGAACCTGGAGGGGCTTTACGCCACCTAGGAAGATGCCCTCAAGGCTTCCAAGGCCAAGGAGGCGGCAGCGCTGTCGGAGCTTTGCCAGATCGCTGAGATCATCGTCAGTAAGTGATCCCAACTTCTTGAATGTTTTGCCTTTCTGCTCTTTGCTGTTGACATTGACCATTGTCCTTTTTTCTGTCGGCAGCTCAGTATCCTGAGGCGACTGATCAGGCACTGGGCCAGATTCCGGAGACGGATCCGGATCGGGATCTCCACCCGAGGGAGCTGGTGGCGGTTGTCAGCAAGTAGGCGAACCGGCTTCGTGTCACTGCTCTCGAGGTCTATTACTATGTCTAGCCCGAAGATGCCCCGCCTGCCACCATGGATGCCTTGGCTGAGCATCTCTGGGAAGCTCTAGATCTCATGAACGTGGCCAGGGAGTGGGCGGCTCGAGGTAGGGCAGAGATGGTGCTGGCGCTGCTAAAGTCGTGGTACCCTGATGTGGATCTGTGGAGCCTCTCCCGCGGATTTCGCCAAGGGACCAGTTATGACCAGCTTCGTGCCGAGGTTCCTGACATCCGCTCCTATGGCGTGAAGATCGGGAGCTTTGTCACGCTGGATAGGGACTTCAGTGACCCAACCGGCTCGGAGCGGTACTACCACAACCCGGATGCGCCACGCACTAATGCTCCGGCTGCGCCGCAGACCGCCTCAACGGACGTTGCCTCCAGCAGTCGCGCTTCGGCTGATGCCTCTGGCCCTTCTGCCCCCTAGTGAACCTGATCCCTGGTATGCCGGGAGTATTTGTGATCTGAAGCACATATATTTTTCTTTGTGCCATGTGAAGCACTTATCCCTTTTGTGGGAGCATCGCCTCCCTCTGTATATTTGCTTATGCTCTTTTGTTTGCACTTTCTGCTTTGCATTTTTTGCATGCCTGCTTCTGTGTGGGGGCGCACAAGCGCACCCACAGGGCGTAGTCCCCGAGGTTCGGGCCGGCTGGAGGATACAGCCGGTTCGAAGCTCCTCTATGTTGTTTGTTTGCAGATTTCTATGTGGGGGCACGCGAGCGCACCCACAGGGTGTAGTCCCCGAGGTTCGGGCCAGCTAGAGAATACAGCCGGGTCGAAGCTCCTTGATCTACTCTACTGCCGTCTGGAAGCTATCTGCCTCCGGCTTGGGTGTTTGTCATTAAACTTTGGCTCATGAAAACATAGAAACAAACAAGTTGTTTGCCTGGTTAAGCATATGCAAATTCGAACTGTAATCTTATGTTAACTAGTTTTGAAATTTTTGCTACTTCGCGTGAATCCAATGTCTTTGCCCTTTTCTCAGTGAGCATTGGTCAGTTTTGATGATGTTCCCTTGATGGCTTTTAACCGTAGTTTAAGGGGTAGCTTAGTAGGCGTACTGCATGATACTTCGGGATTGGGTCATCGGCCTTGAGCGAGCGAGCGCAGCCGGAATCGTCCAGACGTCTTTGTTTTTCTTGTGGCCTTTTTGTGTAAGGGCCATCGAGCGTTCTGCTCTTGCCGGGTCTATCAGCCGGCTTGCAGTCTGTAGCCAGAACCGAAGAGGAATCCCTAGGAACCGCGTATAGTGCTTTGCCGCGCGGGTTGCGCGGGCCGTCTGGGCCAACCGGCGAGTCCCCAAGATGGATCGCTGGCTTCCAGGGTTAGAGTAATGTAGCGAGAAAAACCAATTTGTGCAGCATGACTTGCTTATTTATTGCGGAGTCCCCGAGACTGTGTCGAGGCTCCCATGCTTGGTCATTACATGAAAGTAAGATACATACACTTCTTGCTCAAGTGTAAAAGGGGCGGAGCAGGGTCGCGTTCCATGGGTGTTCAGTTTCTTCGCCTGAGCGATCCATCTTGTTCTTTTTCAGCTTGCGGGTGTCAATGAGGGAGTATGAGTTGTTCTGTAATGCCCGGCTGATTATGAATGGGCCCTCCCAAGGCGGAGACAGTTTGTGCATTCCCTTGGTTTCTTGAACTAGACTTAGCACCAGGTCGCCCTCGCGGAATGAGACGCTGCGGATCCGGTTGGCATGGTAGCGGCGCAAGTTTTGCTGGTAGATGGTGGATCTAGACAAGGCCAGCTCGTGTGCTTCTTCAAGGAGATCGATGATGTCTTCACGTGCCTCTTTGGCTTGTTGTTCTGTGTAGAGCAGTTTGCGGGGTGCATCGAACTCGATGTCAGTGAACAACATCGCCTCCGCCCCGTAGACGAGGAAGAAAGGAGTGTAGCCGGTGGACCGGTTTGGCGTGGTGCGAAGGCTCCAGAGTACAACCGGCAGCTCCTCAATCCAGCATCCGGGGGATCGCATCAGTGGTTCGGTCTGCCGGGGCTTGATTTCGGCTAGGACCAGGCCATTTGCTCGCTCACACTGCCCGTTGGACTGGGGGTGTGGCACAGATACGAGGTCCAGGCGGATGCCCTTATCTCCGCAGAATCGTGTGAAGGCTCCCTTGGCAAAATTTGTGTCGTTGTCGGTTATGATGCTGTTGGGGTAGCCAAAGCGTGTAATTATGTCCGTGAAGAACATGACCACCATTGGCCCATCCAGCTTCTTTATTGGCTTTGCCTCTATCCACTTGGTGAACTTGTCCACCGCCACCAGCAAGTGTGTCATGCCGGATCTGGCCATCTTGAAACGGCCAACCATGTCCAGCCCCAAAACGGCGAACGACCAGGTGATGGGAATTGTCTTGAGTGATGCAGACGGAGTGTGCTTCTGCTAGCTGAACCGCTGACACCCGTTGCATGCTTTGACGATCTTCTCATCGTCTTCTAGTGCTGTGGGCCAGTAGAACCTATGGCGGAATGCCTTTGCCACTATGGATCGTGACGATGCGTGGTGTCCGCATTCGCCCCGGTGGATGTCGACCAATACCCAAATTCCGTCCTCTTGGCTTACACATCGTTGATAGATGCCACCAACACTACGCTTGTAGAGATCTTTGTTGATGATGGTGTATGCACTGGCTCTGTGCTTCACCTGTCTTGCCTCTACCTCTTTGTCGGGCAGCTCTCCTTTGGCCAGGAAATCCATGAACAGCTTGGCCCATGTTGGGGTTTCCCGGATGGCGTATACCGCCTGCATTAGTAGATTCACTTCCGCCCGGATGATCAGGTTGGGCTCATTCGGAGGCCGACCGGGTGGAACCGCGGAGCCGGCAGCCTCTAGGCTGGAGGTGGCACTTCCCGGGTGCGGCGAAGCCATCGCGGAGGTCTTGGAGCCGGCAGTCCCCAGGTGCGGCGAAGCAGTCCCCGGGTGCGGTGCAGCTGTCGCGAAGGTCTTGGAGCCGGCAGTCCCCAGGTGTGGCGAAGTAGTTCCCGGGTGCGGTGCAGCTGTCACGGAGGTCTTCGAGCCGGCAGTCCCCGGGTGCGGCGAAATAGTCCCCGGGTGCAGTGCAGCCGTCGCGGAGGTCTTGGAGCTGGCAGTCCCCGGGTGCGGCGAAGCAGTTCCCGGGTGCGGTGCAGCCATCGTGGAGGTCTTGGAGCCGGCAGTCCCCGGGTCCGCGTCCAACA
Organism: Avena eriantha; assembly: GCA_910589775.1. Classification (NCBI taxonomy): domain Eukaryota; kingdom Viridiplantae; phylum Streptophyta; class Magnoliopsida; order Poales; family Poaceae; genus Avena; species Avena eriantha. Next base: position 392,370,284 of record OU342740.1, on the reverse strand, counting down.
TTATGGAGTCGGATTCAGGAGACGGTGTGATTGATGGCTTGCGCAGGTGCTCAAGGCATACTCCAGGTAGATTTGCTTGTCTTGTTGATCCGATGCGGGTGAGCATGTCCGCAGCCTCGTTGTTTGCCCTAGGAACATGGTGAAACTCACATCCTTCGAAACAGGCACATAGCTAATGTACGAAGAAACGATATAGAGCCATGTTCGCATCTCTGGCGTCCCAATCGCCTGACACTTGTTGCACCACTAGATCAGAGTCGCCGAAGCATTGGATGCATCGGATGCCTATCTCCTTAGCCATCTTGAGGCCATGGACGAGCGCCTCATACTTAGCGACATTGTTGGACGCGCGGAAGTGGATATGCAGCACGTATTCCAGTCGGACTCCTTTTGGAGAGGTGATGACTACTCCGACTCCAAGTCCTCCATACATCTTGGAGCCATCGAAATGCAACTTCCAATGCATGGAATCAGGGCAAGGCGGCAGGTACTGTGTTTTTGCCCAATCAACGAGGAAATCTGCCAAGGTCTGAGACTTGATCGCCGTTCTTGGCTCGTACTGTATGTTGTGGGCGGCGAGCTCTATGGCCCATTTCTCCACCCGGCCCGTGGCATCTCTGTTGCCGATGATCTCCGAGAGCGGCGCTAGCGCCACCACCCGAATGGAATGTTTATGGAAGTAGTGCTTCAATTTCTTGGCGGCCATGTACACGCTGTACACTAGCTTCTAGTAATGAGGATAATTCTTCTTCGAAAGTGAGAGTACCTCACTCAGGTAATACACCGGTCGTTGTATCGGCTGCGCTTTTCCTTCTTCCGGCCTCTCCAGCACCAGCACCACACTGACAACCATGTTTGTTGCTGTGGTGTACATCAACATGGGCTCCTTTGCTGCGGGTGCTGCCAGAATAGGTGGTGAGGTGAGCATGCGTTTGAGGTCGCGGAAAGCTTCATCCGCCTGTGATGTCTAGACGAATTTGTCCATCTTCTTCATGAGTTGGTACAGTGGGAGTGCTTTCTCGCCCAGCCAGCTGATGAACCGACTGAGGGAGGCTAGGCATCCGGTGAACTTTTGGACATCTCTTAAGTTCTTGGGCGGCTGCATGCGCTCGATTGCGCCGATATTCTCCGAGTTCGCCTCGATTCCTCGCTCGGATACAAGAAAGCTAAGGAGTTATCCGGCTGGGACGTTGAACACGCACTTCTCCAGGTTCAGCTTCATCTAGAACCGGCGGAGGTTGGTGAATGTTTCCTTCAGATCTTCAAGTAGTGTCTGGCGCTCCTTGGTCTTGACTACCACATCATCGACGTAGGCGTGTACGTTCCTGCCAATCTGAATCTGCAAGCACTTCTGCATGCAGCACTGGTATGTTGCTCCAGCGTTCTTCAGTCCGAACGGCATTGTGGTGTAGTAGTAGGCTCCATAAGGAGTGATGAATGCTGTCTTTATTTGATCAGCGGGGTTCAGCCGGATCTGGTGGTAGCCGGAATACGCGTCCAGAAATGACAACAGCTCACAGTCGGCCGTGGAATCAATCACTTGGTCTATCCTTGGCAGGGCGAATGGATCTTTGGGGCATGCATTGTTCAGACTAGTGTAATCAACACACATGCGCCAAGTCTTGTTCTTCTTCGGCATGAGTAAGGGGTTTGCCAGCCATTCCGAGTGGAAAACCTCCATGATGAATCCGGCTGCAAGCAGCCGGGTGATTTCCTCGCCAATGGTTCTTCTTTTTTCTTCCACGAAGCGGTGTAGTGACTGTTTGACCGGCTTTGCATATGGCCTGACATGTAAAGAATGCTCGGCGACCTCCCTCGGAACACATGGCATGTCCTTGGGGGACCATGCGAAGATATCCCAATTCTCACGGAGGAAGTCGATGAGCGCGCTATCCTATTTGTTGTCAAGGCCGTCTCCGACCAGGACGAACTTGTCCGGCTCGGCCTCATTCAGCAGGATTTTTCTCGTGCCCTTGGATGGCTTGAACTGCGCCTCTCCGGCCGGCTTGGGCTCGCCAGCCGGCATGTCCTTCTGCAGGGCCGCCACGTTTTGCATGATTATGCATTTTTCTTCCACGATGATCATGGTTTCTGCTATCTTAGACCCGTTCGTGGCGCATTCCATAGACCGTCTAGCAACCAGCCACGGTGATGATGCCCTTGCGCCCTGGTAGCTTCATCTTGAGGTACACATAATGTGGTACCGCCATGAACTTGGTGAGCGCTGCGCGCCCCAGGATTGCGTGGTACGCACTACAGAGGTTGACCACCTCGAACCAGATGGGCTCACGGCAGAAGTTGTCTTCCGTGCAAAAAAAGACGTCCAGTCGGATTTTTCCAATGGGGGAGTGCGATGGGCATGGGACGGCTCCGTGGAAGGAGGTGCTTGATGGCTCCAGCTGCGACTCGCTGATACCGAGTCGGTCGAGCGAGCTGCACTACAGGAGGTTGATGTTTCTCCCTCCGTCTACGAGGACGTGGGAGAATCTACAGGAATGCTTCTGGGAGACAATGATAGGATCCAGAACCATCGCGTAGGTGCCTGGGTGAGGAAGCTCAGCTGGCTGGTCCTTCCGACTCCATGCAACTTCTTGCTCCGACCAGTTGAGGTACTAGGGAATGGGAGGAACGATCACTTCCGCCTCGCGACGCCTTTTGTTGTGCTTGGTCTCCGGCTCCATGGTGAATATGTGGTAGTTTCCCACCTGACGAGGGTAGTTGTTATCATCATCTTCCCTTCAATGCTAATTATTGCAATCGCCTGGCGGCCTGCCGGCTGGAGGAGGTGGCGCATGTCCAGCCGGGGCGCCGGCAATCTCCGCCATCTTCTTCATCTAGGTGCATTGGTGTGTGGTATGCGTAGCCGGCTTGTTGCCCCCGCTGTGGAACTTGCATGGACCATCAAGCATCGACTCGATGGTGTACTTGGGCCTCGGAGGCCGATCATCGGGCTTCTGTCTCCGGCTTCCGCCTGCAGTCGGATCCTCCTGCATTGCCGCCACCTGCCTGGAGCCATATTGGTTATCCCGCTAGTCGTCCTTTCTTTTGCTGTGGCGGTTGTCGTGCCGCCTGGAATTGTGGCCATTTCCCTCTGGCTGGCACCAATCTACGGTGACGTCAATGATTATTTACCCTTGGTCGTCCACCTGGACAGATCTTTTCATTGCCGTGTTGGTCATGCCGTACTTGTCCACGATGGCCATGTTCTGCGCCATGGTTGTGGGTTCCACCCGGCGAAGCTTATGCTTGAGCATAGTGCCATCTTTGCAGCCGTTGATGAAGAAATCAACCGCCTGATGTCCGTGTACCCCTTTGCAGGATTTGTGCATGCTTGTCCATCGGGTGATGTAGGAGCGATCGGATTCATCCGGGCCCTATACGCAGAGAACGAGCTCGTCAGGCCGGCCTAGGCGCTTGTAGGTGTCGGTGAAGTTGCGAACAAATGCTTGCTTGAAATCAATCCAAGCATTGATGCTGTTGTTAGGGAGGCTGTTGAGCCACGTCCTGGTTGAGTCGAGGAGCATGAGAGGGGCATAGCGTACTGCTACCCGGCGGTTGCTGTTGGCGATGCCTACGGTGGTGGTGTAATCCACCAGCTAGTCCTCCAGCTTGACTGAGCCGTTGTACTTTGGTGTATCCCTTGGGAGTGAAAATCCCTTTGGAAACGGTTCGTTCCGGATGCGCGGTCTGAAGCATCTTAGACCGGTTGGACTTTCTTCCTCCAGCGCGCGTGATTGGACTAGTAGGTCGATTCACGCACGCGCATCTTGTTGTTCATCCGGCTCGAGCGGTCCCAGCCGGCCAGATAGGCGGGACTTGGGGAGCGCTTAGCCTTTTCCGGCTTCGTCGGCCGGCTCGCGGTTTTTGCTGGTAACAGCTGTCGCATCGCGGGCGTTGTGCCCACGGCCTGCAGATCCACCACGTGGGCGGTTGCTCTGTCTTGCTCCGTTTGGGGAAGATGCCTTGCTGCCGCCTACAGCCGGGTCCGCCATCTGGCGAGCCGGTTGGGTTATGCTGTTGCCAGCCATGTTGAGTTCAGCCTCGGCCTGCTGCTTGTTCGCCATGACCACAAGGAGCTGGACACGTGCCTGCTGACGGAGCAGTTCCTCACCCTCCAGGTGGCTTAGCTCTGCAACTGCCGCCTCCGCGGCCCTCATATTTTTGGCGGGGGTGCTGTAGACCGCCTGCACCATGGGCGTACGCGGATCAGCGGCGCGATCCATCTTCGAACCGAGGTTCTGGCCTTGTGGCTGGGCCAGGCGGCTAGCGCCAGGCAAGCGCGTGAAGCTGTGCACGATGTTGTACTCTCGCATGGTGGCGTTCATCCGTCGTTGGGCAGCCACCACTTTGCCAGCTTCCTCCAGAAGGTTCTGGTGGGTGTTCTCCAGGGCTGCCGTGGCAGCAGCTGGATCCTCCTCGATGGGGGTGATGGGGCTGCATAGGTGCTTGATGGACGCGTTGATCAGGTCCTGGTTCGGGAGGCGTGAGTTAGTGGCACGGCCGTCCACGTTGCGCTCCAGAGGTGGGCGACGGTTCTCCACCGAGCCCACCATCATGACCTCGACGCTGCCACTGGTGATGCACGAGGTGGAGAGACCAGGGGGCGCACCGAAGATGGTAACGACCTCACAAGGGAAGGCCTCAGGGATGGTGGTGACGTAGACACGGTGCTCGCCGAATGGAGCCCCCACTTAGGAAAATCCCCCCAGCAAAGCAGGACGCGTTGTCGAGGACGCGGTTGAAGGAGCCGAGAGTGAGGACGAGGCCAGAGGCGACTCACTCACCGACGACGAGTGGAAGTCCCGTGCGAAAGATGATCCCAGCCGAAGCGATGTGTCCCACGACGGGTGCCAACTGTCATGGTGTGGAACACGGCAGTACCATCAGGGATGGCTTGAAGGGGACACTCAGGATGCTATCAGTGGCTACTCGCAATGGGTTGGGCACAGATATTGCGAACACAGCGATGTACCCAGGTTTGGAGCCCTCTTGGCGAGGTAAAGCTCCTACTCCTGCAAGGATCTACTATCAAGGGGGCGAATGCCCAATACAAGTGCTTCTCGAGCTGTTTCCTTAGCTACTTCTTCTGGTATCTAACTTCTGCCTCCTTGGTTCTCCACCTCGAACCCTAGCACTACCCCCCCTTATATACAGGTTGAGGGGGGTAGTTTACAAGGTGGGTTCTAGGGTTTACTGTTTGGATTTGGGCCTTACAAAGTGGGCCAGTTGGACAGGGCCAAATGGTAGGCCCGGGTCCAGTCAAGCCTCTAGTACAAGGGAGGACCACGCCTCAGCGTCTAGCGCCCCTGATTTACTCGTCATCTGGCTCTTTATCCGTTAGCCGGTCCTTTATGCGTAAGCCGGAGCTTTCCTCGTCAGCCCTTGCTTTGCTCGTTAGCCTCCAGCTTTGGCGCAGTTGTCCAGTAGCGCCGGCCAGGCCAGCCAGCCTGTCCGGTCAAGGGTGCGCTCAGCGAGGAGTGTCATCCCTACCGTACAATGGCCAGTGGATCCGAGGCGGCCGGCTAGGAGCGGCCTCCTAGCCGGTTCTTATGGCTACCCGGCTAGACGAGCCAGCTGGGGAAACTTGAATGCGGACCAGGTGGGGATTCCACCTAGCTCTGGTTCCTTGATCTGGGTCCAGACGGCATGTGCTCCTTGGAGCCGTCCGGTTGGTCCCGTCTTGGCCTACCCGGGGGTCATCCCCCGACAAACACTAGCTTTGACACTGATCCGGATGACTCTAAGTCTCAATCTGGATACGTATTTCTCTTGAACGGATCAGCAGTTAGTTGGAGGAGTTCCAAACAACTTGTGGTGGCTGGATCAACGATGGAGGCGGAATATGTTCTTGCTTCAGAAGCGGCGCATGAAGCGGTTTGGATGAAGGAGTTCATAACCGAACTAGGTGTGGTTTCTAGTGTGTTGGATCCAATTGTTATCTATTGTGACAACAATGGAGCCATAGCCAATGCTAAAGAACCAAGGCCTCACGAGAATTCCAAGCATATTAAGCGTCGGTTTCACTCCATCTGCGAACATGTCAAGGATGGAGATATAAAGATTTGTGAAGTACACACGGATCTCGATGTTGCAGATTTATTGACTAAAGTTCTCCCTAAGGCAAAACATGATCAGCACCAGAACTTCATGGGTGTTAGATTTATCACTATGTAACTAGATTATTGTCTCTAGTGCAAGTGGGAGACTGAAGGGAATATGCCCTGAGAGGCAATAATAAAGTTGTTATTATATGTATTCCAAGTATATGATAGATGTTTATTTTGCATGCTATAATTGTATTAATACAGAAACGTTAATACATGTGTGTTTAATAAACAAATAGAAAGTTCCTAGTTGCCTCTCTTTGAACTAGCTCGTTGATTAACAAGATGATCAAAGTTTCCTGATCATGGACATTGGATGTCGTTAATAACAAGGTCACAACATTTGTGAAATGATGTGATGAACATTCATCTGAAGTATAGCATTACGATCAAAGTCATTGTGTTTATATTGCTATAACACCATACGAAGTAATCCTAGTCCTTAGACCATGAGATCATGTTAATCACTAACATCGAAAGAGTATCTTGGTAACATCAAACATCACACCGTAAAAGGGTGACTATAAAGGTGGGTTTAGTGCTACGAAGGTATTATATTGAGGCTCATGGATCAAGAGTGGGATTTGTCCATCCCGATGATGGATAGATATATTATGGGCCCTCTCGGTGATATCACATTAAGAATAGCTTGCAAGCAAGTGATGTGATCACTGGAATGTTATATCACGGGAACAAGAAAAGATTACATGTCGGTAACGAGATCAAACTAGGTATCTGGATACCGATGATCGAATCTCGGACATGTAATATATCGCAAGACAAAGGGATTAAGTTACTAGTGTTAAAGGTTCTCACGATCATAGAAGTCATCGTTGAATTGTAGGAGTCAGAATGGATCTCCAGGTCCCGCTTCTAATTATTGATCTAAGAGGGGTCTCGATCATGTATGCATTATTCGTGAACCGTAGGGTGACACACTTAAGGGTTTCCAAACACCATTTGGAGAAAACATGTTTCAGACGAAAGAATTGCAAAGCGCTGGAATTATTTCAATGGACACCAGAATTGTTTCGGGTGAAATTGCTAAAATTGGTTCTGCATGTGATATTGAAATATTGCAGGGGATTTTATGTGAATGTTTGTTAATTAAAGTAATTAACAAAATTCTGAATAAAATAAATAAAAGAGTTTTATTAAATGAGAGTTGCATTAAATTTGGTGGAAATTTAATGCATGTGAGTGGAACTTTGGGTGGAGGCAAAATTGATGTGAGTGGAGCTTCCACCACATGAATGAGGAAGAGGAGGGGGCACCCCCCATGAGCACCAACCATGGGAGGGGAGGAGACCCCCTCTCCTCCCTCACAAAGCACACCTCCTCGTGAAGGATCTCTCTCCCCCTCTAGATATATTCCCCCATGGTCTCAGATTAGCGAGATACATGTTTCGGTGGCATTTCGTCTAGAAGGAGTTGTTGCTTCCGCTGATTCGCTGGAGCGAGGAGGTGGAGGTTGTTCGGTGGCCTAAACATGTGTGTGAGGACGGATGCACTGCTGATCTGCGGTGCTAGGACTTCCACACGATCTTGAGATCGGCAAGCGTTCGACTACATCATCCACGAGTTCCATCTTGTTAACAAAGCCTTGTTGTCTTCGAGGGTAAGTTCTCTATGGATGTATATCCACCTGTTGCTTGTATCTAGTAGATAGATCTTGGCGTATAGTTCCCATCATAGATTTTTTTTGTTTTCTATGCTGCGAACCCAACAAACTCCACATTATATGTTTGTAGATGATTTTGGCCATCATCCTTCTAAAGACACTATTACACATGATGATCCTCAAACTGTCTTGAGGGAAAAACATGGGGAAGCAGCATGAGAACATGTCCAAAGGAGGAAAGCTTCCATTTTTCATTCCGCTAGGAAGAACTATTGCTTCCAAGTTCACCACTGAGTGTGCAAAAACAGTTAGGACTAGTATGCCTATATTCCCCCGCTGGAAAGAGTACAAGGAGAGGCCGGATGTCAAACCAGAGTTCTACGACATAGTTTGCGTATGTTTTGTGACTCAACTGCCCTTTTCTTCTCATTATTGTTCATGCAAAGTCTAATGCATGATGTTTTATTTTAGCAAAAGTTTGTCATGGATGCATCACAACCAGAGGTGTAGGTTGCTTGCAACCAGCAGTTAATGAGGCATGCAAGAATTCAAAGGCAACTCTTGAAGAAGTAGTTTTTTGACCCCTTCCCATTGAATGAAGTAACAAGGATATCTCCTATTGAACACATAAATAATGCAGAGTGGTGCAAGCTTATTTATTCTTGGACTGGTCCTAGGAACCAGGTCAAGTCTTGTCTACTCAACTTCCCACTGCTTGTGTTTAACCAGGACTCCCTATTATACTCTATGCTCTCACTTTGTGTAGGCTCGTTGTCTAATAAACAGGCAAACAAGAAATAAACAACCTTATCACAATGATGTGTTTTTCTGTGACAGTCGGGGCTTCTCCCATCACAGTGTGAAAAAAGCAACAGTAAGCCCTCCGGAATACTTTTCATCTTTCTCATCTTCCAAAATTTCAATGCCATATTTGTCTTTGAAATGAGTATGACCAACTTGTAATTTGCTGGCTATTTTTCTAATATCTGATTATATTCCTAAAACTCATAGGCAACCATGGAAAGCAAGATGGCGCCTAATACTACAAAAGATACCACTTAGGCTGAACAACATCCTTCCACCGACATAGTGCACTATGCATTGTCGCGGGACATCAACATCCATTCTTCAAGACCAACCAAGACTCACTTTGAAGCGCAACTCAGGGCTCAGAGAGCAGGGAATGCGATACTGTGCAGTGCCATTATGGGGTTGTAGACGAAGAAACCATATGGCACGGTAGAAGCCCTAAAGGAAGCACAGGAAGTGTGGAAGAAACTATACCAGGTCCATCTTTGTCATCTTCGTATAATTCAATACCCTGTTTGTCCATGAAGATGTGCTTGGAATTTGCTTGCTAGTTTTCTAATGTTTGCCTCTATAATTGTTAGTCACTCATTGGAAGCAGGGTGGCGCCATCTGCTACAGAAGACGGCATTGAGGATCAACCCCTTGCTTCCACTGATGAAAGCATCCATCCTTCAAGACCAACCAACTCTCTCCTTGAAGCCCAACTTAGGGCTAAGAGAGCAGCAAATGAGGCATTGGGCAGACACATTGCAACATTGTTGAAGGAGAAAGAAGCGCGAAAAGCACTTGTGAACTTCACAGACCTTGTAAATGCATTACTTCAGCAATTCTTAGCTCTGTTGCATAGGTAAGTGAACCGGTGGTGTGACTAAAAGCTTGTTAGGCTCTTTTCTTTATTTTGGTGGAAACTTATGTGCAAACCTATTTATGTCCCCTGAAACATGTGGCCTGCAATTTCTGTCATTTTGACCGTGCAATCTAGTGAAGTTTCCAGCACTCATCTCCGACGTAAATGAAAATGTCACTATTGTTTAGTTGACGAAAATATTTCTGTCACCGATAGATGCCGACGTGGCGCACTTTCACTCGTCAGCGTCCTCGACGAAACAGAAACAACATCTCTTTTGCCCTGACACAATGAGTTTGTCATGCGCTGGAGATACGCGTCTAGCTCTGATTGGTCCATGATTCATGCTCCATATGGACCACGTGCTCCTTTCCTATTGGTCCACGTGTCGCCTTGACGGTCGGCCACACGTAAGCTAGCCAGCTTATTGCTATGATGAAAACGAAATTCGTCTCCGCCAGCGTCACAAAAAGGGAAGGATGACATAAGCAACAGAATGAATGACATCAGCAAACTACGCTAGCAGAATCTAGCTGTGATGGAAAAAAGTCAGGAAGTCGATGACATCGTAGACGACAACCATAATGTCAGCAAACGTCGCTGACGACAGCTCGCGGTGCCGTCTTCCATGTGGTGTATATCGTGACGAAACAAAAACGTCATGAACGATCGGGCCTAGGCCGGGTCGGTCTAGTTGGCCGCGACGAAATTGGAGGAACGTCACGGACGGCCCGTGACGTTTTTAGACAGAAAAAACGTCACGGATCCAATTATGACGTGAGGTTCATGACCTTATTTTCGTCGTAGAATTCGTCGCGGGTGGCCATCTATGACGTTTTGCCTCTTATCAATGACGATATCAGAATGTCATGAACCATCTAGATTCTTGTAGTGTGAAGTGGGTCTTCAAGACGAATCACGACGGTGTCGGCACCATTGTCAAACGCACAGTGCGGCTGGTAGTGGAAGGATATGTGCAGCGGGAAGGGGTAGACTTCAACGAGATGTTCGCACCTGCCGCTCGTCTTGACTCTGTCCGCGTCCTCGTCGTCATCGCAGCACACCTCCACTAGCAAGTACACCATCTCAACTCAAGTCCGCTTTTCCAAATGGCAAGCTAAAGGAAGAGGTGTACGCCACACAGCCCCCTGACTTCGAACGCGACAGCGATTAGGGAAAGGTGTATCGTCTCCACAAGGCCCTGTACGGACTACGCCAGGGCCCACGCGCCTAGAACACGAGCTTGACACCATGCTTAAGCAACTCAACTTCGTAAGCAGCCAGTCGGAACACGCCATGTACGCGTGCGGCAAGGGCAACGCTCGGATCCTGCTCGGCATCTATGTTGATGATTTGATTGTCACGGGCGCTGACACAGAGGAGATCACGAGGTTCAAGTAGGAGATGATGGAGCAATTTTGCATGAGCGATCTTGGGCTCCTATGTTACTACCTCGGCATTGAAGTACATCAGAACAGGAATGACATCGTGCTGCCCCAGGGTGCCTATGCGGGCAAGCTACTGGAGCGCGCGGGCATGGCACTGTGTAATCCAGTACAGGTGCCCATGCAGCCACGGCTCAAGCTGAGCAAGTCTCCTGCCACCGAGGCCACCTTCTACCGCAGCGTGGTCGGGTGTCTGCGCTACCTAGTGCACACCCGCCTCGACATCACCTACGCCATTGGATACATGAACCGCTTCATGGAAGCGCCCACCCAGGAGCATCCGATGGTCATCAAGCATCTTCTCCATTACATCTCCGGCACACGCACACTTGACTACAGGTACACACGTGGAGGTGAATGGGAGCTAATTGGATTTAGCGACTCGGACATGGCTGGAGACGTGGACGATAGGAAGAGCACGACATGCACACTCTTCTCGTTTGGAGATAGCCCGATCACATGGCAGTCCCCAAAACAGAAGATTGTGGCCCTTTCGTCGTGCAAAGAAGAATACGTCGCGGCATCCACCGTGGCCTGTCAAGCTATGTGGCTGCGTCGGTTGTTGGATGACATGACCGGCAAGCAGAGCAGTGCCACAAGGATCTACACCGACGACAAATCGATAATTCAACTATTGAAGAACCCGGTTTTTCATGATCAGAATAAGCACATTGAAGTGCGGTACCATTTCATCCGCGAGTGCGTGGAGTATGACAAGATCACCGTAGAGCATGTCAGGACCGGCGACCAACTTGCGGAAATCTTCACCAAGCATCTGGCACGTGTTCGCTTCCAGAAGCTCCGCACCCGCATCGGCATGGTGAACACTTAGTAGGATCAGCAAGTTTTAGGGGGAGTTTGTTATAGGTTTTAGTTTCCTACAAAACCTTGCTGATCGTGAGGGTTTTAGTTTTCTCTGTTTGCAGATTGTTCAGTTCAGAGTAGTGTCTCTGTCTAGGTTCAGTTTTAGCGATAGCGACGTTGGTTTTCCAGCTAGGTCACGACGCGGTCTGTGCGTTCGTATCTTGTTTTGTAGAATCGTCGTGGGCTCGTTCCAAGACGTGGGATGACACAACTCAGTAGGGAATGTGGCCAATTTTCTAGGCATGATTTGCTTTCCTCGAAGAATAAGAAGGAAATAGAAACAGAAAAGCAACAAGTCGTACATGCACAAAATCGTGTGTTCATCGTCTTCCTGTGAACCCCTCTCTCTCCAACTCTCATGTGTGTGTGAGATCAATCAGGAATTAGGACAACAACTACATTACTTAAAAAATGTGGTAACAGATACATACATCTAACATTATGAATTTATGAAAATTGTATAAGTCGAAAACAGTATAATTTTATTTAAATAATATAATGTTCTCGGAATAAATACCCCCCTCAAGTTCCACATGAAGTAAAAAACAACTCAACAATAGTCCTAGCAGGGAGGTCATGGTTAATAGACAATAAAGGAGAGATGATAGGAAGTCAGTATATGGAGACCAAAGCCAAGAAGCACACCATGGTCCCGGTGAAGAAGCCCATCAAGGTCCAAGTGAGGAAGTCCGTCGAGTGAGGGGGAATGTAATCTAGTCTACCATACAGCACACCACAACACTAGTCCACCATGGACTCATGTATTAAATATTACATCATCTACCTTTCACATTCACCTTTACAAGGGTTGTCTTGGTCATTTTTCAAGAATCCCTAGATTATAGAAGTCCACCCATGTGGTATGGAACAACTCACTCTCACTTGAATGAATTCAAGGGGAGGATGCTAGTGCTTTAAGACCTATATCGGGATCCTAGTATCACATTTGCAAATACCAGCGCAGTCCAAAGCGATTTTGTGGAAGAGTGACTAGAAATTGGATTTGGAAAGCCCAATCATCCCAAACCTTCTACGTAGCCTCCCCAACGCCTTTGGAGTAGGTTGGGCACTAACGAGGCATCTAGAGCTATCCAAAACACAACATGGTATCAATTCTCTCTTAGTGTACGACGACCTTTGGCATAAGGTTGTTGTACGTGCCCCTACTTACAAAGTATCGTTACTCCACTTGGAGAGACACCCTCGTTTTGATGTAGTTTCTAAAACTATAATGGTGGCTCTGACCATAGGGGACGTCCCCCGTTGAAAGCTAGCGAAGCCAACATAGCTAGATGGTCCCACCAAAGTAAGATTCAAGCAAAGATGACAAGGGAAAGTCCACACTCCCTCGTAGGACTAGGAGAGGCAGACTTGTGGACAACCAAGAAGACAAAGGAGTGGAAGTTGAGAGTGGATCAACGGGTATTGACCCAAGCTCCTCTCGGGTCATCCTTCTCCAAATGGTCCTCTAAGAAGTAATCCACAATGATACAAGGTCTTGTAAAGAATCTTAGATAGAACACACCCTCCGTATATCTGGCAAATGGTGCACCTGTCGTACACCCCGCAGATGGCCAATTTTGCCGCTCTTCTAGCGTCATGGTACAATCCATATTGGGCACATTTGGGAGAGCGCAAACGAAACTCACAATGTTGAAGTACTTCCTCGTTCTTATGGTGTAAAGAGGTAAAAGCAAAGCTTATATTGAGTTTATTAATTACTTTGCATAATGTCAGCTCGTCTATTTCCAACAAGCGCGAGACTTTGCCTTAACTCCATAAATGGTCTCCGCCACCAGAATAGGTTGTGCTGACAAATCGTGGCTTTTGCTCAATTAGGATGGGCTGGTTTTGAGATGTGGTGTTGTCCATGGCCATCTTGAACTAATTATATTTATAATAGACCAAGAGAGTGTAGAGCTACAACTACAAAGTTGTTGTTCGCGTTGCTGTTGTTGTTCGTGTTGCCTATATGTTCTTGCAACAGTCTGAAGAGAGGGCCCGACCTGCTGCCCGGCCCGACCCGGCCCGGTTCGCTGCATTCCCATAACGGCGACCGACCAGGTCCACCAGCCCCTTAGATACGCTTCCAGCCTTCCATTCCACGCTCCACACGACACGACACGGCGGCCCCGTCCGTCGTGTTCCTCCTCACCCGTTCCGTTCCGTTACAACCTCGCCGATCTCTCCCCACGCCCACTTGGGAGGGAGATTATTGGACCTGTCTTCAATTCCTCCCCCTTTCCCACCCTCCTCCCCTTCCTCCCTGGTCGCCGCGCGGGGGGAGACCGGACCACACCAGCTCGCTCGCCGCCGGAGCAACACCACCCCGCCCACCAACCACGCCACGTCCCCCGCCTCCTCCTTCCCGCCCCCGTCGCGCATTGGGATCTCGAAGCTGCCCACGCGCCCGACCGCCCAAACCCTAGCCGCCGCCAGGGGAGGGTTTGTCAGGATCGAACGGTACGGACCTCTTGTCCTCCTCTGCTGTCCTTCCCCCGCGCGCTGCTCGATCCTCCGCTCCTCGCGGGTTCTCTTTTGGTTCGAGCTAGTAGCTAGCTAGCTAGCCGCCGACGATGCTGCCGGCTGTACCGCGTGTCGTGCAACGCGATTCTAGCTTGCGATACGCTATCTCCCGCGTGCTGCTGCTATGCTTCTCCTCGGTGTGTGTTTAATTGTGCATATGGAAGCCGCCTCCGCTAATCAAGGATTAGATAGGCTACCTTTCTTACAACACGCAAGCATTGATGAGATCGAGGCAAACGGTAGCTGCACTAAATAGATCTGGCTGCTGCTCGAATTTCCATCATTTGATTGGATAGCCATTACCCTGCCTGGGGAAGGGTTTGATTGCACTTGCCGTTCAAGAATTCACATGGAATCTCTACAGATGTTGCCAGCTTCACAGGCATCATGCGTTCCCTTCCTTTTATGTTGCATTGGACTCCCTAAAATGGTTAAGGGGACAAGCATGAGTACACGTATAACGTGGTGGTCTGTAACCTGTGTCCTATGGTTATACCCCAAGATTCTGGCCTTCTTAAGCATCCACATGGGCACAAGTATCCCCTCTTTTATTTTTTTGTCTTTTAAGTGGGGACACTTGCTTCTGGCCAAAGCATTTCGAACCAGCGACCATTTCTGATTTCAGGCCCAAATCGAAGCATCCCTTTGCCTCATACTCTAGTCAGGACATTGGGTTGCCACTTCCTCCACCTGTCACCGCACCTCCATGGCTTCGTTAAGCTGTCCCATGGTATATAAAAGAGTCAAACATCAAGTTATCTGGTTATTGATAGTTAGCTTTGCTATGTGCGCAACTTGATTTTACCAACTTGACATGTCTCGTTCTAGTTAAGTACATAAGCTAGTTAGCATTTTCTACTTGCTTCTGTTTTTCATCGATTTCTATAAAGCTAAGGTAAGGCCAAGACATGATATTTGGTGTCTTGTTCTAGGGAAGCTATACAAACTCTTGTAAGCTCTTGGATACAATTTTGATTATATATGCTAACCATGTAATTGATCTGCAAAGTCACTAGATAGCCCCAGAGAAATCAGGGGAGTTGCTCCTTTTGCAAGAACCAAAAACAACGTCACAGCCAAGGTTCTATTGAGCGCTGAGCGAGCGTTTTGCCTCCGCTTTTCCCTTTTCTGAAGGATTAAAGTGCCACACCAACACTTAAGTGCTAGGCGTTTTACCTCTGCTCAGTTTTTAGGTGTGCTTAAGCGTGAGCTTAATTTAGCACTGGTCACAGCCCATTATTTCTACTAATGGTCCTGACCTCTTAGCCATGAGGATCTTTGATGCAGCCCGTAGCTTTCCCCTCCAACGCCCCTTCGCTCTTCTCTTCTTCTCTGGTCATTGCACTAGGGAAGAACAGACATCCTTGCCCGCGCACCTCCGGAGCGAGACCACCTCACCCACCCCTGCTGCCTCCTTCTAGCCCGCATAGTGCACGGATTCTGCGGCTGGTCCCCCGCGCCCAAACCCTAGCCGCTGCCAGTGGCAGCAGGATCGAACGGTATGGGAATCGAGTCCTGCTCTGCTACCCCATGTGCTGCTCAATCCTCCTCGCAGATTTTGGTTCGAGCTAGCTAGTTAGCACGCCAGGCGGTGTATAACAGAGTCAAGCAATAAGTTCTCTATTTGTTTGATAGTTGATATTTGCTATTTCTGGAACTTGATTTGCCAACTTGGCGTGTCTCGCTCTAGTTAAGTAGCTACTTGCCACGATTAGTCGGTTTTTAGCTGTGCTCTGTTTTTCAGTGATCTCTACTCCCTCTGTTGCAAAATATAAGACGTTTTACCAAGCTTGGTAAAACGTCTTATATTTGGCAACAGAGGGAGTAGAAAGCTAGTAGCGTAAAACTAGTTGCATGCAGTAACGCTAACGCATGCCTAAGGATATTGAGTGTCTTGTTCAGGGAAGATGCACAATCTTACAAGTGCTCTTTCGTGCATTTTTCTTTAATTAGGCTAACCATGTAATTCATCTGCAAAGTCTGGAGATAGCCCAGAGAAATTAGTGGAGTTCTTTTTGCAGGAACCAAACGCAGCCCATATTATATGATTTATCTACTATCTAATGAGTCCTGGCCTCCTTGCCAATGAGGATCTTCGACAAATCCATATCAATCTCAAGTCCTGAATTCGGGGATTGTATGCCCCATTCTCACACCTGAACCCATTCAGTCCGACCCTTATGTGTTATCTATGTGATTATGGTTCTTTGTTAGGTTTGTTGAGCATTGCTCTGTTATGGGGAATTATAGAGTCAATATTCGTTTAGTTGTTTTGGTATGCTTGAAATGTTTTAAAGGGTTGTGTGACAGTTTAGTGTTTTCTTCCTATCAGGGGAAGAAGATTTGTTCTTTAACTGTATGCCATTTTTGCTTTCTGGCTGCTATTTGTACATGCTAAAAGATTTTGGTCATTTAGTACCCCCTCTAAGAAACTGGCATCGCTAATCCTGATGCATGTCCAGCCCACCAGCCCTTGATTCTTGGACTCTCCAGGGAGCTCAAGGTTGTCTCTCCTTTATAACAAGTAGCGACTTGGCTAGTCCCTGTAGATTCACTCATTTTGCTCCGAACCTACACACTAAAAGGCGTCTAGATACATGTGTTTCAGAAAATGGCTAAAGCATCTTATATTTTGGAACGGAGGGAGTATTTATATTATTCCTAAAATAGGTTCTTTGTTGCTTTCTCATGTTCTCCAATAGATTTTAACCATGGACTGTGAGCATAAGATGTTAGTAAAAACTGCTCCAATCTAGTACTCCCTCCGTCTCAAAATAGATGTCGGAAATTTGTCTAAATTTGGATGGATCTGGACACTATTTAGTATATAGATACATCCAAATTTAGACAAATTTGCGACATCTATTTTGGGACGGAGGGAGTATTATGAATTCTTTTTACACTATCTTGTACACTGTTGTCACGAAAAAGGCCAATTTAGTACTTTAATTATATTCATTAGTTCACCTTGAAGTTCCTTAATAAGGGATCTGTTTTTTTTGAATATTTTACTCCATAGAATTACTGACATACTTTCTTGAACACAAGAAAGAAAGTCTGATATTAGCAGTCATTCTAAAGTCTATCTGTATTCTGAACCTATTGTTTATGATGTGCTATGTCATTGGTTTCCTTTTGGATTTATATTTCATAGTTTTGTATTAAAGATGTTATAAAGATTCTCCACGAGTTAATATTTTTATCTGCAAAACTCCTTATGGATTTCTTGTGCATCCTCTGTTGATTATGTAACATCTACTATAGAGTTCTGATTTTTGTATTCTGGTTAGCTACTCTTGCTTGATAAAAAAGAATATCATGTTTCATTTCAGTTACTCGAGAGTTTAGAAGTTATTAACCTAGAAGAATACTACCCATGCTTGTGAGTAAAAAGAGAAAGGGAAGGTGGCTTGCTGAATTGAAGTGAAGATATGTCCAAATCTACACCTGTTAAAGCAAGCAAGAACGTTGAATTGAAGAAACAATCTGCAGCCGTCTTACCGATAGCAAATGGTCATGATAAGAAGGAAGCGGTTAATGGAGAGGATCCTGGCCATGATGCCAAATGCACTAGCACTTGGATCTGTAGAAATTTGGCCTGCAAAGCTGTTGTAACATTTGAAGATTCTTTCTGCAAGAGGTGCTCATGTTGTATTTGCCATCAGTTTGATGACAATAAGGATCCTAGTCTATGGTTGGTTTGTGCATCTGAAAATGATGACAAACAGTGTTGTGGTTCTTCTTGCCATATTGAGTGTGCCTTCAAATACAAGAGGGTGGGATGCTTTGACATTGAGAAAATTATTCATCTTGATGGAAGTTACTCTTGTGCTTCATGTGGGAAGGTTTCTGGAATATTAAGGTGAGTACATGTTCATGCAAATCTCATTATCTTCATTCTTGTACTTGCTACACTGTTACATCCTTAGAACCTTGGGGTCTTGGACTAAAATGAAGTTGCTTTGGATACATAGCCATATTGCTTTAAATTATCTTATGCCACAAGTTCAAACTAGCTAGTAACTAATTCAGAAACATTATGCATTTCTTTCTTGATAGGCTGGGGGTTTCTTTGGTGTTAGCTGATAAAATGATTTTTCTCAGAACTTATATCTGAAACACAAAAAGAGAGACACTAGAATTTTGTATCATTATAGTTGACATGCACCATTCAACTCAACTAGGAATCAAGAACAGTCCTCTCATCATCTTTATTCGCTAGGAGCAGTCGTCTCCTGTTAGTTCAAATGATCATGCTTGACAAGTAAACTTCAACTGTTTGGACAAGATGCACGATACCCTTTACCCACTATATTCACTTTTATGAAGTTCATTCTTTTAGTGTTACTTTCTACAGATTGACCAAATATTCTACTTTCTTGTACAAGATACACACTTGTAATAATTAAAATTATTAATATTAATTTCGGTTCTTGGGATCAGTGTCCTAGGCTTCTTAGGCTGGTCATAGTGGGAGTATCATATTACTAGTATCATGCATATGATACTAGTGTATGATACTACCTCTCTAGTGGTTAGTGTCATCTAGTAGTATCATAGTACCATTGTATTTAATTTTTTCTACAATCTCAATGCAATTGTGTGTATGAGATGTATTAGTCATTAAATTACCTAGTTTCACGAGCTATGATACGGTATCATATTATGATACTAGTAACACCTCTCTCTTCATTAATTGTGGTGCCACATCAGATTTTTGCCAAGGTGGCATGCATGATACTCCCACTAGGGCTAGCCTTAGCATCAATGTACAGGCAGTGTTCACTTATGACATATTAAACAATTGAAATGCTTGTCACTTTTTCCATGATTATTGGTCAATTTGTAAAGTTGACATGAATCTTGTTGTCTGACAGTTATTGGAGAAGGCAATTAGTGATTGCAAAAGAGGCTCGTCGAGTAGACATTCTCTGCCATCGCATTTATGTGAGTTATCGGCTATTGGAGGGCACGAGCTGTCATAAAGAATTGCATGACATTATTGAAGATGCAAAAGCAAAACTCGAATTTGAGGTTGGTCCACTTGATGGAATGTCGGCAAAGATGGCACGCGGTATTGTAAGCAGGCTGTCTGGTGGTAGTGATATACTGAAACTTTGTTCTGTGGCGATTCAAAGAGCCGATGAGTGGTTGAGTTCTCCAGATTTGCATCTTCGAGGTAATGGCCTATGCAGACTGTCATAATAATGGTCATCTGATTTTGCAAATTACACTTACACACTTCTTGTGCAGATTCGTTACCTGCTGCGTGTAGATTCAGATTTGAGGACATTACATCTTCTTCCCTTGTTATCATCTTGAAGGAAACTAAAGTAGCATCATCGGACACCATCAAAGGTTATAAGCTATGGCACTGGAAGAGCAGAGAGCAACCAAGCATGGATGAGCCTGTACTTTTGAAGAAAGATGAACGAAAAATACTTGTTTATAATCTTGCCACATGCACAGAGTATTCCTTCAGAATTATATCATTTACAGATGATGGAATCCTTGGGCATTCTGAATGTAAATGTTATACTGGGAGCAACGAGCTACTTCCCGATCATGCGACACAGAATCCAATGGCAATATGCCTGCAGAAACAGAGAAGAGATGGGAACCAGGCTTCTAAGTCCAGTGGATTCAGGATCCGAGATGTTGGAAAGATCTTGCGGCGAGCTTGGGCTGAAGAAGGCTATTTTGAGGATATCTATGAAGGTTCTTGTGATAGAAGTGCCACAGAAGCAGAGCAGCAAGACAGTGAACAGGGTCATATGCTATCTGGTGCTTGTCGCAGGCTTCAGTTCAATGCATTTTCTGTCCCTGATCTAAATGTCGAGGCACCCATGCCCATGGACATAGACTCTTCCCCTGACAAGTGCTATGGTTTAAATAACGGACTTCCAAAATCAAATGACAGTGGTGGCTCTGAGGCTTGTGCGGCAGTCAGGAGTGCAGAACCGCCTGCTGTTGAATCTCGTCCAGGGGGCAAGGCAAAGCAACCCCATGGTGTGCATGATGAAAGCTGTGAGCAGGATGGAGTTTTGGCTATCTGCCGTCAAAAACAACTTTTGAAAAGGCCTACAGAGTTGGATGAGGATTACGAGCACTGTGTGAAGGTGATACGGTCGTTGGAGTGCAAGGGGCACATAGAAACTGATTTCAGAATGAAGTTCTTAACTTGGTTGAGTCTAAGGTCGACAGAGAATGAGCATAGGGTCGTGAGCACATTCATCAAAACACTAATTAATGAACCAAGCAGCTTGGCTGAGCAGCTTGTTGATTCTTTTGGAGAAATTGTAAACTGTAAGAGACCAAAAACAGGTCTCTGCAATGAGCTATGGCATCTGGACAAAAGATAAACAATTGAAGATTCACTAACTCATTGATATTCTACAGTTTTCAGATCAAGTCAGGCGAAATCTGATTGCTTTTGATAGCGCAGAATGAGAATCCTCGTTCGGTTCATTCCATACCAGAACGTGCACAATTTTCTTATGAGTTGACAGTGCCATTGGAGCCTGTGGAAATAGGATATTTGATTTAATTAGAGATTCCTATCTTCATAACTCTACTTAGGAAAATTATTTTAGGGAGAAAATAGATTGCATTGGAAGATTCCCTTTCCACCAGGAAGTAGTGGAAATAATTTTCTGTTCTTTCTGGTTTACTACTTTTAGTTTTCTGTCAAGAGTCCTGGAACAATCTTATATGATGTCATGTATGGCTTACATCTGCCTGATACCATTGTTTTGGTACTATGTTGGCTAGGCTGCCTTATATATTTGGTTGGTACAAGTCTTTGACATGCTCAGAATTTACTGATGATGGAGGTGTTCCCCTACATTCTGCCAGCATGATCGTTTATGCAAATGAGCTGGGGAAGGAAGGGTAGTGCTAACAAAGTGCCAGACACATATACTATGTTGAATGAATTATACCCAATGAGAATTATCAGATTGTTTTTCAATAAGCCTTATATTTTTTCTTCAAAAGTCAAACTATGTAAAGTTTGATCAAGTTTTTAGAAAAAATATTAATATTTACAATATGAAATACATATCATTTGATACATCATGAAACACACATGGTATCTATACAAATATCATAGATCTTGATAGTTTTTTCTAAAAGTTTGGTCAAACTTTTTGTACTCCTTCCATCCATAGTATTGTTCTCAACTTTATCTAGATTCGGATGTATTTAGTTAAGTATTTAGATTGTCTAGACAAAGTTGAGAATATTAATATGGACTGGAGGGAGTAGTTTGATTTTTCCAAAAAAATAAGCTTTGAGAAGGAGGTAGTAATAAAGTTGTGTACCATTCCTGAAATGTGGGTCAGACATGCCCATCACAGATGTTATAAACATGGTCAAAAACATGTGCTAAAATAAACTGTCTCAGCGTTATGGTGAGCATCCCAATGAAAGAATATAATTACTGTGTAAAATTATACTAGTACTCCAGGGGATACAACAAACAGGGCCTTCAAACAATATTTCTTCTTCTATGTGCAGGTTACTGTTCACATCAAATGTGTTCTTATAAATGATCTCCGAACAAGAGAATTCAAACGTGTAGAACCATCAGGCCCCTTTAACCTAGGAATTTGCCAAACACATCTGGCAAGGAGCACATTCAACACCTTGGCCTCTCATTATGGTTGGAGACTGCTTTAGGAATGTGCCTGGGATGTGTCAACTACATACTTCGAGATGCGATTGAAAACAGTTCACAATTAATTGCCGCGATGTCAAGCGGAATCAGACCAGCACTGTCTGAACCTTGAAACGGATGCTCCCACAAAACAGTAACTTGTTGGATGAAATGTGACAATAGCAGCCATGAAACATCCAGGTTTGACATTTCCTTCTATTTCTTAGTCACTGTCCCAGTCCTCATCAGTGTTTTTCTTCATCTGGCCGGTCCTGCCACCGCGCTTCCAGTTGTCGTTGGTATCCTCCTCCTCACTGCTGCTGCTGCTCTCGTAATTAGGGAAATTCACACTTGGGGGTCTCGAGCTTGTCTCTTCCTTGTAATCCGATCCCCACACCTCGTCATTTTCGGTGTCTGAATCATCATCCTCGCTGCCATCAGAAACAGTAACTGAATTCTTTGGAGTCTGGCTAGAACTTCCGGAGGCCCCGGGCATATAGTTCTGCCTCTGACTGGGTCTGCCCCGATCATGTCTCATGCTTTCAAATCGCCGAGGATGTTCATCAGGTGCACCCCTCTCATTGCCAAAGCCAACAGCACTATCCCTCCCATCATCAGAGTCCCATTCCTCACCCGACGCCTCAGTATCATCATCCCACCTCCTTGAATCTGTTGTCCTTTTGTTTTTGCGGTTATCTCTGTTGTATCTTCCATGGCTTCTATCCTCAGCACCTGAGTTGTCATAGCTTCTATTGAAACCCCTGCGCTCATCCACATCGTCACCTGATGCCTCTGCCTCACTATCATCATCCCATCTCCTCGTGTCGGTTGTCCATTTATTGTTGTTATCTCTCTCGTATCTTCCCTGGCTCCTATCGTCGCCATCTGAGTTGTCATAGCCTCTATTGAAACCCCTCCGATCACCCATCTCTTCTCTGTAGCGATATTGCAGCCTTGAAGTCTCTTCTTTCTCTGCCGCCTCTTCTTCCTCCCATTGTTTCTCTGCCGCGCTCTCTATTTCTGCAATGAAGTGGTCAAGCTCCTCCTGGTCGCTATCCTCAGATGACTGATCATGCGGTTCTTTTAATTCAGCAGTCCCGGCAGTAGGTTGGTTATCCCCACGGAAGACATAGGGAGTACCCTGCTGTTCATCTATGGCTCTAAAGAATGTCGAGGCAACTCGCTGGATGCTGGCCATGGCAACTGGGTCCTCTGGGTTGATACCTTTACGACGGAGTTGTGTCTCTATTTTCTTGATATTTAGTTTCTGAGACTCAAGAGCCTGTTCATATCTAGCCTTGAACAAAGCCTGCAATAAGGATAGTAACCTTTATCCATAGCACAAAGCCAACAATATATCCAAATCAATAACAATAGTAAATTCGGGTGAACTATCAATGAAAAGAATCAGCCTAACCGATAGGAGTGTCCAAATGACATGCACATGGTATGTATAATCCAACGCATCACGAAAGATGGACAGGAGTACCAGGTAATTGCTAAATAAGAACTACAAACATTTTAACTGCAAGGGACTGACCTTCCTTTTGGTAAGTGTGTTAAAAGGTATGAGGTTCTTTGGCTGACGGTAGTTCCTTCCCCGAAACATGATAATTGTTTTGGTATTGTGAATGTTAACCACTATACCACCACTCAATCTTGCCAGCATCGCTGCCATTTCCTTAATTTTTTCCTTGGGGAAGTTGTCACAGCAAACTTGAACTGTCTCATGGAATTTCCAGTGCATATGCATGTTTTGAACAACACCTCCAAAGACTCCACGAACTCCAACAGGGACATAGTTTCTATTTCTGAATCCAATCTTCTTGTAAGCCTGTAGCTGCTCAGCTGTTAAAAGCTCTGGATCATGACGAGGAGATGGTAGATCCGGTAGCTCATACTTCTTGAGCTTTTGTAGAAGTAAAGCAACTTTTTTCTTGGCCTAAATAAAATTAACCAGATAATGTGCTGGTAAGACAGTGAGTTTGCTAATACTAAATATGATTCTTCAGTTCAAATAAAATCAAGATTGCAGCACAAGCTGAGTAAAGAGAAACAGGAAAGATAAGATACATATCAAACTTAGCTAGATCTCCATAGAGCAGGAATTAAGTGATGAGGTAGGAATACCAAATTCCTCATCAAATAGGACTCTGTGCAGAGCAAGTACACACAAAAAAGGGAAATGTGTGTAAATCAAATTTCTTGATAGATTTGGAAAACGTAATTTTTCCAGTACACGCTTCAGTGCAGCAACTAGATAATCGTATGTCTAAACTCTAAGAACAATATAATTGCCGGAATAGAAATTTCCAAAAAAATGTAAGCACTATGTAAGTTCTGATGTGACTTCAGGCAGGATTGCTCCAAAGGGCTTCTAATAAACCATTGCAACCAGGAGCAACGTTACAATAACAATATTTATCTGAGAAACCAAACTATACAGAACAACTGGCACATGCAATGAGTTATTTTAGTTTTCATAGTTGTGAAACCGGATTGGATGGTAATCATACGACCGTTTGTGTGTATACATCAGGAGTGA
The DNA here is from genome assembly GCA_910589775.1 of Avena eriantha. Taxonomy (NCBI): domain Eukaryota; kingdom Viridiplantae; phylum Streptophyta; class Magnoliopsida; order Poales; family Poaceae; genus Avena; species Avena eriantha. The sequence goes on along the minus strand of OU342740.1, from coordinate 392,345,865 downwards.
CATGGAAAGCCACAGGTCTTAGTTCTCTAGCAGAGTTAGCTGATATATATTTTAGTTACAGCAGCCTTAATGCCTTAATATCGATATCAAAATTTCTACTTAGTTCGCAGGCACCGAGTTTGCTTTGACAATCACAAGATATATTCAGTTGATCCCTTCAATTCAACAAAGTAAAGCCCCAACGATATAATCATTCTCTTTGATTCATCATTATTTGATAAAAAATATCACAATGCAAATGCATTTCTCGTCATTTCTTCAGCATTAGCAATGGCGACATATTCCCCAATTCTTCTCCAAAAGGGGAGCATTTCCCGAAAGGGGGGCAGAGAGGGAGGTGAAATGGCGCTCTACTATACTTACTCTCCGCATGCTGTGGATGAGCCTCTCGTCCTCTGTCATGAGCTTCTTCCTGATCTTGACCGCGCGGCGCAGCTCCCGCTGCGTGCGGCCGGTCTCCCTCGCCATCCGCTTCTCCACCTTGCTCCGCATGCTCCTCCCCTTGCTCGTAGACATCATCCGCCGGCACAGAGCTCCGCCTCTGTCGTCGGGCACCGACGCGGAGGCCGCCCCCTCGCACCGGTCTTCTACCCTCGCCGCCGCGAAGACCTCGGGGCTAATCGACGGGGCGCACCTCCCATGGAGCGACGAGGAGGCTGCCTTCGGTAGGCTCCGGCGGAGGCTTCTCAGCGCCCACATGGCTGGCCGCCGGGGGTTCCGGAATTGCGGCGGCGAGGTGGGCGAAAGGGGGGGAGGGTTTAGGGCGGCGGCGGCGCGGGAGGTAAACCCTGGGCTGCAGGTCTGCAGCTGAAAGGAGCTTCTACTGTCCGTTGGATGTGCTCTTGTCCACGTGGACGAACATTGTACCGTCAGCCCACCATGGTTTGCTGCACGAATACACAATTCGTTTTCTAAAGGAAAACCACAGAGCCACATTTTGATTAAAAAATGCACAAAACCTATCGATCTGACTACAAGAATTTCTTATATAGATATAAGAGTAAAATTCATCCGCAGTACTTAAACTTGTCACGTATTATCGATACGGTCATTGACGTTAGGAATACACGAATTACGGTACCTATACACGCCGCGTGTCGCGTCGTGTTCACTGCGGCGCGTAGAAGCTAGCGTACAACATAACGTGGCCCACATGTCCCTGTGATAGAGCATGCATTTATGCGAATTCCCCCTCAGACAGGCCGGAAAGTATTGTCTGAACCCTGGAACCGAAGCGTGTATCCAGCTAAGGCAACTGTCGCTGTCTATCCCGATCATTCCGAGGAGGGGTTTCGACGGAGGCACCGAGGAAGAAAGAGAGGAAGAGGACGGCGGCTGTTGAAGAGTAGGTGTCCATCGTGTTGAAGAAGCCGACGGCGCTTCACCGGCGGTTGAAGAAGCCGGCGGCGCTTCGTCGGCGGTTGAAGAAGCCGACGATGGCTCTGCAGCAGCGGCCAGATGGTGCGCCTCCACCAAATTACCGTAAGTACCCCGAAATTAATCTCGAAAATCTCGGATTTTGCTTACGGTTAGGGTTTGAAAGACGAATTCGGGTAACCATAGACCAATTTCAGGTGCATTAGCGTTTCTGTTAGGATCTTTTCATGGGTTTGGGGTTGGGGTTTGGGAGGGTTTACTGTTGCAACATTTCCTATGAGCGTATTGAAGAAAAGAGGGGATTTTGATGGGTTGTTTCCATGTTTTATTTTTGCAGTTCGTGGTAGCGGCTATTTCTCAGTCGAAATCCACCATGGAGGTTATTTTCTTGGTCAAGGCAACAATAGAAGTTATGTTGGTGGTGCCTCTGTCCGGTATGATCATCTTGACAGTGATGAATGGTCACCAATTTTTCTTGAAAATTTGGTGGAGGATCTTGGGTATGAGAAGCAGGGAAGAATGACTGTGTATTATTGCATCCCAATTCTGTCAATTGAAAGGAATGGTCTGAGGAAGCTAGAAGATGAAATTGACACAAGTGCAATGGCCAACTGGGTTGGTTGTGGGAAGCATTTCATCAGCATATACTTGGACCATGATGAGTCAATTAGAGCAGTTGATTGGGATGATGTGGTAGAGTTCCCTGTGGTTCATCTCCCACCAGTTTTGAGCCCCGTGAAGCCTATCAACATTGTTGTTGCTGATGATGTATCAAGTCAAGTGGTTGATGATTCTGGTCCATTTCAAGAAGTGCAACCACATGCTAGTGTGAGGACAAGAAGCAAAGTAGGGAATGCATACAACTCTGAACAAGAAGATGCAAGCAGAGAGAAGCCAGAGTCATCTGAGGATGCAGATTCAGAGTTTGAATTAAATGATTCAGAGATTGATCTATCTGATGATGATGACCTTTATGCAGATAATGTAGATGATGATGAGGAACATGTTAAGAAGATGAAAATGAAAGGAACAGAGAAGGTTGAGGATGATGTTGAATCAGAAGATGAAGACCTATGGGCTCCGGACTCAGATGAGGAGAAGGTGCAAATGAAGTTTAAGACTTTCAGAAGAGAGGATTTTGGTGCAGTAAAATTCCATGTTGGCCTGAAATTTGAGTCTGTTGACATGGTTAGGACAGCTATCAAGGAATACAACTGTAAGGACAGGAGAGATATTAGGTTGCCAATCAATGATAAGAAGAGGATTAATGCAAGATGCTATGGAAGTCCTACATGTTCTTGGAACATGTGGGTTAGCTATGATGCAAGGTCTGACTGTTGGATGGTAAAAACATATGACCAGAAGCACAATTGTGGTAGGAAATGGAACATCAGGGCCTTCAATTCAAAGTTCATTGCAAACAAATTCATGGAAACCTTCAAGGCTGATCAGGACATGAATCTAAAAAATTTCCAGAGGCTTGTACAAAAAGAATGGAATATGACTCCTAACAATAGTAAGCTACAAAGAGCAAGGAGGATAGCAATGCAAAGGATATATGGGGATGAAGAAGCTCAGTACAATAAGCTTTGGGATTTTGGCAATGAACTTAGAACAAGTAATCCTGGCAGCTCCTTTTACTTAGTTGTTGATGAAAATTCAAGGTTTAGAAGATGTTACATGAGTTTAGAAGCTTCAAAGAGAGGATTTCTTCAGGGTTGCAGGCCCATTATATTTCTTGATGGTTGCCATCTTAAAACAAGGTACAGAGGCCAACTCTTGTGTGCAGTAGGAATTGATCCTAATGATTGTATCCTGCCTATTGCTATTGCTGCTGTGGAAGTAGAAGATACAGCTAACTGGACATGGTTCTTGGAAACTTTGAAAAAAGATCTAGATATTATGAACACAACTCCCTGGACAATAATGTCTGACAAGCAGAAGGTAAATGCTTGTACTCATAATTCTTTATTAGTGGTAGTGATGCTTATCTGTATTTACCCACTCATGGTTATTTCCTTTGTGTAGGGTCTTATTAATGCAGCTAGGGATCAGTTTCCTGAATCTGAACACAGGTTCTGTGTGAGGCACCTCTGGCAAAACTTCCAGATGCATTTCAAAGGTGATGCACTAAAGAATCAGTTATGGACAATTGCTAGGAGTAGTACAACTGTGAAATATGAGAAGAACATGGAGCACATGAAGGCATTAAATCCTGATGCATATGCATGGCTTGCCAATTTGGATCCAAAGACCTGGGTGAGGGCATTCCAAAGTGACCTGCCCAAGTGTGATATCTTGTTGAATAACAACTGTGAGGTCTTCAACAAGTAAGTATTCAAGCTTGTCCTCTTCTACTTAAGCTTGTCCTCTTCCACTTAAGCTTGTAATGTTCTACCAATAAATCATGACAAAAACTACCAATAAATGCAGATACATTTTAGATGCTAGAGAACTCCCAGTCCTAGCAATGTTCACTAGGATTAAAGACCAGATTATGACAAGAAACTACACTAAGAGGAAAGAAGCAGATGCACTAGAAGGTCCCTTATGCCCAAAGATTCAGAAAAGGCTAGATAAACACATAGAGTGGTCAAATAACAACTATGTAGAAGGATCAGGTGATGGTATATTTAAAGTTGGTGAAATAGTGGCCTCTACTCCTGTTGATTACATTGTTGACCTGACTCATCATACATGTACCTGCAAGAGGTGGGAACATAGTGGGATACCTTTCCCACATGCAATCTCATGCATGAGAGCACAGGACTGGAACCCTACTGACTTTGTTCACAGGTGCTATTCACTTGAAATGTACAAGAAAGCCTATGGACCAATTGTATACCCATGCAAGGACAACACATAGTGGGTGAAAATGCATGGACCAGTTGTTCTTCCTCCTGAATATAAGAAGCATGTTGGGAGACCAACAAGATGTAGAAGAAAGGCTCCACATGAAGTAGATTCAAGGAGTGGAGGTAAAAAGATGAGTAGACATGGTGTAATTATGCACTGCTCTTACTGTGGTGAGCCTGGTCACAATCGTGGAGGATGCAAATGGAAAAAAGCTGGACTCCCAGCACCAAACTCTAGCAGTGTGCCTGCACCACCCCCAGGAACAGAGCCTATAATAACAGAGCCACAAGGTAGCAGTGTCAATGCAACTAATGTAGAAGATCCAATGGTGGAATTCATGTCACAGCAGGTAGAAGATGAACCTCTTATCTATTTTCTTGTTTATTTTGAAATTCTTCTAGTTCATGAACATTTTAATGCACTGTGAATTTTCAGAGAACAACTCCTAGGCAACCAACAGCAGGGCCTGTCCCAGATTCAAACTTCCTCAGTGATGCTAGAAGAAACATGAGTCAACAACCAACCACAAGGCCAATTACAGTGATGGCAGAACAATAGCAGGCCTTAATGCAGGAGAAGGAGAGGGAGTTGGAGGAGAAGAGGACTGCCATCCTAGAAGCTAGATATATAGCAAACTTGAAGAGAGCAGATGAGAAAGCTAGGAGGAAAGAGGAGGAAAATAAGAGGAAGGAAGATCTAGCTCAAGCAAGAGCACAAGAGGCTGCTGTGAGAAGAGAGAAGAAAAGATATGAAATGGAGTTGAACAAGAAAGCTAGAGCTAAGACAAGAAGAATAGTTGCAGCAACAAAGAAGGAACTAGCTGAAGAAAGGAAGCAGAAGGAGAAGCAAAGGAAGAAAGATGCTCAAGAACAGAAGCAGGCTGAGCATGCTGCTAAAAGAGCTAGGTATTCAGAACAGCAAAGAATAACAGAGGAGGTTGCTGATTTGGGTGAAGGATCTGCAAGTGCCCAAGTTCCAAGAAAGAAAGTGAGCATGTTTGATGAACTTAGGTCCAAATAGTCTATATTTCTCTTAGTTTCAATGACTATGTGTTTGACCTGATCATTTTGAAAGAAATGGCTATGTCAGAATGAAAATGCCATTTCTGAAACTCCTAGTACTTGCAACTTCTTTTGCCACTCTATTTGTCACAATGTCACTATGTTCATCAAGATAAATACTGCTTAATCTTGGTTGATGTACAATCATTCTGTCAGTGTTCTGTCATTTTTGACCATTGGTTGATGTACATTCATTCTATGGACACCATTGTCAAATTCTGTCACTGGAACAACACAAATTCAAGTGAATTAGGCAGAATTTAATTGAAGCAACACAAACTTGATAGCTCTGATTCACACATTCACATTACATTGATAGCTTCATTGTACATAACCAGCACATCCACAGTACATTGCAACATTACTGCCATCTAACACACTACTGGAAGCAAAGCTTCCCTGCAACTAAGCCAACTACAAAGACAACAAATACCAAAATAAAGTCTCATATTTCCCCTTTAGCTTCACTATCTCTGATTTCTTCTCCTTCAACTCCTCTTCCAGAGCCTGAAATCCTTGCTTCAGTACCTGCATCTTCTCCAGGCTCACCACACCCTTGTTCATCGCGCAACCTCCAGACAGCATCTCGTAAATCTCCAATCAAGTCGCTCAAGAACTCAGGCAGTGGCTTATCATGCCAGTTAACAAAACCACATCCACAACCATTCTGCGCAAATTTTAACGAATCAGAAAGGGGCATCAAGACAGGATCGAGAGAATAGCAGAATCAGAAAGGGGCGAGTCAGGTTACTCACCATGGCATCGACACACGCATAGTACCTACGGCCTGGGTTTTGCGCACTCCAAGAGATCCACCTAGGCGCCTTCTTCCTTGGGTTGCAATGGCACAGCGCATCCAGCTCATACGCCATGGGATTCTCCCGATATGGCACCGGCGACCTGCCTTCCGTCCTAGCCCTTCTTCCAGAAGCTCCTCGGAATCCAGGTGCGGAGAAAGAACCGGAAGACCAAGACATGATGGACAACAACGACAATGACCTACTCCGGCGGCGGCGGCAACGACCTACTCCAGCGGCGGCGCGTGCTAGGTTTCGGGAGAGGAGATGCGATGTCCAGACAGGAAAAGAAAAAGAATTTGCGATTTGCAAATTACCCCTTCACTAAGATGGGCCTGTCTGAGGGGGAATTCGCATAAATGCGTGCTCTATCACAGTGACATGTGGGCCACGTTATGTTGTACGCTAGCTTCTACGCGCCGCAGTGACCACGACGCGACACGCGGCATATATAGGTACCGTAATTCGTGTATTCCTAACGTCAATGACCGTATCGATAATACGTGACAAGTTTAAGTACTGCGGATGAATTTTACTCTAGATATAACAAGAACTAGCGGTATCACGAGTAGCTCCATTGGCTCTCCTTGGACTATGCTCAAACTCCATCTTCCCAATGCTCACCACTAGAGTCATGCAAATGCTCCGTTTCAAATTATAAGATGTTTTTGATTTTTTTTAAAACACATGTATCTAGACACACTAAAAAAGTCTAGATAGATGTGTTTCACAAAAATCTAAAACATCCTAATAGTTTTTAAAAATATTTGTGTTTCCAAAATTGTGAGTAGAATCTGTAACTGAAACTTTGTTGATGCAGATGTTTGGTACGCCTATGTACACTCTTTTCTGAAATACCATGCGGTTTAGCTTTGATGAAAAAACTTCATTTTTCCCTATCATACATAGCCCCTCGTACACAAACCCATAATATGGAGGCTGGGGCGGAAACAAACAAAGACAACACGATCAATGCCTAACTCAAATTTCAAAATTGCATGAGTTCTTGGTGCTGCAAGAGAATATAATTTGATTGTTTACGAAAGACCAATCCCCTCTCGAATACAGGCAAAATCTGCCCAAACTCAAATATTTGGCACGCCGTCAAATTATTTCCATCGAATTGTTGGAAATCACAAGGCACTTTATGTAATACGTACTCAGTTAACCACTTCCATTTGAATTCCATCTGAGCAGCAAAAAATAAGCATCGATTGGAGCTCAATTACCTAGCTATACAAATTATGCACCTGAAACAAAACGCTACGTCGAGTACAAATGGGGCATAGCTGACTAAGTAAGAACTACACTACTGAACCCAGTGCCCTTCTCCAAATCGAACATCATCAGCAAGCAAAAGTTGGAACCCCACAACGATGACCTGACCGCCGCCCGCAACAGAGGCGCTCCTATCGGGCTGAACGCGAAGCACACCGTCTGGTCATTCACCGTCACCACCGAAGAGAACAGCTGAACATGATACAGTTTAGTTGAAGGAGTAGAAAGAATGTGACAAGGCAGGCGCTATGGATATCCAATCTATGCCGGTCACAGAAAATCGAAATCGGGCAGTGTGCCTGAATGTGAGCAGCTGAGAGCAATTACCTACACTAATAACGGCACTTGGGAAGCATGCATTGACAAGTAATGAGAGTGCTTCTGCAACTACAATGCCTCACAATTGGGCTGGTGCTGTCCTGCTCGAGTTCTGGAGTATGCAAGTGCACAGCAGCTTGGGACCTGAGCCTGACAGAATGGCAAGCCTTCCTTCATTAACTTTCAAACAAGAAAGCATCCTCCAGGAGGGGTTTTAGCAAGAAATTTAGCAGCGACAGTGAAGCTTGTTCCCCAATTCTCCGTCGTCTCAATCACCTGATAGCAGTCAGAATCAGTCTCAACATAGCTGGCGCCGACATATTCGACTAAATTCAGCCCGTCGCGGGGTGCAGCAGCTTCGGTACAGCGAACATCGACCGCCCGATCATGTCTTCAATTCGCTGCAGCAGTGAAGGCGACCCCTCTCATCTTGGGCAAGCGCATCAATGAATTTGCGAGAATATCTGCCAAACTGCATGGTTTCCAACATGTTCAGGTAAGTATTATTAAAAACAGGGAACCGAGAAGGAGGAACAAAACCACAGGCACAATCATAACAAAAAGGTATGGATGTAACAGAAATTGACGGTTCACCTTCATAAGCATGCCGTCAGCAGGAACAGAATGGATAGAGTACTCAGGCTCCCAACTTTTTGCCCAAAAGGTTAACCAGGAAATTTTCGCTGTACTTCTTGCAGAGATGCTGCAATAGCGATAAACCATATTAGCAGTTGCACATACATAAAAGGATTTAGAACTAAAGCAGTTGAGTTGAAGTCTGCACCTGAGAGATGTGAAATAGAGGTCGGTAATGGGCATATTCGACGTGTAAAACTGGGTATGAATGGTCATTCCTTGATCTCACTAGAGGCACAACACGGAAACCTTGATCTCACTAGAGGTCATGTCTGGAAGATTATGGCGGTACAAAGCCTCCTGTAGGACAGACATTACCAGTTCTATTATCAAGAGATGTGATAACGGGATCACAACAGCTTCAAATTCAGCACCATGGCCACTGCTGCTGGTTGTGCGGCTAAACGTGTTCCAGATGATATTCTCACTGTATGACACAAGTTTGCCATGAGCCAAGCCGTCACAGAACAATATGACACCAAGAGAAGAGAAACAATGCTCAGCAGACTCACGAGGTATTGGTTGCAAATGAACAGACAGAACACAAAGCATAACCGTTCTAATGAAGCTCATCTGGAAGCACAATACCAAAGGCTTGGTAACAGATAACCATGAGGAAGATCACAAACAGTGAAGCGGTCCGTCTAGCCATCTAACTAACTCTAGATGGACAGCTCTGGCATATCAGGTACCAAACTGCTGTTGTGCATCAAGTCCAACTGATTCTAGTAATGGCTGCTTTTTCAATCCTTCTCTTGCTAAAATGTTGTATGAACGGAAACTAGGCTTACGGTGATTTTTTTCCATGATCTGCAGAAATTTCATGCATACGTCTTTGTATCCAGCCCCAAGCAGTCCATCGATGAGGACAGTCCATACAATATTATCAGGATTGAAAGCCCTCGATAGCATGTGTTCAAAAATGAATTGGGCTTCTTTTCTTCTGTGAAGTTGGCATAAAGCACATATTAGTGCTTTATAACCAACAAGATGGAGTTCACGATGTTGAGCAGACATATGTCTGAATACACCCATAGCCAGGTCAACTTTTAGGGCTCTTAATATGGAAATAATGAAACAATTATATGCCTCCTGGTTTGGGCATAAACCCTGACCAACCATGTATCTATACAGCTTATATGCCTCAAACCATCTCCCACTTCTGCTTAATCCAGACAACAACGCATCGTTCAACTGTCGAGATAGCCCAAGATCTAGGTCCGCTAACTTAGAAGATAAAACTGTAATGGCATATTCTTTAATGGCTTGGTCATCAAAACTACAGCCTGAGACCGCATCAGGCAAGGACACAAGTTTCTGGTCACCCATCAGGTACTCATTTTGCAAGCCCTTAATCAGAACATCATATGTCCACAGGGTTGGTTGGCATCCAGCGTTTATCATTTTGCCTAAGAGATCAAACGCACGATCAACTTTGCCTGAAATTACATAAACTTCAATCATCTTGATATAAGCAACTTCATCCAGAGTATGCCCTTGACTCAGTAAATCTGAAAACAGTTCCTCAGCTTCCTCTACCTTGCCTTCTTGGCCCAGAGCTTGGATAAGAGAACTGTAGGTATGCAAACTAGGTAGACAGCTATTTTCAACCATCCTGTTGAGCATTTCAAGGGCCAAAGATGTGGCACCATTTCTGCACAACCCATCAATCATAGTGCTGTAAGTGACTACATTCGGAGATATCTTTTCTTCAAGCATCACTTCACATAGTTTCTCCGCAGCAGAAAAATCATTCTGCTTGGTTAGAGCATGGATCAGAACATTATAAGTCCGAACAGTTGGTCTGCAACCCCTTCCCTTCATGTGCTCCAACATTTCTGCTGCGCGGTCCAGTTTCTCGTCCTTGCAGTATCCGCTTATGAGTGTGGTGTAGGTAACTTCATCTGGGCGTAGCCCATGACCGACCATTTCCTTTAACAACCGAGAAGCAGATTCCATTTCGTTTATCTTGCAAAAACCAGAGATCAGTTCATTATAAGACCACTCATCAGGTTCACACCCATTAGCCTCCATAAGCTCCAGAATCTTAAGAGCAGCGCTAGTATTCCCAGAGTCACAGTATCCTTTGATGATGGTGTTGTATGTCACAAGTGTAGCTGTAGGTTTGCCCTTCAACAAATCGATCAGCATCGCCATTGCCTTGTCGGTATCACCAATTGCGCAGTAGCCCTTGATCATTTTATTGTATGTGATGGTGTCAGGTAGACAACCATGTCTCTGCATTGCATTACAGACGGTAAGCGTGGAATCCATTTTCCTACCCTCCACCAGAACCTTTATGAGAGCGCCATATGTCACGGTGTCAGGGAGCACGCCGTCTCTTGCCATCCTGTAGAACAGTCCAATGGCCAGCCTTGGCGTGCGCTGCCCACTTATGAGCGACGTGTATGTATACACGTTTGGTGTGCACCCCATCTTTTTCATATCGACAAACAGCCTCCAGGCATCTTCGGTGCGCCCCGCGTCACACAATGCAGCGATAGGGGCAGTGAAATCGTGCGCTGTCGGCGGAGCAGCACGCCGTGTCATCTCGGCCATCAAATCTAACGCCTCATTCACCCTGCCGCTATCGCAGAGCTTGTTGATGAGGTTTGAGTATGCTGCGGCATTTGGCTCGCACCCCTCTTTACCCATTTGAGCGAAAACCTTGATTGCCGAAGCCAAGTCATTGTTCTTGCAATACCCAAGAATCATTGACGAGTAGGTGAACCCGTCAGGCTTCATCCCAGACTCGGACACAGCCTTATCCATGATCGATCGAGCGTCCCTAACATTGCCATCCTTGCACAATGCGTTGATGACGGTGTTGTAGATTAGCAAATTGGGCTCCAGACCTTCTCTGAGAAGCCGGTGGTACCTGTCCATGAGGGTGGCCGTCATGCCGAGGCTGTTCAGCTGGATCAGCAGGGTGCCGTAGGCCATGAGATCCATCCTGGGGCCTCTCCGGGCGAGCATATCCAAGTCATCCATGGCCCGCGTCATCTCCGGCTGGGTGCGGCAGGACCTGATCATGTGGACGCGGGCGCGGCCGACGTCGGCGGGGCACTTGCGGGCCTCCACGAGGCGCAGGGCGAGCGTGGCGAAGGTGTCCGGGGAGTACTCGTGGGAACGCTCCCGCGAGAGGAAGATGAGGAGGTCGAGCGCGCTGACGGCGTCCGGGTGCGTGGTCGCCACGGCGGCGGCCTGCGAGGGCGTGAGGGTGGAAAGTACGGGGCTGTGCTGCCAACGGCGCTCCATCTGTTTCATCTCCTTCCGCCGCCGGCTCTGCTGCGCTGCTCGGGACTGGCTTAGGGGAGGCCCCTGCTCGTCCACGGGGAGGGCTTGAGGCCGTGGCGTGTTGGGTCCCGTGCCGCACTTGTTTTCTGCGGAGGAAGAGGAGAAGGCGGGGACGAGGTGGGTGGCGGCGGCGCGTGGGAGGAGGAGGAGCAGGGAGAGGGGGCGGAGGCGAGCGATGGGGGGCGCCATGGGAGTAGGAGGAGGAGGAGGAAGAGGAATTGGATCACATCGTGAAAGGCGAGAAGGGCGGCGAGCCGGCGACGGCCATGCGATGCGGTGTGCGATGTGGGGAGGCGCTGGCCAAGAGATTTTCTTTCCAGACGAGGGAGCTCCACGAAGAAGAAGAACTGGTGAAGAATAGGTGGGCTGTCGTGGGCCACCCGCTCTTAAAACGTAAAGCGTTCTCGGGGGCTGAAATCAACCCCAGCTAACCGGAAACGTAGGCCCAAATTTTGATCGGGCCGCCGGCCAACCTTGATCAATTTTCACCATGTGTTTGATTTGATGTCCACGAAACCGGCTATTAATATAGCAACCAAGATTGAGACCGCTGCTGGACCAGACAGCACGACGCTAAAAAAATAAACAAAAAAAACTAAAAAGAAAAAAGAAGAGAAAATAAAGCCAACAACAGTGGCTTGACGATAAAGGATGACCCGCAATCGCTGTGCCCTCCGACGAATTTCCACCATGCTCCTAGCACTCCGAAGTGTCACGTACCAAGCAACACCTCCAAGAAGGAAGCGACGATGACGCTGCTGCCTAGACTACTCCTAGGGTTTTCCCCGGTCGCTACAAGAGGTGGGAAAGAGGTACACCCGACACCTTTCATGAAGGAAGGTGACACCCATAGGCGTCACCGCGTTAGTGTTAGTCGACAAGGATTTCTCCCGACCCCTCAAAAAAACCACTCATGTACACTTCGAAGGCTCCACCAAGCTCGGCCGCCCACCAACATACGCTACCACGGCCTTGCAGTCAAACCCGATATCTCACCGCGACCCACGTTGCGAGGCCGGCAAGACCAAAAAAGGAGGAACATCAGTGAGAGTCAGCGGTACAACAACACGCGGGAGGGAACTTCCTCCACCACCTTCTAGCGGTAGCCAACCGGATGCAGCGGGAGGGGCAAACTAGATCCTCACTGGCCCAGTCGAGCCCAAACCAGCAGCGAAGGGGCTAGGGGGGAAGGAGGTGATCCGCCACCTAGGAGCCTACAGCTGTGAGAAGCTACCCTGCCACCACGGCAAGTTTTGCCTAGTGGCAAAGTGGGAGAGGGGGAAGGAGGCAGCACCGCCACTAGGGTTTGGTGGAAGGGTCACCCCCTATCGCCCTGGGTGGGAGCGACATGGGGATTTGGCTCACAACCGATAGCTACGCAGTGCCACACTTGGATACAATCACTACACATAATAATCTCAAAACCCCAAAGTTTGTGACAAACAACCTTCCAACAACGGCAGTTAAACATAACATTGCCAGACTGAACTAATGATAGTAGAACAGAACTCTAGTGTCATGATTTTAGGCAAGGCAGATGAAAAATGCTTCCACATAATGTAAAAAAAGAAAACCCGGCTCCTGCTTCAGGTTTGTATACAAATCTATTACATTGCCTTCCAGATGCGTGCCGAAGATACACATTGTTTCTTGACGGCTCCTCGTTTGCTTTGCACCATCCTAAAAGAGTTATTTGGTTTTCGCTGGGCTTATGTGTAATGATGCAGACCGTAGGATGACCAAAGACATGTTCCAACTTGGATTAGTTCGGAGACTGTGTCTGTGTGTTCTGGGTAAATCTCCTTGGTCCAAACCGGAGCTGAAGGTTGTCCAAAACACGGGCAACGTTCAGAAGCCGTGGATCGTCTGAAGGAATTTCTCGTTCCTGCCATGGAAATAGAAGGGACCATGAAAGGATCAGAAACAACCGTGCATTAGGTTCCCCATATGGGCCAACTTTACTCTCGTTATTAGTTCAGGAAAGCACACTGATATATATGAAAGTAAGCCTTGTTCAGAATATCAAAACTATATTCTGTTGCTAACTACAGAGTCAATGCAAGCTAATCCTAATCATTTCAATTATTTCAAACAGTTTAAGAATTCTAAACTAATGTAAAAACTTGACTAAATCCAATGTTACAAAGGAAAATCACGGAGGGCTCCAAGGTGATGACATAATTATGATACTGAAGCTTACCTTCAAACCCCTGTGGTATGCTTCAACAGCAGGAAGTGCTGGAACTATATTACGGGTTTGCAGGAGATCCCAGACATAATTTGCAGTTGTATATCCACCAGTCTGAACAAACCCACAATTACAAAAGTCATTCCAGGGTGCAGTTTGTAATAATTTCAACAAGCTGACTTAAGTAGTCACAAAACGTGCGCTCCTCGTATAAATGTATTTGCACTTCTGTGAGTTCGGTACTGGAAAGCAGTAGTTCTTGCCCATTACCTTTTCACCAGAGGCTGCAAGTAGAAGATCAGTTCCCATCTTGGGATTCAAGAAGAAATTTCTTGAAGTCATTTTCTCCTGAAAAATATTATAAAATGTGAAGTTGCAAACTCCCAAGTTAGTCAAACTATGAAGCAAAACCAGAAGGAAGGAATTACCAAGGTTTCTTGAGCAACTTGCATTCCTCTTGGAGTATGCCCAATCATAGCTCCCTCAGCAAGGGTCTGTATGCCATTGATATAATATAGTAAATGCATATCAGAAATTAAGAACTCATGGTGTGAAATAAAATATAAGTACATAGATTTCTAATAAAGTAAGGATTATTGATACCCTGTTCTATTTAAGTCCCTAATTACCTCCGTCGTGGTAAAGTTATCTACATTATTCAGTATGAAGCACCATCCTTAGATACTCAGTTTTGGGTACGTGCCTAACTTTTGTTCAGCATATAGGCAACATGTTATGGTAAGTGGTACCAAGTTCAAACTTCAGGTGTTTCATGTCTTTAAATACAGTGAACAGTAATTGATGATCTATGAAATCCAACAGCCATCACTGCAATTAGGATCCATTACTGAATATGCTCTCGGATCAGAAAGTGGCAGTGGACTTAAAGTTAGTACGCAGCAGTATAATATAGAGCCTATGACAAACAAGGAGACAGTAGATCTTGCAGTGGCTAAAAAGGCACAATTGATAAAGATATCTTAAGTTCACAACTAAAGTTTCAGTTCAAAGTAGTCCAAGGAACAATGAGCTATTTGGACAGTTAACATGTCCATTACTAAGATTAGGAAAGTCGTAATGGAATTCAAACCTACGTTGCTATCAACCACAATATTAAGTTTGATTTTATCACTTCAAAAAGATGCTCACCACATACAACTCCGCGGGTGTGGGTTTGGAGCTTGAGAACTCTTCAAACATCTTAACAGCAGAATCAATATCTCCACATCGAAGATAGCACCTTTTCAATTGAAGGGGAACAAATTAACAAATAGATCAAGAAGTTCTAGAAAGCATGATCATAAGGACACACATGGGAGGTTGCCAAAATATAACCACATGGATGGTAAAAGTAGATTAAAATGGAACTCTCAAATAATACATATAGTTACCACTAACATGGGTACGCAATGTGATTCGCGATGCCCACTTTATAAGATTGTTAATTCAATAATATGCAATCAAGAGGCTTTTCAGTAAGTATAATGCGCGGGCATACAAATTAGGACACCAAAGCCTATATCAGCGTATCTCGTCAAATATGAGGATTCCTTGATAGTCTAAAATAATGAGTTCTCACTGGGACATAGTTCCAAATTGGACATCTCTAGAGTAATTAATCATTAAAGTTCCTAATAACCATGCATGGATCATTAGACCAATACTGTTCAGGATGCAGAATCACAGATTACCTTACAGCATGCATCACAACGAAGGGATCATAAGTAAATCCCTCTTTAGTGATCATTTCAAGAAGTGTTTCAAGCGTCTGCAAGATTGTAAAGCAGATCAAATTCATAAGAGGTAAAGCTCAAGTTTTATGACATGAGCTAACTAGGATATGTAAGATAACACAAATGTTGTCATGTGAACAGGTAACCCTGCTGGGCAGTAAGAAAGGCAATGCAAACGCAACATAATATAGCAAACCTCTTTGCTCTGCAAGTCTGCACAAGCATGGATAGCAACATGATAAATTGTCAACTGCTTAAAGATAAACCCTCGTCTGTTTGCATATTCTGCTGTTGGCATATTGTATAGCTCTTCCTCCGAGACATTCATCATTATATTCTCAGCGCTGTCGTTTCCTATTCTTTCAACATATTGCCAACCTTTTGACTGCTGGACGAACTCAAGAATCTGGTAAAAAAGCAAAGCCAGGAAAAAAATAAGTACAGTCATGTTAAATAAAACCCCACAATATTTTCTGTTCAATGCATAACATACTTTCGCCATAGTATCCTCACTGGCAGGTGTCTTGTTCTTGAATGCAGTTATTAGTCCAGCATAACAGTACTTGTTTAATCCAAGTCCAGCAGCAGTCATATCACGAACTACAGCATAACTGGTAAAAAAATTACATTAGTTTCTCCTGATACGCTGGAAAGACTTGACTGTTAGGGATAGATTAAATTGAAAAACATGCTTAGCTAACATAATACTCCCTCTGTTCCAATTTTATTAGGTCTATTTCTCATGCACGGTGACCAAGACACTGGTTTGAGGATAGTCTGGGATAGAAATGCCCCTGGTTAGATCACTAATTAGAGGGGTAGCTGCCAGAAACTAATTAATGATCGCTCCAATTTGGAAAGGGCAGAATGGGCATCTACTGGGATGAAAAGGAAATACAACCTAGGAACTGATGGAATCAATGCATTAGATAATCTATCCACATTCCACGAAGAAAACTGACAATCATACTCTACAACCTTGCACTCTGGAGGCTCTTATAACCCTGGATGTACCAGCATGGATGTGCAACACTTTACATGTATTCTAGTCTTTAAATCTATGAGACCAGTAGGTACAAATCCTCTATTTTAGTGGTTTAAATGGGGCTTCACTACAGAAAATATGAAAACAATGAAATAACTCGTGTACGATTCTGTTAGGCCTTGGCTTATTTGCTCCTGGTGCCCACTTGATGAGTCATGGCTTCATGCTAAAGATAGTCAACCACAATGTGTATGTGTGTAGTCACGGCCTCATGCTAAAGATAGTCACCCACAATGTGTGTCATGGAACATGTAACTCCGTATTTCAGTATGAAATGGTGCATTCTTCTACAGTCTGAGAAACAATAAAGCTGATGAGAATGGGTCCTTACACTTGATCAGTACGCCCAGTTGCTGCAAGTGCATTCAGAAGACAAATGTAGGTTTCCCCTTTCAACTTAACGCCATGTGCTTTCATTTCTTCTAAAAGCTGTGTTACAGGTAGCAAGAATTGGAGCATTAGTGAGCACAAACACGATACAAAAAGCACCATAAAGATGGGAATGGCACCGTAATGATAAAAAACAGAATTATACGTCGGAAAATAACCAACCAAGATCGCTGCATCTGAGTTCTTGCACTTCCCGCAAGTAGAGATCAGGAAATTGTAAAGGTTAACCTACAAAACTTAAGCCCTTAGCCTAATTGGTCCGACAAAAAAAAAAAGGAATGGCCACAGGGAGATGAATGGATGTAAACAAGAGAGTTGGTCTCACATCAGGCTGCAAGCCCATTTCCCTCATCTGATCACGGAAGTAGAAAGCATCTTGTAGCCGGCTACCTTTCATGGTACCCACTATGAGATTGTGAAACGTGTCCCGCACAGGCTGCACCCCGTCAAGTAGCATGTCGTCGTAGGCATCACGGAGCAGGTACGGCCTAAATAAAAACAGCCGCCGAAACATTTATTCAGACTCGAAGAGCAACAATTAGGTTAGCACAGGCACGCTGGTGGCCAGACCAGATCATCAACGCAACAAAGGCTCATCAGAATTATGCTAAAAAGGAAAATGGCACTGCTCGGAACTGCGTCGAACAGGTGGTGTGCAAGAACCAGAAACGACGGCCAGACTTGCCTGCGCTGCTGGACGAGGGACCCAATGACGGTGTTGTACTCGGAGACATTGTTGGCGTAGTTGCGGCGCATGTACTCCTCCGTCGACGTCGCCACGCCGCGCCGCTCCATCCCCGCGGCGGCGGCAGCAGCCGCCGCCACCGTAGCATGGCGCAGCTGCCCTGCACCGCCAGATCCAAAGGTTAGCCCCGCGGAACTCGCGTAGGAGCGAGATGGGATCTTGCGAGAGGACGAGGAAGAGACCTTGAAGCAGGAGGGAGCTCTTGAGGAGGCCCATGGCGATGGTGGGGGAGGCGGTGGCGCTGCGTCGAGTGAGGAAGAGGCGAAAGGAAAGGGAGGAGGGTTTAACAATTACTGAGATGGCCGAGATCGATAAATGGACTGCAGCCAATGGGCCTGAAGGACAGTTGATTCGAATCCCAGGTTTACATTTCGTCGCATGGCCCGGGTTACAGTTCGCATTTTGTTTTGTTGTACTGGTTCCAATTTTGCATGCTTTTTTATCCCAAATGCTAAAAACAGAATTTGCATTGTACCATTCCAGAATAAAATAGTATTACTCACTTTCCTAATAAAAAATGTCAATTTACCTCTGACATTTTTAGACAGCCCCACAGAAAAAGGTAGGAGCATGAGTGGCATCTATAACAAATCGGACAATGGCAAGTCTTTTACTTAGGAAAATGGACAAAAATAACTCCTAATAAAAACAAATTCACAAAATAAACTCTGGCCAAAAGTATTTCACACCCACTAATCCTTTTTGTAGCGCCTATGTGGCCCCTGCCAGCGTGGCGGTCGCCTGCCCGTCCTGGCCCCACCGGGCCGGGTAGCGCCTGAGCGTTAAGCCTGGGCCGTGCAGCGCCTAGGCGCTATGCCCCAATGTGTAGAGCCTTTCAGATAGGCGCTACACATTGAGACATAGCGCCACGCGCGTGGCCCCCCTCCCCACCCCGACCCAGTCACTCCCCAGCCGCCAGGGATGAACAGAAGAAGAGCACGACAGCGACCCTCTCTCCTCCCCCATCAAATCCCTTAGATTGGAGGCTTTATTTGGTGGATTTTGACCCCTCCCCGACTGCTAGAGGTACCCTCACTCTATTTCCTCCGTTTTCATCGATTGAAAACTTTCATTTTAGTGGGATTTGAGTTGAAACCCTAGAAATTTGATTTGTGAGAAAATGTTTGGAAATTTGTTGGGCTCATTGGCTAATGTTGGGTAGAATGGTGTCTAAGAAGCATTTAGTTAGGTTTAGGGTTCTTGGATTGTTAGAGTTTGGTTTATTGGAATGTTATGGCTATGGTTAGGGTTAGGGTTTGCTCATGTAAGGGATGGTGTTGTTGTTAGATAAATTGTTTGATAATGTGACTACTATATTTTTATTCATCTTGCCATGGGTAGTTAATGATCATATTCTCTTATGTGTTAGGTATGGCAAGAATTGTTCATGTTCATCATGTGGACAAGGATGCATTTTTGAAAGGCAACATAGAACCGGACCCGAATGAGCTAGACATGGTGTTTGAACGAAGTCCAACATACACCGAGGTCTTAAAGCAAGTTAGGATAGAATTGAAATGGATGGACCCAAGTGATATTTGAGTTGGAGGGAAGACATAATGTGAGTTTGGGAATGCATATCCGTTGTAAGACCATGTGTATCTCTTCCGAGGCCCGTTGGGTTGCATACAAGGAGGTGGTGGCCGAATCACTAGACAAGGATCTTGAGCTATTTGCCACCAAGAAGGTTGATAGTTCGTTGCCTTTGGACTTGAACCGTTGTGCCTCCCCATTGGATTCTAGGATTCCCCCACCCTTCGACCAAGAGGTATTGAGTGACCCTCCTTTAACCCAAACATTGAGCCCGATTTTGAAGTACCAAGATGAAGTATTGGAAGAGAACAATGATGATTATGGCAAGATGACAATGAGGTTGAGCTCCATGACAACAATGTTGGAGATTTGGACAAATATATTACACAAGAGAACATGGACCGTGACATCCCCTATGCTCGAGGGTATGCATCAGACTCAGATGATGATGGTCCCGAAGTAGAACTTGATGGGGAGGGGTTCACGGCTATAGAAGCTGAAATCCACGATACCGTATTGGGGTGGGACCATCGAGTATCTTTATTTCGTGATGTTAGTCTCGCGGATGAAGCCACGGTTGATGGAGGCAAGGGCGTAGTGCTTGGACCAAGGACAAGTTCTTACCGAGATGGTAATGAAGAGAATAATGGGATTACTCGCGGAACGAGATTCAAGACCTTACTAGAATTTAAGCAATGGATAAAGGCCTTCTCGGTTAAGCATCATCGTCCTTACACGATGGTACACTCGGACTTGAAGAAGCGCTACACGGTTAAATGTGAGCAGGATAGATGTCCTTGGATTGTGCGTGCAAGACCATTCAAGGGAGGTCCCGATTAGCACATATCTAGTTGTGTATCAACTCACATGTGTCGAGGCCCAAAGGTGGATGGCAAGGATGTGAAGCACGGGCACCGATAACTCACCTCCGTGTTCATTACTTATAGAATTTCCAATGACGTGAAGTCATTTCCAATAATGAGCATCAAGATGGTCATGGAGCTTGTGAAAACCGTCTTTCACTACGAGGTGAAGTACGGGAAGGCATGGAAGGCAAAGCAAGCCGCATTCAAGATGTTGTACGGTGATTGAGAGGAATCTTATAACCGGATCCCTAGGTTGTTGTTAGCGATGGCCAATGCTAACCTGAGCATGATTCATATCACTGAACCTTATGGGAACAAGACAAGGATAATGAACAGAATAACCGTTCAAGTATTTGGACGTGCATTTTGGGGTTTCGAGCAATGTGTTCAGGATTTTGAACATTGTAGGCCTGTTGTATCCGTTGATGGCACCTTCTTGACCAGACAATACAAGGGCACTATCTTGATTGAAATAGCTAGCGATGCCAACAATCGGTTGGTTCCTTTGGCGTTTGCTTTGGTTGAGGTGGAAAACAATGACAATTGGGAGTAGTTCTTCCATATTTTGAGAACCAAGGTCTTACCCGCTCAAAGGGAATTATGTGTCATCTCGGATCGTCATCAAGTAATTCTCAATGTGGTGATGCTTGACATTCCCAGACATGTCCCATTGCACCATCGAGGGTGTACGAGACATTTTGTTTCAAACTTCTATAGAGCATGCAAGAGTAAGGACTTGTCTGATGATTTATAAGATTGTTGTCTCGCTTTCACGGAGCGTCATTTCTCAAACTTGTACAATAGATTGTTCCATAACAAAGAACTCAATGCGGGGGGCAAAGAGTTTCTCATTAGGAACATTGGAGATATGGGAAAGTGGGCACGAGCTTTCGATGACGGTGGCCGAAGGTACGGTCAAATGACAAGCAACATGGCAGAATGCTTCAACAAGTTGCTCAAAGGTGACTGTGCATTGCCTGTCACGACAATAGTCCAATATACATTTGACATGTTGAATGAGTGTTTCCTAAAATACTCAGCTGAAACAGATAGGCAGATTGTGGGAGACTACAAGAACAATCATATATACAAGTTCCCACCGAAGGTTGACGATTGGATGGAATTTCAGTCAAGAAAAGTGGATTCCCAAGTTGTCACGGAATTTGATAATGATGAGCATATATACCAAGTTACGGAGCCGGGAGGAACCACGACTGATGGTGTCCAACACGGAGGCCGTGCGTTCAAGGTCTCGCTTACTACTTGTGAGTGCACATGCGGAAGGCCATTGTTGCTTCATCTTCCGTGCTCGCACTTGCTAACCGCGGCTCACAAACGACATTTGGACTATAATAATCCGCTCACAGTGAGAGAGTCTGAGTTCTCTATCGAGACTACTAAGAAGACATGGGCCCCTCGATTTCACCCATACCTGGACCAATCACAATGGCCGGAGTACCATGGAATTCAACTATGGCCCAATCCAAAATGGAAAGTGATTAAACATGGAAGGCGCACTACAAAACGCTTTAGGAGTGACATGGATAGATGGGGCCGTGGTGGTGGTCAAGAAACGGGCAACGACCAATTCCAAGAGCCTCGTGAGAGAGCACGGTGTGGAACGTGCAATGTTGAAGGGCATAATGCAAGAAAGTGTACCCAAAGGAAGAGAGCAAAAGGAAATAAAGCAAGCACAATCCAACCGAGTTGTAGCCAACAAGTGCCAAGCCAAGGAAGTTGTAGCCAACAAGTGCCAAGCCAAGGGCAAAGTAGCCAACAAGTGCCAAGCCAAGGGAGAAGTAGCCAACATGTGCCAAGCCAAGGGAGAAGTAGCCAACATGCTCCTAGGAAACAAGCTCCTAGGCAACAAAGAGGTCGATCACTTGGGCTTAGTAGAGGAAGAGGGCGTGGACCAAATCCGGCTAGTATGATATGTTATTTAGCGGGACCAAATTCGTATGCGCATAGGTATGGCGAAAAAAATGATCACGCTTTTATGCTTACTTTACTACCTTTCATGCTTATTTTACTATCTTTCATACTTATATTTTTCAAACCACTATTGTTCACATTCATGCTTACTTAACTAACTTTCACCTTTTTTCTTATTATAGGTATGGCCAACAAGAACAATGATGGGGATGGTGTGAACTACTCGAAGTTGTGGGCGGATGCTTTGGTGATGGTGAGAGAGAGGAAGGAGAAAGAGCAAGAGGAGGAGAGGAAGAGGAAGGAAGTTGAGGAAGAGGAAGAGAGGAAGCGGAAGGAGACATTTGCTCGTGAATTCGAGTCGGTGGTTCAACTTGCTCGCAACTTGGGGAAAAGGAGGATGAAGCAGAAGAGAAGAAGAGGAAGAAGCAAGAGGAAGAGGAAAAAGAGAAAGAAGAGGAAAAAGATAAAGAAGAGGAAGAGATTAAGAATAAAAAGGAGAAGGAAGATGAGGAGAGAAGAGGAGGTCCAATGCTAGGCCACCTTGCGCCGATCAAGCGGAAAGGCCACGGAGGGCGTATCGTACATCCAAGGCCCATGGGAAGGAGGTTCCAATTTGTTGGTGCGAAGATGACTGCATTGTTAAGGAGTCCATCGAATACAGTTTTGATACTTGGGGAAGAAAGTTCTTCATGTGTGCCAACTACGCCTGCTCTCCCGTGCGTACCCGCAACCTGTATGAGACTCCATCGGTATGCACAAAGCAATTTAATTTAAGAACCTCTATTCCATATCATATTAATAACATGCTCTATTATCGTGTAGTCTTCCCCTCTAGTTTGCAGGTACTACACTTGGATAGACCTCGAGCAATCTGAAGCTACGAAGACTATCCAGGAGATCGATAGTGCAATAGTTAGATGTCGGTACCAAGAAGCTGTGCGTAACGAGGAGATGGCGGCGAGGCGCGAGCAACGTGAGGACGAGCGTCGCAAGCAAGAAGAGGAAGAGAAGCACATCACTAAGGAGGCTCGTGATGCGGAGAGGGAAAGGAAGCGTCAAACGGCGTGGCGCTCCTAGGAGGAAGACGAGGAGCGCAAGAAGAAGGGGAAATGGCCTCGTGTTCTAGACTTGTAGACGGAGGCCATGGCGAAGGCTCGTGGTGTATGAGTATGACATGAACTTTGAGTATGACATGAACTTTGAGTATGTGATGAACTTTCAGTATGAAATGTCCTTTTAGTATGTTGTGAACTTTGAGAATGTAAAGCCCCTTAAGGGCAAAACACCATGTATGAGTATGTGATGAACTTTGAGTGTGTTCTC
Organism: Avena eriantha; assembly: GCA_910589775.1. Classification (NCBI taxonomy): domain Eukaryota; kingdom Viridiplantae; phylum Streptophyta; class Magnoliopsida; order Poales; family Poaceae; genus Avena; species Avena eriantha. The sequence continues at coordinate 392,322,490 of OU342740.1, read as the reverse complement.
AATTCTGTTATATTTGCAAACTTGTAATACAATTCTGGTGTAACTTGTTCTCTAGACTGAGAAATAACTGAAGTGAATTCAGTTTTGAGGCATAGCACCTACCTGATAGGCGCTATGCCTGTGTAGCGCCTACCTGATAGGCGCTATACTTCGTGTTTTTTGTTGCTCCTGTCGATACAGAGAGTATACAAAGAGCAAAACCAGCTGCGCCCGCTGGAAAATTTGCTAAGTCAATGTGTAGCGCCTATCTAATAGGCGCTATGCTATGCATGTGTAGCGCCTATCAGACAGACGCTACACATTGACTTAGGGAATTTTTCAGCGGGCGCAGCTCGGTTTGCTCTCAGTATACTCTCTGTATCGGCCGGAGAAACAAAAACCCAAAGTGTAGCGCCTAGCAGATAGGCGCTACACATGCATAGCGCCTATCAGGTAGGCGCTATACTTCGTGTTTTTTGTTGCTCCAATCGATACAGAGAGTATACAGAGAGCAAAACCAGCTGCGCCCGCTGGAAAATTCGCCAAGTCAATGTGTAGCGCCTATTTGACAGGCGCTATGCTATGCATGTGTAGCGCCTACTTAGCGAATTTTTCAGCGGACATAGCTCATTTGCTCTCAGTATACTCTCTGCATTGGCCGGAGCAACAAAAACCTAAAGTGTAGCGCCTATCAGATAGGCGCTACTGATGACCCACAAGTATAGGGGGTGTATCGCAGTATTTTTGATAAGTAAGAGTGTCGAACCCAACGAGGAGCAGAAGGTGTTGATGAGTGGTATGGATCAGGAATTCTCTGCAAATACTTAGCAAACGGATTTTTAGGGCTTTTTGATAATGCAAGTAAATAAAGTACGAGTAAATAAAAGACAATAAGAATAAATGTAGCAAGTGGCCCAATCCTTTCTTTAGCAAAGGACAAGCCGGTTGTATTACTTAAGATGACCAAATGTTCTCGAGGACACACGGGAATATCGTCAAGTGCTTTCGCTTCATATAGTTGATTAATCTTCTTTAGTTTGCTAAGTGTTGTGTGGGTGAACCTGTGCTAATATACCAACCTTCCTAGGACTAATACATACTTGTGATTATACCCCTTGCAAGCATCCGCAAGTACAAGAAAGTAATTAAGTTAGAAACATAACCACAACTTTAAACTCTAAGACCCTGACGTCCCTTGTGCAAAGGTTTTCTAACGGGGGTTCAGGTTTCTATCACTCCGGCAACCCCTACGATTAGTAGCCAAATACATAATGCATTCCCCTAGGCCCATATAGGTGAAGTGTCATGTAGTCGATGTTCACATGACACCACTAGAAGAAGTACACCACAACTTAAATATCAAACTATTGAATCTTTCTCAACACAATTCCACTACTAACAACATGACTTCTCTCATGTCCTCAATAACAAAATGAACTACTCACAAGACATCATATGGATCATGATCAGAGATGAAATAATGATATGTAACAATCTGAACATAAACGATAATACAATGGTTCACTCAATAGCATCAACTACAAAGAGTAATCAACACCGGGAAAGTTTCCCCTAAGAACTATGCAAGATTCAACCCAATTGTTACATCGGTATGGAGTGGAGATGATGGTGGTGAGGGAGATGATGATGGTGACGATGATGATCCCGATGAAGTCCAGCTTGATGGTGGTGTTGATGACGATGATCTCCCCTCTCCGGGAAGGAATTCCCACGACAGAATTCTGTCTGCTGGAGAGATCTTTCTCTCTCGGTGTTTTCCGCCCCACAGAGGCGGCAAAATCTTTCTTTGGTCGCTCCCCGAGTCTTAGGGTTTCGGGAGGATAATATACGCCAGAGGGGAGAGGCTGGAGTGGACCAGGGCGGCCACACCTCCTGGTGGCGCGGCTTAGGGTGGCCCGCGCCAGGGGGTGGTGTGGGCCCCCTGTGGCCCAGCTCCACTCCCCCTTCTGGCTATCTTCATCTTCTGGAAAAATAGGATTTTCCATGTATTTTCCTGGATTTTCTGATCTTCGTGAATTTCGCCTCCAAACAGCCCCTTTTTCCATCAGAATCCTGACTGCAGCAGTCCATCCTCCAAAAGTCACCAACCATGCAAAAACAGATGAAATCACATAAGTACCATCTCTTAATATGAAATATATCAATGAATAACAGTAAATTACGATATAGAATGGTGATGCAAAATGGACGTATCAACTCCCCCCAAGCTTAGACTTCGTTTGTCCCCAAGCGAAACTAATCTCAATAAACATGACCTCAGGTTTATGGAGTGAAGAGTCGATAAAAGAATACGGACAAGAAGCATCACATTCATCAATACATAGATCACAATAGCAGGCAACTCACCATTATATGACTTAACTTGCAATAGGTAAAGGAAACACAATAAAGATACATAAAGTAAATCATAATTGGTAATGGCAAACTTAGCTCTTGGTCGAAGAATAGTTGACAATTTTGCAAGAGTTCACAAATAACTGGTTTTCAATGATAGCTTTCAAAGTAATAAACGCTAAGATAAGAGCAAAGTGCAAAACAAGGAACATAAGAAACATGATTGAATAAATCATCATATGAATGAATGAAACACAACAACTCAAAATACTTTGTGAGATAGAAGGGAATAGGTTTACTGACTCAACTAAAAAGTAAAATATAGGCCCTTTGTAGAGGGAAGCAGGGATTTCAAGTTCCATAAAGAGCTTCCAAAAATTATGGTACTTATTAGTTTTCAACTCTCATTGCCCCTATCATAGGCATCTTTAGGTGATTAAGGTTAAAGTGATCAAATATGAGGATATGCTTGACAAGTTGTAAGTTGAAAATCTCATGTCTCTTGAATACGAGGGCCGCTCCTCATGCTACTCAAGTTTAGTTACCGGTAAGTTCTTGTCATAGTAAGTACATGTGTATCATAGAGAACCGCCAACGGGGTACCCCTTGCCCGATGATACGGAAGAATCCCCATATCAAAAGGACAAGGCAAGCAGACAACAAGCATCTCAGCACTCTTCTTATTTACCATGGGAATATGGTGCTTTTTCTCTATTTCCTCTTTTCTCATCTTTTTTTTTCTTCTCTCTTTTTTTCTCAATCTCCATCTCTTTTTTATAAGAAGAATGCTTCATAGATGCTCATTATGGTTATGCTGCAGGTTTCCGCCATGATAGCATGGATTAGACCGGCGGCCCAGGTGTTTCTCTAATACACATACATAACTCCATGGACTTACAAGCCCCCCTTTCATTTCACACCGACGACATCCATAGACAAAAGAACATGATATCAACTAGGTACAAAGTACCAGTGCAATGTTGAAAGCATTCCCCATGACAGCATGGTTCTGCTAATTCACAACTTATAAAGCGCAAGCATATACGCAACATAGATGGGCACAATGGTTCAAGTTTATTAGATGCAAAAATGTGAAGTGTGCCATCAAGTTTGTGAGAGCTTTAATCACTAATTTTCACATAACAAGTTTAATTTGGAAGGTAGATAAAAACATGAATTTACTTGGAAAAGCAATAGTGCTTAATAGGTAGGTATGATGGACACAAATGGCATATGTTTTGGTTTAAGGATTGGATGCATGAGAAGAATTCCCTCTCAGTACAGGTTTTTGGCTGACAAGGCTAGGTAGCAAGTATAAGAGTTGAAGGAAACAAACAAACATACAAGTGATAAAACCAAACATGTAATCTTCCTTGTAAGCACAAAAGATCTTAACTAGAGAATACTAAACTTATGAGCAAATCAAGAAAGAAGGATGATGAAATTATATTTCTTTAGAGTACTTTTATCTTTTCATTCAACTCATCAAAAATAGTGTTGCTACTGACCGATCCAGGTTTGCTAAAACAAACTAAATTAACTCAATGATCCCAAAGTTATACCAATACTAACAACAAGATCAATCATATAACCATGAATTGAAAACTAAAATAAGATATGCAAAAGAGTAAATGATAGAACTTCTCATTAATATTCCATAACGGCAAATCACACCAAGGGATACATATCTAACGAGAGAGGGGACACTTCCACAATGCAAACCATCCTATACGATAACTTCTCTATTCATGATATGACCCTACTAAAAAGGTAAAAAGATAGAATATAGTGATGTGATACCGCATCACTCCCCCAAGCTTGGAACAAACCAAGGGGATGCCAAAACCTGATGATGGATTACTCCTTCGGTGGTGGTGGTATTCTCTCGATGAGATTTTTGATCAATTTCCCCAAGTCCTCAATCTCGAAGGTGAGAGTACGAATCAACTCCGAGTTTTGCTCGATGCGGCTCATGATCGTATCGGGTTGTGGATCCCAGCTTTTGCGATTCTTTCCCCACTCTACCTCCTTGAAGTCTTCTTTTCCTGCATGGCTAAAACGAGGCAAATCCCAATTGGAGGGTAGTTTCTCCTTGGGCATATTCTGGTATTGATGTTCATGGATAAGGGTATGGAAAGGATTCTTGGTGCGTGGAGGGAGTGACCATGGTGCCGAACAGTGATGAGGAGGCTTCCCTCCAGTTGACATAATCCTGACAGGATTTGCTACCACTCCAATGCTTGCAATGGTAGTGCCGGTGTGCTTTGCCTCCTCTTCATCTTCACTCTTGATCTCCATCTCCTGCCCTTGGAGATCTTCCTCCATAGGCTCCTTTCCCTTATCCTTGGCGGACACCATTATGGTTCTAAACTTTCAAGAACATTTCCTGGCAGAAACAGATCGAAACAAAAACACGACGAGAACACGATATACGAACCTCGGGGGATTATATATTACGAAGTTTTACAACAAAAGGAAGGTACTGGGAGAAAATGGGTCGGAGACGGAGTCCAAGGTGGCCACACCACCTGCTGGCATGGCCAGGGGGGCGCGCCAGGGGGTGGTGTGAGCCACCCTGGCTCCAGTTCCGTCCCTCTTTCACTTCGTAGCTTTCCTTGTTGAAAGGGCATGTATGCCCCCATGTGTGTTTTTGGTAATTAATGACCATCCCTATGGACTAATGTGCAAATTGAGTCTCACTTGTAGGTTTGTCCATTGGCATCGCTTGGACCATGTGTTGGTTTCAAGGATGAAAAATAAGAAGCATTGTCTAAGGGCTTTGTGCCTATTGGAGTCAAGTAGAAGAAGAAGATCAAGTATGTCTTGAAGAAGAAGAAGAAGATAGAGTTCCTCATGGCTATCTTCAAGACATCATCAAGAAATGATGTGCAAGATCAAGATGCACCATCTCTAGAAGATCTCATGCTTGGAGCTTGCCTCCTCGGCGTTCATGGAGTGATGAAGACAAGGTCAATGAAGAGGTCTCCCCATGGAGTATGGGGGAGCCATTCGCAAGTCTTCATCAAGCAAGAGCAAGCACGAGCAATCAAGAAAGGTGTTCCATCTTGAAGGTGACAAGATCGTCTTCATCAAGCTCAAGTGGGATGCTCAAGGCAAAGGTATAATCTTGATAGGGTTTCTTCTTTACTGGTCTCTTGTAGTGTTGGGAGACTGGGTTTAGGATAGATAGCCGTACTATCAAGAGGGGCTCTCGAGTGGGTGACTCGTTTGTATCTTTCGAAGAGAGCTCAAACCTTTGCATACATAGCATCATCTTTCTTGGTTGTTGTTTGGTTCTTGTCCATGTGAGGATCTAGAGCTTGTGGTTATCTCCATAACAAGCTCTAGTTCGTCAAAAACAGATTTCCTTGCATATCTTATTGTGTTTTTATCTTGCGGGTTTTTCTGGCTCCACACCTTGGGAGGTATCTCACATATATATTCATGGTATTTTCTCCCTTGGTTATACCCAATATTTCACCTTTTGTTGGATTCTACTCTTTATTATATTTCCAACAAAATTGGTTTCATCCCATTTAGAGTTTCCAAGCTCAACTTCTTGCGTTTTGGGTTCGGGAGGTTTTACCGGTTCGTCGCTTCTGAGAGGTCATACCTTTCTCCATTTTATTTTTATCCTCTCTTGTTGGACTATGATGTTTCTTTGCATAATATTTGAGAGATTTTTGTTCTCTTCAAAACGAGCCCAAGATCATCGAAATCGGAGTCCAGAGTCAAAAGTTATTGAAGTTTTCGTGCAATGTTGTCCAACGTTTTTTGCTTGAGCGGTAGTACCGGCCCAAGTTCCGGCCAAAGTTCCGGTAAATCTCGTTTTTCATCTGTATCTTGTGTTTCTATTTAGAGGTAGTACCGGTGGGGCACCGGTAGTTCTGGTGGGGCGCGAAACTGGCCCAAATGGGTAGATTTCTCTTGCCCTATTTAAGGGCCCTCTCTTCCCAAAATTTTCCCCAACTTTGGAGGTCATTTTTGCTAGCTCTTCCACTCTCTCTCCTCCATTGTTGACCTTCAAAAGCTTGGCCTTTTCTCTTCTCCCTCCCATGATTCTTGCATCTCTTTGAGGGATTTGAGAGAGGAGATCTAGATCTACAATCCCTACCAAATCAAATCCCTTCTTTGTGAAGGAATCCTTGGGATCTAGATCTTGGAGAGTTTTTGTGTTCTCCTCTTGTGTTCTTCCTCCCTTATTCTCCCAATAGCTTTTGTAGCTTTGGTGGAATTTGAGAGTGAAGAACTTGCCTCTTGCATTTGGTGCATAGGTTTGAGTTCTCCTCGGAGATTCGGCGAGTTCAAGCTCTTGGGCTTATTTCTCTTGGGTTCTTGGAACCCTAGACGGTTGTGTGGAGTTGTGGTGTGTTCTTGGGGCTCCAATTGAGTTGTGGAGGTTCCCCAAGCTTGTTGGCCTTTTGTTGCATTGTGGATCCTTTGTGGCATTTCTTGGGAGCCCTCCAATTGAGTTGTGGAGATTGCCCCAAGCCTTGTACGGGTTCGGTGACCGCCCTCAAGTGTCCCATAGTGGAACGTGAGTAGGCCTTTGTGGTGAGCTCACGGGAGAATAGGGTGGGCCTTTTGTGGCGTCGGTAGGTTGCGTGCCTTCGCATCTTGGGGTGAGGCCTTGTGTGGCGTTGGGTGAGCATCGAGCCACCACACCTCGAGGTGAGCCACTTGTGGCGTTCGAAGTACATTGTGCCCCCACACCTCTCCAACGGAGACGTAGCTTCTTTGGAAGTGAACTTCGGGAAACAAATCATCATCTCCGCGTCCATCGGTTATCTCTCAACCGAGCCCTTTATTTATGCAATTTACATTGTGATAGCCATCGTGCTTGAAGTACTATATCTTGCTATCACCTTGTTGCTTGTCTTTCTAGCATAGGTTGTTGGTGCACTTAGTGAAACTAGTGGATATAGGTTTTGGCTTGATAATTAAACGTTAAGTTTTATTCCGCATTTATTAGAGCCTAAACCGTAATAATTTTAAATCACCTATTCACCCCCCCTCTAGGCGACGTACTTTTCCCTTTTCAATTGGTATCAGAGCGAGGTATCTCGCTTCTTTGGCTTCACCGCCTCGAGAGTAAGGATGTCGCCTAGGGGTTTAGTGCACTCTCACACATTTACATTTGATGGAACAAATTATGATGTTTGGCGTATTCGCATGCTTAGTCATTTCCAGGTCATTGACCCAAATATTGAGCGAATTCTAGATATGGGCTTGTCTCCTCCTAAGGATCCCCAAAATCTATCTTTGGAGGAGGAGACAAACTCTTATCTCGAAGCTCAAGCATCTAATGTGCTTGTTAATGTTGTGAGCTTTGTAGTTCTTTCCTCAATCATGCCTTTTCGGAATGCTCATGATATTTGGACCAAGCTTCAAGCAAAATATGATGTGTCCAAGCTTAATGAGGATGATTGTGTTCCCTCCACCTCCGGCTGTGATGAGTTCTCATCTTCTTACACTACACCAACATGTGAGTTGTCACAAGGTAATGATATGGTGAGTGGTGATAGAACTTGCAATGTGGATAGTGAGCTTGGCATTCATGATTCTTCATATCTATCTCATTGCAATGTTGTATCTTTGGGCATGAACACTTGTAGGACTATATGTGATTTACATCCTAGTGTTGATTGGCCTTGCATATCTTGTAGAAATGGATTGAATATATCTCATGATGATATGCTTGCTTTGCCTTGTTGCCATGATAAATATGCTTCTATTTCCTCTTGTACTTGTGTTGCTAACCTTGTAGAGGAAATCGAAGAATGTGTGGGCCAAGGCAAGGTTGTGATTGGAGCTTCAAGGGTTACCCCATCATCACCTTCTCCCAATATTCACTTATGCCTCATGGCTAAGGAATCAAAGGTAACTTCTCCTTTGGATCCCATTGCACCTAATGATGGTGTGAATGTTGACTTAGAAGTAGAAGATGATGTTGCTTCTTTAAAAGAGAAGGGGGAGCTAGTCCTTCGTGCTCTTCACAATGATAAAAATGCTTGCTCTACTTTCATTGAAATCTTGAACTTTCCCATTGAAAGTAAGCAACTAATTTATGAGCATGAGGACACAATTGACAAAATGAGTAGTCTTGAGCGTGAGTATGCTAATGACATTGCAAACTTAAATGAAGCTCTTGAAGAGGAACAAACCACCAACGAATCTCTCGAGGAGACCTTTGCCCTAGAGCTATCTAGGGTGAAGAAATCCCATGATAAAGATCTTGAGGTGGCAAGTGACCTCCAAATTAAAAATGATGAGCTTGAGTTTGCCTATGCTAAACTCCTTGAGGATTTTGAGCACCTCAACAATGGCTCTAGGGTCATAAAGGGGGAGCTCATCAAACTCACCGAGTCACATGAGCAACTTAAAGCTTCTTACTCTAAAGAGCTTTCCAAGTTGCCCTCGCCTCTTACTACTTTTGATGATGCTTGTGCTACTAACTCTATCTCTTGTGAAGCATCTATTGTGAAGGAGAATGTTGAGCTACATGCTCAACTTGCTTTGCTAACTAGCAAAACTATGGAAAATTGGAAGAGAGTCATGCTAAGCTCTCAAGCTCGCATGAGGACCTTCTAGTTTCCCATGGTAGTCTAAAGTTGGCTCATGAGGCTATTTTGTCAAAGGTAACATCAAGTATGCCTCATGTGGACATTAGCACTACATCTACTCCTAGTATCATATTGCCATGTGCTAGTCCTTGTAATTCATCCACTCATATTATTGCTATATCTTGTGATGAATTGCATCCCTTGCCTTGTTGCTCTAACAACATAGCATCTACTTCCTCTAGTATTGTTGTTGATACTAACCATGTAGAGGAAAACAAGAAGCTCAAGGCTCAAGTCAATTCTTTGAAGAATGACTTGAAGAAGTGTCATGAAGGGAAGACAACACTCAAGAACGTCTTGGGTGTGCGAAGATCCCCAAATGACAAGAGTGGGCTTGGATATAACTCCAACATCAAGAACAAGCCCACCAACTTGTTGAAGCACAAGGGCAGTAAGAAGAATGTCCAAAGTCAAGTGAAGAATCCGGCCACCATTGTGTGCTTCAAGTGCAAGGAAGAAGGCCATCATGTGAGATGTTGCCCATTGAAGAAGAAGCATCAAGGGAATCAGCCTCAAGCTTCACCTCAAGATCCACCTCAAGCTAGAAGAGGGCCTCTTCCCCCGAATCAAGCTCTTCCTCAAGGGGTGGCATCTTCCATGAAGAAAGATAGCAAGAGAAGAACTTGCTACATTTGCCGCGAGAAGGGGCACCTTTCCTCCTCATGCACCATGGGTAACTCCTCATCCAAGCCTATCTTGATATATGATGCATATTCTCTTGGTAAGGATGAGGTGGGCAATGTGTTTTCCAAATTTGTTGGTGCCCAAAGTGGGGTCAAGAAAAGAACCATTTGGGTGGCCAAGCCTATTGTGACTAACCTCTCAGGACCCAACTTGGTTGGGGACCAACAAGCTAAAACTTGATCAATAGGTGTTTGTTGGAGGGCATTGGAGGCTTGGCTACATTATGAAGAATTGAGGGATCTTCATCATTTATTTTTGACAAGTCAAGCCAATTGGACTATCTTGCTTCTACCTTATATCCAATGTTCCTCCTTGCAGTAACATGTGCTCAACTCCTTTACATTGAAAGTTACTTGCTCCCTTGTGCATGTGTTGGTTTTGTACCATTATATGTGTTTGTACATGTTGTGCTTCCCTCATACCTATATTGTGTTGTCTAGTATATTTGTGTATGTTGGTTGACACATCATGTATTTGTGTTCTTATGTTTGAGCCTTTGTTGAATTTATTTGGTATCTTTCCTGGCTCTTGGGAGCGATTAATGGACAATTCCATTTTGGTGGAGTGTTATGCTTGGGCATTCCACAATCCTAAAATGTGTGGACATGAGGAATACCACTTAGTGTTGACATTACATGTTTATCTTGTCTCTATGTGGTATGTCATGCTCATGAAGAATTAGAATTCCATAATGTCCATTAATCATCTCCTTTTGGATCTTTTTGCCTCTTGTCGAGATCTCCTGGGTTATCACATTATGGGGGAGTCATATGCTTGGTGCATATTATAAACCTAGAAAATGTGAACATTTGAGGTAGTGCCACTTAGAATTGATATTTATTTATCTAGCTCCTTTGTGGCACATTTAGCTCAAACAAGTTCCAACTCCCTTGGATTGCTTTTATTGCTCATATTTTGGATCTTATTTGTGAGAGTTTTTCTTGATATGTGTTTCCTCAAATTTGGACCTCCATATCCTCCTTGGAAACCATTCGCCTCAAGTTACTTTAATCTTTGATGATTGTGTGACTATTTGGAGCTATCAAGAATCTCTCTCGAAGCGTCAAGCATAATTTTTATATCTTGTTACATGCTTCTTTGTGTGAATATGATCATGATTTCCTTGCAAACTACCTTGGGATTTTTTCCCATAACTCTTGTCCTTGGACAAGTGACACTCCATATATGGTAGGATTTATTGATCATGTTCACTTTGGCCTTTGCTTTTCTTTGTCCTATCTTTGGCTAAGAAATTGTTTTCATTGTCTCCCATTTCTTCCTTACCTCTTGTGGATCCCTTTAGTTTATTGGTATTCCCTTGTGTTTTATTTAATGTAGGTAGTAGTGATGATCTCATTTGTGTGCATTTTGTATTCAATCGCAAAATTCTATGTAATGCACCACTCATGGGGAGCTCTCCTATATTATTTAGAATACTCATGTTTATGCTTCTTAATTTGATCCATATAGTGTTTCTTGTGCTTGGTTGCTTGATCTTTTCTTTTGGTACTTCATGCCATCATGAAAAGTGTAGAGAGTTTGGTTTATGTTTTGGAACCTTGCTCCATTTGGGAGTTGGTTTTGTCTCATCCTCTTTACTTGTTTGATCTTTTAGGATGAGATAAATCCTTGAGCATTATGTGTTTTGTGCATCTTTTGCTCTGTGTCTTTTGCCTTGTTCATTTGTTGAATTGGTGTCCTTTCATGTGTTGATTTGTCTCTTTGATACAATTTGGACACCTTTTGTCGTGTCACACTCTTGTGTGCTACTTCTTGGTTTACTTGGTGTTTTAGTTCAAACTGTATCTCATTTTTGGTTCTTGAAAGTCTAGTGCGTGCATATTTACTTCTTGTATATATTATGGCATGCTTTCTTTCTATGATCCAATGTATAGGGGAAACTCCACGAAATCCTATCGGCTAAGATGTGCATGAAATTCAATTTCATATCAATATGCACATATTTATGTGGAGGGACTCCTATGTATTGTAGTTTCACTAACTACTTTGGACCCAATTTATTTGGGACCATAGTATACTTACTTGTGTGTAGGTACATTGGAGATATATTGGATGCTTATCTCATAAATTGGGAAGAAGTGGTGCTTACATGTCAATTGGAGGCAAGCGAGGATTATCAATCAATTCATATCCTCTACATCCTACCAATTATATCTCGGTAACAAGTATCTCTCTCATGCATACATATCTTGCTTCCAACCTTTTGTAGGTTGCTTGTTAGCATGAGTTTGTGTTTTTGCATATGTTGTGCTTATTTTTTTGGGGAGATCTCTCTATTGCAAATGTGAGTATGTTGAGATGATTGGGGACTATACAAAATCATGCTCATGATTCACTTATCCCAAATATGTCAATCTAGCAATTATATTTCCTATCCTTTCCTCAATTTTCTCTAATGTGCAATAGTGAGTATTTTGCATAGTTGATTTCTATTTGTGATACTTGTTGCCTTTCTCCATATATTCCAACTATTCCCTTTTCCCTTGGTAATAGTTGCAATGTATGTGGTGTGTTGGTGTTTGAAGCTCATTGATGTACAATAAGATATATTCGAGCCTTTGGCCATGCTTTCATGCAAAAAATCCTATTGGTATGTTATATGACTTCATTTTGTTGTTCATGTGCTTTCTTGTGTATCTATTTTGTGTGTGCATGTTTCTTTGTGGGCATATGTCTTTGTGATATTTTCCACCTAGAAACTTATACACACAAGAGAAGATAAATCTTTGGTTGTTTTTGTTTTCCTTGGAGACCACCTTTTACCTCTTGTTGATTCTTCGGTGGCTTCCAATTTTTTTTTTCTATGAGTGCTTGTCCCTTTTGTTTGCATCTCCGGGCACTCATAATTTGATCTCTCTTGCCGTGTATTGTTAAATGAGTTTGTAGGAGTGAGGATTCTATGATTGTGCACTTTGTTTCCAAATACAATTATTATAATTGGTGCATAATCCTTGGGGAGCTTCTTCAATTCATTTAAGAATGCTCATGTGCCTTCTTTCTCATCTTTTGTGTCTTAGATGTTTATGGGGAGTGAGAATTCCATATTTGTGCAAGATGTATTCAAATTAGTTGATTCTATCTTATGCACAAAGATTGGGGAGCTTCCCTATTTCATTTAAACACTCATTTGCTAGTATCATAATATCTCGTGTCTTTCTTTTGGTATCAATTGTTGTTGTCAATTGGTATTTTTGTGTCTTTTGGGTTGCTCGCTTCATTTGTTGAAGCTAGTTTCTCTTTATTTTATTTTTGCAATCTTTGGGTCCTCAATATAGTTTTACTTCCTCCCAAGGATTCATCATTGGATATGTGCATGTGCACACCTTTGGAGGAATTCTCACTATATTGGCCATCTAGAACTTTTCACCCATTTTGGCAATCGATGCCAATGGGGGAGAAGTTTTAGAGGGTTTAAGGGAAGTTGGTTTATGCTTTTGAGTTGTTTCTTAAGCATTAGCCTTGCATGCTCTTGCATCTTTGTTGTTGCTTTGCATGTTTAATATATAGAGGAAACTCAACCACCGATAATGGTTGGCAATCTATGCAATAAAATTCAAGTTCATCACACATGCATAGATTGTGGGAGAGTTTGCTCTATATATTGTGGTTGTACCAACATCACATACTTGTGTAGTATTTGATGTTGGGGTAACCATTTTGTTCGTTAAATTCCATATTTAAACCCTCTCTAGGGGATTGTCATCAATTACCAAAATGGGGGAGATTGAAAGGGCATGTATGCCCCGTGTGTGGTTTTGGTAATTAATGACCATCCCTATGGACTAATGTGCAAATTGAGTCTCACTTGTAGGTTTGTCCATTGGCATCGCTTGGACCATGTGTTGGTTTCAAGGATGAAAAAGAAGAAGCATTGTCTAAGGGCTTTGTGCCTATTGGAATCAAGTAGAAGAAGAAGATCAAGTATGTCTTGAAGAAGAAGAAGAATAAGATAGAGTTCCTCATGGCTATCTTCAAGACATCATCAAGAAATGATGTGAAAGCTCAAGATGCACCATCTCTAGAAGATCTCATGCTTGGAGCTTGCCTCCTCGGCGTTCATGGAGTGATGAAGACAAGGTCATAGAAGAGGTCTCCCCATGGAGTATGGGGGAGCCATTCGCAAGTCTTCATCAAGCAAGAGCAAGCACGAGCAATCAAGAAAGGTGTTCCATCTTGAGGGTGACAAGATCGTCTTCATCAAGCTCAAGTGGGATGCTCAAGGCAAAGGTATGATCTTGATAGGGTTTCTTCTTTACCGGTCTCTTGTAGTGTTGGGAGACTGGGTTTAGGATAGATAGACGTACTATCAAGAGGAGCTCTCGAGTGGGTGACTCGTTTGTATCTTTCGAAGAGAGCTCAAACCTTTGCATACATAGCATCATCTTTCTTGGTTGTTGTTTGGTTCTTGTCCATGTGAGGATCTAGAGCTTATGGTTATCTCCATAACAAGCTCTAGTTCGTCAAAAATGGATTTTCCTTGCATATCTTATTGCGTTTTTGATCTTGCGGGTTTTTCTGGCTCCACACCTTGGGAGGTATCTCACATATATATTCATGGTATTTTCTCTCTTGGTGATACCCAATATTTCACCTTTTGTTTGATTCTACTCTTTATTATCTTTCCAACAAAATTGGTTTCGTCCCATTTAGAGTTTCCAAGCTCAACTTCTTGCGTTTTGGGTTCTAGAGGTTTTACCGGTTCGTCGCTGAGAGGTCATACCTTTCTCCATTTTATTTTTATCCTCTCTTGTTGGACTATGAAGTTTCTTTACATAATATTGTAGAGATTTTTGGTCTCTTCAAAACGAGCCCGAGATCATCGAAATCGGAGTTCGAAGTCAAAAGTTATTGAAGTTTTTGTGGAATGTTGTCCATCATTTTTTGCTTGAGCGGTAGTACCGGCCCAAGTTCCGGCTAAAGTTCCGGTAAATCTCGTTTTTCTTCTGTATCTTGTGTTTCTATTTAGAGGTAGTTCCGGTGGGGCGCGAATCTGGCCCAAACGGGCAGATTTCTCTTACCCTATTTAAGGACCCCCTCTTCCCAAAAGTTTCGCCAACTTTGGAGGTCATTTTTGCTAGCTCTTCCACTCTCCCTCTCCTCCATTGTTGACCTTCAAAAGCTTGGCCTCTTCTCTTCTCCCTCCCATGATTCTTGCATCTCTTTGAGGGATTTGAGAGAGGAGATCTAGATCTACAATCCCCACCAAATCAAATCCCTTCTTTGTGAAGGAATCCTTGGGATCTAGATCTTGGACAGTTTTTGTGTTCTCCTCTTGTGTTCTTCTTCCCTTATTCTCCCAATAGCTTTTGTAGCTTTGGTGGAATTTGAGAGTGAAGAACTTGCCTCTTGCATTTGGTGCATAGGTTTGAGTTCTCCTCGGAGATTCGGCGAGTTCAAGCTCTTGGGCTTATTTCTCTTGGGTTCTTGGAACCCTAGACGGTTGTGTGGAGTTGTGGTGTGTTATTGGGGCTCCAATTGAGTTGTGGAGGTTCCCCAAGCTTGTTGGCCTTTTGTTGCATTGTGGATCCTTTGTGGCATTTCTTGGGAGCCCTCCAATTGAGTTGTGGAGATTGCCCCAAGCCTTGTACGGGTTCGGTGACCGCCCTCAAGTGTCCCATAGTGGAACGTGAATAGGCCTTTGTGGTGAGCTCACGGGAGAATAGGGTGAGCCTTTTGTGGCGTCGGTAGGTTGCGTGCCTTCGCATCTTGGGGTAAGGCCTTGTGTGGCGTTGGGTGAGCATCGAGCCACCACACCTCGAGGTGAGCCACTTGTGGCATTCGAAGTACATTGCGTCCCCGCACCTCTCCAACGGAGACGTATCTTCTTTGAAAGTGAACTTCAGGAAACAAATCATCGTCTCCGCGTCCATCGGTTATCTCTCAACTGAGCCCTTTATTTATGCAATTTACATTGTGATAGCCATCGTGCTTGAAGTACTATATCTTGCTATCACCTTATTGCTTGTCTTGCTTAGCATAGGTTGTTGGCGCACTTAGTGAAACTAGTGGATATAGGTTTTGGCTTGATAAATTAAACATTAAGTTTTATTTCGCATTTATTAGAGCCTAAACCGTAATAATTTTAAATCGCCTATTCATCCCCCCTCTAGGCGACGTCCTTTTCCCTTTTATTTTGTTGAATAAAAACTGCAAAAATATAACTAGACAGAATTTTTGTGGAACTTTTCTTACCAGAACTGTTACCTATTCGAAAACGGACTCTACAGATCTCTGAATTTGGTGTTTAGTAGATTTTTCCGGAGTTACCACTTGAATAACATCATTATCTTCATCTTCATACACATATTGCTTGAGTCATGAAACTTTTCACTTGCTTATTACACCATTTTCTCGAATAACCTGGAAATTTCTTTCACACAATTCTCATTAGCAACATTAGTGTAAGTGAGGTAATAAACCTTTTAGGTTAAATTTCAACTGAAATCCATCAAAACATAAGCTACTGTAACAACTCCTTCCATAAACCCAAAAATAATTCAAAAAGTAAATTGATTTAAGAGGCAAATGTAAGAGTGGTCAAAATCTATCAAAACAGACCAGCGGGTAAATATCAATTTTTTCGAAAATCTTATGTTGCTCAAATCAAAAAGTGCAAATCTAATGAAAGTTAAATAACAATCTAGGGCAGAAGAACAAAAAATTACAGGTCAAACCTACATACATAGATCTCTCACGAATTTTTACGGTGAAGCACAAAAATCTGTTTCGGGACAGCAACTTCCCCAAATATTACTTCTATCTCATTAGAGGTTGATCTTGACACAAAAACCAAACAAAAAGGATAAGGAGAGGTTATTACCGAAGTAATAACTTCCAAGACTGAAATAAACGAAAGCAAACCGAAAGTACAAATAAATTGGGTTGTCTCCCAAAAAGCTCTTTCTTTATAGCCATTAAGATGGGCATGATGATTTTAATGATGCTCACATAAGAATATGAATTGAAGAAACAGAGAGCATCACGAAGAAAAAATACACATGTTTAAGTCTAACCCACTTCCTATATCAGGGAATTTTGTAACCAAACAAATTGTTGAAACCAGAGGCTACTAGCATAGGAAGGCAAAACAAGTGCAACATAAAGACTTTTAGCATAAAGCGAGGAAACCTAATATTATTAAGATGCATTAGAACACTTTTCCCTCTCTCATAATAACCTTCAGTATCATTCATAAATTTAATGATATAACTATCACAAGAACCATCGTAGTAATGATCACTTAATCTAACAGAAAACACAGGAATACTAGTTCTTATAACACTACTTCGTGAAACAGTTTTTGAAGTATCCTTACAAAGTGTGTCCATCTCCTACATATTTAGTGACAAAGTCTTTCACATTTGCTATTATAGGTTCATCATTTTGTTCATCAGGTTCAACCACTTTATTTGTACTTTTATTAACCAAACTAGCTATCATAGAATGCTCCTTTACTTTAATTGGGAAAGGTATTTTCTCAATGTAAGGTTCAGGTAAAACATGATTAGTAGTATAGACTTCAGTATTTCTTGCAGGAACACACTTAGCAACATCTTTATATGGTTCATGATACTTATTCCATTTCTTTTTAGGCACTTCAATATAGGAAGCAAAATCCTTAAAATAAGTTGCAATAGCTTGAGAGTCTAGACTATAAGCATTTTTAATATTTTGAAAGTCATCAGTTCCCATAAAAGATTCAATGCATTCATAATCATAATTTATACCCGACTTTCTTCCTTTGTGATTCTCCCATGATTCAACATTGTCTTGAATACAGTCCAGAAGATCCCATTTAACTTCTTCTTCCATGCGAGTGAATGATCCAGTACAAGAAGCATCCAATAAATCCTTATCATGAAGAGAAAGCCTTGCATAAAAGTAATTGATAATAATATTGTTGGGGAGCTCATTAATGGGACATTTGAGCATTAGTAACTTCAATCTCCCCCAAGCTTGAGCTGTACTCTCTCCATCAAGAGGCCAAAAGTTGTATATTTGATTCCGATCTTTATGAATCTCACTAGGAGGATAAAACTTTGAATAAACGAGAGGTACTATTTCCTCCCATTCAAGAGCTTGACCATTCTTCAGCAGCTTATACCAGTCCTCAGCTCTTCCTTTCAGTGATAATGAGAATAACTTCTTCTTAACTTGATCTGTAGTAATACCTGCACACTTGAACAACCCGCATAATTCGTGTATAAAGAGCACATGATCACCGGGATGGACAGTTCCATCCCCAACATAATAGTTATCCATAACACAATCAATAATTCTTGTAGATATTTTAAAGTATCATTCTCAGCAGGTGGTGGTTCATCTACTACCTTGACAGTGGTAGTAGCATTACGAAATAAGAAAGTCAGTGAATTATCCATATTGAAAATAAAGCAACTAACAGAAGTAAACAATACTCAAAGTACAAGTTTCCTTTACTAGTTCCACTCTCCAATAGCGCTTCACTCCCCGACAACGGTGCCAGAAAATAGTCTTGATGACCCACAAATATAGGGGGTGTATCGCAGTATTTTCGATAAGTAAGAGTGTCGAACCCAACAAGGAGCAGAAGGTGCCGGCGAGTGGCTAGGAGCAGGAATTCTCTGTAAATACTTACCAAACGGATTTTTAGGAGTTTTTGATAATGCAGGTAAATAAAGTACGAGTAAAAGACAAAAAGAATAAATGCACCAAGTGGCCCCATCCTTTCTTTAGCAAAGTACAAGCCGGTTGTATTACTTAAGATGACCAAACGTTCTCGAGGACACATGGGAATATCGTCAAGTGTTTTCGCTTCGTATAGTTGATTAATCTTCTTTAGTTTGCTAAGTGTTGTGTGGGTGAACCTGTGCTAATGTACCAACCTTCCTAGGACTAAAACATATGTGTGATTATACCCCTTGCAAGCATCCGCAAGTACAAGAAAGTAATTAAGGTAGAAATCTAACCACAGCTTTAAACTCTAAGACGCTGACATCCCTTGTGCAATGGTTTCCTAACGGGGGTTCAGGTTTATGTCACTCCGGCAACCCCTACGATTAGTAGCCAAATACACAATGCATTCCCCTAGGCCCATATAGGTGAAGTGTCATGTATTCGATGTTCACATGACACCACTAGAAGAAGTACACCACAACTTAAATATCAAACTATTGAATCTTTCTCAACACAATTCCACTACTAACAACATGACTTCTCCCATGTCCTCAAGAACAAAACGAACTACTCACAAGACATCATAGGGATCATGATCAGAGATGAAATAATGATATGTAACAATCTGAACATAAACGATAATTCAATGGTTCACTCAATAGCATCAACTACAAAGAGTAATCAACACCGAGAAAGTTTCCCCTAAGAACTATGCAAGATTCAACCCAATTGTTACAGCGGTATGGAGTGGAGATGATGGTGGTGAGGGAGATGATGATGGTGACGATGATGATCCCGATGAAGTCTAGCTTGATGGTGGTGTTGATGGCGACGACCTCCCCTCTTCGGGAAGGAATTCCCCGAGCAGAATTCTGTCTGCCGGAGAGATCTTTCTCTCTCGGTGTTTTCTGCCCCGCAGAGGCGGCAAAATCTTTCTATGGTCGCTCCCCGAGTCTTAGGGTTTCGGGAGGATAATATACGCCAAAGGGGAGAGGCTAGAGTTGACTAGGGCGGCCACACCACCTGGTACCGCGGCCTAGGGTGGCCCGCGCCAGGGGGTGGTGTGGGCCCCCTCCACTCCCCCTTCTGGCTATCTTCATCTTCTAGAAAAATAGGTTTTTCCATGTATTTTCCCAGATTTTCTGATCTTCGCGAATTTCTCCTCCAAACAGCCCCTTTTCCATCAGAATCCTGGCTGCAGCGGTCCATGCTCCAAAAGTCATCAACCATGCAAAAACAGATGAAATCACATAAGTATCATCTCTTAATATGAAATATATCAATGAACAACAGTAAATTACGATATAGAATGGTGATGCGAAATGGACGTATCAGCTACACATGCATAGCGCCTATCAGGTAGGCGCTACACTTAAGAACTGAATTCGGTTCAGTTTAACCTCCCCATTTATAGAATAAATACACAGATATATTCATAGAGATATTCATACTGCCAACACAGAGATATTCATAGTGCCAACACATAGTACATAGATTAACTACTTCCGTCCACATAGTGCAATACAACTACATCATAGTGCCAACAAATAGTGCAATAGTACTACATTATCACATAGATCAACACACAGTGCATAGAACAACATCAACACATAGC
The DNA here is from genome assembly GCA_910589775.1 of Avena eriantha. NCBI lineage: Eukaryota > Viridiplantae > Streptophyta > Magnoliopsida > Poales > Poaceae > Avena > Avena eriantha. Next base: position 392,302,558 of record OU342740.1, on the reverse strand, counting down.
GCACACCACATAGTGCATAGAACTACTTCCATCCACGCGTTCTTGGGCGTCGACCCCACCTCAGAGCTATCTTCTGTGTCACCGCTGCTTCTTCTTCTTCTTCCTCGTCATCATCATCATAGTCTAGACCCCTCATCCTCCTACTAGCTCTTGACCTCTGTGGCGGCTCGTCTTTGACAACATTAGCCTTTCCTTTGTTACGGAAGTCCTCCGGTGTCCACCAAGTGAACTCTTTCCTTGGCTTCAATAGGTAAGCGGAACGAATCCGGTATTCTTCCTCCGTCTCATTCTCCATACGAGGCATCTACAAGTACGAATGTGTGTCTAAGGAAATGTACGGCAAACAAACCAAATGCACTTAATGCAGGTAAGAATGTAAGGTTGTCCCATACCTCATCCTCCGTACGAGCCGCCGAGGTGGCCTCCTCCTCTTCGTCATCCTCAAGATTAGCCGTTGGGTTAGAAATCGACATGCACCTAGAATTTGACGGTGTTGTGTACTCGGGGTCGCGACAACCTAATAGGTTAGATAACCGATGCATCTTTTGGGCCGTTCGCTCTACAAGTACATGAGAAGTCAAAGCGTGTAGCACAACATGCCCTATAAGTACTCCTTTCATTTTCAACCATACCTTGAGGAAGTTTTGAAGTATGCCTTCTGCCTTTTTTCCCTTTGGCCAATTGTGGAGAATGTCCTTGATGACCCACAAGTATAGGGGTGTATCGTAGTATTTTTGATAAGTAAGAGTGTCGAACCCAACGAGGAGCAGAAGGTGTTGATGAGTGGTATGGATCAGGAATTCTCTGCAAATACTTAGCAAACGGATTTTTAGGGCTTTTTGATAATGCAAGTAAATAAAGTACGAGTAATTAAAAGACAATAATAATAAATGTAGCAAGTGTCCCAATCCTTTCTTTAGCAAAGGACAAGCCGGTTGTATTACTTAAGATGACCAAACGTTCTCGAGGACACACGGGAATATCGTCAAGTGCTTTCGCTTCATATAGTTGATTAATCTTCTTTAGTTTGCTAAGTGTTGTGTGGGTGAACCTGTGCTAATATACCGACCTTCCTAGGACTAATACATACTTGTGATTATACCCCTTGCAAGCATCTGAAGTACAAGAAAGTAATTAACTTAGAAACATAACCACAACTTTAAACTCTAAGACCCTGACATCCCTTGTGCAAAGGTTTCCTAACGGGAGTTCAGGTTTCTATCACTCCGGCAACCCCTACGATTAGTAGCCAAATACACAATGCATTACCCCTAGGCCCATATAGGTGAAGTGTCATGTAGTCGACGTTCACATGACACCACTAGAAGAAGTACACCACAACTTAAATATCAAACCATTGAATCTTTCTCAACACAATTCCACTACTAACAACATGACTTCTCCCATGTCTGATGGCCCAAAATATATCGAGCTCGTTGGGGAACCCCAAGAGGAAGGTATGATGAGCACAACAACAAGTTTTCCCTCAGTTATGAAACCAAGGTTATCAATCCAGTAGGAGCAAGGAAACACCTCCAAGGTGTTGCTAGCTAGACTTTGGCAGGGTGCACTACCGGTGCCAGCAGCAACATGGAAATCTGTACAACACAACCACAAAACTTTGCCCCAACTTACAGTGAGGTTGTCAATCTCACCGGTTTTGTTGAAAACAAAGGATTAAACGTATCGAGTGGAAAAAAGTAATAGTTTGCAGAAAGTAAACAGAAAGCAGTAAACAGTTGATTGAAGATTGATGATAAAAGAAAGGACCGGGTTCCATAGTTCACTAGCGGTGGCTCTCCTTAAGATAGATGACATGTTGGATGAACAAATTACATCGGGGTAATTGACAAACATCGAGAAAGCAATCATGCATATACTACTCATCTTGACTCCTTTGAGACTTGATCGGGCATTACAACATTATACATAGACCGCCATCCAACTGCATCTATGACTAATAATCCACCTTCAGGTTATCATCCGAACCCCCTCCAGTATTAAGTTGCAAGCAACTGATAATTGCATTACGCATTGCATGTAAAGTAAACAATACGATTGTTCAATGAACAAAGGATTGTTGTTTTCTCCCTAGTAGCAACAACACATCTAGTACCTTAGAGATTTCTGTCACTTCCCCAGATTACTAGAGGCATAAACCCACTATCGAGCATAAATACTAACTCTTGGAGTTGCTACCATCTACTTGGCCAAGATATCTACTAACAACAGAAAGCATGCAAGATCACAAATAACAAAGACATGATAGAATCAATAATCAATCTGAAATAGCATCTCAATATCCATCGGATCCCTGCAAACACAACATGTAGGAATTACAAATAGACGATCTTGATCATGAACGGAGCTCACAAGATCTAAACATGATAGCACAAAGGAGGAGAACCAGCCATCTAGCTACTACATGGACCCGTAGTTCAGAGATGAACTACTCACGCATCACACTAGAGGCTTGCATGGTGATGAAGAAGGCCTCCAGGGTGAATTCCCCTCTCCGGTAGGGTGCCGGGAAGAGCTTCAGATCCCTCCCGATCTAGGGATGGAGATGATGGCGGCTACAGACTCTTTCATGGAATGTTGATTGGGTACTTAGGGTTTCTGTATCAGAGGCATCTATATGCGATAGGGGAGGTCGAGGGGGTGCCTAGGGTGGCCAGACCACCCCCTAGCGTGGGCTAGTCTGGGCCGCGCGGCCAGGTGGTGTTGCGCCCCCTGGCCCCTCTCCGTCTCGTACTCCGGCTCCTTGTGTCCCTTAGTGAAAAACTGGCTTTGGCTTTTGTCCCGTCCAATTCCGAGAATATTCATTTTCTGACTTTCCTGGAACCAAAAACAGTAGAAAACAGGCAGCTGGCATTATGGCTCTTGTTAATAGGTTAGTCTAAGAAAGTGTATAAAAAGTACTCCAAAGTTGGAACGAAACATAAGAAAGTAGATAAAACCAAGCATGGACCATCAAAAATTATGGATACATTAGCAACGTATCAACATCCCCAAGCTTAACTTCTGCTCGTCCTCGAGTAGGTAAGTGATAAAAAGAAAGAATAATTTTTGAGGTGACATGCACCATCATAAACTTGATCAAAGTATTTGTAAAACATTGATAGCTAGGATCATAGTACTTCAATCATAACATGAAAGATAAAGTTCTAACAATAAGACATAGCAACTATATTGCAACATGAAAAGGCACAAACAAAGATTCATGAATAATAATGCTTTGCAAGACATTTGTTTGTTTCTCATAAAGAAAACATAGCATAGTAGCATTCAACTTGTCCCTCATAGAGTAGCAAACATAAATGCATAGGACACCTTCAAAGTTCATAAGAGTGACTAGATACAAATAGTTTAAAACAAGCAATATCAAAGTTATGCATCAATCAACAAGTCTTGGGACAATGCACACAACAAGTCTTGGGACAATGCACATAGAACTAAGAATGGCCACTATGCTCTCAAAGTAGGTGCATAAAGATAGAAGGTGGAGACTCAACATAAAAGTAAAAAAAAGGCCTTCATGGAAGGAAGTAGGGATTCAAGTTTCATAAAGAGCTTCCAAAAATTATGGTACTTGTTAGCTTTCAGCTCTCAATGCCCCAATCATAAGCATCTTGAAGTGATTAAGGTTAAAGTGAACAAACTATGGAGTATATGCTTGACAAAGTATAAGTTGGAAATCTCATGTCCCTTGAATACGAGGGCCGCTACCCATGCTACTCAAGTTTAGTCACCGGTAAGTTCTTGTCATCGTAAGTACATGTGTATCATAGAGAACCGCCAATGGGGTACCCCTTGCCCGATGATACGGAAGAATCCCCATATCAAAATGAAAAGGCAAGCAGACAACGAGCATCTCAGCAATCTTCTTATTTACCATGGGAAAATGGTCCTTTTTTTTATCTCTTTCCTCTTTTCTCATATCTTTCTTTCCTCTTTTTTCTCAATTTCTGACTCTTTTTTATAAGAAGAACGCTTCATAGACAACTCATTATGGTTACGCTGCAGGTTTCCACCATGACAACATGGATTAGACAAGCGGCCCAGGCGTTTCTCTAACACACATACATAACTCCATGGACTTACAAGCTCCCCTTTCATTTCACACCGACGACATCCATAGACAAAAGAGCATGATATCAACTAGGTACAAAGTACAAGTGCAATGTTGAAAGCGTTCCTCATGACAACATGGTTCTGCTAATCCCCAATATATAAGTGTAAGCATATACAACATAGACGACACAATGGTTCAAGTTTATTAAGGGCAAGAAAAGTAAAGTGTGCCATTAAATCGTGAGAGCTTTAATCACTAGTTTTCTCATAACAAGTTTAATTCGGAAGGTAGATAAAAACATGAATATACTTGGAATAGCATATGATAATAGGTAGGTATGGTGGACTCTTTGGAATAACTTGGTTTTAGGAGTTGGATGCATGAGTGGAACTCTTACTTGGTTATGGAGGCTAGCAAAAGACTAGGAGCGACCAACTAAGAGAGCAATAATGGCCATAATCATGTAGAGCGACAAAAACATCATTAATAAAAGCATAAAGTGATACTACAAGTTGAAAACAAAAGGATCATAAAGGCTTATGGTGACTTGGGATAGTCATAACATGGTGTGAGCATGTGCCAAGTCAACCCAAATAAAGCATCAAAGTAGAATACCACAATACTATGTTTTGATATGCTAAAACAACGCATGATTCTTCCAAGGCACATTAAGCAATCTCAATTGTTTATAACAAGTCATGCTATAGCAAAGAATACTAAGCATAAAGCCAAAAAAATATCAAGCATGGCACGACAAAGCATAGGCCACAGTCAAAAACAAGCTCTCTTTACCACTTAAGCATGAACTTTCCTACTCTTTTCCAATCCAAACCAAACTATTTGAAAACTAATGTATGAAAGAGGGGGTCCAACCAATTTATTCAGAAAACTAAGCAAACCAAGCAAACGAAAAACCAAAACGAAAACAAAAAGAAGACGCTCCAAGAACAACACAATTGTGCAAGAAACAATAAAAATGAAGTGTTTGGAAGAAACCTGGGATTTTTATTGATGAAGATGGGGATGCCTTGGGCATCCCCAAGCTTTGAAGCTTGTACTTCTTGGATATTTCTTGGGGTGACACGCGTGGCATCCCCAAGCTTGAGCTTTAGTCCATTCTTCATCTCATTAGATCATTCTCTCCATACACCTGAAAATTTTCCTTCATACAAAACTTCACACAATCTTTATTAGCAACATTAGTGCACTCAAGATAATAAGTCTTTGGGTTCAGTTTCAACACCAATAAAACTTACAATAAAACACAAGCTACTGTAGCACTTCCTTCAAAAATCTCAATTCCCCAAAAGAATTAAAAAAGGAACCAACAAGAAGCAAATGCAAATAATGGCAGAAATCTATCAAAACAGACCAGCAGGTAAAGATGAATTTTTTCGAAGACCTTCTGTTGCTCAAATCGAAAAGTGTTGAACTAACGAATGATAGATAACAATCTGGGTCAAAAGCACAAAAATTCACGCCTCAAAAAGACTTTCAGAGATTTTACACAAATTTGTACGGTGAAGAACAGAAATCTGTTTCGGGACAGCAACTTTCCCAATCATTACTTCTCTCATTAGAGGTTACTCTTGGCACAAAAAGCAAATAAAATGGATAAGGAGCGGTTATTACAGAGGTAATAACTTCAAAGACTCATCTAAAACTTTTGGGTTATCTCCCAATAAGTACTTTTCTTTAACGCCTTTAAGTTAGGCATAAGAAGCAAGAAAAAGAATCAAGTGTTCTCAAATGAAGAAGCATTCAGACCAAATTTCTTGCCCTTACCTCTCTTACTTTTATTCTTAACCTTGGGGAACATATGATTGTTTGGTGGGGAAGCAAAGTGCATGGTGCCCGTTCCCACATCTATTATTGCTCCAAGGAGCTTCAATAGGGATCTTCCAAGTGTAATTTGTCCTTTTCCCGCACATTCAAAAACAAGATAATCAGTAGAAACCATTTTCCCTAGGATCTTTGTAAACACTCCTTCAGCTATTCCAATGGGTAATATTGTGGCATTATTAGCATGAAATATTTCTTCTCCTCTTTCAGAAAGCCCCCAAAGATTCAAAGATTCATAGATATCTTTGGGCATAAGACAAAATTCAGACATGATATCACAACGAGCATGAAAAGTTTCATTATTTATAACAATCTTTACTGTGGGGAGCCACTTCGAAGGTTCAGAATTTATTGGAACATAATCATGATGCTCTCTAAATGTGTTATAGTAATCCTTTAAACTAGTAGTGTGGTTCTCAAGAGTGTTCAATCTAGCAAATATGTTTATAAAGGAAGAATCAGATTTGCTAGGCAAATTGGAAGTAAAGACCAAATTCTTTATGACATTAATGGCATCATCCTCATTGCACTGGAGGAAATCTCCTCCCACAACAACATCCAAAGCATATCTATAGCAAAGAGCAATTCCAAGGTAAAAACTGCTAAGGAACAAGCTTTGAGTCATTTTAGGTTCAGTTTTTTCATGTAGATCAGAGATTCTAGACCAAGCTTCTTTGAATATCTCTTCAATTCCTTGTTTAAAAGTGAAAATCATTTCCTCAGGTGACATAGTGATTGGAGCAATGCTAGACATAATGGCAACTTAAGATAGGAACTATTTTTTTCGTGTTTTTAATCAAGAAAGCAAAACTAGTACAACTATTTTTGTGTGTTTTTGTTAAAGAAACAAGCAAACAAAGCAAAAGTAAACTAAGCAAAACAAAAACAACAAACTAAATAGATTGGTTATGAGGGACTCCCCTTGTGAATATGTCCTTGACTCCCCGGCAACGGCACCAGAAAAAGTGCTTGATGACCCAAAATATATCGAGCTCGTTGGGGAACCCTAAGAGGAAGGTATGATGAACACAACAACAAGTTTTTCCTGAGTTATGAAACCAAGGTTATCAATCCAGTAGGAGCAAGGAAACACCTCCAAGGTGTTGCTAGCTAGACTTTGGCAGGGCGCACTACCAGTGCCAGCAGCAACATGGAAACCTGCACAACACAACCATAGAACTTTGCCCCCAACTTACAGTGAGGTTGTCAATCTCACCGGTTTTGCTGAAAACAAAGGATTAAACGTATCGAGTGGAAGAGAGTAATAGTTTGCAGAAAGTAAACAGAAAGCATTAAACAGTTGATTGAAGATTGATGACAAAAGAAAGGACCGGGGTCCATAGTTCACTAGTGGTGGCTCTCCTTAAGATAGATGACATGTTGGGTGAACAAATTACAATGGGGTAATTGACAAACATCGAGAAAGCAATCATGCATATACTACTCATCTTGACTCCTTTGAGACTTGATCAGGCATTACAACATTATACATAGACCGCCATCCAACTGCATCTATGACTAATAATCCACCTTCAGGTTATCATCTGAACCCCCTCTAGTATTAAGTTGCAAGCAATAGATAATTGCATTATGCATTGCATGTAAAGTAAACAATACGGTTGTTCTATGAACAAAGGATTGTTGTTTTCTCCCTAATAGCAACAACACATCTAGTACCTTAGAGATTTCTGTCACTTCCCCAGATTACTAGAGGCATGATCCCACTATCGAGCCTAAATACTAACTCTTGGAGTTGCTAGCATCTAATTGGCCAAGATAGCTACTAACAACGGAAAGCATGCAGGATCACAAATAACAAAGACATGATAGAATCAATAATCAATCTGAAATAGCATCTCAATATCCATCGGATCCCTGCAAACACAACATGTAGGAATTACAAATAGATGATCTTGATCATGAATGGAGCTCACAAGATCTAAACATGATATCACAAAGGAGGAGAACCAGCCATCTAGCTACTACATGGACCCGTAGTCCAGAGATGAACTACTCACACATCACACCGGAGGCTTGCATGGTGATGAAGAAGGCCTCCAGGGTGAATTTCCCTCTCCGGTAGGGTGCCGGGAAGAGCTTCAGATCCCTCCCGATCTAGGGATGGAGATGACGGCGGCTACAGACTCTTTCGTGGAATTTTGATCGGGTACTTAGGGTTTCTGTATCGGAGGTATCTTATAGGCAAAAGGGGAGGCCGAGGGGGTGCCTAGGGTGGCCAGATTACCCCCTGGCGTGGGCTAGGCTGGGCCACGCGGCCAGGTGGTGTGGCGGTCCCAGGCCCCTCCCCGTCTCGTACTCTGGCTCCTTGTGTCCCTTGGAGAAAAACTGACTTTGGCTTTTTTCCCGTCCAATTCCGAGAATATTCATTTTCTGACTTTCCTGGAACCAAAAACAGCAGAAAATAGGCAGCTGGCACTGTGGCTCTTGTTAATAGGTTAGTCCAAGAAAGTGTATAAAAAGTACTCCAAAGTTGGAACAAAAAATAAGAAAGTAGATAAAACCAAGCATGGAACATCAAAAATTATGGATACGTTACCAACGTATCAATGTCCTCAAGAACAAAACGAACTACTCACAAGACATCATATGGATCATGATCAGAGATGAAATAATCATGTGTAAGAATCTGAACATAAATGATAATTCAATGGTTCACTCAATAGCATCAACTACAAGGAGTAATCAACACTGGGAAAGTTCCCCCTAAGAACTATGCAATATTCAACACAATTGTTACAGAGGTATGATGGTGGTGATGATGGTGCTGGTGATGATGATGATCCCGATGAAGTCTAGCTTGATGGTTGATACATTGCAAATGTATCTATATTTTTTGATGTTCCATGCTTGGTTTTATCTACTTTCTTATGTTTTGTCCACACTTTGGAGTACTTTTCATATGGTTTCTTGGACTAACCTATTAACAAAGAGCCACAGTGCCAGCTGCCTATTTTCTGCTGTTTTTGGTTCCAGGAAAGTCAGAAAATCAATATTCTCGGAATTGGACCGGACAAAAGCCAAAGTCGATATTTTACCGGAAGACTCACGGAGCCAGAAGACGAGACGGAGAGGGGCCACAGGGTGCTCACACCATGTGGTGGCGCGGGCTAGCCCTGGCTGTGCCACCAGGTGGTGTGGGCCCCCTGGCCGCCCACCGACCTTGCCTCTTCGCCTATAAGATGCCTCCCGATGCAAAAACCCTAGATAGTCCAGCCTCCAGCCACGAAAAGTTCCGCAACGCTGCCGCCACCGAAGGGGAGATTCGGGGGACAGAAAGTCTCTGTTCCGGCACCCTGCCGGGACGGGGAAGTACCCTCAGAGCCATCTCCATCGATCTCCATCACCATTGCTGATTCCCATGATGAGGAGGGAGTAGTTCTCTCTCGAGGCTAAGGGTTCTACCGGTAGCTATGTGTTCATCTCTCTCTCTATGCATGATCATATTATGATCATGAGCTTTGTAATCAAGTAGATCTACCTTTCTACTCAAGTGCTTTAATAGATCTCTGCTCTCCCCATGTGTGTGAAGTTGACAGTGTGCACACCATGGTGGCACTTAGGCTAGAGATTACAAATACTTGTTATGAGTTATATTTGGAGTTGGATGTCTTTATGAAATTGTGGTGTTTGTTGGACTCATCTAGTACTCAAGGTGACAGTGTGGGGTTATCTAGATGGGAAAGGCTTACATTGAGGTGTGCTGTTATAGCCCTACCATGGATTAGAGTGTCCAACCGGAGAGTAGTTCAGCGTAGTATCATAAAGAGAAGATATTTATATGAGAGTGTTCACTAGTGAAAGTCTGATCCCTAGGCCTTGTTTCTAAGCATCGATACACCATTTGCATTTAGATCTGTTACATGTTTGCTTGCTTCCATCTTTATTTCAGTTTGCTTTTAGTCTCTTCCATGCCATCAAGCTACTTGTATCACAGTTACCACTTATAATTATCCATACCACTTGTATTTCACTATCTCTTCGCCGAACTAGTGCACCTATACACCTGACAAGTGTATTGGGTGTGTTGGAGACACAAGAGACTTCTTGTATCTTGATTGCAGGGTTGCTTGAGAGGGGATACCTTTGACCACTTCATCCCTGAGTTCGATAAACCTTGGGTGATCCACTTAAGGGAAAACTTGCTGCTATTCTACAAACCTCTACACTTGGAGGCCTAACAACTGTCTACAAGAATAGAAGTGCGTAGACATCAATGGTGTTGTTGATGGCGACGATCTCCCCTCTCTGGGAAGGAATTCCCCCAACAGAATTCTGTCTGCCGGAGAGACCTTTCGCTCTTGGTGTTTTCCGCCCCGCAGAGGCGGCGGAATCTTTCTGTGGTCCCTCCCCGAGTCTTAGGGTTTTGTGGGGATAGTATATGCCAAAGGGGAGAGCCTGGAGTGGGCCAGGGTGGCCACACCACCTGGTGGCGTGGCCTGGGGTGGCACGCGCCAGGGGGTGGTGTGGGCCTGATGGCTCAGTGTACGGTGCCAGAAAAATGCTGGTGCGGTGTTGATGTAGAGCTCGTTGGGAACCCCAAGAGGAAGGTATGATGAGCACATCAGAAAGTTTCCCTCAGTTATGAAACCAAGGTTTAATCGAACCAGTAGGAGCAAGGAAACACCCCAAAGGTGTTGCTAGCTGAGCCTTGGCAGGGCGCACTACCAGTGCTAGTAGCAACGTGGAGACCTGCCCAACACAACCACAGAACTTTGTCCCCAACTTGCGATGAGGTTGTCAATCTCACCGTGTTTTGTGGAAAACAAAGGATTAAACGTATCGAATGGAAAGAAGTAATAGTTTGCAGAAAGTAAACACAAAGCAGTAAACAATTTATAGATTGTATGTAAAAGAAAAGGACCGGGATCCATAGTTCACTAGAGGTGGCTCTCCTTAAGATAGATAACATGATGGGTGACCAAATTACATCGGGGCAATTGACAAACATCGAGAAAGCAATACATGCATATACTAATCATCTTGACTCCTTTGAGACTTGATTGGGCATTACAACATTGTACATAGACCGCCATCCAACTGCATCTATGACTAATAATCCACCTTCAGGTTATCATCCGACCCCCTCTAGTATTAAGTTGCAAGCAACAGATTATTGCTTTACGAACTGCGTGTAAAATAAACAATATGATTGTTCTATGAACAAACGATTGTTGTTTTCTCCCTAGTAGCAATAGCACATCTAGTACCTTAGAGATTTCTGTCACTTCCCCAGATTACCAGAGGCATGAACCCACTATCGAGCATAAATACTAACTCTTGGAGTTGCTAGCATCTACTTGGCCAAGATAGCTACTAACAACGGAAAGCATGCAAGATCACAAATAACAAAGACATGATAGAATCAATAATCAATCTGAAATAGCATCTCAATATCCATCGGATCCCCGCAAACACAACATGCAGAATTACAAATAGATGATCTTGATCATGAACGGAGCTCACAAGATCTAAACATGAAAGCACAAAGGAGGAGAACTAGCCATCTAGCTACTACATGGATCCGTAGTCCAAGGATGAACTACTCACGCATCACACCTGAAGCTTGCATGGTGATAAAGAAGGCCTCCAGGGTGAATTCCCCTCTCCGGCAGGGTGCCGGGAAGAGCTTCAGATCCCTCCCGATCTAGGGATGGAGATGACGGTAGCTACAGACTTTTTCGTGGATTTTTTGATTGGGCCCTTAGGGTTTTCGTCCCGAGGGCATCTTATAGGCGGAAGGGGAGGCCGAGGGGTGTCGGAGGCGGCCACACAACCCCCTGGCGCGGGCCAGGTGGTGTGGTGGCTCCCTGGCCCCTCTCCGTCTCGTACTCTGGCATCTGATGACTTCCGGAAAAATAGGCACTTTGGCTTTTGTACCGTCCAATTCCGAGAATATTCATTTTCTGACTTTCGTGGAACCAAAAACAGCAGAAAACAGGCAGCTGGTACTGTGGCTCTTGTTAATAGGTTAGTCCAAGAAATCATATGAAAAGTACTCCAAAGTGTGGACAAAACACAAGAAAGTGGATAAAACCAAGCATGGAACATAAAAAATTATAGATACATTTGCAATGTATTAGGGCCCCCTGTGGCCCATCTCCACTTCCCCTTCTGGCAATCTTCGTCTTCTGAAAAAATAGGATTTTCCATATATTTTCCTGAATTTTCTGATCTTCGCGAATTTCACCTCCAAACAGCCCCTTTTCCATGAGAATCCTGAATGCAGCGGTCCATGCTCCAAAAGTCATCAACCATGCAAAAACAGATGAAATAATATAAGTATCATCTCTTAATATGAAATATATCAATGAATAACAGTAAATTATGAAATAGAATAGTGATGCGAAATGGACGTATCAACTCCCCCAAGCTTAGACTTCGCTTGTCCCCAAGTGAAATTGAGCTTAATAAACATGACCTTGGGTTTATGGAGTGAAGAGTCGATAAAAGAATACGGACAAGAAGCATCACATTCATCAATACATAGATCATAATAGCAGACAACTCACCATTATATAACTTAACTTGCAATAGGTAAAGGAAACACAATAAAGATACATAAAGTAAATCACAATTGGTAATGGCAAACTTATATCTTGGTCGAAGAATAGTTGACAATTTGCAGGGGTTCAAACATAATGGTTTTCAAATGATAACTTTCAAAGTAATAAACACTAAGATAAGAGCAAAGTGCAAAACAAGGAACATAAGAAACATGATTGAATAAATCATCATATGAATGAATGAAGCACAACAACTCAAAATACTTAGTGAGATAGAAGGGAATAGGTTTACTGGCTCAACTAAAAAGTAAAAGATAGGCCCTTCGCAGAGGGAAGCAGGGATCTCAAGTTTCATAAAGAGCTTCCAAAAATTATGGTACTTATTAGCTTTCAGCTCTCATTGCCCCTATCATAAGCATCTTTAGGTGATTACGGTTAAAGTGAACAAATATGAAGATATGCTTGACAAGTTATAAGTTGAAATCTCATGCCCCTTACTTACGAAGACTGAACCTCATGCTACTCAACTTTAGTCACAAGTAAGCTCTTGTCATTGTAAGTACATATGTATCATAGAGAACCACCAACGGGGTACCCCTTGCACATGATACAAGAGCTATCTCATAATCAAAATGACAAGGCAAGCATACAATGAGCATCTCAGTGATCTTTTTATTTGCTATTTCCATAGGTTTTTATTGAGGATGCTTCATAGAATGCTCATTATGGTTATGCTGCAAGTTTCCACCATGATTAGGCATGGCTTAGGCTAGCGGCCCAGGCGTTTCTTTAACACATATACAAACTCCATGATCTTACAAGTTCCCCTTTTATTTCACACCGCCAGGATCCATAAGCAAAAGAATCATGATATCAACGGGGTACAATGTACAAGTGCAATGCTGAAAGTGTTCCCCATGATACATGGTTCTGCTAACTTCAACTTACAAAGCGCAAGCATATACGCAACATAGATGGTCACAATGGTTCAAGTTTATTAAGTGCAAGAAAGTAAAGTGTGCCATCAAGTTGTGAGAGCTTTAATCACTAATTTTCACATAACAAGTTTAATTCGGAAGGTAGATAAAAACATGAATTTACTTGGAATAGCAATAATGATAATAGGTAGGTATGGTGGACACAAATGGCATAGGTTTTGGTTTAAGGATTGGATGCATGAGAAGCATTCCCTCTCAGTACAGGTTTTTGGCTAGCAAGGCTGGGTAGCAAGTATAAGAGTTGAAGGAAACAAACAAACATACAAGTGATAAAAACAAACATGTAATATTCCTTCGAAGCACAAAAGATCTTAACTAGAGAATACTAAGCTTATGAGCAAATCAAGAAAGAAAGATGAAGAAATTATATTTCTTTAGAGTACTCTTTATCTTTTTCAGTCAACTCTCAAAAATAGTGTTGCTACTGACCAAGCCAGGTTTTCCAAAACCAACTAAATTAACTCAATGATCCCAAAGTGATACCAATACTAACAACAAGATTAATCATATAATAGAAATTGAAAACTAATATAAGATATGCAAAAGAGTAAATGATAGAACTTATCATTAATATCTGACGAGAGAGGGGACACTTCCACAATGCAAACCATCCTACATGATAACTTCTCTATTCATGATATGACTCTACTAAAAAGGTAAAAAGATAGAAGATAGTGATGTGATACCGCGGCACTCCCCCAAGCTTGAAACAAACCAAGGGGATGCCAAAACCTGATGACGAATTACTTCTTCGGTGGTGGTGGTGTTCTCTCGATGAGATTTTTGATTAATTTCCCCAAGTCCTCAATCTCGAAGGTGAGAGTATGAATCAACTCTGAGTTTTGCTCAATACGGCTCATGATCATGTCGGGTTGCGAATTCCAGCTCTTGCGATTCTTTCCCCACTCTTCCTCCTTGAAGTCTTATTTTCCTGCATGGTTAGAACGAGGCATATCCCAATTGGAGGGTAGTTTCTCCTTGGGCATATTCTGGTATTGATGCTCATGGATAATGGTATGGAAGGGATTCTTGGTGTGTGGAGAAGGTGACCGTGGAGCCAAACAGTGACGCGGAGGCTTCCCTCCAGTTAACATCTGTGTAGTCCTTCTGATCCTGTCGGGGTTTGCCACCACTCGAATGCTTGCAATGGTAGTGCCAGTGTGCGAATGCTAGCTTTGCTTTGCCTCCTCCCCATCTTCACTCTCGATCTCCTTCTCCTGCCCAAGCTCTTGGGGATCCTCCTCCACAGGCTCTTTTCCTTTACCCTTGGCGGAGACCATTTTGCTTCTAAACTTTTAAGAATAGTTCCTAGCAGAAACAGATCGAAATGAAAACACGACGATAACATGATATACGGACCTCGGGGGATTATACATTACGAAGTTTTACAACAAAAGGAAAGCACTGGGAGAAAACGGGTCGGAGACGGAGTCCGGGGTGGCCACACAACCTGGTGGCGCGGCCAGGGGTGGGCCATGCCACAGGGTGGTGTGAGCCACCCAGGCTCCATTTCCGTCCCTCTTTCACTTCGTTGCTTTCCTTGTTGGATAATAACTCCAAAAATAAAACTGGACATATTTTTCGTGGAACTTTTCTTACCAGAACTGTTACCTATTCGAAAACAGACTCTGCAGGTCTCTGAATTTAGCATTTAGTAGATTCTTCCAGAGTCACCACTTCAATAACATCAATATCTTCATCTTGATACACATATTGCTTGAGTCATGAAACCTTTTACTTTCTTATTACACCATTTCCTCCACTAACCTGGAAATTTCTTTCACACAAAACTTCACACAATTCTCATTAGAAACATTAGTGCATACTAGGTAATAAACCTTTTAAGTTCAATTTCAACTTAAATCCATCAAAACATAAGCCACTGAAACAACTCCTTCTGAAAGTCCAAAAGAATTCAAAAAGCAAATCGATTTAAGAGGCAAATGTAAGAGTGGTCAAAATCTGTCAAAACAGACCAGCAAGCAAAGATCAATTTTTTCGAAAATCTTCTGTTGCTCAAATCAAAAAGTGCAAAACTATGAAAGTTAAATAACAACCTGGGGCAGAAGCACAAAAAATTATAGCTCAATCCGAAGTACATAGATCTCTCACGAATGTTTATGGTGAAGCACAAAAATCTGTTTCGGGTGAGCAACTTTTCCAAATCTTACTTCTATCTCATTAGAGGTTGATCTTTACATAAAAACCAAACAAAAAGGATAAGGAGAGGTTATTGCCAAAGTAATAACTTCCAAGACTCAAAGAAACAAAAACTGAATGAAAGCATAAATATATTGGGTTGTCTCCCCAAAAGCTCTTTCTTTATAGCCATTATGATGGGCATGATAATTTTAATGATCCTCACATAAGAATATGAATTGAAGAAAAAGAGAGCATCAAGAAGCAAAAATACACATGTTTAAGTCTAACCCACTTCCTATGCAAGGGAATTTTGTAAGCAAACAAATTGTTAAAACCAGAGGCTGCTAGCATAGGAAGGCAAAACAAGCGCAACCTAAAGATTTTCAGCATAAAGTGAGGAAACTTAATATTATTGAGATGCATGAGAACAATTTTCCCTCTCTCATAGTAGCTTTCAGTATCATGCATAAACTTAACAATATAACTATCACAAGGACCATCGTAGCAATGATCACTTATTCTAACAGAAAACACAGGAATACTAGTTCTTATAACACTACTTCGTGAATCAATACTTGAAGTACCCTTACAAAGAATAGTGAGTCCCTCTTCTACATATTTAGTGACAAAGTCTTTCACATTCGCTATCATAGGTTCAAAAGCTACTTGTTCATCAGGTTCAACAACTTTATTTGTACTTTCATTAACCATACTAGCTATCATAGAATGTTCCTTTATCTTAACTGGGAAAGGCATTTTCTCAATATAAGGTTGAGGTAAAACATGATTAGCAGTATAAACTTTAGTATTTTTAGCAGGAACACTCTTAGCAACATCTTTATATGGTTCATGATACTTATTCCACTTCTTTTTAGGCACTTCAATATAGGAAGCAAAAGCCTTAAAATAAGTTGCAATAGCTTGAGAGTCTAGACCATAAGCATTTTTAATATTTTGAAAGTTCCCATAAAAGATTCAATGCATTCATAATCATAATTTATACCTGACTTTCTTCCTTTGTCATTCTCCCATGCTTCGGCATTGTCTTGAATACGGTCTAGAAGATCCCATTTAGCTTCTTCTTCCATGCGTGTAAATGATCCAGCACAAGAAGCATCCAATAGATCCTTATCATGAAGAGAAAGCCTTGCATAAAAGTTATTGATAATAATATTGTTGGGGAGCTCATGAATGGGACATTTGAGCATTAGTAACTTCAATCTCCCCCAAGCTTGAGCTGTACTCTCTCCATCAAGAGGCCAAAAGTTATATATTTGATTCCGATCTTTATGAATCTCACTAGGAGGGTAAAATTTAGAATAAAAGAGAGGCACTATTTCCTCCCATTCAAGAGCTTGACCATTCTTCAGCAGCTTATACCATTTTTCATCTCTTCCTTTCAGTGATAATGAGAATAATTTCTTCTTGACTTGATCTGTTGTAATACCTGCACACTTGAACAACCCGCATAATTCATGTATAAAAAGCAAATGATCATCGGGATGGACAGTTCCATCTCCAACATAATAGTTATCCATAACACGATCAATAATTCTTGTAGGTATTTTAAAAGTATCATTCTCAGCAGGTGGTGGTTCATCTACAACCTTAGTAGTGGTAGTAGCATTACGAAATAAGAAACTCAGTGAATTTTCCATATTGAAATAAAGCAACTAACAGAAGTAAACAATACTCACAGTAGAAGTTTCCTTTACCAGTTCCACACTCCAATAGCGCTTCACTCCCCGGCAACGGCGCCAGAAAATAGTCTTGATGACCCACAAGTATAGGGGGTGTATCACAGTATTTTCGATAAGAGTGTCGAACCCAACGAGGAGGAAAAAGTGTTGACGAGTTGTATGGATCCGGAATTCTCTACAAATACTTAGCAAACGGATTTTTAGGGTTTTTTGATAATGCAAGTAAATAAAGTATGAGTAAATAAAAGACAATAAGAATAAATGCAACAAGTGGCCCAATCCTTTCTTTAGCAAAGGACAAGCCGATTGTATTACTTAAGATGACCAAACGTTCTCGAGGACACACGGGAATATCGTCAAGTGCTTTTGCTTCATATAGTTGATTAATCTTCTTTAGTTTGCTAAGTGTTGTGTGGGTGAACCTGTGCTAATGTACCGACCTTCCTAGGACTAATACATACTTGTGATTATACCCCTTGCAGGCATCCGCAAGTACAAGAAAGTAATTAAGGTAGAAACCTAACCACAACTTTAAACTCTAAGACCCTGATGTCCCTTGTACAAAGGTTTCCTAACGGGGGTCCAGGTTTCTATCACTCCGGCAACCCCTACGATTAGTAGCCAAATACACAATGCATTCCCCTAGGCCCATATAGGTGAAGTGTCATGTAGTCGACGTTCACATGACACCACTAGAAGAAGTACACCACAACTTAAATATCAAACCATTAAATCTTTCTCAACACAATTCCACTACTAACAACATGACTTCTCCCATGTCCTCAAGAACAAAACGAACTACTCACAAGACATCATATGGATCATGACTAGAGATGAAATAATGATGTGCAACAATCTGAACATAAACGATAATTCAATGGTTCACTCAATAGCATCAACTACAAGGAGTAATCAACACCGGGAATGTTTGCCCTAAGAATTATGCAAGATTCAACCCAATTGTTATAGCGGTATGATGGTGGTGATGATGGTGCTGGTGAATATGATGGTGATGATGATCCCGATGAAGTCCAGCTTGATGGTGGTGTTGATGGCGACAGTCTCCCCTCTCCGGGAAGGAGTCTGCCAGAGAGATCTTTCTCTCTCGATGTTTTCCGCCTCACAGAGGCGGCGAAATCTTTCTGTGGTCCCTCCCCGAGTCTTAGGGGTTCGTGGGGATAATATACGCCAAAGGGGAGAGCCTGGAGTGGGCCAGGGTGTTCACACCACCTGGTGGCGTGGCCAGGGGTGGCCCGTGCTAGGGGATGGTGTGCCCCCCTGTGGCCCATCTCCACTTCCCCTTCTGGCAATCTTCGTCTTCTAGAAAAATAGGATTTTCCATATATTTTCCCGGATTTTCTGATCTTCGCGAATTTCACCTCCAAATAGCCCCTTTTCCATCATAATCCTGACTACAACGGTCCATGCTCCAAAAGTCATCAACCATGCAAAAACAGATGAAATAACATAAGTGTCATCTCTTAATATGAAATATATCAGTGAATAACAGTAAATTATGATATAGAATAGTGATGCAAAATGGACGTATCAGTCCTCGGTTTCGTCAGCATGTTTCTTTATCTCCTTTCGCTACGGAGTAAAGAACGCAAACATGTTAGGAAATAAAGCGATGGAAGGGCAAGTAAAGTAATGGAAGGGCAAGGAAAACTTTTCCGCAAAGTTGAGCGAGGAAGATATCGGGATTTCGTGCCCCTCCCTGACAAGCTTGTTGTATTCGTTTTAGGCAATCTCATCGAAAAGACACGGTTCTTCTAATATTTCCTCCTCGTAAGACGGCGGGCAAATGGAGACATGAGTATTTTCAAGAAACCAATGAAGGTAGTTGTTCCATGCAATCGGGCAATGAGCTCTTCCACTATTCCATTCTATTTGTTGAGCCTGCTCCACAGACATCAAGAACTCGATGACATACTTCCTATGATGGTGATCCCACTTCTTGATCTTTCTCTGCCTTTTCCTGTCCAACCTGCAGGACAACAAAGAAATTTGTTACTACAACCAAATAGAAGACGACGATGCAATTGAGGAAAAGGGTTCTAATGCTAACTTACCTATGAAGCTCCTTTATCAGTGTCCTTATATATGGGAGGGTGAGCCTGGAACAATCCAAACTGCCTCATCACATGGTGTGGAAGATGGTACTCAACCGCCCAATTGCAAATTAATGGACACACATGAGCCAAAGATTCTTTTCCTCCAAACACTTCGGGTTAAGATCAAACCCGGGAGCAACACCAAAATCGTCCTCGTAACCATAAGGCTCCCACTCCACCTGCAACATATCACATGATCCAAAGATTTCTTTTCCTCCAAACACTTCGGGTTAATATCAAACCCGAGAGCAACACCAAAATCGTCCTCGTAACCATAAGGCTCCCACTCCACCTGCAACATATCACAAGAACATGTTTCTTGTAGATTTAGACTAGTGGGTAAAACACTCTAGGAAGTGATGTAAAGACACAAATTTACCTGCTCGAGCGTAAGCGCATTGAACTCGTTTGTGTACTTCATGTACATGGCATCAACATCGCTAGTCATCTCCGACACGACGTCCCACTTGTAAGCCCAAGTGGGTGAGTGTAGAAGGTGTCTCCCAAACTCTGGCCAAGGTTGGTATCCCACCTCTTTCAGGCGACCTACTGGTAAATGTTCCTAGCTCCATACTGAGAGGAGAACCATAGCACCACCTATTCCGGCATTGGCGCTTGACCTACAACAAGCACCATCCAACTGCAAGTAAAGTAAAAATGTCAGGATATGATATGTGTGGATTAAAATGTACAAAATATGGCGGCGTGAACAAGTGATTACCTGCCGGTACAAGTAGGCAAGAGCCGCCGAACCCTAGCTAAAATTTCTGTCAATGTGCATTAGAGCCTTCAGCCACATCAACTGAGCGGTTCTACCTCCGCTATCAGCAAACAAAGTCCCGGAGAGGACATACCACACGTGCACACGAGCATGTGTCTCGATCACCTCAACCTCGGCTGGCTCCGGGCAATGCGCAAAGTTGTTCACAATCCTTGCATACATTGCACCTGCTGGGACTCTATCTTTACTCTTGTCTTCAAGTTCTACATGAGCCCTCCCAATAAGTAGCTGCATGTCATTGCGCCACCCGTCAGAATCTATGTTCATACACAGAGGGTTCCCCGCAATAGGAAGCCCAAAGATCATGGAAACATCCTGAAGGGTGGGGGTGATCTCGCCAGTCCGGAGGTGGAAAGTGTGCATCTCCGGCCTCCACCGGTCGACAAGTGCGGTGAGGGCAGCCGTGTTGAGGTTTGGTGTCGACCGGGTCACAAGCGTGATGAAAGGGAGGAGGCCTAGCTACTGGATGTACGGAGTGTACCGCTCGTCGTACGGCATCTCACTTGAGGACGCGCCATGAGACCGAGTCTTCAGGGGACCTAGCTTCTGCATACATACAAGTCAAAATATAATGCTTCTTTACGGGTCCAACACAATTGAATCAATAGAAAATTAAGACAAACAAGTCCAACATGGTTTTATTACCATATGCTTCTCCGCCATCAAGTATGCCCGGTGTTTTGTATCATAGTAATCATCAAGTAGCCACACCATCCTACAAATATATTCCAAATATCAATAAATATGTGAGTGGTTCATCATATGTGGCCATTGTTTCAATTTCTACAAGAAACTACAAAGGATACGGGAGCATATTATTCATACATTTATACAAATCCATATACAACCATCATCGGTGACCATTGTTTTAGTTTCTACAAGTAACTACAAAGGATATGGGAGCATATTATTGGAACAGTTATACAAATCCATATACAACCATCATATACAAATCAAATCAACAACACAATGTCATTCCGCAACAAATACAACTAACATACAACTACCAAGTAATCAAAAACCATGAACAAATCAGCCTAAACATGAATCCATCTAGAGACTAGGGTTCCAAGCAAATAAGACTAAAATGTGCAATATTTTTTGGATGAAAAAGAGGGGATCAGAGGAGAATACCTTGAGGGGGAGATTGGGGAGCAAATTGATGGCTCAATGCATGGCGCCTAGAAAAGTGTTGATGGCTCGTGGTTGATGTAGAGCTCGTTGGGAACCCCAAGAGGAAGGTATGATGAGCACAACAACAAGTTTCCCTCAGTTATGAAACCAAGGTTTAATCGAACAAGTAGGAGCAAGGAAACACCCCAAAGGTGTTACTAGCTGCGCTTTAGCAGGGCGCACTACCGGTGCTAGTAGCAACGTGGAGACCTGCACAACACAACCACAAAACTTTGTCCCCAACTTGCGATGAGGTTGTCAATCTCATCGTGTTTTGCGGAAAACAAAGGATTAAATGTATCGAATGGAAAGAAGTAAAAGTTTGCAGAAAGTGAACACAAAGCAGTAAAAGATTGTAGATTGTACGTAAAGAAAAAGGACCGGGATCCATAGTTCACTAGAGGTGGCTCTCCTTAAGATAGATAACATGCTGGGTGAACAAATTACAGCGGGGCAATTGACAAACACCGAGAAAGCAATACATGCATATACTAATCATCTTCACTCCTCTGAGACTTGATTGGGAATTACAACATAATAGATATACCGCCATCCAACTGCATCTATGACTAATAATCCACCTTCAGGTTATCATCCAAATCCCCTCCAGTATTAAGTTGCAAGCAACAAATTATTGCTTTACGAACTGTGTGTAAATTAAACAATACGATTGTTCTATGAATAAAGGATTGTTGTTTTCTCCCTAGTAGCAACAACACATCTAGTACCTTAGAGATTTCTGTCACTTCCCCAGATTACTAGAGGCATGAACCCACTATCGAGCATAAATACTAACTCTTGGAGTTGCTAGCATCTACTTGGCCAAGATAGCTACTAACAACGGAAAGCATGCAAGATCTCAAATAACAAAGACATGATAGAATCAATAATCAATCTGAAATAGCATCTCAATATCCATCGGATCCCCGCAAACACAACATGTATGAATTACAAATAGATGATCTTGATCATGAACGGAGCTCACAAGATCTAAACATGAAAGCACAAAGGAGGAGAAACTAGCCATCTAGCTACTACATGGATCCGTAGTCCAAGGATGAACTACTCACACATCACACCGGAGGCTTGGCCTCCAGGGTGAATTCCCCTCTCTGGCTGGGTGCCGGGAAGAGCTTCAGATCCCTCCCGATCTAGGGATGGAGATGACGGCGGCTACAGACTCTTTCGTGGATTTTTGATCGAGTACTTAGGGTTTTCGTCCTGAGGGCAACTAATAGGCGGAAGGAGAGGCCGAGGGGGTGCCGGGAGCTACCACACCACCCTTGGCGCGGGCCAGGCCTGGCCGTGCGGCCAGGTGGTGTGGCCGTCCCCTGGCCCTTCTCTGTCTCGTATTCTGGCACTTGATCACTTTCGAAAAATAGGCACTTTGGCTTTTGTCCCGTCCAATTCCGATAATATTCATTTTCTGACTTTCCTGGAACCAAAAACAGCAGAAAACACGTAGCTGGCACTGTGGCTCTTGTTAATAGGTTAGTCCAAGAAATCATATGAAAAGTACTCCAAAGTTGGAACAAAACACAAGAAAGTGGATAAAACCAAGCATGGAACATCAAAAATTATAGATACATTTGCAATGTATCAACATCCCCAAGCTTAACTCCTGCTCATCCTCGAGTAGGTAAGTGATAAAAAGAAATAATTTTTGAGGTGACATGCACCATCAAAGACTTGATCAAAGTATTTGCAAAACATTCAAAGCTGGGATCATAGTACTTCAATCATAACATGAAAGACAAAGTTCAAGCAATAAGCAAATAAACTATGATGCAACATGAAAAGGCACAAACAAAAGATTCATGAATAACAATGCTTTGCAAGATGTTTGTTTGTTTCACATAAAGAAAACATAGCATAATAGTATTCAGCTTGTCGCTCAATAGAGTAGCAAATACAAATGCATAGGAAACCTTCAAAGTTCATAAGAGTGACTAGATACAATAGTTTAAAACAAGCAATAACAAGTTATGCATCAATCAACTAGTCTTGGGACAATGCACATAGAACTAAGAATGGCCACTATGCTCTCAAAGTAAGTGCATAAAGATAGAAGGTGGAGACTCAATATAATGGTGGAAGAAAATCCTTTTGGAAAAGGAAGTAGGGATTCAAGTCTCATAAAGAGCTTCCAAAAATTATGGTACTTGTAGCTTTCAGCTCTCATTGCCCCTATCATAAGCATCTTTAAGGTGATTAAGGTTAAAGTGACACAACTAAGAGGATATGCTTGACAAGTTATAAACCGAAATCTCACGCCCCTTACTTACGAAGACCGATCCTCATGCTACTCAACTTCAGTCACGAGTAAGCTCTTGTCATTGTAAGTATATGTGTATCATTAAGAACCGCCAACAGGGTACCCCTTGCACATGATACGGGAGCTTTCCCATAACCAAAATGACAAGGCAAGCAGCCAATTAGCATCTCAGCGATCTTTTTATTTGCTATTTGCATAGGTTTTTATTGAGGATGCTTCATAGAGTGCTCATTATGGTGATGCTGCAAGTTTCCACCATGATTAGGCATGTCTTAGGCTAGCGGCCCAGGCGTTTCTCTAACACACATACAAACTCCATGATCTTACAAGTTCCACTTTTATTTCACACTGCCGGGATCCGTAAGCAAAAGAACATGATATCAACGGGGTACAAAGTACAAGTGCAATGTTGAAAGCGTTACCCATGAAACATGGTTGTGCTAATTTCAACTTATAAAGCGCAAGCATATACGCAACAAAGAAGGACCCAATGGTTCAAGTTTATTGGAGGCAAAAAGTAAAGTGTGCCATCAAGTTCGTGAGAGCTTTAATCACTAGTTTTCTCATAACAAGTGGAAGGTAAACAAAAGCATGAATATATTTGGAATAGCATAAGCTAGTAGGTAGGTATGGTGGACTCTTTGGAATAAGTTGGTTTAGGGAGTTGGATGCATGAGTGGAACTCATACTTTGTTGTGGAGGCTAGCAAAAGACTGAGAGCGACAAACTAATAGAGCAATAATGGCCATAATCATGCAGAGCGACAAAATATCATTGATCAAAGCATAAAGTGATACTACAAGTTGAAAACTAAAGGATCATACAGGCTATGGTGACTTGAGATAGTTATAACATGGTGTGAGCATGTGCCAAGTCAACCCAAATAAAGCATCAAAGGAGAATACCACTATACTATGCTTTAATATGCTAAAACAACGCATGATTCATCCAAGACACATTAAGCAATCTCAATTGTTTATAACAAGTCATGCTACAGCAAAGAATACCAAGCATAAAGCCAAAACAATATCAAGCATGGCATGACAAAGCATAGGCCACAGTCAAAAACAAGCTCTTTTTACCACATAAATATGAACTTTGCTACTCTTTTCCAAACCAGACCAAACTATTTGCAAACCAAAGTATGAAAGAGGGGGTCCAACCTAATTTATTCAGAAAACTAAGCAAACCAAGCAAACTAAAAACCAAAACGAAAACGAAAAAGAAGACGCTCCAAGAAAACACAACTGTGCATGAAACAATAAAAATGAAGCGTTTGGAAGAAACCTGGGATTTTTATTGATGAAGCAGGGGATGCCTTGGGCATCCCCAAGCTTTGACGCTTATACTCCTTGGATATTTCTTTGGGTGACACACGTGGCATCCCCAAGCTTGAGCTTTAGTCCATCCTTCATCTCATTACTCATTCTTCCATACACCTGAAAATTTTCCTTCATACAAAACTTCACACAATCTCATTAGCAACATTAGTGCACTTAAGATAAATAAGTCTTAAGGTTCAGTCTTAACACCAAATAAACTTCCATTAGAACACTAGCTACTGTAGCACTTCCCTCAAAAATCTCAATTCCCCAAAAGAACTCAAGAAGGAACTAACAAGAAGCAAATGCAGAAAATGGCAGAAATCTGTCAAAATAGACCAGCAGGTAAAGACGAATTTTTTCGAAGACCTTATATTGCTCAAATAAAAAAGTGTTGAACTAACGAAAGTTAGATAACAATCTGGGGAAGAAGCAAAAAAAATTACAGTTCAATCCGACATACAGAGATCTCTCACGAATATTTACGGTGAAGCACATAAATCTGTTTCGGGACAGCAACTTTCCCAATCATTACTTCTCTCTTATTAGACGTTACTCTTGGCACAAAAAGCAAATAAAAAGGATAAGGAGAGGTTATTACAAAGGTAATAACTTTCAAGACTCATATAAAACTTTTGGGTTATCTCCCAATAAGTACTTTTCTTTAACGCCTTTAAGTTAGGCATGATAGTTTGAGAAGATGCTCAAATAAGAAATATGAATTGAAGTAAAAGAGAGCATCAAGAAGCAAATTTCAAAACACATTTAAGTCTAACCCACTTCCTATGCATAGGAATTTTGTAAGAAAACAAATCAAAGAAGCACATAGTAACAAGAATGGGTAGATAAAACAAGAGCAACTTCAAAACTTTCAGCAAATAGAGAGGTGTTTCATTACCATGAAAACTTCTACAACCATATTTTCCTCTCTCATAATAATTTTCAGTAGCCTCATGAATAAACTCAACAATATAACTATCACATAAAGCATGCTTTTCATGATCTACAAATACTAGAGCTTTATTATAAACATTTTCAAAAGAATCCTCAGGAACATGACATTCGTCCTCCTTTTGTAAGCATGGGGGACAATCAAATAATGTAAGGGGTAAAGAGTTACTCTCATTAGAAGGTAGGGATGGGTAGATCCATTCTTACTCCTCTTTATCATCACTCTCCTCCTCTTTTTCATCCAATGAGCTTCCAGTTTCAGCAATTTCTTCTTCCATAGGTTCCTGCAAGGCATTAGTCTCTTCCATTGGTGGAGAGCATCTATTAAGATATTCAAGCATATAGCCATTTTCTAACTTGTAATTATCAAAGCAAAATTTAAGTATATCATAAACCTCGTATTTATAAGGTGAATCATCAGTATTTTCAAGCAAACTAGCAAGTTCAAAACCACCCTTCCAAGCAATAAATTCTTCAATTTGTTCCACATCATAAAAGTCATAATTCCCTTTAACATAAGAAGATATGGTAACATTATCATTATACTCACATTGAAAAGGGAGGTGTTTATACCTCCTACAGCAACAAGATTTATCAAAGCAATAAGTAACATTATAAGTAGAGCACACGTTTTTTGCAATGGTATACAATTTATCAATTTGTTCCCATAAGTGTTTCCCTTTTTGTGACAAGCGGTGTTCCTTATAATAATATTTTTGTTCTTCCGTGAACCCACCTTGCCAATAAGATTCAGTTTCAAAGAAACCAACCATTGATAGAAAGCATGATAAAGCAAGGCAATAATAGACCAACAACTATAGTAGGAACTATTTTCTTTTGATAAAGAAAGCAAACTAGTAAAACTAATTTTTATGTGTTTTTGATAAAGAAACAAGCAAACAAAGCAAAAAAGAAACTAAGCAAAACAAAAATAACAAAGTAAAGAGATTGGTTATGAGGGACTCCCCTTGTGAAGATGTCCTTGACTCCCCGACAACGGCGCCAGAAAAATGGCTTTTCTGGTGCGGTGTTGATGTGGGAGTTTCTTCTTCTTCTTCGTTCGATCCCTGGCAATGGCGCTAGAAAAATGCTTGATGGCTCAATGCATGGCGCCCAGAAAAGTGTTGATGTCTCGTGGTTGATGTAGAGCTCGTTGGGAACCCCAAGAGGAAGGTATGATGAGCACAGCAGCAAGTTTCCCTCAGTTATGAAACCAAGGTTTAATCGAACCAGTAGGAGCAAGGAAACACCCCAAAGGTGTTACTAGCTGAGCTTTGGCAGGGCGCACTACCAGTGCTAGTAGCAACGTGGAGACCTGCACAACACAACCACATAACTTTGTCCCCAACTTGCGATGAGGTTGTCAATCTCACCGTGTTTTGCGGAAAACAAAGGATTAAACGTATCGAATGGAAAGAAGTAAAAGTTTGCAGAAAGTAAACACAAAGCGGTAAAAGATTGTAGATTTTATGTAAATAAAAAGGACTGGGATCCATAGTTCACTAGAGGTGGCTCTCCTTAAGATAGATAACATGCTGGGTGAACAAATTACAGCGGGGCAATTGACAAACATCGAGAAAGCAATACATGCATATACTAATCATCTTGACTCCTCTGAGACTTGATTGGGAATTACAACATAATACATAGACCGCCATCCAACTGCATCTATGACTAATAATCCACCTTCAGGTTATCATCTGAACCCCCTCCAGTATTAAGTTGCAAGCAACATATTATTGCTTTACGAACTGCGTGTAAAGTAAACAATACGATTGTTCTATGAACAAAGGATTGTTGTTTTCTCCCTAGTAGCAACAACACATCTAGTACCTTAGAGATTTCTGTCACTTCCCAAGATTACCAGAGGCATGAACCCACTATCGAGCATAAATACTAACTCTTGGAGTTGCTAGCATCTACTTGGCCAAGATAGCTACTAACAATGGAAAACATGCAAGATCACAAATAACAAAGACATGATAGAATCAATAATCAATCTGAAATAGCATCTCAATATCCATCAGATCCCCGCAAACACAACATGTATGAATTACAAATAGATGATCTTGATCATGAACAGAGCCCACAAGATCTAAACATGAAAGCACAAAGGACGAGAAACCAGCCATCTAACTACTACATGGATCCGTAGTCCAAGTATGAACTACTCACGCATCACACCGGAGGCTTGCATGGTGATGAAGAAGGCCTCCAGGGTGAATTCCCCTCTCCGACAGGGTGCCGGGAAGAGCTTCAGATCCCTCCCGATCTAGGGATGGAGATGACGGCGGCTACAGACTCTTTCGTGGATTTTTGATCGGGTACTTAGGGTTTTCGTCCCGAGGGCAACTTATAGGCGGAAGGAGAGGCCGAGGGGGTGCCGGGAGCCACCACACCACCCCCTGGCGCGGGCCAGGCCTGGCCGTGCGGCCAGGTGGTGTGGCCGGCCCCTGGCCCTTCTCCGTCTCGTATTCTGACACTTGATCACTTCTGAAAAAATAGGCACTTTGGCTTTTGTCCCGTCCAATTCTGAGAATATTCATTTTCTGACTTTCCTAGAACCAAAAACAGCAGAAAACAGGCAGCTGGCACTGTGGCTCTTGTTAATAGGTTAGTCCAAGAAATCATATGAAAAGTACTCCAAAGTTGGAACAAAACACAAGAAAGTGGATAAAACCAAGCATGGGACATCAAAAATTATAGATACATTTGCAATGTATCACAAATCCACAGAGAAATTCTTCAGATATGTTGGTTTTTAGGTGTGGATTTGAGAGGGGGAGAGGGAGGAACTGCCGTGCTCTTCTTCTGTTCTTCCTTGGCGGCTGGGGAGTGACTGGGTCAGGGTGGGGAGGGGGGCCGCTCACGTGGCACTATGTCTCAATGTGTAGCACCTATCTGAAAGGTGCTACACATTGGGGCATAGCGCCTAGGCGATGCACGGCCTAGGCTTAACACCCATACGCTACACGGCCTGGTGGGGCCAGGGCGGGCCAAACGGCCGCCATGCTAGTAGGGGCCATAGTGCCTATGTCATAGGCGCTATACTGTAGAGTATAGCGCCTAGCTGTTAGGCGCTACAAAAAGGGTTAGTGGTTGTGAAATACTTTTGGCCAGAGTTCATTTTGTGAATTTTTTTATTATGGGTTATTTTTGTCCATTTCCCCTTTTACTTCATGAGAAGACAAAAGACAAATCACAACAAATATTGAACCATCATGACTTTATATGTATATATATGGTCCATATTACACATCCAACCACTACAACTACACCACATTGTATCTCAAATTCTCAATACACACATGCTTCGTCGCCGCACTCCTCATAAACCCTAGTCGTTGCATGTTCTTCGTCCTAGCCAACAATCGATGAGTTTCTGCCTCCTCAGTTTTCTGCAGCGATGCGAGCGGGTGGAGACCTTGGACATGCACTTGGTGCTGTAACTAGGTCACTAGAGTTAGGTTTGGTGTTGTCGTGGTGGAACTATTCAGATAGCGGTGGCAGTGCTACATCAAATACCGGTACCCGGCTTCAACCCCATCTGGTGACGTGGTTGTCAATAAGACAATGGCCAAGTATGTGTGGTCATCATGCTTGTTCCCTGTATTTGTGTAGTGTTGGTATGATCTCCAACATGTTGGTCTTGCCTTGGCATTTTCATCTTTTGTGCAGGTTGTTCAGTCGTCGGCTCCCAACAAGGATTTTATCCCGACCGTCAGCACAAATCGGGGTGTGTCCCATGCTGATTTAGTTTCTTCCTCGCGTCGCTTTGTATGTTGTGGGTGACTACTACACCAACTCTTACGGGGATATCCATCTGCAAGTTTGTATGTACAACTCAGTTACCTCTTTACCTACTTCCATTTTATCCTTTGTCGATGTGATGATCACCTGACGAGCGGTAAAAGATTCAGTTGGAGAAGGTTTTGTTGGGGATCTTTGATGTATTACTATGCTTTCTTAGGGTCCTATCTATATATGGGCACAACTGTCGTCGGATGTGTCCTTTGTAATCGGTTCTTTGGTTGATTTATTTTCAGATGTTAGCCTTAAATTTAAGGACAATAAACTGTTATATGCATATGGTATATGTTAATTGTTTTGATGATTAATCTTTCACCAATTTTATAATATGAGAGGTGGTCATGTAAACACTAGGGCACAACGAGGGGGTGATGTCAGAGGCAATATAGACACATTGGTTATTCAGGTTCAGGGTCCTAAAAGAGTAATATCCCAACATCATTCTATGATGTTATTGTTGATATAGCATTACAAGGCTAAAGAGTTAGTAGATTGGATCTACAAATCTATGTATTGTCGGTGGTGGCAAAGGAAAGTACTCTTTTGACGCGAATGGGGTTGAACTTGGTGAAGGTCCTTGCATCCATCATATACAGTTCTTCGGCTCCAAGTCTTCAGTCTCATAAGATGCGTTCTCATACCAACCAAACAAGGGAAGATATCTCCTCTTAACAGAGTGCAGGGTTCAAAAGCACTTGGGAACATTTGTGAGCACACTTTGGCGGTGAAAGCTCCTATTATACGTCCCTATGATAGGTTCATGACTATTCACCGACAGAGCCCTTGCTAGTAGGTGAAATAATCATGTGGACACTGAAAAGATGAACTAGCGAAGTCATAGCTTTTAGCATCTATGCTTGCCACGACTAAGTGTGGGGCTCAAAAGCTCTCGGGCACAAATGAGCGCGCACTAGCAGTGAAAGCTCTTACTGCATGTCCCTTTGATAGTTTCATGACTATTCACCAACAAATCCCTTCTAGTAGGCGCAATAGTCATGTGGACATCGAATGGATGAACTACCCAAACAGTAGATTTTGGCTAACTCATCACTCCAACTCCTCTCTAATCGATTCTCACTAGTCGGGAGACCCTGGACTCGTGTGAGACTATTTATTAGAGTCGCATGAAACACTTTCCGAGTTGCGTAACTTAAAAGAGCTGCTTTTTATATTGGCTTCGAGTTGGGAACTCATTGAGTCCTCAATACAACTCCTAGTGGAGTCATACACTAATAATGCATCCAAGAATCTAACATGCAATTTAGTTTGATGACCAACCTTCCGTGGAAAATTTGACGATCGAGATTCTTGTTACATTACTAGAGGAATAAGAAGCTAAACCGTCTGAGAAAGAAATTAAATACTGATGAGCCGACACGAACAAGATACCTGAGCATGCATCACATGCAGACTGAAGGTTAATTATCAGAAATAGAAATAGAGGCCGTAAAAGCATGGTGCGAAATGGCCTTAAAAAGCGATGGTGCAATTTAGAGTTACTCTAATATTATTGTGGTGCTGGAAAAAATTGTGGAATAACTATATGATACAATAATAACTAGGAACATATGATACAATAGATCCTAGAACAATAACTAGGAACATATGATACATAGAGTCGCACATAATAAATTCTGTCGAAACAAAAGAAATGAACCCATGAAAAAGAGAGTCATCACATGTAAGTTAATGGGTAAATCATCCAAATTTGCAACTTATGTGTTAATATTGGATACATCTCATGCATTTGCATCGTAATTAATCAACAAATTACAAATTTTTAATGTAGATATAGCTGCATGATTAATGGTCGCTATAGAATTAAGCTACAAAAATTAAATGGAACACATGCTTCCTATGTCGTGCAAGGGGGACGCAACTACTAAGTTAACATCTCAGTTGTTTTTCTCTGATCCTCTGGTGAGACGCTAACTTATCAAAAGATGGCACGCGACAAGGGAAGGTAAAGCCATGTTGATGTTGCGTATTGCAACATCCAAGTAAAACAAGCTATTGTTTTAACCAAAAAGGTTACAAAAGAGAAAACATGAACATAACCGCAAAGCGCAGTCAATAATGCACACTAAAAACTGCATCTACAGAGTATATAAAACTTCATCTACAGAGTATATGTACAAGTTGAATGAACAAATCACGAATGATACCCCTTTGTTTGTACTGACTGTTAATGAATTTGCATGCAGTTTCTTTTAATCTGCATCACATGAAGTATAGAGATTGGGAAAAACAAACTATCGTAAAAACTGGTCTTACATCAACCTTCCCCATAGTTTACGTTAATTAGTGCACACATAAAAAATGTCACTCCTGGACCCACTTGTGAAGTATGGTCAGGTGGCACCGAATCAAAAAGCCCCTTCTCCAATAGTAATAGGATAACAAGCTACAAAAATGAAAAATAACTATGTTAAGAAAATGTTACGCATTCACCATAGTACCGTCTAGTGATGAAGCTACAAATTGTGCGTAGTAACTAATATTGCATGAGATACATCTAAGAGGCTCAAATATTAAGCAAAATTTGATTCAAAGGGCTTATCTTTTAAACATAAATAGGTTGAAAGAAGATGCAAACCTCTTTGAACAACTTCTTTGCGTTCACTTAAGTTTGCAGTCAATGTCTTGATGCTTCTGAGACCTTTGCGCGTATGAACTACCCTAATCTATAAAGTCAATGTAACATAGTTCTTGCCTAAAAAGTTTCATAAACAATCATAATTTTGCACAAAGGCATGGAAATAAATGAACCATGAAATTAACATACCATAGCATGCACTTTGGAGTTGAGGTCATTTCCTCTATCAAAATGGTCCTCACATATGCTCAATAACATGCTCTCTAACTGACAACGTCAATAGGAAATCAACAAAGTCAAGAGATAAAGAATTCCAATGTCACGTTAATATAATTACTTTTCTCATAAAAACTAATACACAAATAAATATATAAACAATAAATAGTAACCTTAATTCAAAGATGGTTTGGACATGCTCTCCATTGAAGCATTCAATAACATCACCGACTCGTATCCCAAGTTTCTCAGCATGAGATCCTCCTGATACCTAAGGTTCAATTGAAGACATGCATAAGAGCATAAAGACCTTCAAGAAAGCTACTCCCTCTGATCCAAATTAATAGACTCGGATTTGTCTAGATTCGAATGTATCTAGTTATATTTTAGTGCTAGAGACATCCGAATCTAGACAAATATGAGTCAATTAGTTTGGATCAGAGGCAGTAACTTAATTATAACAATAACAAACAATAAATGTGGTATACCTCTTTCACAATTAGACCCTTATCAATCTTACATTTCCCCAATATCTTATCTATATGACCAATGTCTAAAAGCCTAATGGAAGATAGCTCCAATCCAAGGTGAGGACGAGGTATGCATCTGTAAAATAACATTTAATGCATTATAAAAATTAAAAATGAGCATATCCAATTTAGGTTGAAATCCACTTTTTAAACGATGGTGAGAATCAACCCATCCTATATGTTTTGACTTGAGTAAATATCAAAAGCCTGGCAAAGTATGCGTTATTAGTCATATACAAGTTCAAATAAAATAACATGGCAGAATCGAGACGTTGAGACTAATAACTCGTTACAAACTTCATTGAGAATGATGAGTCTTAAAGTGACCATCACCCACTTTCCCATAATAATCTCATCGTGAATCATTTTGTGGCCTTAGTCGCCATGTTTATGGCTCTACCTATGCATTTTTCTTAGGGCCTTTTGCTGTTTATCACACCTTGGCCCCGTCAAGCTCCATACAGACCACCCTAGGCATAGCCATACATGTTGTTTTTGCTAAATATTCGTGGATATCATTTCAAACTTGTTCCCATGAATGACCATGTTATGAGAATCACAACAATATAAGTATATTATTACAGTGGTCTTTAATCACACGAGCTAAGATAATGTAATTAGTTAACTACAAAACAACCAAATATAGAAGTGTTGAAATGTATCAACATGCGTATCTGGTAATATACATAGTTTGGATGAGAACGATGCCACATTTATGTTGTATATTTTAACTTTGTATTTGGTAATGTACATAATTTGAATCCTATCGACAATCTAAAAAAAAAGGGAAAATTAGTTTAGCTGCTGAAAGGAAGAAAACCATACCTAAAATTCTTCCACAGACGAAAACACTTGAGTAAAATAACAGATGGAACAAAATATCCTCCTG
The DNA here is from genome assembly GCA_910589775.1 of Avena eriantha. Taxonomy (NCBI): domain Eukaryota; kingdom Viridiplantae; phylum Streptophyta; class Magnoliopsida; order Poales; family Poaceae; genus Avena; species Avena eriantha. The sequence continues at coordinate 392,268,620 of OU342740.1, read as the reverse complement.
TGTCGACCATTCCCACAACATTTCCATCGAAGTCAATGGCTGGCCCTCCATCCTCATACTACAGTAGTTTCATTTGTGATGTTAGAACTTACAAGTAAAGAGAATGATTTAGTAAACAAAACATCAAAATTCACTGCGTAGACCATGGAGAATGCTCATCGCAACCAATTTGTACCTTATTTCCCTTTCCACCAAGAATGGACAAGCAATGATATCTTTCAATCGAGTTTGGATCTGAATATTCCACTCTACCATGGCGTATCGTTAGATCCATATGCTTGCCCCTTCCAAGCTCAAAAATCTGTTGAGCCCATTGCACTTTCTCATTAAAAGAGGGTAATTGAACAGGTTGGTCCACCTTAACGCTGAAAAAAGCAAGATTATACTGCCTCGTATAGTAGAGTAAGCGCGCTTTTGCAGTGGTTTCATCCCACAAGTGAACAATAACCTGAAAAGATGGTTGCAAAAGGAATGATGTTAATTTTTTTGGCTACAAAACTATAACCATCAAAATGTAATAGAAGTGTAAATATTGTTTCCTATCGTTGTGGAACCAACTAGGTGAGACTGTATAAGTCATTATCATCTGCAGATCAAACAAAAAACAAAAAATATGCCAATTCCAGGTGTCCTTAGGAACTCACCTCAACATCCTCGGCGTACTCATCTCCATCGCCATAACCTGCTACACCAAAAGCGGCTAATACGGTTTCCGTAAGAATTAAGCCCGCCGTTGTCAAAACAATGCCGGTTTGGCCGTCCTTATCGCAATCAATCCAAAAACAGGAACACCGGTTTGGCCGCCTGCCACCTATATGTAGTACAAACTCATGCAAATTAGTAATACTAGTAAAGACAAACTGCTAAATAAACACTCCCTATATTCAACTATAATGTAGTATGTTCTCGCAAACTAAATTAGTTTGTCAAAACATACCAACACTATGGGCAGCTGGATGTAAATTGGAGAGGCGGTGAATGCATATTGTACCAACAGAGGATGAAATTCCAAGAACAAATTTAGCGGCATCAAGCGCCGCCTTCCTCGCCTCAGGCCCGTCGACGGGGATATGCTTTCTGTGCCCATCCCCAAACCCCAGCCGCATGCCACATCCGGCCGTGTCGAGATTGAGCGTGGGCAGTTTCTTCTGCCGAGCTGCAAGAGAAGACCCAAAATAGGTTTCATGATGGAATTGATGAGCGAAAATATAAAATGTTTTAGTTTTGTAAAAGAGTGTATCTAAACCCCTTTTAGTGTGTAGGTTCATATAGGTTTTGGAATGAACCTACACAACAAAAAAAGTGTCTAGATACACTTGTTTTACAAAGCTAATTTTTTTAAAACAGAGAGAGTAATATATTACAAACCTATTTTCTCGCTGTATTTGGCTCTTGCAGGCTTGAGGGCTTGCTGGTAGGCCATGTGCGTCTGGTCGCCATAGCCAAGCCCCGCGATCTCGGCGGGGATGTACGGCTCGCAGAGCGGAGAGCTGGGCGCAGAGGAGACCGCCTCCTCCTCCTCCTCCTCGGCAGCGTCATCCTTCATCCCGTCATCCTCGGCGACATCATCCTTCGCCTTCTCCTCCGAACCTCCATCGTTGATCCAATCGTCGACCCAGGCCATCTTCGCTCTCTTGGAGACCGTGCTCGGTCTCTTCTCGGATTGATCATCTGACGGTGCTGCTGGTGCTGCCGATTCCTCGGGGGCCGTAGGGAGTTCCGGTGACTTGCGCCGCCGGCGCCTTCTTGGTCTCGATCGTCTCGTCATCGTGCAGCTCTCTCTCGGCGACTGTGTTTTCTTGGGTTTCCGGGACAACGAAGAAGGGTAGCGTCTGGAAGCGTTCGTTGTTCCTTTTTTTTTGGAGGGAAACGTTCGTTGTTCCTAGTCGAAGTCGCCGAGGAACGTGAAGAAAAAGGTGAAGCCATCCGACGGCCCATGTAAGGCCCACTCTGCAACTATAGGTACGGACTGCTGCTCCATGCGGCGCCACTCGCCCGCGCCGCGCACCCCCTAACACTGCAGTATCCTTCATGGGTCAGGCCTGTTACTCGTGGGGATGAGGACGACCGGAGATGAGGACGACTGCGGGCGAGGTGACCATCAAAGATGAGGCCGACTGTGTCCCTCAAAAAAAAAAGATGAGGTTGACTGCGGCACCAGAGGATCTCACTGACGACAGGGACGACATGGCTCGCTACGGTGTAGCCGGCGTAGGTGAGGCCGTGACCTCGCCAGAGACGGGGACGGCGCGGTTGGCCATGACGTCGACAGTGGAGGCGAGGAAGAAAACTTAGGGAAGGGGATGGGGTGGTGCTCGCGGGCGACCGGAGGTAGGGTTAGGGTGGTGGGTGCTCGCCGACGACCCAAGTTAGGGTTAGGGTGGTGGGTGCTCACCGGTGACTGGACTTAGGGTTAGGGTGCAGGTCGGGGGGAGGGTTAGAGGGATGGCCGACCAGCCGGGACCTCACCGACAAGGGGGACGACATGGCTGGCCGCGGCGTTGCCGGCGAAGCCGGGGAAGAAAACTTAGGAAAGAGGGGTGTGGGTTCTTAGGGTTCTGGCGACTGGAGGAATCAACGATGGGATAGAGGACATGTGCAAGAAGGGCGGAGGAAGAAAACAATCGGGAGGATGGAGCATGCATGCGGCAGATGTGGGCCATGGCCAAAGATCGGGGAGAGGCCGTGCGCATGCGGTGTGTCGGGGTAGTGCCGCTTAAAGCGGCCGATAACACCTCCTTTATACCTCATAGCTGCAATCCGCGCGAGGCCTCTAGGCTTGTGCCAAATACTAGAGTGATATTCTGACAACATGTTTTGTTTAATCCTCTCCGTCCTGTCCTTACTTTGTTGGTGCGTCTAGCATCGATGAAGGCACGTGGAGTCATGTGTCCAGTGGATTTGTTGGGATCCGGTCGTTTTTCGTATTCGTTGATGTGATTTAAGGTCAGTCAGATCTACGTTTGTCATCTTTGGCGATGGTTGTTGTTGGTGATGTGTTGAGTGCCAGTGTTCTAGGGGCGGTATTGTATCCTTGGTTTGTTGCATCGACCACCTTGCTGATGTACACCCACTGAATTGCCAAAAAGGTGTGACATTCCATCATGAGGTGATTTAATCGTCTTCTTTCTTCCGAGTCGATATAGTTGTGCATGTGGCACAGTCCATCCAACATCTGCACGACTGGCATTGGGGCGTCTCTTAGTGGTCTCGGCAGGTATTGTTGTGTTGTCCCACTTGGTCCTGCTTGATTTTGCTTGCCTCGATAGCCTCCACTACGATTATCACTTCTGCATTCGTCCTCATTGACGTAACCTTCCGCAACGTGCCTTGGCCCACCGTAACCATCATAGTTACGCTGCCTCCTATTGTCGTCGTTTCACCTGTCATGGTCTTCTTCGGGTGAGCGACCCTGCTTGTTGTTTACTACATCCTCCCCATCGGCCCACCGATTTTCCATGTCCATCAACTAGGATATTGTTTTTGGTTTTACTCGACCCGTCTCTTCTATAAATTCTTTTTGGCGCAGGCCGTCATTGAAGGCATCGATTTCCCTCTCGTCGGAAAATACTCTTGGCTGAGTTTTTAATGATATTCTACCTGTAGGGGTTCCGCGTATAAAAACAATAAATTTTACTCTATGCCCCTGAACCCCTGAAGCTGCCAGGACCTATCTATTAGTAATACAGTAATGGGAGGGGCTTTTCACGAACTTACCCTTGAAGACCGAAAAGCGTTGTCAACGCTCAAGAGAGTGTGGTTGATGTAGACGAGCCGAAGCCGACCTCAAGGTCGTGATGAAGTCCTTGCGCTCCTTCTGGCTCCAACGACATGACTGCCTCAAGTGCGACACCTTGCGGGGAGTTACACACGTCCGGTGCCTGACGATGACTCCTGCTTCCCCGATCCAGCAGGAGTTGCGGAAGTAGAGCTCCCGGATCTGAATCCCGCAGCGCGACGGCGCTCCGCGGTGAAGATGTCTCTCGCTCGCGCAGTCCAGACTTGGGACCACGGTCACGAGAGAGAGGGTGAGAGAGAAAATATCAATTAGAGGTCCTCCCAAAAGTGGGGAGACCTTTATTGATTATTGGTGTATTTTTCTAGGCCAAATACCCCACTATATATGGGGGAGGGGAGGTACTACCTCCCTCAAAGTCCCGGGGTGGGACTAAAGGAGAGGAGGGGGAGGAGGTGGCCGCCGGCCACCTAGTGGGCCCCGCGCGGGGGGGGGGGGGCTAGGCCCAGCCGGCCTCCCCCTTGACCCCTCTCCCTGTCTCCTTTCCCCTAATGGGCCCTCTTCCCCCGGAATTGGCCCATTAAGCCTTTTGACCTTTAATTGATTTTCTCTTTATTAAATAAATATGAATAAATGATTAAATCAACATTTAACATTCATTCACATATTATTCAATCTCCGTGGCCATGGAACACCTTCCACCTCCACTCCGGACATCCTCCAGACTTACCGAAACCCTTCCGGTTTTCTCCCTTCTTTTCTTCGGCGATTCTACTGATCCTATAAACACTCTCTAGGCATCATCAAGCCCTTAAGCGTGATACCACATGGTTCGGAAACACTCCAGACATGGTCGGGACACTCCCACACCAATGATCGACAGAGGGACCTGGATGGTCATGTGACCCCTATGCGTTCCACGAAGATCTTTCGTCGTTTGAACCGGGACAGTCGTGTCTTATTCCCTTTGTCACTCGATACTTGCATTGCCCGAGATCTGATCAATGACATCACCATGTCGTGTTCAATCTCATTACTAAAAAATGCTACTTAACTCGTTCCGACAAGTGATATCCTCGTGATCAAATCACACGCTGTGCAGCTGTTGGATATTACCTCTCCGAGTGGGCCCTTGAGTATCTTCCCATCACATGAACGGACAAATCCCGCTCTTGACATATATTTCCTCTACGGTTTCCTCCGAATACCTGAACACACCTTTATGACCACCGTTTTACTAGATGGTGTTTGATGCTATCTAAGCACTCTCGGGAGACAGTGATTGATATAGCCTCATGGTCTAAGGAATAGTCTACGAGGATCCATTTCTAATCATCGTAACTTGAACTTCGTGACATGATTGGGTCACGATGTTTAGGTTGGGTATTGGTTCATCATCTCATTCTCAGAATGAGATGACCTCATTTCCAACTGGCATAAATGCCACATGATCAGGAAACATGATGATCTGTTGACCAATGAACCAGTGACTAGAGTTTCACTGGGAACCCCTGGTTGTTTGTATATCACACGTGTATTGATGTTTCCACTCAACACAGTTATAGCATGATATAAAACTTAATCATAAACTATATGAAATATGATAATAGTCCTTACTACTATTTGTCTCTAGGGCATATTTCCAACAGTCTCCCACTTGCACTAGAGTACAAATACACTAGCTGCTTTTTGTTCTAAATCATTGGCACCATATACCCGGTACCCTGAACATGCTTGCTCATGGAAGAGGTTGAGTCTTTGGTCTGTACTTTACAGTCCCAAATCCTTTGCAACTTACTAATGTCACCTTGATTGACATTAATACTTTATCATTACATGATAGCATCTGTGTGTATGTATCGTCGCTATGGCAGCAGAACGAGGCCTGATTCCAGGAGCCTACAGTGACGTTAGATCAACCTCGAGAGCTTTCTCATGGGCACTGTGCCCTGGGACACATCATTCTACGTTAAAAGCGAATTAGCCCCGCCATAACATTATACAACACTTTAGATGGTACCCTTATCTATTATTATAAATGTATTCATCGAAACTCCGGTGCACTCTGTGCAACTTTCGATGTTTTGTTCACCTCGCTTCCTACTTGACTTTAATTGGTATCTACAGGAGTTTCCAACATATTCCCTTATAACACAACTCTTTATGCTTTAAGATATGTTATCATTTATGGATTTGGAAAATATGTCCACAGTTCTCTACTAGATTCTACGAACAAACTTAGCTCAACGTTCTGGGATTCGAACTTAATCACTTTCAAACGTTCCTTATTTGGATCACATATGCTAAGTTTTCATCATGGTTTACTAAGACAGAACCTATGTTCCAACATAGTGGATGACGATCATCCTTTTCTTTCTTTCAACCATTGATGTTAAACTTAATGATATTCTTAATTTGAGTTATTAAGGACTGGTTCCTTAATTAACTTCTATCCTGAAACCCTTTTTCAGAATCCCTTAAGGAATACTACATAATATCATAATACACCTATTATCAACTTCTACATCTTATAAATCATTATTTATAAGTATTTGCGCTTTCATTCTTAACACGCTTAAGAATTACTCCTATAAGCTCCCACTCAAAAATATGTCAATCACATATTGTTTCAGAAAGACTTTCATAGCTCCCACTCAATTTTATGCAAATTGCATATCCACTCCCTATTTTGAATAATTTCAAAATCCTTTGATCAAATATCAAACTTGGAGATTTACTATGAGATACTAGTACTATTACTAGTTTTAAATCCACTAGACATTTAGCACACATGAATCAAATTCATTTGAATTTATTCAATACTTGACAAATTGTGCTTTTGTCATTCACCCCCTTTTCCACAATGGCTTTGCAGTCATTTGTGATAATTCCAAGTAACCCCTTTACTTGTGAGATTCAGCAACGAATTGCTTTCTAATCTCAAGGAAATTTTACTTTTAGGATTTCTCATAATTTAGTTTACCATTATTTCCTCTGTAGTTTTTAGGTATGTCATATTCCAAAAATCATGACAAATGATTCACAAATGTCTCCATACAAGATATGGATTACATTTTGAATCCTACTTCATGTAGTGAAAACACCAGTGGGGAAAACACAATGATCAATATCATTGATTCTTTCCTTCTGTGAAGAGAATCGTTCAGGAACATTGTCCGTTGCGCTTCTCAACACTCTGATGCAGGGTTTTGAATCCTCATCATGTTTTACACTATTTTCCATTTGCTTCATAATTGAGAAACATCACCAAAAGTGAGCTTTCTCAAGAATGCACCAAAATCGAAGCAATACAAGTTTTGCTTTCCTTTTGATTTAGCTATGGATTTCGTATAAAGTTTCCAATGAATACTCTACAAGGACTTATTCGCTATTGTTTTGGTTATATCGAATAACCCCAAAACTTTCACGAATTCAAAAGGTTTACTAATTCTTAACTGAGTGCTAACTATTTCTAACTAATGGTCTCTACATATATACTACAACGATTTATTTGGTGCCTTCTATTCAACCCCTTTGATATCCAATATCACATTGTGATGCTTAACGTTTCAAAACGCTGTGCATTTCACAATTTCTTTTATGCCGTCCTTATAAATTCGAATTTCATTACTTTTGATCAAATCATAGCAATTTGATTCCCTTTTATATTTATACCCTTTTATTGATAAAACACTTTGATCAAATCAAATAGTTTCATATTCATGTTTCCTTTGGTAAACTACTTTACACGTTTAAACAATCATTTAATGATAATTACCATTTTCGTTAAAACACAATACATCGAATATGTATTTACTTTTAATAATTCATTAAACACTTTGTATTCAAGTAATACACGGTGTTCAAGTTATTTTGCCGAACTTAGGCATGATTTATATGTGAAAAGAAATCGAATGACTTTCACATATTATCACATAACTTTGAATTCAAACAATGGTTTCATTCATTAATGAAATATCATTAAGTTGAGTAGTTTAAACAAGGCATTTTAATGTTTTATAAATGTTCATGCATTATCAATTAGTTTCAAACAGTAAGAATAATTCACACATAATCAAACAAGATATGAACACGAATAGAAATCATTCATAAAAGTAGAACAACTGTTTGTTACAAACTCATATGAATAACCGTCTCACGAAGTGTGAGACACACTAAAGAAGTTCACAATCTCTTGATTACATTAATCATCCTAAAACACAAACTAAGTGATAAATGTCGAGGGAGAGTGTCGTTGGCCGTCATCATCATGCTCGCCATCAACACGCAACGTCACCTCCTCTCTAGCAAGCACCTCTCATGCAGAAGGACCTGTTTTCACCAAAACAGAACAAGTATCAGATATACTTAACACTGCAATGTGTTTGCAAGATTATAACATTTATAAAACTATATATCAAATATATACCTTTGTCGTTGACGAGTTGAGTGACATCTGGTTCAACCAACACATTCCTGAGATGTGTCATGAACCGGTGGAACTCCATTTCCGTGTCGCCCCTCATTACGCAAGTCCTGACTTGTGCTTGGTAGCTTGGTGGTAGCGACCGCAGCACAGCAGCATTTGCAAAAGAGCCTGTAATCCAGATGTCCACGAAGTATGCTGGCCTCATGTACACATCATGCATGTGCTGCAAGTGGCTATCCAGTGACGAGTTCTCCTCCATCTTAATGGAGAGGAAGTCTCCCATCAACTCATGCTCCCAAATGCGTGTCTGCTCCACGAAATGTGTCCTAAGCTGTATCATCACCAAACGAGGGTTGACATCACCCACGAAAGGCCACAGCTCGTCCACCATTCCGAAACGCATCACAACTGAAATATAGGAGGCCATCTCACGACGGAGATTGCGGTCTTTCCGCTCCTCTGGGGTCTCAAGGTCCGTGGACAGATCCAAATCCATCCCGTCGAGTATGTAGTCGACCATGTCGTTCTCGCTAAGGAGAACATGGAGACTGGCAACCCAAATGGAGAAGTTCGATCCATCTAATCTGAGCTTCTCTCCTTCTAACCATTCAATGGTCAACACGAAAGATACCATCTACATTTATAATTGCAAAAGGAAATTAGACTAAGTTATAATTAAATGAGTTAATAATAACTCCACTCAGAAACACCCATCCCCAGTGAGGGTTCCTAGTGATAACATGACCCCTATCAGCCACATCTCCCCCGATCATCACGGCCGTCAATGTGGGTTCAAGGGTGGACGTTAAACGTCAGTCACATCATTCATGCGGCTCGTGCTTGATCTTTCGACCATCCGCGTTCCGAGGCCATGTCTGTACATGCTAGGCTCGCCAACTCAACCTTAGTGTATTCGCTGTGCAACATGGCTTACACCCACTGTATGCGAACGTAGATATGTCTGACACCCAAGCCTGCAACCCTGGATTGCCTCATACCGAAGAACTTTCTTGGTGGTGCACACTAAGGGGGAACACAATCGTTGGTAATTTTAACAGGGATCATCTTATTAGGCTACCGTCGAGTATCTAATACTAGCACACAATAAGACATACAAACAAAAACATTGAATGTAAATGCTATGTGATATGGTCCTTCACGTCATGATCTCCATCCGCCATTACCGGGTTCCGGTGCCAGGGTTCCGCGCCGTAGACACCAGGGTACCGGTGTCATTCCGGCGTGGTAGTCCGTCACCTTCGTGACTATCTTCTACTAAGCAACAAAAGGTAATTACTTTACCTTTGCCACAACCATATCACAAAGCAACGCCCCCTTGCAAAACAAAGTTAGACGCCTCTACTTTATCTTTCCATGTTTTAGGTGGATGAATGGGCTTTCGCACAAGAACAGTTCTTACCTATGAACTTTCAGCACAACGCTGATCAAGTAGTTGTCTCTACTACACCCCTTTCGGGGCCCTCCATTGCAAATGGCATACCAACTAATGCGAGAGAGACAAACACCCCCCCTAAGCCACTTTATATGGTACAAGCCGTATGTCAAGCGTGGACTAGTCTCGCGAATGAACGCGTAAAGTCGGTTGGGGGCCGCTTCATCAAGCATTACTGCGGTATACACAAGTACACGTGGGAGGGTAAAAACTAAAAGATCAACGCCCACACGCTACATCTCGTGTGTTCTACCCGTACTAGCATTACTACGCATAGATCTAGCTCTGATACCACTGTAGGGGTTCCGCGTATAAAACCAATAAATTTTACTCTACGCCCCTGAACCCCTGAAGTTGCCAGGACCTATCTATTAGTAATACAGTAATGGGAGGGGCTTTTCGTGAACTTACCCTTGAAGACCGAAAAGCGTTGTCAACACTCAGGAGAGCGTGGTTGATGTAGACGAGCCGAAGCCGACCTCAAGGTCATGATGAAGTCCTTGCGCTCCTTCTGGCTCCAACGACTTGAGTTCCTCAAGTGCGACACCTCGCGGGGAGTTACACACGTCCGGTGCCTGACAATGACTCCTGCTTCCCCGATCCAGCAGAAGTTGCGGAAGTAGAGCTCCCGGATCCGAATCACGCAGCGCGACGGCGCTCCACGGTGAAGATGTCTCTCGCTCGCGCAGTCCAGACTTGGGACCACGGTCACGAGAGAGAGAGAGGGGGAGAGAGAAAATATCAATTGGAGGTCCTCCCAAAAGTGGGGAGACCTTTATTGATTATTGGTGTATTTTTCTAGGCCAAATACCCCACTATATATAGGGGGAGGGGAGGTACTACCTCCCTCAAAGTCCCGGGGTGGGACTAAAGGAGAGGAGGGGGGAGGAGGTGGCCGCCGGCCACCTAGTGGGCCCCGCGCGGGGGGGGGGGGGGGTTGGCTAGGCCCAGCCAGCCTCCCCCTTGGCCCCTCTGTTGGAGATATGCCCAAGAGGCAATAATAAAAGTGGTTATTATTATATCTTTGTGTTTATGATGAATGTTTACATCCCATGCTATAATTGTATTATTAGGAAACACTAATACATGTGTGTTTTGTAAACATAAGAGAGTCCCTAGTAAGCCTCTGTTGAACTAGCTTGTTGATTAATTGATGATTATGGTTTCCTGATCATGGACATTAGGATGTGATTAATAACAAGGTCATATCATTAGGAGAATGATGTGATGGACACACACACCCATAGTAAGCGTAGCATAAGATCAAGTCATTAAGTTCGTATTGCTGTAAGCTTTCAAACACATAGTAACCTATTCCTTCGACCATGAGGTTATGTTAATCACCATCACTGGATGAATACTTTGATGACATCAAACGCCGCTTCGTAACTGGGTGGTTATAAAAGTGTCATTGGGTATTCTGAAAGTATGTGTTGAAGCTCATGAACCAAGATTGGGATTTGTCCATCCATATGACGGATAGATATACTCTGGGCCCTCTCGGTGGAATGTCATCTAGTTAGCTTGCAAGCATGTGACTAGGTCACAAGGGATGACATATCACGGAACGAGTAAAGAGTACTTATCAGTAACGAGGTAGAACTAGGTATGGAGATACCGACGATCAAACCTCGGATAAGTATAGTATCGTGAGACAAAGGGAATTAGTTTCGTATGTAAGTGGTTCAATCGATCGCGAAGTCATCGTTGAGTATGTGGGAGCCATTATGGATCTCTAGGTCCCGCTGATGGTTATTGATAGGAGATGTGTCTCTATCATGTCTACATATTCACGAACCGTAGGGTGACACACTTAAGGTTCGAAGTTGTTTTAAGTAGATATGGAATGTGCGTTGGAAACCGAATGTTGTTCGGAGTCTCGGAATGGATCCGAGACATCACGAGGAGATCTGGAATGGTCCGGAGAATAAGATTCATATATAGGAGATCATTTTATGAGATAGGAAATGTTCCGGAGTGTTTGTATGAGGATTCTAGAAGGTTTCGGAATGTTCCGGAAGGTTCTAGAAGATATCTTGGAGTTTGCTTGAAAATCAAGATAGGGATCAAGGAGTCCTGTTGGGTCAAGATAAGGAGTCGTGGGGGAGGAGGATTCCTCCCCACCTCCCCAACCCGCCGGCCCCATAGGAGGGGAGTCCTACAAGGACTCCCCTTCCCTGGCGCGCCCTCCCCTCTTTAAATAGAGGGGCAGGGGCGCCCCCTCCTCTCACGCTCTCATAACGTCCAATCTCTGCCGCCTCTCTCCTCCACCATATTCTGCACAGGCATAGGCGAAGCCCTGCAGAATTCTCTACTCCACCACCACCACCACGCCGTCGTGCTGCTGGGATTCCGTGGAGAAGATCTACTACCTCCGCTGCTCGCTGGAACGGGGAGAGGAAGGTCTGCTTCGACTCCGCACGTGTGACCGACTGCGGAAGCGCTGCCGAATCGTAGCGCCGGAAGGATCGTCAACTTGACCAAGGGCGGAAGCGCTGCTGGAACGCAACGCCGGAAGGATCGTCTACTTGACCGAAGGCGGAAGCGCTGCTGGAACGCGACGCCGGAAGGATCGTCCACACGATCTTGAGATCGGCAAGTGATCGACTACATCAACCACGAGATCTAATCTCGTTAACGCTTTCGGATCTACGAGGGTTAGTTCCCATCTATCTCGTTGCTCATGTCTAATAGATTAGATCTTGGCTTTTATCTAGATTAGATCTAGGTTTTGTTCGTTCTTGCGGTAGAATTTTTTTGTTTTCCATGCTATGAACCCATCAGTGGTATTAGAGCCGTATCTATGCGTAGATCTATTGCACGAGTAGAACACAATGTTTTGTGGGCGTTGAAGCTTTTGTTGTCAGTGTCTTAGCGTGTACTTTGCATGTTGCGGCATGGTGGGATGAAGCGGCTCGGGCTAACATTACATGTCATCGCACATGAGACTTGCTCCACGCTTGACGTGCAACTTGCTTTGCACAAGTGACTTTGCGGGTGTCTGTCTCTCCCACCATAGTTAAGATTCAATTTACAATGAGCATCTTGACAACACTTGTATCAACGTTGTGGTCCTTGTTCGTAGGTAAGATCGGTCTTATGCGAAAGCCCCAAACCACGTAAAACATGCAAAGAAAATTAGAGGCGTCTAACTTGTTTTTGCAGGGGTTTTGTGATGTGATATGGCCAACATGTGATTGTGATTGTATTTGATGTATGCAATGATCCTTGTTGTAATATGGCAACCAGCAGGAGCCTAATGGTTGTCTTTAATTCTGTTAAGACCTACGTGTCTATTCATCTTGTAATAGCTTTATTCCAAGTAGTTGTAATAGTTGCTGGTGATGATGGACAACCATGAGGCGGCGCCACTGACCTTGACGCAATGCTGGTGATGATGGAGATCATGTTCGTGCTTTGGAGATGGAGATCAAAGGCGCAAGAAGAAAAGGCCATATCATATCACACTAATTATGAATTGCCTGTGATGTTAATCCTTTATGCATCTTGTATTGCTTAGATCGCGACGGTAGCATTATAAGATGATCCCTCTCACTAAATATCAAGTAATAAAGTGTTCACCCTTAGTTGGCACCGTTGCTAAGACTCGTCGTTTCGAAGCATCTCGTGATGATCGGATGTGATAGATTCTACGTGTGCATACAACGGGTGCAAGCCAGATTTGCACATGCGGAAACTAAGGTTATCTTGACGAGCCTAGCATGTACAGACATGGTCTCGGAACACGGAATACCGAAAGGTAGAGCATGAGTCATATAATTGATATGATGAACATGAAGATTGTTCGCCGATGAAACTACATCTTCTCTCGTGAAGATCGGACTTGGTGTAGTGGACTTGGTTCGTGTAATCACTAAGACAATGTGAGGGATGTTGTTTTGAGTGGGAGTTCACCTAGTTAGTTTAATAATTAAATTTGAACTCAATTTGTCATAAACTTAGTCTAAACTACTTGCAAATTGTTTTAGATTATGGCGACCCCCTCCATCAATTTCAATGCGTTCCTAGAGAAAGAAAAGCTTAAAAATAATGGAAGCAATTTCACGGACTGGTTCCGTGGACTGAAGATCGTCCTCAGGGCTGGTCAGTTGACCTATGTGCTCGATGCACCGCTAGGTGACCCACCTGCAGATAATGCCACCGATGACGAAAAGAATGTTTTCGCCACTCGGAAGAATCATTACTCCACAGTTCAGTGTGCCATCCTGTACGGTTTAGAAGCGGAGCTCCAACAGCGTTTTGAGCACCACGACCCGTTCGAGATCATTAAGGAGCTCAGGCTAATTTTTGAGACTCGCGCGGCCATGGAGAGCTATGAGGCCTCCGAAATTTTTTTAACTGTAAGATGGAAGAAGGAAGCTCCGTTAGCGAGCACGTGCTCACCATGTCTGGGTACGCTAAGAAGCTCCAAGAGTTGGGAATATCGATTCCTAATGAATTAGGGATTCACCGTCTCCTTCAATCACTGCCACCAAGTTATAAGAACTTTGTGATGAACTACAACATGCACTGCATGAACAAGACGTTGCCTAAACTGTCGTCCATGCTGAAAACTGCCGAAGTGGAGATCAAGAAGGAGCAACAAGTGTTGATGGTCAATAAGACCACCAATTTCAAGAAACGGGGTAAGCCTAAGAACAAGGGCAACTTCAAGAAGGACGGCAAGAAAGCTGCCGCACCTGCTAAGAAGCCTAAGGCTGGTCCTAAACCTGAAACTGAGTGCTTCTACTGCAAGGGAGCTGGTCACTGGAAGCGTAACTGCCCCAAGTACCTGGTGGATCTGAAGAACGGCAACATCAAGAAGAAAGGTATATTTGATATATGTGTTATAGATGTGTATCTTACTAGTAATCGTAGTAGTGCCTGGGTATTTGATACTGGTTCGGTTGCTCATATTTGTAACTCGAAACAGGAGCTGCGGAATAAACGAAGACTGGCAAGAGACGAGGTGACGATGCGCGTTGGAAATGGCTCCAAGGTTGATGTGATCGCCGTCGGCACGCTCCCTCTACATCTACCTTCGGGATTAGTTTTAAATTTAAATAATTGTTATTTGGTGCCTGCGTTAAGCATGAACATTATATCTGGATCCTATTTATTGCGAGACGGTTACTCTTTTAAGTCTGAGAATAAAGGTTGTTCGATTTATATGAGTAATATCTTTTATGGTAATGCACCTGAGATGAATGGTTTATTCTTACTGAATCTCGATAGTAGTGATACACATGTTCACAACATAGATGCTAAACGAATTAAATTGAATGATAATTCTACATACATGTGGCACTGTCGTCTTGGTCACATTGGAGTGAAGCGTATGAAGAAACTCCATTTAGATGGACTTCTTGAATCACTTGATTTTGAATCACTTGAAAGATGCGAAGCATGTCTAATGGGAAAAATGACTAAGACTCCATTCTCTGGTACAATGGAGCGAGCTACAGACTTATTGGAAATAATACATACCGATGTGTGCGGTCCAATGAGTGTAGCATCGCGTGGTGGATATCGTTATGTTCTCACTTTCACGGATGACTTGAGTAGATATGGGTATGTCTACTTCATGAAACATAAGTCCGAAACTTTCGAGAAGTTTAAGGAATTTCAAAGTGAAGTGGAGAATCATCGTAACAAGAAGATTAAGTTTCTGCGTTCTGATCGCGGGGGTGAATATCTAAGTTACGAGTTTGGCATGCATTTAAAGAAATGTGGAATACTTTCACAGTTGACACCGCCGGGAACACCACAGCGTAATGGTGTGTCCGAACG
This sequence comes from Avena eriantha, assembly GCA_910589775.1. Lineage (NCBI taxonomy): Eukaryota > Viridiplantae > Streptophyta > Magnoliopsida > Poales > Poaceae > Avena > Avena eriantha. The sequence goes on along the minus strand of OU342740.1, from coordinate 392,253,212 downwards.
TCGTAATCGAACTCTCTTAGATATAGTTCGGTCTATGATGTCTCTTACAGATTTACCGTTATCATTTTGGGGCTATGCATTAGAGACAGCCGCATTCACTTTAAATAGGGCACCATCTAAATCCGTTGAAACGACACCGTACGAATTGTGGTTTGGTAAGAAACCTAAGTTATCGTTCCTTAAAGTTTGGGGTTGCGAAGCATACGTAAAGAAGTTACAACCTGATAAGCTAGAACCCAAAGCAGAGAAATGCGTCTTCATAGGATACCCTAAAGAAACAATTGGGTATACCTTCTATCATAGATCCGAAGGCAAAGTTTTTGTTGCAAAGAATGGATCCTTTCTTGAGAAGGAGTTTCTCTCGAAAGAAGTGACTGGAAGGAAAGTAGAACTCGATGAGGTTATTGAACCTTCTCTCGGATTTGAGAGTAGCGCAGCACCGGAAGATGTTTTGGTGCCGCCTGCACCAATTGAAGAGGAAGCTAATGATAATGATCATGAAACTTCGAACGAAGTTACTACTGAACCTCGCAGGTCAACGAAGGTTCGTACCACTCCTGATTGGTATGACTCTGCCTTGAACGTCATGTTGGTGGACAACGCAGATGACCCTGCGACGTATGAAGAAGCTATGGTGAGCCCAGATTCCGACAAATGGCTAGAAGCCATGAAATCCGAAATGGGATCCATGTACGAAAACCAAGTGTGGACTTTGGTGGACTTACCGGATGGCCGTAAGGCTGTCGAGAACAAATGGATTTTTAAGAGAAAAACAGATGCTGATGGTAATATTACCGTCTATAAAGCTCGACTTGTCGCGAAAGGGTTCCGACAAATTCAAGGAGTTGACTATGATGAGACATTCTCACCAGTAGCGAAGCTGAAATCTGTGAGGATTTTGTTAGCAATTGCTGCACATTTCGATTATGAGATTTGGCAGATGGATGTCAAAACGGCGTTCCTTAATGGTAACATTGAGGAAGAGTTGTATATGGTACAACCCAAGGGTTTTGTCGATCCTAAAGATGCTAACAAGGTATGCAAATTCAGCGCTCCATTTATGGACTGAAGCAAGCATCCCGTAGTTGGAATCAACGTTTTGATAAAGTAATCAAAAACTTTGGATTTATACAAACTTATGGAGAAGCTTGTATTTACAAGAAAGTGAGTGGGAGCTCTGTAGCATTCCTAGTACTGTATGTAGATGACATATTGTTGATTGGGAATGATATAGAACTTCTTAATAGCGTCAAAACCTATTTGAATAATAGTTTTTCAATGAAGGATCTTGGCGAAGCGGCATACATTCTAGGCATCAAGATTTATAGAGATAGATCAAGACGCCTAATAGGGCTTTCACAAAGTACATACTTGGACAAAGTTCTAAAGAAATTTAGAATGGAAGATAGCAAGAAAGGGTTCGTGCCCATGTTGTCAGGTAAGACCTTGAGTAAAACTCAAAGTCCAGCTACGGCAGAAGAAAGAGAGAAAATGAATAAAATTCCCTATGCCTCGGCCATAGGTTCTATCATGTATGCCATGCTGTGTACAAGACCGGATATAGCACATGCTGTTAGTTTGACTAGCAGATATCAAAGTGATCCTGGAGAGGAACACTGGACAGCGGTCAAGAATATCCTAAAGTACCTGAATAGGACTAAGGATATGGTTCTTTCTTATGGAGGTGATGAACAGCTTGTTGTAAACGGTTACACCGATGCTAGTTGGAACACCGATCCGGATGACTCAAAGTCACAGTCGGGTTACGTATTTATTTTGAATGGTGCTGCAGTGAGCTGGAGGAGTGCGAAGCAAAGCGTTGTGGCGAAATCTTCAACTGAATCGGAATACATAGCTGCTTCGGAGGCTGCACAAGAAGCCGTTTGGATGAAGGAATTCATTACTGAACTCGGCGTGGTTCCCAGTGCGTTGGACCCGATGGCCATCTACTGTGACAACACAGGTGCCATAGCTAATGCGCAGGAGCCAAGGTCACATAGCAAGCTGAAGCACATCAAGCTACGTTTCCACGCTATTCGCGAGTATGTCCGAGATGGTGACATAAAGATTTGCAAAGTACACACTAATCTGAATGTGGCAGATCCGTTGACTAAACCTCTCCCTAGGGCAAAGCATGACCAACACCAGAACGCCATGGGTGTTCGGTATATTACCATGTAATCTAGATTATTGACTCTAGTGCAAGTGGGAGACTGTTGGAGATATGCCCAAGAGGCAATAATAAAAGTGGTTATTATTATATCTTTGTGTTTATGATGAATGTTTACATCCCATGCTATAATTGTATTATTAGGAAACACTAATACATGTGTGTTTTGTAAACATAAGAGAGTCCCTAGTAAGCCTCTGTTGAACTAGCTTGTTGATTAATTGATGATTATGGTTTCCTGATCATGGACATTAGGATGTGATTAATAACAAGGTCATATCATTAGGAGAATGATGTGATGGACACACACACCCATAGTAAGCGTAGCATAAGATCAAGTCATTAAGTTCGTATTGCTGTAAGCTTTCAAACACATAGTAACCTATTCCGTCGACCATGAGGTTATGTTAATCACCATCACTGGATGAATACTTTGATGACATCAAACGCCGCTTCGTAACTGGGTGGTTATAAAAGTGTCATTGGGTATTCTGAAAGTATGTGTTGAAGCTCATGAACCAAGATTGGGATTTGTCCATCCATATGACGGATAGATATACTCTGGGCCCTCTCGGTGGAATGTCATCTAGTTAGCTTGCAAGCATGTGACTAGGTCACAAGGGATGACATATCACGGAACGAGTAAAGAGTACTTATCAGTAACGAGGTAGAACTAGGTATGGAGATACCGACGATCAAACCTCGGATAAGTATAGTATCGTGAGACAAAGGGAATTAGTTTCGTATGTAAGTGGTTCAATCGATCGCGAAGTCATCGTTGAGTATGTGGGAGCCATTATGGATCTCCAGGTCCCGCTGATGGTTATTGATAGGAGATGTGTCTCTATCATGTCTACATATTCACGAACCGTAGGGTGACACACTTAAGGTTCGAAGTTGTTTTAAGTAGATATGGAATGTGCGTTGGAAACCGAATGTTGTTCGGAGTCTCGGAATGGATCCGGGACATCACGAGGAGATCCGGAATGGTCCGGAGAATAAGATTCATATATAGGAGATCATTTTATGAGATAGGAAATGTTCTGGAGTGTTTGTATGAGGATTCTAGAAGGTTTCGGAATGTTCCGGAAGGTTCTAGAAGATATCTTGGAGTTTGCTTGAAAATCAAGATAGGGATCAAGGAGTCCTGTTGGGTCAAGATAAGGAGTCGTGGGGGAGGAGGATTCCTCCTCACCTCCCCAACCCGCCGGCCCCATAGGAGGGGAGTCCTACAAGGACTCCCCTTCCCTGGCGCGCCCTCCCCTCTTTAAATAGAGGGGCAGGGGCGCCCCCTCCTCTCACGCTCTCATAACGTCCAATCTCTGCCGCCTCTCTCCTCCACCATATTCTGCACAGGCATAGGCGAAGCCCTGCAGAATTCTCTACTCCACCACCACCACCACGCCGTCGTGCTGCTGGGATTCCGTGGAGAAGATCTACTACCTCCGCTGCTCGCTGGAACGGGGAGAGGAAGGTCTGCTTCGACTCCGCACGTGTGATCGACTGCGGAAGCACTGCCGAATCGTAGCGCCGGAAGGATCGTCAACTTGACCAAGGGCGGAAGCGCTGCTGGAACGCGACGCCGGAAGGATCGTCTACTTGACCGAAGGCGGAAGCGCTGCTGGAACGCGATGCCGGAAGGATCGTCCACACGATCTTGAGATCGGCAAGTGATCGACTACATCAACCACGAGATCTAATCTCGTTAACGCTTTCGGATCTACGAGGGTTAGTTCCCATCTATCTCGTTGCTCATGTCTAATAGATTAGATCTTGGCTTTTATCTAGATTAGATCTAGGTTTTGTTCGTTCTTGCGGTAGAAATTTTTTGTTTTCCATGCTACGAACCCATCACCCTCTCCTTCTCTCCTTTCCCCTAATGGGCCCTATCCCTCCGGAATTGGCCCATTAAGCTTTTTTGACCTTTAATTGATTTTCTCTTTATTAAATAAATATAAATAAATGATTAAATCAATATTTAACATTCATTCACATATTATTCAATCTCCGTGGCCATGGAACACCTTCCACCTCCACTCCGGACATCCTCCGGACTTACCGAAACCCTTCTGGTTTTCTCCCTTCTTTTCTTCGGCGATTCTACCGATCCTATAAACACTCTCTAGGCATCATCAAGCCCTTAAGCGTGATACCCCACGGTTCGGGAACACTCTAGACATGGTCGGGACACTCCCGCACCAATGATCGACAGAGGGACCTGGATGGCCATGTGACCCCTATGCGTTCCACGAAAATCTTTCGTCGTTTGAACCGGGACAGGCGTGTCTTATTCCCTTTGTCACTCGATACTTGCATTGCCCGAGATCTGATCAATAACATCACCATGTCGTGTTCAATCTCGTTACTGAACAATGCTAGTTAACTCGTTCCGACAAGTGATATCCTCGTGATCAAATCACACGCTGTGCAGCTGTTGGATATAACCTCTCCGAGTGGGCCCTTGATTATCTTCCCGTCACATGGACGGACAAATCCCGCTCTTGACATATATTGCCTCTACGGTTTCCTCCGAATACCCGAACACACCTTTATGACCACCGCTTTACCAGATGGTGTTTGATGCTATCTAAGCACTCTCGGGAGACAGTGATTGATATAGCCTCACGGTCTAAGGAATAGTCTACGAGGATCCATTTCTAATCATCGTAACTTGAACTTCGTGACATGATCGGGTCATGATGTTTAAGTTGGGTTTTAGTTCATCATCTCATTCTCAGAATGAGATGATCTCATTTCCAACTAGCATAAATGCCACATGATTAGGAAACATGATCATCTGTTGACAAATGAACCAGTGACTAGTTTTACTGGGAACCCCTGGTTGTTTGTGTATCACACGTGTATTGATGTTTCCACTCAACACAGTTATAGCATGATATAAAACTTAATCATAAACTATATGAAATATGATAATAGTCCTTACTACTATTTGTCTCTAGGGCATATTTCCAACACTACCATTGTATGAATGCGCGTATTGGTTCTCCTAATTTCTGTTTGCACGCCCGCAACTCCACGATAGATGTAGGTCGTTTGAATGTGGACTTGGGTTTTTGATAAATTTCTCCTCTAGGTTGCCCTAGTTGCTAATTGATTCTTTAGGTAATTGCCACAGCTAGAACCGTGCCACGTCTGTTAAGTGCAATTGTAGGGTTTGCATGGTGGTGGATTTGGATCCACCTAAGAGTTTCACAGTTTGTAGATAGTCGGCTAACCACGCCTCTAGCTCTTTGATACCATCATACTTTTGATGATCATGAGGGAGCTTGAAGTCTTTGGGTTCCGGCATCTTGTGAACCCGATGGGTAAAGCAACTTGCGCCACATGGCTTGAGGTTATCTTCGCTTTCGCCATCTATGTACCATTTGCGCCTCCCTCGGGATTTGTCGATTTTGCATTACGTAATGTCGTACCTAGCATCGTGACTGCGCAAGGAGTGCACGAAGCGCGTGTGGTGTGGCGACCTGGATCTTCGGGTCTCTGCAACCTGCCGAGGGCTGCTACAATGGCGCAATGATCTGTTGGATTGTGGAACAATCTCCTAGTCCCCTTTTGCGAGTGTTGCTCCAACCATGTTGAGGCCCATGAGGGAGGAGTGATGAATGGCTACCCATGGATCGCCGGCTGCCAGTTGACTTGTGAGCAGGTAGGTCTGAGCCGCGACAAGGGTGGCTTGCGTCGCTTTAGCTTTGATGTGGCCCGCTGAATCTACAAACATGAATGATAGGTCTAGGTCTCAGGTGATGTTGCATGCAACGCTCCTAGAATTGCGGGTGGAGCTGAGTTGCGCCCGTCGTATGCTTGATTCATCGGCTCTCCTTTTTCGCTCTTCTAGGTACCTTTGCATCTTGACCAATTGCCTCTTCTGCTTGTGGAGGAGGTACTGGTATTCCATTAGATCTTCACGTGAAGTGTTCGCTGTCATCGGTACTGCACCTGATATGGCATTTCTTGCTTTTTCCTAGGAAGTTGATGATAGCCAAATAATTATCCGTTCGCCATCGCGTGGCCCTCCTTCTTAGATAACATGGTTTTCCACGGGTGTTTCCAGTCCGTTCCTATGAGCAGTTGTATCGTTTTCTGAAATAATATCATTGGACTGGATGATAGGGTTACTGTGTTCATTACGCACTATTGAAGTTCCTTCGTCCGTCCCCGTGGCTCGTATGATCACGCACACCTGGTGGCGCTTCATGTATGAGTTGTTGCTGCGGTCATCGGAATCATGGGGAGACTGTCCTAGAGATGAGTGAACGCTTTTCTCAAATCCACCGTTTGTCAGGTTCGTGCCAGTGGGTGATAGTGTTTCAGAGTCAGATCCGAAGGAGAGGCTATCATAAAGATCGGTAAGATCCCCCAGATTTGCGGCTTGGCCACTATTGTCTTTGACATTTATCGAGTGTGAGGTGGCCCTTCTAGTGGAGTCGATAAAAGACGCTGGCTTTGCCGTAGGTGTTATGATTGCAGCCGACAGATCTGAGTAGAGCGTATCCGAAAGGCAGAGGATTTCCACTGTCCTGATGCGAAAGTGGAGGTCCCCAATCATGAGAGCTGTCTCCCGGTCGAAGCTGTTGGAGGCTGGGAGAGGGGTAGGCTGGCGTGGATCAAGATCGATGGGATCATGGTGGATCTCATTGACCTCAATTGTCATATTGCTGCTTGGTGAAGGTGAAGCTACCAAATTCATGACTCCAGCACTCAGAGTTCCCACAGACGGCGCCAGTTGTCGAGGGGTAACCTCGGCAATGTCCATGATTATAGACTTGGGTTTGATGGAAAAGAGAGCGCCGGTGATTTCGTCGGCCTATTAGACAAACAAGGGAGTCAAAGTCCTTCCGGATTATGAAAACAGAGGGTTACAGAAGTGCCGATTCGCTAGATGTGATCTAACTCACGGCGTGTTGTGTCTCGCTCAAAGCTATGGTACCCTATCCGTCGGCTCCTCCCAGCCTTTATATGAGAGGCCACAGAGTCCAAAATGGATCGGTTACAAGTTTAATTACAACTATTCGATTATGTCGGTTAACGCTTCTATCTTGATCAACACATCTGGTTCCTAGGCTTCAAATGGTTCCAGGACTCTTAATTCTTTGTGAGCTTCGTTGTCCATAGTTTAAGTATGTACCAGGTATACCAATTACGGGAACCCGATAAGTTATACCCATGTCAGCTAGCCACCTGCACACCGTCATCTTAATGGACACCATGGCCGGCAAGATCTCATGCGACCTCGATAGCCGTGGTGGCGCTACCTTCTCAAGAACTATGGCTCGCAAAGCGGTGACGACGGCAACAAAGGCGGTGGCCAGGCACCAGCTCATGGCCGCCGTGCGGATCCACATGACGGTGCTGCAAGGGATAAAAGGCAACAAGCGCTGCTGCTGAGGACGCCAAGGCCACCTATCGGGCTCATGAAGCAGCGACAAAAACTTGTCGACGCTAGGCTAGAAAAGCGGTTGCAACAGCTAGCTATGGCACGGGAGGCAGGTTCCACGACGAGGGCAAGGCAGCTATCGTCAAACTCAGCGACGATGCCCTGAGCGCCGAAGATGAGGGAGCATGAGGAGGAGTCGGATGCAGAGCCATAGGAACTGGGCGATGCGGCGCGATAGCCAGGTTCAACGATGGCGGACAACTTCACCGCTGCGGCCCCACGGCGCACCGGCGAGGGTGTCAACAATGGTCAGCTCTCGCCACAACTCTAGATTAGATATATATTAGGTTTAATCTTTCTAAATCAGTTGTAATAGATCATAAGATTTAACTGTAATATCTCCTAATTTTTGAATAAAAGTCACCAATTTGAATGAAAATCATCTAAAAGTTGAATATTTTGGATTTGCAACCGGCACGATTCAGTTTAAATGCCGTTGGATCTTTTAATCTGCAGCGGCGTGCGCGCCAACCATACTTTTAGCGGCGGCATTCAACGTGGCGTGGCCCCCGGTATGTTAGTTAGGGGGCGTGGAAACAACGTGCCCCCAGTAAACTTTACCAGTGGTACCATATTTTCAACGTCGCCGCCGGTAGGCATAACCCTACAAGTGTATTATGAAAATGGGAAATAGTGGGCTGCCCATGGTGGCCAAGGTGCACACCTGGCTACCGTACGATCTGAGAAAGGAAGCACATGGTGTTAGAGAGAACAAACGACAATGGTAGGCATGCATGCAACACAATCGTTTAGCACGGCCGGTGGTTTGAAAAATCACATCCATGCACCAAGGTAGCAGGGATTCACTTGAGCGGCAAAACACATATGTTAAATAGCGGCTAAAGTTTGGGAGTGAGAAATACACACGTGATTCACGGGTGCGGAAGCAAACACATACTGATTCTTGTGATAGTGATATTTTCAAACGGGTGTGGTGGAGGTGTAAACCGTCTAGGAAATGAGACCTCCGTGTCCATGAGAAAACATGGAAATATATGTGTATACCAACAGCACACACGAGACGCGGTGGTTGTCTATGTTGTATATAAGTTCACCGCAAATCGGATAGTCGTATAGATCGCATGGATGTCCATTAAAATCTGTTCCCGCCTTCGTACACCTTCGTACGAGAAAAAAAACTTACTTTTGTACATCAGTTTGTTGGCCGACGGATGCGGTCGGAAAAAATCGTCAAGTTGCAATGGCTTTGCTCTGCGCACTGTTCATGAGTGCATCGGGATGACATAGTATTGTTTGCAACATACCGGTCGTTTGGGTCTGCTACTGCATGGCCCGAGAACTCGAAGGTATAGCCGGAAATAAATTTGTGAACGAGCGAGAAGGACCACAGCGAGCCGTGGCAGGGAATGTGCACACTCTAATCAGCTAATAAAGAATAGTAGATGGTGTATGCATGGTATCCGCTATCTATACACGTTTATAATTGCCGTCGGCTCTACCTGAACTCTCACAGTGACAGTGACGGTGATGGGTGTTGCATGCACCTTGACCCATGCATATAGTTTTCAAGTGAGAACAATATCAGTTTGCTCATGGTACACGGCAGGCGATTTAGGGACTAGACACGGCTGGGCGGCTGCATGCTGAATTGTACTGGCGGTGTAGGACTAGAAACGGGGGAGTTAACACTGTTAGTCTCATATATATGCATTAAGGGAGCATATACACCACAATCCGACGGTGTAGAGGGTGTGCACCGTAGCCACCACGGGCAGGAAATCCACGTTGTTATGAAAATATATCTTATGATGAATTTATCGTTATTGATTTGATACTGTAGGTCTTCATATTTTAGTGTATATATTGATCAAACTTACAAAACATTGACCATTTAACTAAGTTTATACGAAATCTATTTGGGGATGGAATTAGTAAAGTTTTTTCAACGAGATCTAATTTGATGAAACGAGGCCTTGGGGTCTTTGTCTGTCCGCCTAGGTATTTTGTTAAAAAAAATTGAGAGTGTTCAAATATTTTGACATCGTCAAATTAAAGAAATTTCGTAGTAAGATTTTTTCAATTAGAGGAAATTATTTTCCTCTAAATTAGTTCAACATGATTCTTCGAAATTATTTATTTCAACTCTATCGGATTGCAAGATTGGTTGGAAAATAAAATCTAGAGAATTTAGTACATTTCTGTTTGAGTCCAAGCATTAACGTTTTTTAAAAAGATCCCAACGAAATGGAATCAAGTAATCAAAGTAATGTAAGAAAACCAATCATTTTATATCGGCTGGTATCCCATCCCAACGAAATGGAATGAGGAGACTATAAATAATAAAAGATTTCATTAAGCATCAGCATGCATGGTTTCGAGTACTAGTAGTAATTTCAATCGAATTTATTGATGAACGATACAGAAGCTTTGTTGTTGTCAGGTCCCGTTTGACAGATGTGCGGTGGAGATGAGAACAAAAAAAAAATGGCTCTCCCCTCCGCTCCTGTGTTGTGTGTCCGGGACTCTGAAACATGTGGATGCTGTGACATGACGTGGGTTTTGGAGCCAAGGCAGTTGGGAAGTATCCTATCATCCTATCCCAGTAGTTGTGTAAAAATGTTATGAGCACCACTGGCCTGGCCGTGGTATAGGCCTGCTAACCCAGAGCATTACATACTCGGAAGTACTGCTAGGATCACGGGATCAATTAAAAACTTAACTCATGACCAGCTGCAGGCAAACACGCAGGTTCAAGAGTGGAACAAGGCTAGACACATATAAACACCTAGCACAGATTACAGACTTTAATTACAACCCAGCTAAGATCCACACCATCTGCTACAACTCTGAGGCTGGGGATAAAACAGGGCGTCAGCCGCATCACCATACATTTATACACTGGTAGTATCAGCTCCTTGAAACGGGCACAAACCGCCCGCGGGCGTCGTCCTTCAGCCACCTCGTCGAGCGGGTCTGCTTGACACGGTCCGCAAAGAGGCGGTGCCTGCAGCAAGAAAATGCGGCATTGATCTATGGAGGGAAGCAGATAGAGTGACATGGAGGGAGAATTCAGGTTTGAGATTTGTTCGAAACAAGCCTAGGACTAAGGTTTTCGTCACAAACCTGTCGTACTCCAGCTTCTGGATGACGATACCGTTCAGTAGAAGCTCCGCCTCGTAAACACTAGCACCTGTAGGTTGGTTCTGTACGTTAGCTGGCGGTCCGGGTTCTAACAGAGCAGAGTGAGATATAATATACGGAGTATCTAAATATTAATAACCTTTTTCAAGGAGTGCCACACATGCTTCATAGTCCTCTTCACACGAGATGACCAGTAGGTCATCTGGTGCTTCCCTTTCCTTATTTATGGACCTTCCGATCCTCTCTAATGGCTGCACAAAGTACAAAAAAAAAAGAGCACATTAGTTCGAATGCTTAATAGTACATTAAAGAAAAATGAGATACCAAGAGAAAAATAAAAAATGAATTGTTCGGAAATGTGGGGGACAGTAATCCTTGAGATGGAGTACAAAATGCTTAATGTTAGAGAAGGAAGTGATATCGCAAGAGAGAAAAATGTGGGGACAGTCACTGTTTCCTGGTCAATAACTGTGCTAGTCATCCAAGGACAAATTCCAAACTCAAACATACATCTAAGGTACTTAAAAGGAGATCTAAGATATTGAATTGGATCAGGTAACCCTGTAACTCTTCTCATATTATGCATTTACTGTACCCTGGAGAATGATAGGTAAACGGCTAAATGCACAAGCAAGTGTTTATCCAGAACCGAGAGACAAAACTGCATCTTCTTGCAAAAAATGAAGGATTTTGTGCCACCAAAACTTCATTTTAGCCAGCAGGATGCATGCTCATGAGAATTAAATCCCAAGGCAGGATGCATGGAAGTTAGAGTGTTAAAAATGTAAAAACAAGTTCAGAAAATCTGTGCACTTAAATAAGTAAGAGCAACCTGCAGTTTTGCGGAACCTCATGAATCCTTGAGTGCTACAAAGATAATTAAGTAGTTAAGTTATTACTACATGGCTATATATTAATGAACCATTTCGCTTGATAGTCTGATAATATTTTTTGGGCTTTATTCACGGACAATATAGGTTGCCTTGGTTTATTGGCTTCACATGAGCTTCCCATGCAAACTGCAAAGTGGACACTAGAAAATGATTCCACAGCACAATCTTATATATCATCCAGTCAATGTGAACATGCAATTTAGGAACAAACATACATAAAGTATCTCTAGAAAAGAATATACGGCAATGACCTGTCCGGAAGATGCTGAAACCAAGCTAGTCAGAACTTGTCGACTTGGCTTCACATTTTGTGTCACAAACACTCTTTTTCCCTGCAAGTGTTCTCAATAAATATATTTTGAAAATGATCTGGAAAAGATAGAGACAAAACAAAATTATACAGTTCACTTTACCAACAGCAGAGGATGCTTGGAAGCTGAGGCCAGTGATATAGGCATGCTGAAACCTATCTCCTTTTCCTTTTTGGCATCCCTCAGAATATACTTCTTATCATTAACAAAACAGCCTGCTTCTCCACAACTTTCAAGCCACATTGATGTCACTACCAGTTTGCCGAGCGCTATTACCTCTAGCATATTCTTTGTGCGGAAGAAACTATCCGCCACAAAATGTGTTGCATCCGATACGGAAAATGCTTCCCGGACTCCTAAGCGTGCCAAGATCTACAACATAGAGCATTACAAAATATACTTTGTATCAAATAATTACAGGTTAGAATGTACCAACATAGAGATATTGTTACCTTCTTCTGACGCTTGATCACATCCTCATCCAAATGATGGCTGAACAAAATACTGACACTGGCCATATCTTTCTTCCTAGAATCTTTTCGTTGTCGACTTGATAGAGTATTTTTAGGATCTAACTCCAACAACTCTCTGGCAACAGAGGATTTTGACAAGTTCCTAGTTGAAGCTTTTGATGGATTTAGAGGACTGAAAGTCGGCGACAATTTATTTACCATCTTAGAAGGTGTTTTTATGGCTCTATTTGGAGCTGGAGAGTTACTTTTTGGTGAGTTGCTTGCATCCCTAACACCGGATGGTTCCTTTTGTTGCTGATCAGAGTTACTAAAACCAGAAGTTTTGCTGTTAACTCTCTTAGAAGAATTAAGTATAGGAGAAATAGCTGATGATTGTGCGATAATACTAGACAGCATAGAAGGTGACACACAATTGGAGCGCTCTCTCCTTGCATATGTCAGTAGTTCAGAACTCCTAATGAAAACCCGTCTTTTCTTGGGCGACCTTACTACTTCTGGCTGTATTTCCTTATCTGTAGCAGTTTGGGTAACTGCAGGAGCCTTTGCCTGTAGCATTGCTGTAGGTGTTCTTCTCTGTTTGGGGTGAGAGGAGGGTTCTCTACAAGAGACATGAGTTGTTGGTTCATATCTTAATGGTTCAAGGTTCTCAGAAATATTTGCACTGGTATGCTGTATGCTTGCACCACTATTTTGCTGAAGATTCTGAGCATTACTTGCACATGTATGCTTTGTGCTTTCTTTTACAACAGAATCCGAACCACATCCTGTGATTCTTTCACTAATCATCGGTCTCTCAGATTCATGTGCAATATGAGTGTTTCTTACTTCTCCAATCGTGGATTTCTCACCTGTCAAATTCATGCCATTCTTGAAGTGCTTATTAGGACCTAACTCAGAACACTCATAGAGGTTATTTCTACCAGTGTGCCTGGTGCGACGAGCAATAGGCGTACTGGCATACTTATTTCCATCAACTATCTCCACAACTTTATTCTTCTGTTGTACTGACTTTGCCTGCTTATGTTTCTTCTTTGTTCCACGATCTTCTGAATTTTCTTGCAATTGTATTCCTCTCTGTCTTTTTTTCTGAGGCTTCTGGTTCAGCTCAGCTACTTTTATTATTTTAGAACGTGTCATGACACCTTCTTGGATGCAACTAGTTCTCTTTCGAGGAGAGCTATTCTTTATTTGACTTTTTACCAATTCAGATCCAACTCTGAGATCTCTGTTCACTGGATGTTCATCTTTGGCTGACATGTTTTCAGCAGGTGAACTTTGTGCCAGTGCTTCTATAGCTTCCACAGCCATTTGAGTATCCTGACCAACATCGTGCAAATTCAAACTGATATTTTCCTGCTGTCTTTCAATAGGTTTGACATTTGATAGACCATCCAAGTCATTCAAAAGATTTTTCTTACTCCTTTTTCCAGAAGTTCGCTTACTCTTTACCTCACTTTTCAGCAGTCTCGAATCAGATGAAGGTACAGTTTCAATCTTCCCACGAACATTGGAATCTGTTCTCCTTTTGGATTCCCTTAATTTATTGTCAACAGGTGCAATTTTTGTGGAGCACTTCTTTGGCCTCGGAACTTTTGATTTCCGTCTACCAGTAGATTGGTGCAACAAGATATCCTTGTTTTTACTAAAAAAATCACCTCCACAATCATCCTCCTGACTATCCACCCAAGCAAAGATTTCTGGCTTTTCATTGGAACTTCTAAAGCGGTCAACCTTCTCAGCCAGTAGTAAAGTTCCCATCTTTATTGAAACAGGTGGCTTTTCCTTTCGTGGTTTCTTTGGCGTTGGTTCTTGAGATGATAGGCCGCCATTAATTGAGATCAACCCCTCCACAACTTCCAAAGCATTTGCTTGAGATAGATCACCAGGCTCCTGTGAGTTAAGATAGCTTAGTCCAGAAAAACGCCTGCTCTTGCTTTCACTCTGTTCGATTGCTGCGTCAGCAAAAAGCTTCTTTGCTGTTGAGCACCTGCCTTTGCTTTTACTCCCAACTTTGTCATGGCTCTGCACATAACCATAAGATCCGTCATCAATCCCACGATCTGGGCAATCACCTAATGAGGTACCACACGAGGTAGAGTTTTCTACAATTTCCGTCAGGGGAAATGTTCCATTGGTCATAGCTTGCTTTTTCCCTTGCTCCAAATTTTTCATCGCAAATGCTTCACAAGCTGTGGCAAGATCACGTTCGTCACAGGCAAGCACATTATGAAACAAAACTAAGGATTCAGTATATGCTAAACTTTTAGTTGAGGAATAAAAAAATTAAAGCATAAAAAAACTGTTCTCGTGTTCTAATTCAGGAAATATATTCGATGACCAAGAGGATATCTTGAGTATCAAATTGCATAACGTAAAGAAATCTGTATTGAATTTAAAACACCAAAATACACTAATGATTTATGAACCTTGATTCAGGATTTAGCATGCTTTCCCATGAACATGACAGACGCATAAGAAGAGCCTATAATGCATATCATTTTGCAATATGGAGTTCATAATGAAAAAGCTAGAGAAAACCATCTTCAAGTAACCACATGGAAGGTCAAAGTACCACATAATTTTGCGCCCAAGAATATTCATGTGTACTCATGAAGTGGTGTGTCTAGGTGATGACAATTGCATTGCCCTAGGAGTAGCTAAAGCTATTAGATACAACATGTAAGGTTAAACCAATAAAATCCTGTAGTTCTTCATGATATAAAATTGGGATTATTAAGAACATTTTGTTAGTGATAATAGTTTCTCTTATTAAGTGTCTTGCAGAAACAAAGAAAAAACATGGGTGTAACTGCAAGATGCCAAGGTGGTCTCGGGAGACTAAATTTTCTAACCAAGTAGTGATACACACTTAGGAAGGAAAACGAAATTACTGAAATTTGCTAGGATTGTGGAGCTATGCGACTTGGAAAGGCATTACTTAGGCAGTGACAACTAACCTGTGCCACCCTCTTCATCCGTGGAAGCATCAGAATCTACCACATTATCAGCATCATCGTGCTCCTCCACATTCCCCTCACCATCATGCACGCCCTCACCGTCACTCTGCACCTGAGTGCCATCGCTCAACTCGTCGTCGCCATCACCACCCACCTCTTCATCAGTGTCTTCGACCCGCTGGGTCATCCCCCAATCGATGGCACCCTCCTCCTCGCCACTGTCATTTACTCTCTCCTCTTCCACACATTCCTCGACCAACTGGGTCTCCGCCAAGGCGACGTTCCCTCCAGCCTCCACCTCGCGTTCTTCTTCTACCAGCTGAGTCCTAGTCAGCTCACCAGCTTCATCTTCGGTGCTGCCACCGTCGTCTTCTTCCTCCTCCTGTACCGCCTGCGTCTGCCCGGCGATGTCAACACCGTCCTCCTCCGAATCCTCCACCAACTGCGTCTCACCCTCGTCATATTCATCATCAACCGCCTGGGTCTCGTCGTCGTCGTCCAGCGCCTGGGTCTCGCCATACAGCACACCGCCGTCATCGTCGTCACCCCCGCTCAGGGTCGCGTCGCCGGAGCTAGCTGGAGACCCTAATCACCCGCCAGAGTCAGCACATTTACTCAAAAGAACAAATCAAGAAATCAACCGGGGCGGCAAAACTCACCCAGCGGCGGCGTCCCTCCGTCGTCCAAGACCTGGGTCTCCCCGCCGGCCATCAGGACACAACCACCGACCTGCACGCGCACCTCAGAAATCAACACCAACCCCCCATCCGACTAATAAACCCCCAAAAGAAAAGAAAAGATAAAAAAAAGAAACATACATTTGGGGGAAGAACCGAGGGACCGAGAAACAGACAACCGCCGTACCTAGGGTTCGCCGGGCCGGAGATCCGCGGGGACCGACTCGACGAGCGGCGGCGTCTACTCGATGGTGGAGATAGTGAGGAGGGAGAGGAGGAAGGGGGATCCAGCGAAAAAAATGCGAGCTTTGCAACCCTTCCCGGGGGATTCGGGGGCGGAAATCGGAGCGGGGTCGGGGTTTAGGTTTTCTTTTGGGAGGGAAAAGCCGAGCCGGGACCGCTGAGGCGATAGAAGGAACTGGGACCGTCCGATGGGGAAGCGACGGTTAGATGGTGCTCGTGGTCTCGGGAGCGGTTGGGCGGAAATTGAGAGAGATTTCAGGGGCTTACCTGCAAAGCTGAAACCCTTCCTTCCCCAAACAGAGAAGGGTTTCTTCCATTGCCGCCGCCGGAGACGCCGCACTGCCACGGCCGCCGCCGCCGCCGCTCGCGTCTGCGGTGAATTGACTCCTGCGAGGTAATACCACCTCTCTATCTGTCTCTCTTTCTCTCAAGCGCACGCGCACACACCCAGCCAGCGGCGGCGCCAGCAGGGGGTCGGCCGACCCGGCTCAACAAATCCTGTGCAGGGTAAAACGAGTCATAGCGATGTGACACAGCGAGAGCACGGCTCTCGTGATAGGCCGAGACGAGTCCCGGACCCAAAAATCCCCTTCAATCCCTACTTCGCCTCCCTGCTCTCCTCTCCCGCCGGCCGCCGCCACGCTCCGCCCCGTGCAGGCTGAGGCCAAGGGCAAGAGAGAGAGAGAGAGAGAGAGCGCTCCGTTGGCCACATGTCCTCGTGGTGAGTCGATCAATCCCGCCGCTAATCATGCTCTAAATTGAGGTTTAATTGTGGCGGCCCAACCTTGACGACAGTGACCAGTACATAGCTATTTGGTTGACTGCCTTTTGTATGGCCATCAAGATTCATAAGCTAGCTACTCCTGCCCGGGCTGATTGTTCTGGTATAATGAATGTCCACGTTGTGTGCTAGCTTGCCGATCAATCAGATCAAGCGCTATGATTTGTATAGAACAAATTGATCAAACAGATCAAGTTCTATCTAGCCTGATTTCTACGGAACAAATCGATGAATTAAGAATACTGGCACAATTGCCTGTTCCTTGCTATTGCTGAACAAATTATGTATGAATGACAACACCTAGCGGTGGACGATATGACAAAAACATTCCTTCTAGATATAGATTGAATCTGTAAGGATTATTTGTTCTGTCCAATACACTTGCTTTTGAGGCTAAATTTTTTATATGTTATATATTCGACCTGGCTCGGCTCAATTCCTGGCTCCGCCACTGCACCCACCGACACACAATATGCTTAATTTTTCGTGGTTGTTTTACCAGCTCTGATTGAGTAGCGAGCGAGGAGGGCAGGAGAGTGGAATCAGACCGGGAGCAGAAATCATGACAGGTAAAATTTCTTCCGGCGTCATTGAGATCTAATCCGCCGCGTGAACTGAGCCATCTCTTCTGTTATGCTTTTTTTTTCAGGGAAAGAAGTACCGAAGTCTCGCAAGGAGAAGCGAAAGGAAGCGAGATCCGAGAAGAGCAAGCTGCGGTTTCTCTCCTGGGTTCAGCACCAGGTGAGCTCACCCCAATCGTTAAAGACAAGTGTAGAGTAAAAGATATAAGTGTTGTCTTAGTAGCTTTAGTATTTTAGTTTTCTGATCAAGTGTGGAAATTTCTTGAACTAGGGTGGCAAAAATAAGAAGCCGCCGGCGTCCGTGGAACCGAGTCCAGTAGAGGAGAAGAAACCAAAGAAGGAGCCTAAGAAGAGGAGGAGAAGTGAGCCTGAGGATAGCCAGAAGCCCAAGTCTAAGTTCCAGGAGTATCTCAAACTGGAGATGGGTGGTGCTGCGGGAAGGGAGGAGGATCTGGAGACCGAGAGGAAGCTCGCGAAGAAGCTCAGGGTGAAGAAAGGAAAGCTGGGAGGTCCGGACGACGGTATGGACGATCTCTTCGGGGACCTCGGATTTGGTGGTGACTATGGCTCGGATGGTGAAATGAGGGAGTATGGTGAGGACATGGTGGATGATGCTAAACCAGAAAAAAAGAAACGGAGAAAGAAAAATAAGAAAGCCAAGGATGATTCTGCGGAGGAGAGCGATGGGGAGGTAGCGGAGGACAGTAAGGTAGACAAGAAGAAACAGAAGAGGAAAAATAAGAAGAAAGGGAGGGATGATGCCAGTGAGGAACTGGGTGCAGAAATGGCTGAAGAAAGCGATGTATCAGCTGAAAAATCTGAGGGTGAAGAGCTTAATGTGGTTGAAACACCCTCTGTATCGAAGGCCAAGTATGTGCCTCCTAGTTTCCGTGCTACTCCTAGTTCAGAAGCAGAAGAAATCTCCGTGTTACGCCGGAGAGTGAGAGGTGAGACTTTCAATTCTGTCTTCTTTTTTCGCTTCTAAGCAACATATTTCTGTTTTCCTTATCCATTTTAGTTGTGAGCGTATTCTCATAGATGGTTTCATTTCTTGTATGCATCAGGACTTCTGAACAGGCTTTCGGAGTCCAATGTGGAGTCTATTACTCAGGAAATTGCTGCACTTCTTCGCGTATAGTTCTACATCATTCTCATTTCGTTTTTCTGACACTATATGTTGCCAAACTTCTTTCAGATCTTTTGTTTTAGCTTGATTAATTCATGCAGTACTTCTGGTTCTATTGCTGTTTATCTATTCGCAGTCTGTTCCCCGAGGTGTTGGCTGTGAGTTAATTGGAGATGAAGTTTTGGCAAGTTGTTCACGGGGACCTCGTGGCAACGAACAGTTAAGGACCTTCCATATAAGCCACATTTATCTGGTTGCTATCTTACTATGGAATAATATGATGTTTTTTCTTCTATATTCTCACAACTTAGAATTTCCTACAGTTGTTGAAGATTTTAGCAAAATGGTTTCACATAATTATTGTAGAATGAGTTGAGTGACCAACCCTAAGACACATGTGTAGACAAGGTGATAAACTGGAAAGAATTGATATCATGATGTTTTAACTTTGAACAACCTTCAGTTTTGTTTCAAGCTTGAATCTATCCTGGAATGATGTGCGTTTACGTTTCTTAGATATTTTTTCCCTGATTGTTTTAGTGCTCAAGAGAGACTAAGTTCTTATAAATGGAAGGATTGTTATTTTTACATATCATGGTTATTCTTGTGCAACAACCTTGTTTGTCATGCTTTCTGCCCATCTCTATGATTTAAATTTGGTAATGGCACTTGCTTGACATCTTTGAAACATGTCAATATTTTTCTAACTTCTTCTGGCAAATCATAAAGATATGTTTGTTGTTTATTTCAACCCCTGTGTTTCTTTTTTGTTATGGTGTGCTACTTTAAGGTCCTTGGTTGGTGGACTGCTAGAAGGCTCTTACTAACAAACTAATGAAATATGTTATTTTGTTTGTGCAGGTATGCTGCTGTATTTGCAGCCTTTGTTGCTGGTATGACGTGTCTGGTTGGTATGGACTTCAGTGCCAAAATCCTTTCTTCTCTTGCCATGTCTTTTGAGGTATGACTATTTTTCAGGTTTAGATTAAAAAAGACTTGTTACATGTGTCTGTCTACCTATGTATATATTTTTCATCTCTTTTGTCTTGCTGTATATCTGTTTTCCTTTGTTTTAGGATACTTAAAAATCCTTTTTATCTTCTGATGTTTACAGTTTTTTTTGTTTTCTTTTATGTTAGTTAATATATTTCCCCCCTTGGTGACAGGATGAGTACTCAAAAGACGATGGTTTATCTCTGAGGAATCTTACCTTACTTTTCTCTTATTTGTGCATATTTGACGTCATTGCAAGGTCTGTGGTTTAACTGGAACCTGTAGCATATTTTTTATATAAAAACTTGTCAGAGTAAGTGCTGATGATCTTGTCTATTATTGCAGCGATCTTGTGTATGATCTTCTGACTGTGCTGAGTAAGCGGTTGACTGAGCTGGATGTCTCAACAGTGTTGACCATCTTACAATGTATGTAGCATTTATAATGTCTTCCCCTGCACAAAATAAATCCGTTTGCAATGTCTACTTGTCTTACTCCATAATAAGACTACTCAGTTATTAAACCATCATAAACGTTGTCCTCTCAGAGCACTACCCCTTGTTATTCTGTTTGAGTGAACCTCGGGATATATGTTTTTATCTCTATGGACAGGCTGTGGAATGAAGCTGCGGGGAGATGACCCAGGCGCAATGAAAGATTTTGTACTCAGTATTCAGAACTCTGTAAGCCAGTTCAAATCGCGCTCAGCTGCCCAAGAAGATGGAAAAGGAGATATACATAGCAAAAGAGTGAGTTGACTTGTTTTATGCGCTGCTTATTTAAGAAGTAAATCCGTGTCAGAGTAGTTTTGAGTTCAGTTTCGTGTTTAACTTACCATGCAGATGGAGTTTATGCTCGAGACAATATGTGACATTAAGAACAACAAAAAAAGGCCCAAAGAGGATCCTTCACACCATACCCGTATAAAGAAGTGGCTTCAAAAGGTTTGCACCTGAACTTCATCTTCCGCTACCTGAACAGAAGACTTTTCCTGTTCATTTAATGCTTATTCCTTTTCTACTTGCCTGCAGCTGAAGTCAGAAGATATCCTCTTGCGTGGGCTGAAGTGGAGTAAGCTTTTGGATCCTGAGAAGAAGGGGCAGTGGTGGTTGTCCGGGGATGTTTCATCGACAGCAAGCAATATTGAAGATGTTGCAGCAGTTACCAGCAAGGAGGTCGTAGAGGCACAGAAGCTGGTTCAGCTTGCAGCTGCTCAGCGGATGAACACTGATATACGAAGAGCAATCTTTTGCATCATAATGAGTGCAGAAGACTATGTAGATGCTTTTGACAAGATCCTGAGGCTGGACCTATCCGGGAAGCAGGTCTGTGTATTTGTTTTGTTTTTGCAAGATGTGGTTTTGTTTGTGTACATGTGTTGGTATTACTTAACTTTTTTTTCTCTCTATTGCTTTGCAGGATCGGGAAATTATGAGAGTCATTGTTGACTGTTGTCTGCAAGAGAAGACTTTCAATAAATATTACGCTGTCCTCGCCTCCAAGCTATGCAGCCATGATAAAAATCATAAGTTCAGTTTGCAGGTATGACATCGTATTTTTTTTATATCTACAGTAAAGCTTTTCTACCTCACAAGTTAGTGATTTACTGCTTTCATTTCTAGGACGGCTAGATTTTTTTTCTTAACATAGGAAAAGATAAATTCATATATCCTACAGTCGTGAATTTAATATTTGTGTTTTATTGTGGTGTCATTGCAGTACTGCATCTGGGATCGTTTTAAGGAGCTAGATACGATGGATTTAAATCGATCCATGAACCTTGCAAAACTAGTTGCAGAGATGCTAGCAAATTTCTCCTTGTCACTCGCGACACTGAAGGTTGTCAACCTGGCAAACCCAGTGGAGATGACCCCCAAAAAGATCATGCATTTCCGGATGCTGTTTGAGATATTGATACAGAAAGAAGATTCGCTGGTGTGGAACGTGTTTACCCGTATCGCTGGGGCTCCAGAGCTCGAAATCTTGAGAGATGGAATTGTGATGTTTGTCAAACAGTATGTGATGGCCAAGGACACAGAGAAGGACTTGGCTGGGAAGTTCAAGATCGCAAAGAAGGCGCTTGATAATTCTGCTGGTGTTTTGATGTAATCTGTCTGGCATTTCAAGGTGGCTTAGCTGTCTTCCACTTTCTTGGTTATGTGACATGCAGCTCTCAGTTTCGTTTCATATTCTGTGGAAATGAAACCAAATTGTTTTTGTAAGTTGCATCCACACTATTAGAATGATTTCTTAAAGTCGATGCAAACCTGTAGAGTGACCGTAAATTTAATGATGATGATGAGTATACAAACTTTGAGATGCAATTTCCTAGCAAGTATATTCGCTGCCATGTATCCCTGAACATTCGAGGATAATTAGAAGCAAAATGTTTCACGTTTGAGGAAATGAAGACAAATTGTTTTTCTAAGTTGCACCCACACTATGAGAATGATTTCTCAAAGTTGCTGATGCGAATTTTTAGACTGTTACAGAAATTTAATGATGATGAGGAGTATTCGAACTTTTGAGATGCAATTTTTCCAGCCATTGTAGTATTTTTGTTGTGTATCCCTGAACATTTGAGGTTAATTACAAGCAAAACCTGGTGACCGGTAACTTGTGAGCTCGCCAACGAATGCCATAACAAATGTTGGCACCTTGTCTCATAAAACAGATATATACTTGCAAATGGTGATTGGTTATTCTGTCAAACTGATGAAGAGAAAGTCTATGTAAGTACTAAGGAGAGGTCTCATTGCTGTCATCTTCATCAGTTTCAAGCCCTGCCCATCTGATCATCGCGAAGAGGAACTCCTTGAGGTTCACCTTGCCATTCCCATCCAGGTCCATGTCCTCTGCAACAAGGTACAGAAACAACATTACACTGAAGTTTCGACACTTTGGTCCTGTTTGAATTTCACATGAATCTGCTTGTTTGCATGAAAAAAGTTGTGTTCAGAACATGTTTCAAGCATGCATGAAAAAAGGGGGGGCAGCAGCAGCAGCAGTACTAACTGAATAGCTGCGTGGTGATGTGGGTGGGCGTCCTCTCCTGATGAGACGCCTCGTTCATCCTCTGGGTGACGTCTCTCCTCCTCATCTTGCCGTCTGCTTCCTTGTTGAAGAAGAGGAAGGCGTCGATGAGCTCGTCGAAGACGTAGTTGAGCTTCGCCGATTCAAACTCGGAAACCTGGCAGGAAAACACCACTGGATCAGAATCAGTAGCTGGCCAAGAAAATTCTCTCCAGACAGGTAGGAGAATATATATGATTTACCTGTCGTGTGACGTTCGGGCCGAAGAGCAGGTACATGAGGCAGAGGAGGACGACGAACTCCTGGAACTGGATCCCCTTCCTGTTGTCTATGTCGCAGTAGCGATGGACGTCGTCGACCTCCTTCTCGGACATCTGGACCTGGAGCTGCCTCAGACAGGTCCTCAGCTCCTCCTTGTCGATCGTCCCGTTCGAGTCCCCGTCTGCTCTTCCACTCCAGTTAGTTCAGTCTGCTCCACTGCTAAATTTAGCCTGGCCCATCATCCATGGTAAAAGGTGCTTTATTTACCGTAGTGGTCGAAGACGTCCCTGATGTCCCTGAGGCCGTCCTTGAAGCGAGGGAGGCGCATGGTGATGCTGTTCACCGACTTGAACGTCTTCTTCCCCTTCCTCGCCCTCTCCCGGAGCGCCTCCACCACCTTGTTGTCGAGGTCCCTCTCCACCCTCCGGTGCTTCATCGGAGCCGCCAACCTCGAAGCGGCGCCTCCCATCCCTGCAACTACCTGAATGAAACACAAATTTCTGTGGTGCCATGCAAGAGGAGGATGGTAATACATAGGGATGAATTGCAGGTTTATGCGCCGATCATCACCTGCAGGGGGTGTAGTGTAGACAGATGATCTCTGGGCTGTTTTGCAAGGTGAATTTGTTGGTGCTGGGTGTTGTGAGTGGGAGAATCCGTTTGGTTTCAGCAACCTCCATCGGCCTGGGACACCAGATGAGGTAGAATCTGATGCCCCAAAAATAGAAGTGGACATCCCAGCTTGCCAGCTCCTCCTTGCATGTGTGTGTATACCCGGATATGCTCCCACTACCTACTGCATCTGCATGAAAGAGATCTCCCATGGCACTGGAATGCTTTCTGTCCCGTTATCAATCTGGCACTGGAATCCGGCCCTTGGAGGATCGTATAAGAAATGGAAAGGGTTTAGCTCTTTCATCTATTTTTAGCTGATAAACAGTACTCGAAGATTGTGAACCTGTATGGTTCCCTGAGAATTGTGCTACGTACCTGGCAACTCCCTGAAAACCCCCAGTTCCATGGTGCAAATTAGTACAGATGATGTCAAATAGTACTGTAAAACCATGTCAGGTGTAACAAAACATGTTTTAAAATGTGAAACGAGAGAAGTCACCTTGTTATATTCAGGTTGAAGCTCTGAGATGCTTAATTATTGCGGTTGGATTTTGCAAACTACTCCAAAGCTCTGAGATCCCTAACCCCATGAATCCAAATCAGCGAGAATAAAATCTGTATCCTGGCGCGCGGTATACACTGTCTGGGTAGCTAATAGTTCTCAGTTCGCTGCATAAGGAATCATATCAATACTATTATTAGCTTGGGTTCGCGAAAACTTTGCGTTTCGATGCAGTTATAGAAAGGAAAAGAAGGACGAGAGAAAAAGTTCCTGGTGGGCGCTCCCCTCCCCTCCCCAAACCCTCGTCGGTAGCCATTTCGGCTCCGGCGCCCACCCTCCACCCCTTCCCGAGCGGTGGCGGCTCCAGTCCGCGCGTCCGCGAAGACAGGTGGAGAGGCGGCCAGGAATCAAACTACGACGAGGAGCCTCGGTTCTACAGAGAAGCGCTCACCGGCAAGCAAGTGGCCGGAAGGGCTCGTGTACCCGCCAAGAGCCATGGTCATAGATCCACCGTGAGCCCTCCTCTACTACCATCGACGAGTTGGACCTCTCCGACGACCCACACGAGGATGGCGGCGGCGCGCCATGAGAGGCCCCCAAGGTCAAACACCCTCGCGGACACCATGCAGCCAAGAAGGTGGTGGCAAAGGCCTGCACCACACGCGCCCAGCTCCTATGAGGCATACGACGAGCTATGCCTCCTTTGTAGCAAGTGTGGCCACCGCACTGCCGATTGCAAGATAGGTCCCATGTGCATCCATTGTGGGGAGGATGGCCACATGTCCAAGGAGTGCCCCATGTCGCTAGTCAATAATCCAGCAAGGAGAAAACCCGGCAAGATCGGATCTACGAGATGCATGTAAGGAGAAGATAGATCTAATCTACTTACCCTCGAAGATCACGAGTGGTTAACGATCAAGAGATCGTGAATGATGTAGTCGTACACTTGCGTCAGTTCAAACATATGAAGTCCTGCGATCCGGCAGCACCTCCGTGGTATCCACATGTTCCGGCTTGGTGATGTCTCCTCCTCCTTGATACCGCAAGCGAGGGAGAAAAGCTTCGTGAGATCCCGACAGAACAACGACGTCGCTTGTGGTTTGGTGTGGAGTTGCAGTAGGGCTTCGGCAAGAACTGCTCTACTTATGTGGGGAGGGGAGAGGAAGATAGACATCGGCTGGGAGGGAGAACGGCTGCGCCTACACCCCTACCCATCTTTATATAGGCGTGGGGGAAGGAGCCTTGGGCCCTCCTCCAAGCCCCTAGAGCCGGCGGCAGCCAAGGGGGATGGGGCCCATGTGTCCTTCCGGGCAGGTGGGGCCCCACTCTGAAACTGACGAGGGGTAACCTCGGCAATGCCTATGGTTATGGACTTAGGGTTTCATGGAAAAGAGAACGCTAGGCATTTCGTCGGCTGATTAGACAAACAAAGGAGTCGAGATCGTCTGATTATTTGGGAAGTGTGGCTACAGATTGCTCAAAGCTTCGGTACATCTCCGTTGGCTCCTCCCAACCTTTATATAATAGGATGGGTCCCAAAGCCGTATACGGATAGGTTACAAGTTACAATTACAACACTAGTATTATGTCGGTTCCTATTTCTTTCTTGATTTTCAAGACACGCTTTTGTCCATCGGATGCTTCCTAGACTTATCTTATTCTTCATGGGCATTAGGCCTTTATGGGTGTGTTTGGTAGACCGTGTCACTTCGAATTTACTCTCCCACTTGAGATATCTGACCTCATACAAGCTGGTCTGAGAATGGTATGTTTGTTAGCCCGTATGTGTTGGGAGGAGCTAAAACTCGTACTTTGTTTGTAGCCCGTATGGGTTGAGATTAGCCCAAAACTAAAAAAATCACAAAGTGGTCCAAACTATCGCACAAGGCCCCCTAGACAAAACAAAGAAAAATCAATCGGGTCCTAGGGCGCCGACGGTGGTTGCTATGGGCCGTGGATAACCATGGGGCGCCAACGATGGTTGCTGAGGGACATCGCGAGCCGTGGAGCGCTGGCGCGGTGGTTCTCGGAGGCGGTGGCAGGCCGAAGGGGAGGGCAGCCGGCGAGGAAGGAGGAGGGCCAAAGAGGGAGAAGGGCTGGCGCGAGAGCCTCTCGTCGGTGATGGCGGGGTCCGGCGTCCCTTGGTCCTGCTCGGCCGGCGGGAGAGGAGGGCGGCCGACATGGGAGGAGGGCGGCCGACGTGGGAGAGGAGAGAGGAGAACAAGAGGAGGGTGGCCGAACGAGGGGAGAAGAAAGGAGGACAGGGTCGGGGACGCAAGACTGGGGGTCGCGGTGGGGCCTAGAATAGTGTTTAGCGGGACGATCTCAACTCGGTTGACCTGCGAAGCTCGATTTGGGCTTCGCATCCCGACATGGCTGAGGGCCCTTTTTTCCACGAGGTTGGCAGTGCTGAGTTGGACCGAGCTAGGCTAACAAACAACAAATACTAGGTGGAGATGAGAATATCTTAGTTGAACTGGGCTACCAAACACACCCTAAATGCCTAGGGTAGTTAATCATGGGGACCCAAGAGGTCATGCCCATGTCAGTAGCCCCCAAGACTCCATCTGAATCGTAGATTCGGGTTGAGTCTCAAAGACAATTTCAATCGTAAACCAAAGATTCCTGCAAGTAAATAATTTAATGTTTCATATATTCATTGTCGTGGGGGTTTGGTATAACGGGCCTGATGCATCCGACGGATCGGGAATCAGATAATTGCTCTTGAGCAAAAAACACCGTGAACCTACATCAAATTCGAGTCCCCGGGCTCGAACTCGGTATTTGCTGGCGTAATTCAGTTCGGGCCATGTAGGTCTTATCGAATACTAAATTGTAGTGTTTTATTTTGGGAACCAACACGTCCGTCGGGTTTTTCATCCTATCATAGATACGGATAAGGTACATGCAGAGCGCATTCGTGTACGGTTACCATGCCTCACACGACGGATCTTGGGGTCTTATCTTCATGTCGTGAACATGACATTCAGACATGTTATCGCGGCAGACACGGTCTAATGATTTTTAAATTTTTGTCAACTGTCTTGTTTGGCTGTTGGAATTGCTAAAGTTGTCAGCTTCTTTTCATTGGGTAAGATATGAATGCTCCCGATGGGAGTAACCGTTTGAGTATACAATCATGTAATGCTCATAGGTTTTTACTTTTTCGACTCCATTGGAGAATTGTGTTTTTTATCGGGTGCACGTTCAGCGCTCCCGATGGGAGTAGCCCCAAAGGCTACAGTCGAATGCTTGAATTCGAGTGTAGGCTCAAAAAATTGTTACTCATACTTGCCTTTATATCGACTTCGTAGGAGAATTTTTCTATCGGGTGTGCGACAAGCACTCCCGGTGGGAGTAGCCCCCGAGACTATGATCGGGTGCTTGTACCTAAGCATAGGCTCAGATCAATATTTTCATTCGAGGAGGTACTCAACTCATGACTTGGTTAAATCATCCCACAAAATTTATCGTGTGCACAGCCAGCGCTTCCGATGGGTGTAGTCCCCGAGGCTATGTTCGGGTGCATGCACCCAGGCATAGTCTCAGAGTCAATCATCGATATCTGTTCACCATTGATTCTTCATTGTACTCATCCAACAGTTTCTCCATTTTGTGTATCCACGCATGACGCCAGTGCTGATGAAGATGGCATGTCGTAGTTTCATAAAAAAGACCCGATGGGACGTTACAATAGTGGGCCCGTGATGCAATAATTATGACGCGTGGGTGGTGCGTCAATGGTGATTTTTTACCACACGAGCCTCTTTATGCGCGAAAATTGAGGCATCATGCAGATTTTCTCCATATTTACCATGGTAATTACTGCCCACGATTTTTATCCATTCAGTGAATCTTGCCACGTGTCTTCATCCTAGGTGTCTTGTCGTTTTGCCACCCCTATCTGACGGTTGATCCTTGCGCTCCTTTTCTTTATAAGCTAAAGGTAAAAAAATTACTGATCAATATTCCCCTTCATTGCGCACTTCTTCTTCTTCCCCACACCGCATCTATGCTCCATTGATTCCTGTGCTTTCTTTCTCCTGTGTGCACTTGTGCCTCACCTCCTATCCACCATGGGCAAGAGCAAGGGCGGCACCTCCACTGCTGCCGCCAATGCAACAAGGACAAGGGTCATTGGATGGGGTCCTTCCAAGTGCACCGAGCGGGAGCTGCGCGAGGCAGACAAGGCTGGTCTCATGGCGGATCATTCCTTAAAGGCTCCTCGGGATGAAGCCATTCCAACAGTTGAAGTAGGATGGCGGGTCATGTTTCTCTCCTTCCTTTACTGTCGCCTCTCTCTTTCGTCCCACGAGTTCCTTCGTGGCCTCCAAATTCCATTCTCCACGTTGCTTGCTTCATCACTCTTTGCGAATGTTTTCCCAGTATCCACCCCCACTGGGTTTGTGGAAATATTTTTTTCTATGTTCGCCAAAATGCTAGTGAAACCATCTTTCATGATATGGGAAGCGCAATAATTTATGTTCGCTCGGAATTGAACTACTTTGACTTCAAGTTCGTGGAGTCTGTCCAAGGTTAGAAAACAAAGTGGTTTTACATCAAGGACCGGTAAGTCGAGGGTCAGAACTTCGGGTTGCCGCACTTCGACTCGAAGAAAACTTGCCGGAGGCTCAATTCATGGGACCAGAGCCCTACTGCTGAAAAAATGGAGGAAATCAAACTGTTGCTGGCCCACATCAAGAAGCTGCGCACCGAGGATGGACACGAACTATTAGGTTTGCAAATTATGGCCTATTTCCTTCGGGTGCGCATCCAACCTATCCAGGCCCGACTGACTGGTATGTGGTCCTACACCGGCAAGAAGGAGCCAATGGGGATATCAACAGAGAATCTTCTCATTGCGCTCCTTGAGAAGAGGGTATGGTCTTTCACCACCCTGATGAAGAAAAATCTCGTTCCATCAGATTGTCGGGTGGAGCCTTATGGAAAGAAGAACCTGCTGCCCGACATAAGTTTGATTGATTTCTTTTGAATTTTCATCTTTCCCATGCGTGTATGCTGCGATAAGCTTTTCTCGCATGACTTTGGTTGTGTTGGTGCAGGATTATGATCATCTCCATTCCTTTCCTCCTCTTTCCAAAAGTGGTGGCTTGCCAGAAAGTGCCACTGCATCCGAAGATTTCACTAGAACTGGGTTTGCAGCTGACGAAGAAGGGGAAGCATCTACTTCTGAATCTTCCCAAGACACCCTGTCTGTTCCTTTGACTCTTCCCAATATTTCGAGAGGGTACCCATAGCTGGAAAGTGGAAGTGCTCTGAAGCCACCAAAACGGTCGATGACTCCGATGATTTGACTGGTTCAAAACCAAAATTGGTGAAACCTTTGTCTTCTACACCTCCAAGGATGAATCTCTTCCGCATGACCCAAGATATATCTTCATAAGTGTTATTCCCGTTGTACTCTTTTTGTAGACTTGAAGCGCTTCTCTGAGTAAAGTAAAATATCTGTTTGCCAAAGCTGGGGTGATGAGGATGATGAGGATTCCCCGTGACTACTAGCTGCTGCTTCCGTCGTGTCTCCCAGTGTTAAGTCACCGATCCCATCGACGGATCTGGAGAACCTGAAAAAAGTATCTGCAAGGGTACTGGATCCAAAATATGTGGTTGTTGCACTCAAACCTCCGCCGTCCAAGAACAAGAAAATTGTGGGTAAAGGTGTGTCTATAGCCGAAAACCTCACTGAAGCTAACATGAAGGATGTAAGTGCTATTCTTTTATTGGTACTGTTACTTGCTCCTTCTTGTTCCTTTCATAGTCCCTAAGTGATTTTTCGTTGGGTCTCAGTCATTGATGCATCAGATGGTCGACATGGCCTCCTGCTTTATCAAGATCCGTAATGATGCCGAAGAATTCAAAGGTTTATCTTGTTTACTCGATCTTGTCCTTTCTTGTAAGTCCAATGTTCGCTGACTCGATGAAGTTTGTATTGTCCAGCCATTGCCAAAGAATCTGAAACTATTCATGACGAGGCGTTGAAGCATGCCAAAGATCTTGAGGCCAAACCGATGCCTAGTGACTTGTATGTACTAGCACGACTACAAAAATGCAGTTCACTGCGACAGGCTTGAACTTGCCATACCGCTGAAAAAATAAAAGGGGTTGGAGATTTGGTTACCTTGGTCGGAGAGGCGTCTAAGCATCGTCGGTACCGTGCGGGTGACGTGCAGGTCATCGATGGTGTTGTAGTTGCGGGGAAGCAGATCTTGGGCGGTGGGGGAAGCAGATCTTGGGTGATCAGGGAAGCAGATCTTGGGAGGTCGGGGTAGCAGATCTTGGGCGGTCGATGCCCGCTTGAGCATGGTGGATGAGAGCATCGCTGAGGCAGATCTAGTGCAGTGCACGGCGACGCCCATGCAGATGGTCTAGAGCCATGGACATGGAACTCGTTGAACTAGATCACATCCGGTGGACACCTGTGAGGCGGATCCGGTATGGTGGGTAGCATTCGTCGGCGGGGAAGCAGAGATTGGGCGGTCGATGATGCCATCGGCATGGTGATCGAGACCGTAGCTCCGATGAAGTGGCAGAGAGAGCTAGTGAACTAGATCTTGTGGGGTGGGTGTCGGTGAAGCGGCACCGTGGCGGTGCACGAGACCGCAAATCAAGTGGCTCAGGCCGCCGTGGAATTGGTGCCGGCTGGTGCGCATGGTGGTGGTGGGGCCGAGAGAGTGGGAGAGGAGCCTGGGATTTTTGTGAGGGCCAGCGGGAAAAATTGCGCGAATTGGGACTAGACTAAGGAGGCGAAAAGAAAAACAATTACAATCGTGC
The DNA here is from genome assembly GCA_910589775.1 of Avena eriantha. Lineage (NCBI taxonomy): Eukaryota > Viridiplantae > Streptophyta > Magnoliopsida > Poales > Poaceae > Avena > Avena eriantha. Next base: position 392,222,250 of record OU342740.1, on the reverse strand, counting down.
CCCCAAGCTACCGACTATAGCTTTCCCATAGGGCGTCTGAACAATGGGTAGAATGGTAATTTCAAAGTCAAAAGTTTTTGAAATGGAGGGGTGCGAAATGCTACAAGGTCGGTTTGTGATTTTGCCGCTTGATTGAGATTTTGAATTTGGCTAGCGTCCATCTAATAATAATAGAAAAATGGTACTCCCCACGTGGGAGATTTGGCCTCAAAGTTTTTGAAATGGTGGGGCGGGAAATGCTGCAAGGTCGGGTGGGTGATTTTAGCGCTTGATTGAGATTTTGAATTTGACTAGTGTCCATGTACTAGTAGTAGTACTACTACAGTAAATAAGGTGATAGACCGTACGACTATCTAGTCAGGAATTCATGGTCGAGAGTCACATCAACTGATCATCTATGACCACACTTGAGTAGTAGTACTATATACTACTCCCTCCTGCCCATTTTGTTAGTTTTTCTAGGAATTCCCATATTTTATTTCCTATCATGCATAGAATCGTTAGTTGGACCCTTTTGCCCCGATGTAGCAACCCCTCGCATTAACTTTCCAGGAACCGAACCGAAGGGAGAGATTGCATGCGCGCTAGGTGAGGAGATCGAAGAGGCCGTGCACAATGGATGGGAAAGGGTCGTTGGCGCTGGCGCTGGCGTGGGCGCTGGGTGGAGGGGTAACCCTGTCCAATTTTTTAGAAAACAACTCTCTCCTTCCCTCATTAGCGTTGGTGGTTGCGGTTTTGCGCTTGCGGTTGCTGTGTGCATGCGGTCGTCTTGTTTCCACATGGTTCCCTTGGCATTCCCATGCCTTCTTTAAATGTTTGTCTCTGGAACCACTTCCTCTGCCATTCGACGGGACCGAGACCACACGAACACCATCATCCATGGCCGGCAACAAACATCAGGATTCGCCATGGGCTGAACTCCCTGAGGGAGTCATGCAGAAGATAGGTGGCATCTTCCTGTCGACGGACGACTTCAACTACTACGCCGCCTTTCGGGGAGTCTGCAGCGCCTGGCATGGCTTCACGGAGAAGCGCTTTATGCTAGCCAACTGAACTGTTTTAGAGCACCAGTTGTTGGAGGAGTATCGGGTAGACGACGTCGCCATGGTGTTGCTGAATGTGAGAACTGGCCGCCACCTTGAGAAGAAGATTAGTCGGTTTATTCGCAGGTGCTTTCTTGATATTCATCCGTATATGTGCGATCCTTTTTTTGCGTTCACCTCCTATACGATAGTTTTTTAAGTTCCGTTTCTTCATCTACTTGTTTACCTTGATTGAATCTCTATCTATTTACCTTAACTGAATCTATGTTTCTCCTCTCTCTGTCTCTCTCTATCTCTGGAAGGTACTTTTATGTCGGTAGCACAACCGGCGGCCTCCTTGTGCTTGGGTAGAGGGTGTAGCCGTACTAGACCCGGTTGTACAGCCCCTTCTCGGGCGCTATCAAGCGCCTGAGGGTGGAGATACCAACCAAGCATGTGGCTTCTGTCGCTGTCACGATGTTCCCATCATTGATGGTGTTTACATCAAACCATCAGAACACCATCATTCGGTGGGCGGATGAGGGAACGAAGGAAGGCAGTCACCCGGTCACTGGTGAAGGGTGGTACACGTCAAATGACTTCACGGAACTCAGGAGCATGACTTCTTACGCCGGTGATGTTTTCGTCGCAGACAGATATGGGCATGTCCTTCTCGACTATGTGTGGTGCTGCTCATGGAGATGTCCAGATGCAGTGCTCCGCACGGATCCTGAAGATGCATGCCACCGTTGGAGGCCCTGTTCCGGACTGCCGGTACCTAGAGAATCTTTTTTACCTCGTCGAGTCCGACAAGGAGTTATTGTTCATTGTGATTGGACTGGTCTATGGAGGCAGGCCCGTTGTTTACCAAGTTGATACATAGAATCATGTCCTTCAGCCGTTCAGAGGCATTGGCAGCCGTGCTCTCTTTGTTGCTGACAATCGGTGCATCTGCGTCAACAACGCGAGGGTACCCACGGTGCAGGACAGCATCATGTACTATTCAGACCTATCCGAGATTAGATCTTACAACTTTGAGGCTCTTGTGTGGGAAGAGGAGCCAAGGGTTGTCCATGGGTACAGAGCTGGAGGATTATGGATCAATGACCGTCCTTTCGAACTCGATCGATTGCTGGCGGAGTATTGCAGAATCGTCGAGCATTCTGAGTTGCAGAAGGTGCCACCTTATGGCGAATATGGTACCACGACGGCTATCCGTTAGATCGATGGATCATGTGGGTCTGCTCCTATTGTATTCTCTATCTGTGAATTATGCAAGTGCAAGTTCTATGGTGTGCTCGTAATACAATGGATGTTCTCTGTTTCAAAAGTTCGTCTGTTGTACCTCTTTATATTTCACTGTTTTTCTATGTACGTGTAGTAATTCTGATACATGCTCGGTTTGTAACAATCCTCAAACAACTTACGACTATGAATTACAATCCTTAAACAACTTAAAACTAAGAATTACAGTAGATTGTTACAATCCTCAAACAACTTACAACAATTAATTAAAGTAGATTATTACATTCCTCAATAAACTTACAACAACTTACAACAGCAAATTAAAGTTTCATCAGAGTCGAGCTCAACTGAAAAAACACAACAACTGGTGTTACAGAAAAGGTCTCTACAGAGCTTGCATCACGAGACATGTAACAACTAGCTTCCCATGAGAGCTGCAAATGAGATTATTAAGTACATTCTTCGTCAAAGCTTGCCTGTTTTTCAATTCATTTAAGTATTTTTGTGCTAGGATGATTACTGAATCCATTTTGTTGGCTTCTTTCTCAACAATATCAAGGGCATCTTGGAGGGCATCCCCAAATAATCATTCGGCTGGAATACGAGGGTCAGTCGAAGCAGTGTGCCATGAGCAATAGGTATTGTCACTACTGCTATCTGAAACAAACTCTAAACTTGGAGAAGAGGGTCTTTGTTCGGCATTCACAGGGATATTTGCAGCCTGAAACAAACACAAAGCAAGTTATAACAGCATTACCATGCAATCACATCACTATGAATTTTAAATGTGTCAATACGGTGATATAAGGAAGAAGAAATTAACAGTGGTGGCTCATACATGCCTTTTTTCCATAATAACTAGACCAGTTGACGCCATGGAGCGATGCGAGCATGTGCTGCTCTGTGAAATGACTGCTCTACTTGAAGATGGCTGAGACCAAGACAAAACAAGTTACTTTAACGTAAGACTTGGGAAACAAACTACAAGTTCATTTTGAATAAATTTCAAAAGATTTCACCGGACAAAAATAATAATGCGTGTAATCAACCAAAGTACCTGATGCAAACTGATCACACTAGAATGTGCAGAACATGAAAAAACGAATATGAAAACTAAGCCATTATGTTTCTCATGAACTAGCCAGAGACTACACAATGAAAGTTGCTAGTGTTTTAATCATAGGGGGGAAAAGAGTACCCTAGTCAACCAAAACAGACCAATTGTGTGCCTCAAATATACTAGCCAGATCATTCTAGACAAACAATGAAACAAACTATCATACATTGGGTTATTCATGAAACTGAACCATCATGTGCCTCGTATTAAAAAGGCTAGTTCATGTATCTATGATACACAGTAGATACAAGAGTGGGCTGAAGCGCACAGAGTTCATTATGATACATGTGTATTATAGAGGATCTAATCGCTAGTGTGGCCTTGTTCTTATTATCAGCCAGCTTAGATGTAATACACCCGGTCTCTGGATATCTAGGAAATTGAACTAAGCAGATGGAACAAAATAAGACCATAGTGGGGCTAAAATGTTTGGCGCCAATTTTTGGCCAAAGAAAATGAAAATAAGATAGAAAAATGGTAAATTTAAGCAATAAATGTACCAAACTTCGGGGGGGGGGGGGCTTACGGTAGGTGTTGCATGAGTTCTACGACGGCTCCTGTGGATGGGCACACTATGTACTCTATTGTTGCTCCTCTACGTAAAGGTAAGGACAGCTATAAATACAAACAAATTCCATCATGATATAAGTAGGCATGAAGTGAAACAAAAGTGATGGGGTCTTACGAGATTATAGGAGCCATTCACTCTATGATACTGTAACTGGGGATGCTCGTTGCATAATAACAACAAATAGTTAGATCCGTAGGTTAAGAGGGATCAAATCGACAGTATATAATGGTCAAATAGTATCACGTGTGTAAATATGTAGTACAAGATAGCAGGACAATAGGAGGATGGAAATACTTGTAAATCGGCCAACGAGAAAGACATTGTATAATCGTATCTCCTATGGACAGGTATGGCATAGAATGTAAACAAATATGTTAAGTGACTAATATTTCACAAAGAAATATACGTAAAAACATTTCAATGCGTGGAGTTTAAGCCTAACTACAATGAGTTAATTTAGTAAATTACATGTATATCAAGTAAAGAAACTGTTAGTTAGGAAATTTAGCACAAATATTGTACATTGCCAAACAAAGAAACTCGCGCGGGAAGATCTGGTTACCTGGGTCAAGGCGGCGTCTAGGCCTCGTCCACATCCTCGCAGGTCACGTCAAGGTCGCCGAAGGTGCTGCGGTTGTAGTGGGTGTCTATGACAGGGAAGTAGATCTTGGGTGGGCAAGGATAGAAGCAGAGCGCTGGACCATGGCGTCCGTGGAGCAGATCCGGGGTTGTCTATGATGTGCTCTATGGGCTGGACAAGAGGGTCGGTTGAGCAGATCAGTTGTGGCAAGTATGCTGTCTTAAGTGTAGTGGGGATGTTCCAGCCGGTGACATATTCCTGGAGGAGAGGGGGTAGGGTTTTTGGTGGGTGTGTGTGTGGGGGGGGGGAGGGGGCTTGCGCATGGGGAACTACGCCTACTACTAGTAATGCACTGGAAAAAATACGAGTGAAGCCCCCCACCTACCGAATTCACTAGGGGTCAAATGGGAATTTCGAAATATCTGAAATTTTGGGGGCACCAATTATGTCCGGATAGACGGGAGATTTTACCGCTTTATTTTCGTTTTGAATTTGGTTATGGTCCATGTAATCCCTCTCTATTCAAGAATCCAAAGTGTACTCCCTCTCTTTTCAAGAATCCAAGGCCGTAGTCCCTCTCTGTTCAGAAGTCCAGCACTACAACATCCCAGCATTAGAGCTTAGAAATAAGCTGAGCTCAGATGTATGCATTGCATTCATGCATAGAAAATCTGGATATTTTTCACGCTTTTAAATAAAACTTGTCAAAGTGATTGAAGCTTCTCTTAACTTAATGGAACTGAAGTAGATCATCAAGTTGACCGCGACAAGTTTCAATATGACCTTTGCTAAAACCTTATCTTTGGGTAATATAATTTGATCTAAGGATATATCAAATGTGATAAACCTAAAACACAACACATTACTCAAGGATAAATACTCAATCTTCTAAATATTATATCAGGGTATTATCTACAACCAACCCTGAATGCTTGATCAAGTATATAACCCAAGTAAAGAAACTTAATAACTAAACCTTGATATACTTGTTTGCCATAGTTATTCCTACCATGGGTATCATGGTAGTTCTTAAATATTAACTCTTATCACAAATAGAGAGAAAATAGAAGTCAAGCCAAGACCATTCATCACATACCTTTGTTGTCATATTAACATATGACATTCCTAAATAGCTAAGTCCTAGTGTCAATTGATCATTAATATTGAGTGATCAATTCCCGACCTAGAACTTATTGACTATTAGCTTTGACCTATTATATTGGCCTTCCAAAGACCTTAAGTAAATTAATAAGGAGAAGGAACTAGATATGCTTGAGTGTGCCATCATCAATGGAATGTGATCCTTAGTGGAGATCAAACCATCTGATGTTGGAGGAGTTAACAAATTCATGAGTTAACTAGAACAAGTATCTAAACCTAAGAGTTAAACTAGTACTTAAGAAGTTATAAGAAAGCTAGTAGTATTAGAGTATAAAATTATAATCTTGTTAAGATAAGTAGGTATAAACCTAAAGTAAGTTTCCTTAACAAGATAGGACTTATAAAGAGACTAATACAATTCTACTACTTAGTAATAATAGACCTTGATCAGGCAGTTAGAAGCGTAAGCTTAGTGTGATCAAAGGATGGTGGTCATTATTCTCAAGTCACTTGAGAATGGATGACTAGTTGTTGAAGAAGAGTTGTGAGTATACCACATTAGGAAAAACCCTAGTAAGCTGACTAATCTAGCTTGAGCATGAGTAGTCAAGCTAGAGTTTGATGAAGTATATAATATAAGTTGTATGGAGTAGTTGGAGGCATAGTAGCTTAACCAAGATAATACAAGAACAGACTTGTATTATGGAGAGTAGTACCATACCTATTCCAGGGTAGTGATATCACATGTGATATAGCGAAGATTGTAATCTTGCAAGCCTTGGAAGTAAATGCAAGGTGAATATATAAAGGAGTTAATGGAGGGAATTAGAAATAGCTACATGGATATATTCATTAGTAGTAGCTAACAAATGGAAGTCATAAATACTAGGAGAAGAATGAAGGAGTAATGTTGAAGTGACACGACCATGTCATCATATGATGATGGATATGGTGGAGTCAGATGATTGACTTATTCAGGAAGATGTGATCTTTGTGAATAAGATAAGGGAGATATATAGAGTATATTTAGGAAATGAATTCCTTATCTAAAGATACGCTTAGTGAGGTATTAAGGTAGGGTGCTTGAGAAACCTTTAACCAATAGTATATCAAGTCATGACAAGTCTCATGTCTACCTCTTGTCCAAAACCCTAGAATTAAGTTAGCAGTGGAACCAATTCCTATTTTTAGGCAGCCACAAAATAATAGCTCTTAGTCAAATTTATGTTTCTAAGGGATAGTTAGAATATCAGATGAGTCTGTTGATGAAAGCCTTACCTATCTTGTTATCTTAAACCCTAATACAAATAGAGCCATCAAGATCACCTTAAGAGGCATATCAATAACTCACTCTGAGTTGAGACATCAACTGTAATTACCAAGTTAGAAATAAACCCCTAACCTTTGATCCTTAGGAATTATTATGAATTTGGGTGAATAATTTGAATTCACATTTGAAATTTGAATAATTTGAAAATTAGAAGTAATTAGTGCTTATTTGATTTTGAAAAAGATTCAGTTATTATTGTTTGAATATTTAACCATTATAAAACAGTAAACGGAATTGACAAAAATACAAATGTATAACTCAAATAGAATTTCTTGATTCTTTCCTTTATTCCATAAATAACAAATAAACACAAAGTGATATGAAGAAAGTACTTTATAGAGACAATATTGAAGGAAATAAAAGCTCTATTAATAACAAACACATATTACATTGTTCTTGCAAAAGAGGAAAAGAAAAAGATTACAAATGAAAACTAACAGACTAGTCCTAAACTAAGCCTAGTCCAAATCTTCTTATTCTTCACTTAATCTTGTACCTGCAAATAAAGATAGAAAACAAAGTAAATAGAAGGGGTTAGTGTTAGGAGTGCTATTAGTCTTAAATAGTGAGATGCACTGTTTTAAATACATCATTGAGCAAATTTAAATAAGCAGGGACAAACTTCATCAAATGAAGTATCTGTTCTTCTCAAATTTAAAAGCTTCATGACAACATCATTAGCTAGAAGGGGCCAATTTCACCAGGGCAGATAATAGTAAAAGGAAGGGGAAGTAAATCAAATTCACTTGATATGATCCATAGCAAAGATCTTTCAAGTTGAGCTCATCCATAGGCACAACTTCCAATGAATGGGAACTTGCACCATATGGGGCCCAGCTGTAAGTAGCTTACTCACATACACATGATGTGTTGTCCAACATAGCCCATCAGTATAAAAGTAACAGTGGAGTAGTTCCAGTAACCTTTCTCACATGTCTATCCCATTTCAGTTCACCCAATCTACCAAAGGCACTACCTGTTCTTATCAGTTCATCACAGAAACCACTCGAATTAACTTAGCCAACATCATATACAAGAACACCACAAGTTCTTGCAAACCACACCACCAGATCAACCACTTTCCACCACAGAAAACCCAGGAAAGTACCAACAAGGATGGTGACCTGAGGAGCGGGAGGATCTTGGTGGATAGCATGGTCACAAAGGAGTAGCAACACCAAGAGGAGCAAGATAAGGCTAGGGGAAAGCAGAAACAGATCTAGGGCTACACAATCTAGGAGTACAAGGCAACATCAGCAAGTCCAAATCTCACCATCTTACACATTCATTTTCATGCAAGTGCATGGTAAAGATGGTCATACTAAGCAACAAATAATAGGTAGCCACTATAAAACATGTGTTATTGCACAGGTAGGGTCTCAGACTAGCATCACTAACCCTATGATCTAGTTTTCACTAGAAGATACACATCACAGCTGCTAGTGCAGGGCACATTCCCACAAGGGTAGCACCTCTGTACCTAGCAGGTTCATATCTACTTGAGTACAAGCCCAATCATAGCCTCTTAAAACATTCAATCATCTTCCTATAAGCTAATAGGAATCATCCATTTATAAATCATCTCTAATTCATCATAGAAAAGAGACTAGCGCTAGTAAATTTAGATTTACATAGTAACATGATTAAATCCTGAGACTGAACACATCAGTGCTTCACAAGCAAGTACTAAACAACATCATATCAATAGAGAGCATCCCAACTCTAGCATAACAGTGAGTCAGAACCCAACAAAATGAATTCACATCAGCTACAACATGGGAATTCACATAAAAGTTAAGTATGCTTCCACAGAGGGTTCTCTGATAGAGAACATGGTAGCCAAAACATGTTCAGTAGAGTACTAACTGACAGTAAGATAGGTTTAGGCATTAGACTAATAGTGATAGTAATCACTATCAACAATTCCACAATAGTATACCATCAATCAATAAGACTAATCACAAAGGGTTGATACATTGCAAATGTATCTATAATTTTTGATGTTCCATGCTTGGTTTTATCCACTTTCTTGTGTTTTGTCCACACTTTGGAGTACTTTTCATATGATTTCTTGGACTAACCTATTAACAAGAGACACAGTGCCAGCTGCATGTTTTCTGCTGTTTTTGGTTCCAAGAAAGTCAGAAAATGAATATTCTCGGAATTGGACGGGACTAAATCCAAAGTGCCTATTTTTCCGGAAGTCATCAGATGCCAGAATATGGGACGAAGAGGAGCCATGGGGCCACCACACCACCTGGCCGCGCGGGCCAAGCCTGGCCGCACCAGGGGGTGGTGTGGCCAGCCCAGGCACCCCCTCGGCCTCTCCTTCCCCCTATATATTGCCCTTGGGATGAAAACCCTAAGTACTCGATCAAAAATCCACGAAAGAGTCTGTAGCCGCTATCATCTCCATCCCTAGATCTGAAGGGATCTGAAGCTCTTCCCGGCACCCAACCAGAGAGGGGAATTCACCCTAGAGGCCTTCTTCATCACCATGCAAGCCTCCGGTGTGATGCGTGAGTAGTTCATCCTTGGACTACAGATCCATGTAGTAGCTAGATGGCTGGTTCTCCTCCTTCGTGCTTTCATGTTTAGATCTTGTGAGCTCCGTTCATGATCAAGATCATCTATTTGTAATTCTGCATGTTCTGTTTGCGGGGATCCGATGGATATTGAGATGCTATTTCAGATTAATTATTGATTATATCATGTCTTTGTTATTTGTGATCTTGCATGCTTTCCGTTGTTAGTAGCTATCTTGGCCAAGTAGATGCTAGCAACTCCAAGAGTTAGTATTTATGCTCGATAGTGGGTTCATGCCTCTGGTAATCTTGGGAAGTGACAGAAATCTCTAAGGTACTAGATGTGTTGTTGCTACTAGGGAGAAAACAACAATCCTTTGTTCATAGAACAATCGTATTATTTACATTACACGCAATTCGTAAAGCAATAATCTATTGCTTGCAACTTAATACTAGAGGGGGTTCGGATGATAACCTGAAGGTGGATTATTAGTCATAGATGAAGTTGGATGGTGGTCTATGTATAATGTTGTAATGCCCAATCAAGTTCCAAAGGAGTCAAGATGATTAGTATATGCATGTATTGCTTTCTCGGTGTTTGTCAATTGCCCCGCTGTAATTTGTTCACCCAGCATGTTATCTATCTTAAGGAGAGCCACCTCTAGTGAACTATGTATCCCGGTCCTTTTCTTTACATATAATCTATAAACTGTTTACTACTTTGTGCTTACTTTCTGCAAACTATTACTTCCTTCCATTCGATACGTTTAATCCTTTGTTTTCAGCAAAACACGGTGAGATTGACAACCTCATCGCAAGTTGGGGACAAAGTTCTATGGTTGTGTTGTGCAGGTCTCCACGTTGCTACTAGCACCGGTAGTGCGTCCTGCCAAGGCTCAGCTAGAAACACCTTTGGGGTGTTTCCTTACTCCTACTGGTTCGATTAAACCTTGGTTTCATAACTGAGGGAAACTTGCTGTTGTGCTCATCATACCTTCCTCTTGGGGTTCCGAACGAGCTCTACATCAACATTGAGCCATCTAGCATTTTTCTGGCGCCGTTGCCAGGGAGTCAAGGACATCTTCACAAGGGGATTCCCTCATAACCAATCTCTTTACTTTGTTGTCTTTTGTTTTGCTTAGTTTCTTTTTGCTTTGTTTGCTTGTTTCTTATTTCAAAAACACAAAAAAATTATTTTTACAAGTTTGCTTTCTTTATCAAAAACACAAAAAAATAAGTCTCCTTTAGTTCTCACCTCTTCCTTAGCTCACCGTGGTGATCCCCAAATTCACCCTGAAAGACCTTCCAATTGGTAGTGGCTCTATAATTGGGAAAGATAATATTGAAGAATTCTTTAATCATGTTAGTAAACATGAGGATACTGAGGGTAGATCCCTTGCAGAACTTGCCCCAAACTATGAGATTGCTGCAGCTTCTTTAATTCACATGTTAGAAGCTAGGTTTGTTAACCTCAACCCCTTTATGCAAGTAATGTTTCTCAAGCTTAAAGAAATTGAGGACCCTGAAAAGAGGGATTTTATTCTAGAAACTTTGTTTAAGGAGTTCTATGATGTTGCCAAGGAAGCTAGGAAAGTCTTTGAACGTTTCAATATGCTAGGCTCATGTGTAGACGTTGTTGGTACATGAGAAAAGATGAACAAAACCGAACCTAATGGGGAGGAACCTAAGATACCAATACCCTTTAAACTAGCAGCAATACATGAAGCCATAGAAAAGAATCTTGATTGGATTGTTCCTGAAAACCCTTTTGATGAAAATAGTGAACCTAAGAGCATTGAGAGAGGATCCTCTAAAACTTATTTGGATGATATACCTTGCCTTGTTGAAGATATTTCTGGTATTAATCTTAATGCTTCTTCATTTGAGAACACTTGATTCTTTCTTGCTTCTTATGCCTAACTTAAAGGCGTTAAAGAAAAGTACTTATTGGGAGATAACCCAAAAGTTTTAGATGAGTCTTGGAAGTTATTACTTCAGTAATAACCGCTCCTTATACTTTTTATTTGCTTTTTGTGCCAAGAGTAACCTCTAATGAGAGAGAAGTAATGCTTGGTAAAGTTGCTGTCCCGAAAGAGATTTCTATGCTTCACCGTAGCAATTCGTGTAAAATTCTCTGAACGTCTTTTTTAGGCGTGAATTTTTGTGCTTCTGCCCCAGGTTGTTATCTAACTTTCGTTAGTTCAACACTTTGTGATTTGAGCAACAGAAGGTCTTCGAAAAAGTTCGTCTTTACCTGCTAGTCTGTTTTGACAGATTTCTGCCATTTTTTGCATTTGCTTCTTGTTGGTTCCTTTTTGAGTTCTTTTGGGGAATTGAGCTTTCTGAGGGAAGTGCTACAGTAGCTAGTGTTCTAATGGAAGTTTATTTGGTGTTGGAACTGAACCTTAAGACCTATTATCTTGAGTGCACTAATGTTGCTAATAAAGATTGTGTGAATTTTGTATGAAGGAAAAATTTCAGGTGTATGGAAGGAATGAGTAATGAGATGAAGGACGGACTAAAGCTCAAGCTTGGGGATGCCACGCGTGTAACCCCAAGAAATATCCAATAAGTACAAGCGTCAAAGCTTGGGGATGCCCAAGGCATCATGTTCTTCATCGATAAAAATCCCAGGTTTCTTCCAAACGCTTCATTTTTATTGTTTCATGCATAGTTGTGTTGTTCTTGGAGCGTCTTCTTTTTCGTTTTCGTGTTGGTTTTTCGTTTGCTTGGTTTGCTTAGTTTTATGAATAAATTGGTTGGACCCCTCTTTCTTACATTGGTTTGCAAATAGTTTGGTTTGGTTTGGAAAAGAGTAGGAAAGTTCATACTTATGTGGTAAAAAGAGCTATTTTTTGACTGTGGCCTATGCTTTGTCATGCCATGCTTGATATTATTTTGTCCTTATGCTTAGTATTCTTTGCTGTAGCATGACTTGTTATAAACAATTGAGATTGCTTAATGTGCCTTGGATGAATCATGCGTTGCTTTAGCATATTAAAGCATAGTATAGTGGTATTCTCCTTTGATGCTTTATTTGGTTTGACTTGGCGCATGCTCACGCCATGTTATGACTATCTCAAGTCACCATAGCCTTTATGATCCTTTAGTTTTCAACTTGTAGTATCACTTTATGCTTTGATCAATGATGTTTTGTCGCTCTACATGATTATGGCCATTATTGCTCTCTTAGTTTGTCGCTCCCAGTCTTTTGCTAGCCTCCACAACCAAGTATGAGTTCCACTCATGCATCCAACTCCCTAAACCAAGTTATTCCAAAGAGTCCACCATACCTACCTACTAGCTTATGCTATTCCAAGTATATTCATGCTTTTGTTTACCTTCCAAATTAAACTTGTTATGAGAAAACTAGTGATTAAAGCTCTCACGAACTTGATGGCACACTTTACTTTTCTGCATTTAATAAACTTGAACCATTCGGTCCTTCTTTGTTGCGTATATGCTTGCGCTTTATAAGTTGTAATTAGCAGAACCATGTATCATGGGGAACGCTTTCAACATTGCACTTGCACCTTGTACCCCGTTGATATCATGTTCTTTTGCTTACGGATCCCGGCGGTGTGAAATAAAAGTGGAACTTGTAAGATCATGGAGTTTGTATGTGTGTTAGAGAAACGCCTAGGCCGCTAGCCTAAGCCATGCCTAATCATGGTGGAAACTTGCAGCATCACCATAATGAGCACTCTATGAAGCATCCTCAATAAAAACCTATGAAAATAGCAAATAAAAAGATCGCTGAGATGCTCATTGTCTGCTTGCCTTGTCATTTTGATTATGGAATAACCCTGTATCATGTGCAAGGGGTACCCCGTTGGCGGTTCTTTATAATACATATGTACTTACAATGACAAGAGCTTACTCGTGACTAAAGTTGAGTAGCATGAGGTTCGGTCTTCATAAGTAAGGGGCATGAGATTTCGGTTTATAACTTGTCAAGCATATCCTCTTACTTGTGTCACTTTAACCTTAATCACCTTCAAGATGCTGATGATAGGGGCAATGAGAGTTGAAAGCTATAAGTACCATAAGTTTTGGAAGCTCTTTATGAGACTTTAATCCCTACTTCCTTCTATGAAGGCCTTTCTTCCACCATTATATTGAGTCTCCACCTTCTACCTTTATGCACCTACTTTGAGAGCATAGTGCCCATTCTTAGTTCTATGTGCATTGTCCCAAGACTAGTTGATTGATGCATAACTTGATATTGCTTGTTCTAAACTATTTGTATCTAGTTACTCTTATGAACTTTGAAGGTGTCCTATGCATTTATATTTGCTACTCTATGAGGGACAAGCTGAATACTATTATGCTATGTTTTATTTATGTGAAACAAACAAACGTCTTGCAAAGCATTGTTATTCATGAATCTTTTGTTTGTGCCTTTTCATGTTGCATCATAGTTTCTTTGTCTTATTGCTAGAACTTTGTCTTTCATGCTATGATTGAAGTACTATGATCCCAGCTTTGAATGTTTTACAAATGCTTTGATCAAGTCTTTGATGGTGCATGTCACCTAAAAAATTATTCTTTCTTTTTATCACTTACCTACTCAAGGACGAGCAGGAGTTAAGGTTGGGGATGTTGATACATTGCAAATGTATCTATAATTTTTGATGTTCCATGCTTGGTTTTATCCACTTTCTTGTGTTTTGTCCACACTTTGGAGTACTTTTCATATGATTTCTTGGACTAACCTATTAACAAGAGCCATAGTGCCAGCTGCCTGTTTTCTGCTGTTTTGGTTCCAGGAAAGTCAGAAAATGAATATTCTCGGAATTGGACAGGACAAAAGCCAAAGTGCCTATTTTTCCGACAGTCATCAGATGCCAGAATACGAGACGGAGAGGAGCCAGGGGGCCACCACACCACCTGGCCACGCGGGGCAAGCCTGGCCACGCCAGGGGGTGGTGTGGCCAGCCCAGACACCCCCTCGGCCTCTCCTTCCGCCTATATACTGCCCTCGAGACTAAAACCCTAAGTACCTGATCAAAAATCCACGAAAGAGTCTGTAGCCGCCGTCATCTCCATCCCTAGATTGGGAGGGATCTGAAGCTCTTCCCGGCACCCTGCCGGAGAGGGGAATTCACCCTGGAGGCCTTCTTCATCACCATGCAAGCCTCCGGTGTGATGCGTGAGTAGTTCATCCTTAGACTACGGATCCATGTAGTAGCTAGATGGCTGGTTCTCCTCCTTTGTGCTTTCATGTTTAGATCTTGTGAGCTCCGTTCATGATCAAGATCATCTATTTGTAATTCTGCATGTTGTGTTTGCAGGGATCCGATGGATATTGAGATGCTATTTCATATTGATTATTGATTATATCATGTCTTTGTTATTTGTGATCTTGCATGGTTTCCGTTGTTAGTAGCTATCTTGGCCAAGTAGATGCTAGCAACTCCAAGAGTTAGTATTTATGCTCGATAGTGGGTTCATGCCTCTGGTAATCTGGGGAAGTGACAGAAATCTCTAAGGTACGAGATGTGCTGTTGCTACTAGGGAGAAAAGAACAATCCTTTGTTCATAGAACAATCGTATTATTTACATTACACGCAATTCGTAAAGCAATAATCTATTGCTTGCAACTTAATACTAGAGGGGGTTCGGATGATAACCTGAAGGTGGATTATTAGTCATAGATGAAGTTGGATGGTGGTCTATGTATAATGTTGTAATGCCCAATCAAGTTCCAAAGGAGTCAAGATGATTGGTGTATGCATGTATTGCTTTCTCGGTGTTTGGCAATTGCCCCGCTGTAATTTGTTCACCCAGCATGTTATCTATCTTAAGGAGAGCCACCTCTAGTGAACTATGGATCCCGGTCCTTTTCTTTACATATAATCTATAAACTGTTTACTGCTTTGTGTTTACTTTCTACAAACTATTACTTCCTTCCATTCGATACGTTTAATCCTTTGTTTTCAGCAAAACATGGTGAGATTGACAACCTCATCGCAAGTTGGGGACAGAGTTCTGTGGTTGTGTTGTGCAGGTCTCCACGTTGCTACTAGCACCGGTAGTTGGCCCTGCCAAGGCTTAGCTAGCAACACCTTTGGGGTGTTTCCTTGCTCCTACTGGTTCGATTAAACCTTGGTTTCATAACTGAGGGAAACTTGCTGCTGTGCTCATCATACCTTCCTCTTGGGGTTCCCAACGAGCTCTACATAAACACTGAGCCATCAAGGTGAGCATGCATCAGTTGATCAGCTCCAACTGCACAACAGTAACATGGGAAGAACCCTAGTTCTTCTCTGTAGGCACACAGAGAGAGAGAGCACACTGCAAGGGCACACAGAGAGACCACACTACGAGGGCACACAGAGAGAGTGCAGAGAGGGGTGAAGGGGAAGACCTACTCGAGGTCCTCGCAAGGTTATCAAAGAGGAAGCACAGAGGAGGCCGACGGCAGAGAGGAGCGGCGGCATGAGGAGCACCCTAAAGGTTCGCTACAACCCATTCCTATAGCGCGTTGGAAGCGGCCAGAGATGAAGGGGAATAGGCCACGAGCAGTCCAGAGCATCGTCGAAGAAGCACTGGGGCGGCCAAACCCTAACCCTAGCCACGGGTAGGGGTCTGTGCGGCGAACAAAGGGCGCCAGTGTCGAGTTGGCCTGGACAGCGGTGTGCAGCGTCGACCATGTTGTCCTGCACTGTGGTGGCAGCCACGATGGCCGGAGGCGGCCGGAATCGCGCACAACAGCGGTGACAACATTGAGCGGGTCAAAGAGGAGATGCAAGAGAGATAAGGGAGAGGGCGAGTGGGGGTACTAGGCCGGTGGGCAACCTAGTGCTACCCAGGGGCTTTTGACTAGCCCAAGTGGGCTGGGTTGGGCTGGGCTAGCCCAGTGGGCCAAGCCTGGGATTTGAGACAAGGGCTTGTTTAAAAATAAATATATGGAAATATACCCCTGAAATAAAATAAGGTGTAGGAAAATAAATAAAAATCCCAAAAAATACAAATAATATATCTATGAAATCACAAAAATATTCTCTACCCAATAAAAATAATAGATTGTAATTTTAAGTAATTAAATTTAGATCTATTATTGTAATTATTTATATTCCTTTTGGAATTTTATAAAAATAAATAAAATAATTAGAATTGAATAAAATTAACTTTTAAGATCCTAAATGGATATACTAAGTCATAAAAATACTAACTTGTATTTTAGTTAAGTAAAGTAAGTTTGCATAAAATAAAATGTTATTTCCTTCATATAATTTTAAGAAAATATTAACAAGTGTTAAAATTAAATAAAATTAATTTTTGAACTCTTAGAATATTAATTGTTATAAAAATAATATCAAATGTAATAATTGTATGATTTTAAGATGTATTTAGATACCATTCCACACTTGAGTGCTTTAGTATTGTATGCTACTTATTGTATTTACATATTGTTTCACACACTCTCACAAGCCTTAATAAGAAGCACAAATGTGAAGCTGATATAAAAGTGAAACACATTCTAAAGAAGCCATTCCAAGTTTCCGAACCCTAGATCAAATACAATTATTCCAGGGATTCGTGTTTATCAAACTGCATTACATTACTTATGCATAATTGCATCTTGCTTCTTTAAACATTCGTCCTTACCGAACCAATGATAGTGTTTACAGAATTTGGATCTTCTATTGTCTTGAAGACCGTGATTGCATAATCTTGCAATCACAAAAGGCAAGTTCACACTTGCTCATGTCCTTTGAATATTTTCTATCAAATGCTTGTAACTCAAATATTGTCATCACCTGCATTTCAAAAAGGTCAGAAAACACTATTTTCATAATAATATGATTATGGATTATTTACTAAATGGTAATAATCTACTAATGTAGTTCGAGTGAACATATTATCTAGGACTTTAACAATCAATGTCGCCAGTGATTCTTGCATCGTAAATTACGTGTTAACGATAATATCAACAATGGCTCTAGGAAAGTCAGCTGGATTTTCTCCCTCTCATATGTCAACGGATGACCGAGCTGTGGCTGTAATTATAGGAAAGGATTGACAGCAGGGTGGGATCCCTCAACGTCCCACGACATCTGGTGTCTACGAGGGTTGTGTGTTTCAGGCCGTAATTGGAAACAAGATTTATCCTGGGTTTGGCGTGCAATCCAACTGGCATATGGGGTTTGAGGAGAGGGGTAGTAGTGGCTTGGATCTTAGACTAGGCCCCATACCAAGGAAGTGTGGACAAGCTCACAACTTGGATGTGCAACAAGGCTAAGGTCTCTTATGGGAAAAGTGACGCACCTCTATAGAGTGTATAAAACTGTCACATGTTACTCCCTGTTCCAGGAAGGAGCTACGAACACGGTAGGAAAGGAACTCCACGAAAGTTCTAGTAAACCTGTGAAGGCTGACGGACATAGTTTTTACAATAAAAGCAACCTTTGAAGAAATGTTTACGAAAACCTGCATTTCCTACGACCTTTGGTCTGTGGCTATAGAGATAGTGCATCATACACTCCTTTTTCATGAACTTGCTGAGTACGCTCGTACTCAATCGTACCTTCTTAACCCTTGCTAGATTCTAAGCTAAAAGACAACGTAAACACCAACTTATGCTTAGAAAACCATCATCGACAACTCAAGCTCCTCAAACAAGTCAATGAAATCAACATATGCATCAACCGAAGCGAAGACAAAGTTCCTGAGTCGATAGGAGTAGATTCTCTATCCCTAGAACCTACTTCTATAGAGCATTGCAATAGCAGCAATTGCAAGCCAATTGGTTTAGATACTAGTCTTAGTCACCAGATAGTTATGAGATATTCCTGATGGTTCTTCTTTGTAAGAAGTTGTTTTCTTCCTCTTTAACCTAGAGTCTTCTCTGGATCTTTTGTAAAGAGTCGAGTTGTAATCTATAGTCATGTCTTGAACCTGCTATGTTTCGGTTGTACCACTCCGAGGGATGTAATACTAGTGAACGGTGTTTCATTGGTGTTATGTCAACGACTATAGTGTACTACATCATGCAGTGGCATGCTAGGTGACCGCAAGCACGTCCTCAACTGATCATCCATGGCCATACTCCCAATGTTTAGGAATCTCCAAGAAGAATGGATATTTAAACTGTGTAGCCATTTCCAAGGGATAATTAATTAGGAGTAACACAAATCAGATGTTAATAAAGATGAGGCAAATCTCCACACAAAAAATGAGGGAAAACAAATAGTGATGCCCTGGATAAGACGTGGACATGGGTCATCCGTATAGGAGAGCATCTACCTATAACTTTTCACCTAGCACCTCTCGTATAATAGCCAGTAAGGGTGAGCTTATCTCCTACAAGACTAATTTTGTGAAATCGCCGTGTCAGATAATTACAATATATCTTTTGTTCCACATATCTCAAATACCTAACCCTAGTTCATTTTTTCCCTTGGCTTGTGACCTAATCTTCCCGCGCGAGCGCATATCGTGGTTGGAGCTCGAGTATGGCGAGAGGCGGCTCGGGTGGGTCCAGCTCGAGTCTTAAAAAGTATCGTGTGCCCAACACAGAGCTGCCCATCATTAAGTGTGACCAATGCAAGCATCATTTCTTTAAGAATTATACCACCTAGAACAATGTCCACGGGAATCTGAACGACATTTATTCAAGTGTGTCCTTGTCACAGGGTCAGTGAGGTGGATGCTTTGGAGTTGCCTCTAGTTTTCTCTCGCGTCTAAGCTGAATTTTCTTCTTAATATGGACATTGGGATAATTTTGTTTTTTGATAATCTAACCTAGTGGGTCTAATATGCTAAATTGTTCTAAGCCTCACTTTTTTCCCTTCTCTCAGACAAAACAAAAATAAAGTGGCATGGAGTAAAAATGGCGTGACGTTGGTTACCCGGAAAGATGCACGGGAAGGGAAAAGGAGAGTTGACATGGAAACATTGGGCCTGCTATTTATTGTTCAAGATGTAGGAGGCGCTACATGGAAAATTCTAGGGCAGCCTCCCATGCACGCCGGACCCACATCGACGTGTAGGCCACACCAACACAATTTCAACATCAATACTGGTTCAATAATTAAATCAAGTCGAATTGACAAGTTTGGGCATAAAATTTTGTAATCACTAAGTTAGAGGACTAAATTAAAGCAAGGTATGAACAGTTAGTGTGTTTATCTCTGGTCCATGCCATAGAAGTAAACAATTACATAAAATTCGTAATAAACTCGTTAATACTCCGTAATAACATTAGCGACAAACTTAGTTTACATCCAAAATGCATCCATCCTAGTGCCAAAAGAGAACCTACATGCGACAACTACTAGTACTAGTAAACTGGAGTAGTAAAATAGTACTAGCTGCTAATACACCATTACAGACTTGTTAGGACCATTAGCCATATATTAAGATCATTTTTTATTGTCGAAGCAAATCCAGAAAAATACATGGGAGGACTCTCCATCCTTAAGTAGGAACCACGGCGGCACCCCAAGGTAAGTCGTGAGCTTGTCGAATGGGAAGTTGGTCGGCGACGACATGCTCGACAGCTCGATTACCGTATTAAGTGTATTGACCATCGAGAAGTCCGCCGACCCCGCGGGCCAGGTGCACACAGTTTCACCATGTACCACGGCCACAAGCACCTGTCCTGCCTAATGCACACCAAGGACACAATGGCGGTCGAGCCAAGCGTGCTGATGGTCATGCCGAACACGGTACCATTATCCCCATCGAAGATGCACATGAATACCCTCGTGCTTGCTTGTGGCGGAATCGGCATCAGGCAAAAGAAGGCGATGCTGTAGATGGCCCTAGTTACTATGATCCCGTGGACCTCCTTAAAGTAGGGAAGGATCCCTGCCGGTGAGTGATGACCCACAAGTATAGGGGGTGTATCACATTATTTTTGATAAGTAAGAGTGTCGAACCCAACGAGGAGCAGAAGGTGCTGGCTAGTGGCTTGGAGCAGGAATTCTCTGTAAATACTTAGCAAACGGATTTTTAGGGGTTTTTGATAATGCAGGTAAATAAAGTACGAGTAAATAAAAGACAATAAGAATAAATGCAGCAAGTGGCCCAATCCTATCTTTAGAAAAGGACAAGCCGGTTGTATTACTTAAGATGACCAAATGTTCTCGAGGACACACGGGAATATCGTCAAGTTCTTTCGATTCATATAGTTGATTAATCTTCTTTAGTTTGCTAAGTGTTGTGTGGGTGAACCTGTGCTAATGTACTGACCTTCCTAGGACTAATACATACTTGTGATTATACCCCTTGCAAGCATCCGCAAGTATAAGAAAGTAATTAAGGTAGAAACCTAACCACAACTT
The DNA here is from genome assembly GCA_910589775.1 of Avena eriantha. Taxonomy (NCBI): domain Eukaryota; kingdom Viridiplantae; phylum Streptophyta; class Magnoliopsida; order Poales; family Poaceae; genus Avena; species Avena eriantha. The sequence goes on along the minus strand of OU342740.1, from coordinate 392,201,465 downwards.
TAAACTCTAAGACCCTGACGTCCCTTGTGCAAAGGTTTCCTAACGGGGGTTCAGGTTTCTGTCACTCCGGCAACCCCTACGATTAGTAGCCAAATACACAATGCATTCCCGTAAGCCCATATAGGTGAAGTGTCATGTAGTCGACGTTCACATGACACTACTAGAAGAAGTACACCACAACTTAATTAACAAACTATTGAATGTTTCTCAACACAACTTCACTACTAACAACATGACTTCTCCCATGTCCTCAAGAACAAAACGAACTACTCACAAGACATCATATGGGTCATGATCTGAGATGGAATAATGATGTATAACAATATGAAGGTAAACAATAATTCAATTGTTCACTCAATAGCATCAACTACAAAGAGTAATCAACACCGGGAAAGTTTCCCCTAAGAACTATGCAAGATTCAACTCAATTGTTATAGCAATATGGAGATGGTGATGATGGTGATGGTGATGATGATGGTGGTGATGATGATGATCCCGATGAAGTCCAGCTTGATGGTGGTGTTGATGGCGACGATCTCCCCTCTCCGGGAGGGAATTCCCCTAGCAGAATTCTGTCTACCCGAGAGATCTTTCTCTCTCGGTGTTTTCCGCCCCGCAGAGGCGGCGGAATCTTTCTGTGGTCGCTCCCCGAGTCTTAGGTTTTCGGGAGGATAATATACGCTAGAGGGGAGAGGCGGGAGTGGACCAAGGTGGCCACACCACCTAGTGGCGTGGCCTAGGGTGGCCCACGCCAGGGGGTGGTGTGGGCCCCCCGGTGGCCCATCTCCACTTCCCCTTCTGGAAAAAATAGGATTTTCCATGTATTTTCCCGGATTTTCTGATCTTCGCAAATTTTGCCTCCAAACAACACCTTTCCCTTCAGAATCCTGACCGCAGCGGTCCATGCTCCAAAAAACATCAACCATGCAAAAACAGGTGAAATAACATAACTATCATCTCTTAATATGAAATATATCAATGAATAACAGTAAATTATGATATAGAATATTGATGCAAAATGGATGTATCAATGAGGCGATGAAACAACATGCGGGATCAATGCAGGAGCATGGGACGTGCAAGCACGCGATCTTGTGCTCGTCGAGCTTGTTGAAGGCGACCAGGCTAAAGCAGTCGTCATAGGGGCACTCAATCATCACCGCAGACTCGACGGCGTCCATAGCCGCTAGCCCACGGTTGAATCTGCCGGCCGGTGGAACTCACACTTTTGGTAGTGGTTACAAAGGGAAGATCGACTAGCTGACATAGTCCCCACCGGCCAGAAACCTAGGTTGCGTTTGCTGAGGACTATACTAATTGAGTTTGGTACTATACTTACAGGAATACGTTAGGCAACTTTCCCAACCTATATGACCACTTCACACCGCTTTGTTAAAACAAAAAAAGGCTGTACAAAGTTGACAGGTGAATAAAGCAGGTGTTACGCGGTACTGTACCGGACAAATAGATCCACGTGAGAGGCAAGAAGATCTACTCCTAGAGAGAGAAAAAAAGCCTAGGGACTGGTGCAGAGTGTATAGTGCTACAGGGGAGAAACCGAGTACTGCATGCATGTCTTCGACACCAACCTGTAATGAACTTTTTTTTATTAATATATCAAATTGGCTAAACGGCATACCAAACAGAGGGAGTAGTAGTACTAGTACACACTGTACTATAGTGTATTACTACTAGTAGTATACTCCTTCTATTCCATTGTACTACTCTGTACATCTTAGAAAAACCAGACGAACTAGTACTGTAGATATTAGTACTACTTTTTTTGAGAAATTATTAGTAGCACTAAGTATTGAACAACCTATCTAGGCTACTACTCCAATAGAGGGAGAGTACAATCACTTTTTTTTATTTGTTCTTGTTTACTGCTAGTAGTAAAAGCCAATGTAGATTATTTCAGAACAAAATTTGGCTCTACAATATGTAGAATACACACAAACCTCAGAACACACTTCATTGCTTAGTTTCAGGGTCCTTGTGCTAACTGCATGGACTTGGATATAATTTTCATTTTTATGAGGTCCTTGATGTGACTTTTACTTCCACCGACCATGGTAACTAAAGAACCCCGCTCCTACAGGACCAACCACAATTAAAATAAAATGACACTGCCCCAATTATCAGATAAAGTGGACCATACTTTCTTTAAATTCCCAAGTTTTTAGTACTATGATTTTTCAAGCTTCCTAGCTAACTTCGCACACTTCGGTGACTTTTTACCGATTTAGTAAAATTAGGTCAAACTTTTGCTACATGAGAAAGCGTGAGAAATTGCTCTTGAATTAAATGTATTTATGGAGGTATATGGGTGCATATTCTTATAGTAAACAATGTCGTCAATGTGAGTTCCCAACTACCAACAAAGAACATTGAATTCTCAATTTTTTGAGTGATGACAAGATTGTTCTTTTCTATAAAGAAAGTTTGAAGAATATGGATCTGAATGCCACAAGCCAAGTTTTAGGTCATATATAGTGGACCAACACATGTTGTACTGATGATACCCATGTTTTATGAGTTTTCAAGCTTCCTAGCCAACTCCGCCAACTAGAATGACTTTATGCCGATTTATCAAATAAGTCAAATTTGAACTAACATGTAAATTGTAGGTTGCTTTGAAAAATTGATGAAAAAGCTTTTGGAGGTACCCATAGGGGATGAATTAGTATATCATAAACAAATGAGAGTTTTGACGATACGTTCAACTTCTTGCTAAGATTTTGCATCTTGACAGTTTAACAAAATTAGGTCAAACTTGAGTTACAAATAAGAGCGATAGGGTGCTCTTGAATTAAATGTAATTTCACAAGTAGATGGGTTCATCTTATTGTAGTAAACAATGTTGAAGGTGTGGGCGTCCAACTATATACGTAAAGAACATTCTCGATTCTCGAGTTTTGGGTTTAGGGTTTTGGGAATTTTCAATAAAGTTCGAGCTTTATGCATATATTCATTGAATAGAATGGCTTAGCAAAAATTTAATAATGAAAGTATCTCAAATTTTGATCTATAAGTGCATGATACCTGATTGGTTAGGGTTGTTTATGGGTCGAGGGTTTAGGATTTTAGTATTGAGGGTTTAGGGTTGTGGTTTTTAGGGGTAGTTTAGGGTTTAGGGTTGATACCTTTGATCCAGATTCATGGATGTAGTATAATAGCTTTTTCCCTAGAATACCTAGGTTTAATCGAACCTTGGAATGCACTGCTAAAAGTTAATAAAAAGGACACATCTACAAGACTTTGTTTGTTCGTTTTACCTTAGTAACTGGACCAATCTAGTTTACTTTATAACGGGTTTGAATCAATGGATGGAGATAGGCCAGGGTTGAAGATCCACCTGCAGCTGCACATCAAATGGGATACATGATAATAATAAGCATAGTCATGTATAATGTTTGTATGGAGATAATCTTTTGTGGGCAACACATCCTAATATTCTAGAACCCCCGGATGCGGCGGGCATAGCAATAGACTTTTTATCCAACCGAGAGCACACCGAAGCCACGGGTTACACATGATTATTAAGTGTAAAACACAAATCAAAGCTTTACGTGGTGATGTTGTTGTTGATCCCGAATGGGGCGCTAAGCGAAGACCGTACTACCTTTTCTGTCAGTGAGGTTCCTATGAGATCACTGCTAGCAAAGTATGTCACCTTAAGCCTTTATCAATCTATGGGATCTTTGGTACCTACAAGTCCACAGATCGAGACAAGAGACAAAGAAACAAAAGATACAAATCACAATTCCAAACAAAATACATTTTTTCCATGATCTAGATGCACATAATCGCTGCGAGGTTTCTCCCCAAACCGCAGCCCATGAGGTTTACTCACTCATAACAAATAGACCGGAGATAGAAAACATCATACAAATACATAGATTGAAGTCAAATATTCTTACAATGGTCGCCAAGTAACAAGGCGATCTAAAGTACAAAGCAACGACTATGTATAGTGGATGGATGGATGGGGGAAGTGATGAAAAATGGTGTGGATATCCTTTGGTGGTGTTGTGATGGAATATGAGAATGGTGGCTCTCTAGCCGGCGGCTGGAGCCTCAAAATAGATAGGCGTCTTCACGAAAGTTGTAGGGTTTGATGAGACGAAGCAGTCACCACCTGGTATGGGTGGGCGGTACGGTCCGATCGCGCCTGTACCAGTGGTCGTTAAGCCTTTAGGCGCCTTGGTACACCATCCCAATTACTTGGCCCTATGTACTTTGTCAAAATCCTTCATTGTGACTCCTTATTTCTCTTTAATAGCCATGATTTCCTACACAACATAGATCAAAGGGATCTGCATATCTTTGCAATTATTAGTCATTAGTGGCAAAAGTTGAGAGTTTCTTTGGCAATTCGTTGACGAAAAACAATGTTTAAACACATTGGAAGATGGAAAAAATTGGAGCCATCAAGGGTTTAGGAATTTTTAAATAATATGTCCGAGCTTAGGGTTTGGAGTTGAGGGTTTAGGTTTTTAGGGGTATAGTTCTTAGGGTTTAGGATTTAAGGGGTCATGGTTTAGGGAAATTTCAATAATGTTCAAACTTTCGTGAATTAGAATGGCGTTAGCGCAATTTAATGAGAGTATCTCAAATTTTGATCCATAAGTGCATGATACCTGCTTAGTTAGGGTTTAGGGTTATAGGGTTTAAGGTTTAGGTTTTAGGTCATTTTAAATAATGTTCAAGCTTTATGCTTAGATTCGTGGAATAGAATGGCGTTAGCGTAATTTAATGAAAGTATATATCAAGTGTCGATCTATAAGTTGATGATATACCTGCTTAGTTAGGGTCATTTAGGGTTTTGGGGTTTAGGGTTTAGGGAATTTTCGTTAATGTTCAAGCTTTATGCTTATAATTGTGGAACAGAATGGCGTTACCACAATTTAATGAAAGTATCTCAAATTTGGATCTATATATGCATGATACCTACTCAAGTAAGACGTGAGACTCGTGGCCTCCTGTCAGAATTGGAGAGGCTCCCTGGAGCTCCGGGGAGAACTGGATTGACCCGGGAGGAAACTAAGGCCACTAAGCTATACCTGTGCGTGTGACGATTTAGAAAGGCATATCGTTCGAAGCACTCATTCTAGGAATCGGTTTTTCTTTACTTGCCGCCTGAATAAGTTATCGAAAGCAAGCAATAGTCATACCTGTGGAATCTAATGCATTAGAGAAATAGGATCTTGGCGCTTAAGGAAGAGTATGATCTCTACCTTTAGATTACCAGACCATAGAAACACGTTCTGGCGCCCCGGGTTGGTTCATTTCCTCCTCCTATCTACGCAATTCTCTGTCTTCATTCGTGATCATCTTAGGCGAAAGGATATGTATCAATTTTGTGGAGGGCAGCTGTGAAAGGGCGATTCACTCATTCTTAAAACTAGCATTCTTAAGTTTAAGATCAAAGACTTGGGCAGAAAAAGGGTGGACCTCCCCGTTCCTGGTTCCCTTGTAGCTGGATTCCCCGGAACCACAAGAGAAAATGATTTGAATTTCTATCTATAATAATAGAAGTAAGACTATTACGTGCATTAATTTCCTTACAGAAAAAACAAATTTCATTTATACTCATGACTCAAGTTGGCTAATTTTGACTGACTAACTTCAAAGGCGAAATCCTTCGAATTTTTTTGAGTCATCTCTAAACTCTTTTCGTTGTCTCATTTCGAATGAATTGACTTTTATTCCTTATTCTGATCCAATTCTGCTGTTGAGACAATTGAAAATTGTGTTTACTTGTTCTGGAATCCTTTATCTTTGATTTGTGAAATCGTGGTTAGGGTTTAATTATGGGTTGAGGGGTTTATGGTTTAGGGTTTTAGTATAGAGGGGTTGAGGGTTTAGGTTATAGGGGTAGTTTATGGTTTAGGGTTTTAGTGCTAGCCATGGGATTTGTCGAGTTTTGGAAAAAACTGCTTCGCAGTATTGTCCTACCATGTATGGACATTATTGGGTTTCAACTCGAACAACCAAGGGTCATCAAGGCCATATCGATCGACATCATAGTTTATGACCTGATAGAGTTCCCACACCAGATGGGTGCATCTTTGGGTTATAAGCATTGTTGACCGTGGCAGTTTTCACACATATAGTGGATCATGCGTCCTATCTAACTACACTAGTTAAATGAATTTCACAAAAAAATTGAGTCTAGCACGATGGAGATGGGAGTTCAAGGCACGTGTGTCTAAGGACATCCGTAATGTAGGACCCACCGACTTATGGAAATTACCACAATGTATAAGGTCAGGATTTGCCATAAGGTAGGACCCACATAGCTTGTCATATTGCTCCATGCAAGGGGAAATGATTTTTCTATTCTCGATGGGTACTATATGCCTTTAAGGTGTACTTTTTTACACATTGTGGATACCCTAAGGAAAAAGCAAATAATGGGCCCACTTGGTAGTGTATGACCAAGCTATAAAACTCCTATGCAGAAGTTAGCGTCATCAGTTTAGTAGGTCCCACGAATCATGTCGTTTAGACACTATCTAAACGGTGGAACTTAGTATATTTCTTTTGCTTGGACATATGCTCACGTTTGTCCACAGCGTGGCGCTGCTCACTTGTGCCTTGGTATGGCGGTTATGTTTTTATATGTTTTTTTGAGAGGGCGGCTTTGTTTATCTGGCATGCTTGGCAGCTACATTGGTGTGGAGTAGGAGTATATAGTAAGGAAACCACTTTGGTCCTTGGCAGCAAAAAAATCAAAATTTTCCGGTTTCGAAATTTTCACCTGCTTTCCAAACATCATGAGGAAAGGTTATTCAAAATATCGGCCATTCATAGTAGTACTTCTTATCTTATCTTTATCTTGTCTTCTCTCTTACAATACCATACCACTACAAGTGGATGATTGTCACCACCCGGATTTTTAATCCTAGATGCCTGTTATGCCATACATCGCAATCCTAGGATTACCATTTTTGCGAGACATAACAGATTGGATATCACAGTACATCATCCCTTACAAACCATAATAAGGTCTTACAAAAATAAAGGATCTCATGATCCAGTCTTAATACAATCAAGCAATGGAATAATAAGCGTAGTAGTGGGCTCCATCTTCAGTGTCACAAGCAATGCTGACGATGGGAGATGATCCTAGTTGTCGTAGCTATCCTGCTGTCCATATTACTGATAGTCCTCCTCATAGTCTGGCCACGGTAATAGCCAGGGACAAATCCATGAGTACTCTTTAAGTACTCGCAAACTATTACTAACAAATAAGGTAGTTCTAGTAGGAATCCTAAGCTCTAAGTTTATTTGCAAAAAGCCAGATTTATCTAAACTGAGTTCAAAAGTAAAGAAAGCTAATAAAATGTTCTAAATCACTTAAGTGGGAACCTAGCTTTCATATTCACAACCGTGTTGTGGTCAAGTCAAGTCACAATTCATTTCACAAGTCATTTTGAAAACATCTGACGATGGAACAATATGGCCACTCAACCTGTCCATGACCGCGAACACGACTATTCGAATAGTTTGACACTCTGTAGAGGTGGTACACTTTCAACACAAAATTCGATACATCCGTCAGGGATAACCCCGAATCATCATAACCTTTCAATTACACACTCTAGTATAGGCACCTCCCCCATGAGCTTGGCCTCCCAGCCATGGCCATCTGCCATCCTAGGCACTGCATAGGTAGCCTCAGCTCAAACCTCTCCCGCGAGGGAACCCATACTAATCCCTATAAACTTCTGGCTAAGCCTTACCCAATTCAGGTATTGTGGTTGTACGATAAAATTGGAATGGTATCGCATCCGAACCCAACCATAAGTTTTTATAAAGGGCTAATGCTCATGCCTCAACATTTTCATCATCAAATCCATTTGCGTTTCTCAACACATGTCAAAACATTTCAATAGAATGACTCATCATTCCAAGGTTTTCATAATCATTTTCACCAAGTATTCCCATCTAAAGTGATCAAGTTTTATGCTTTAGCACTAGCCACTAAGTTAAGAGTGTTTACTAATGAGGGGTGCTAATCTTCAATCTCATGCCATAGAAAGACATCTAAGTACAACTAGATAGGCCTAGTTTTATACTCTTTATGCTACCTATACTAAAAGTAAAGAACTTTAGTAAAGTAAAAGAATAAGGCTTGCAAGTAAAACTTGGGATGGGTATAAATCAAAGGTATATAACCAAAGCATCCCTAATGCATCTTGCTTAGGTTAAAGCTTGCAAGTGTTAGCTTGCAAAGGTCTAGCTTGCTTAGTAGTGATGGCTTGCATAGTTAAGAACCTTGCAAGTGTTAGCTTGCTAATAATTGCTTGCCTTGATTGGTGTAGTGATTGAAGTTTTCTTCGTCTTCTTCGCGGTAGAACTCCTCCTCCTCGTATCCTTGGTTGGTACTATCATCTATAAATGAATATGGGGTACACAATCACCAAGCAATACTTCACTAAGTCTATTTAGCACACTAAGGTTCACACTTGATGATCTAGCATCATCACAATCATCACATGAAATAAAGAACTAGTTTTATTTATCTTATTTGAGAAAAGTAATTTCTACTCATTGCGATTAATTAAGATTTAATATTCTCCAAATAGAATATGGGATCATGTCAAAACATGTCATCACCACATATTCTAATACATGGGAATGTTATTTAAAGTGTTGGTCACATTTTTTAAAGTTAAGATTATTATTTGATAGATTTAAAGTGACTAGAAATGCCTTAATAGCATTATTTTGGTGCTTGTCCAAAGTCACTGCATGCAAACCTAAATATTTTTACATATTCAGATAGATATTGTCAAATGTGATTTTTGAGAGTTGGAATCAACTCAAAAGCATTTATGGTTGATTTTTGAAAAATGTTTGAAGTTGCAAAAGTCTCTGTCTTGTTATTTTTACTATAGATTATATCTAACTCCGAATGATTTAAATCCAATGGCCTTTGATAGATATTTTAATTATCTTTCTAGCAAAATTTGAATCATGCAATTTGGTGCAGTGAAACTCTCTGAAGTGATTTTTGAATCTCTAGATAGAATAGGGTTTTAACTAAAATAGAAAATCAATATTTGAATTTCCTGGGCTGCACGGGAAAGCTAAACGGGCCGGCCCAGTTGCACTGCACAGCACAGCGGGCTGCTGACAAATGGGGGCCACCAGTCAGTGACTCAGTTTAACTGAAACGGTATCTAAGCATCTGGACCGTGCGATCCTATTCTAATCCAACGGCCGAGCGTCATCGTCGACGACGAACACCTCCGGCGAGAAATGTGACCTAGCGCAGCGGTGGCAGTCTCGCGGGGCTCACCTGGGCTCCAGCTAGGGTCAGCGACAGGGGCAATCGACGTGGTAGACGACGACGAGGTGAGGCGTGGTCACGGTAGGGCTTGGGGTGGTCGGAATCACTGGCGCCCTTCTCCTCCAGCAGCAGCGGGCTCCGGTGCAATTTCGGCACGGTGGTGCTCGCCTTGCTCTGGGGAGAAGTGGGGAAGGTCAGTGAGAGGTGGGGAGTGGATTGGTGTGAAGAATGGAGGCAGGGGTGGCCTCCTTTTATAGCTCAGCGAGGGGACCGAGCGATGCAGCGATGAGCTCGATGGTGGCGTCTCTATAGGTGGCTAACGGCATGGGAAAGGGCATAGGACGGTGCGGTGTTTCCAGGAGGTTCTTACGGACTTAACAGACTCAAGGGGCGACACGGTTCGGTAGAGCGCGTGCGGCGCTCCGCGCAGCGGCAAAAGTGTTTGCGGCGGCGTGCGGCAGCTGCGGGTCGCGTGGTGGCGAACAGGGGTGTCTACCAGGTTGGCATGATTATGGCGAGGCTGCGCTGTAACATCCCAAAACTTTAATACAAGTGATCAGGATCCAAATCATCAAAAATTAGGGTTAACAAAAACTTTTCCAATTAAAAATATTCAAGCATTCATATGTGTGTGCATTTAATTAGGAGTTGATTTGAATTGCTATGATTAAGTGATCCATTGCTTGTAAAATGATTCTTAGGTGAATAAACATCATCTAGATCATTCCCAAACAATTCTCAAAGAAAAACAAATCAAAATGAATAAAAGAAAGAAATGGTCATCTGTGCCATTTTAATCAACATGCCTACTTTGGCTATTCCTAGGACTCAATTCTTAATAGAAACAAATATGGATCTTTGCACCCCTTGCTAGTACATGTAGTAGTGTACCAAGGCCCACTTTGTGATCTGCCAAAAAATTTCAAACACTAATTTTAAATGATATTTGAAAATTGAATCTAGTGTATGTATCAAGATCACCCTAATTCAAAAACCACCCACATGAGCTCCATTTTCAAAACCCAAGCAACCATAGAGGCTTAAGCATGTGTCTAGCAACTCCACCAAAAATCATCCAAAAATTCAAAACGACTTCTTGCGGCCATTTTTACAAACACATTATGGGCAGAATTCAAACAAAGCATAAACACTATTTGGAGGAGTGTTTGGACCAAATTAGTCTCCCATTTTGCAACCACAGCCACCCAGTGCACTCCCCTACCCCTCTCTAGCTCGGCCACCCACTGTGCCACGACCAAATAGTCATGGGCATTAAGGCCGAGCACCATTTTGGGCACCCCACCGGCGACAACACGCCACAGCCACCGCCAGCGTCATACACCATGTCCAGGAGGTTGCCTGTGGTCCACCTCTACTGCCCACCAGCCCTAGCCCGAGGACAGTGACCGGAGCAGCCAGGAACCGCCGCGCCCGGAGACTGTCGGCCATGCCGACGCCGCCCGCAGAGCACGCACGGTCCCCGCTCAGCCAGATCCCGCCTCTCTCCAGCCACCAGTCTACATGATCCCCACCGGCCTAGGAACCACACGGACACACCCATTCCCCCGACCGTGCCCCATAGTCACCGGCCGCTGCGAAACTCGCCGTCGGTAGAGACTTGGTGCGTGCAGCCCCACTCACCTCCCCCGACCACAAACCACTTCACACTCACCGCCGTGAAACTCCCCAGGGCACCGCCAACTGTCCTAGCACACTGCCCACACCTCTAGCTCGTTGTGCCATCGTCACCGGCGAGCACCGCCCATGCTCCTCTGCCGCCTCGCCGAGCCTATAAATAGAGGCCTCCCCAGCACCGTTTCCTCACACCACTCCACTCCCCTCTCCTCACTAATCCTTCCCCACCTCTAGCCGGAGCAAGCCGCCATCCGTAGCGCCGGAATTTCACCGGAGTCCGCCACGGAAGGAGGAGAAGGGTGCCGTTGATCAAGACCACGTCTCAGGACGCCGCCATTACCAGGAGGATCGCCGTCGTCTACCAGTTAGTTTGCCCGCCTCGCCGCAGTAGCTGGAGCCCTGGTATGCCCTCACCGTACCCCCACCGAGCCGCTAGGGTTAGCCCTCGCCGGCGACATGTCTGTCGTTGACGACGAGCCGTAGCCGTCGATCTAGGTTTTAATCTAACAGCCCACATCGCCCCGTACCGCTTCGCGTGTAATGAGCCGCTGACCGGTGGACCCCCCTGTCAGCTGTCCTCTGTGCCGTGGAACGCCACTGGGCCGGCCCATTTTCTTTCCCGCGCTAGCCCAGAAATTCAAATCTAGGTTTTTCTAATTTAGTTTGAACCTAGTTCTGTCCCTTAGTTTAAACATAAATTCAGAGAGATTTACAAATCCAAATGGAGTGATTCCAATTTTGTTAGAAAGCTACTGAAAAGTTATATCCAAGCTAGTTGGAATGAATTCGTTTAGAGTTAGAGATCTCTCCTAGTAAAAATAACAAAACAGAAGCATTTGCACCTTGCAACATTTTTATAAAACCAACCATGTTAGCTTTTGAGTTGATTCCAACTCTCAAAAATCACATTTCACCATACCTATCTGAATATGTAATAATATTAAGGTTTGCCTGCAGTGACTTTGGACTAGTACCAAAATAATGCTATATAGGCATTTCTAGTCACTTTAAATCACTAATTATTAAACTTAAACTTATTAAAATGTGATCCAACCTTTAAATCACATTCCCACATGTGAGAATATGTGGTGAGGACATGTGTCCACATGATCCTATATTTTAAGTGGTGAATATTAAATCTTAGTTATTTTTCAATGAGTAGAAATTACTTTTCTCAAATTAAAAGAATGAAACTAGTTAATAAAATATTGTGATGCTTGTGATGGTAATAGATCATCAAATATGTGCCTTAGAGTGCTAAGTAGACTAGTTAAGTATTGTTTGGTGATTGTGTACTCTGTATGTATTTATAGACGATAGTACCGACCAAGCTTTCGAGAAGGAGGAGTTCTACCTGGAGGAAGATGAAGAAAACTTGAACCACTGCACTACCCAAGGCAAGCCATCATTAACAATGCAAGCTAACCCTTGCAAGCTAGATAACCTAAGACAAGTCGTTAGGCATGCTTTGGTGATATCATTTGGATTTATACCTAGTCCAAGATTTAATTCCAAGCTTTACTTCTTTACTTTACCAAAGTCCTTTACTTGTTTTGAAGGTAGCATAAAAAGTATAAAACTTGACCTATCCAGATAACTTTGGATGTCATTCTATGGCATGAGATTGATCCCATCTTTCCACCTTAGTGAACACTCTAAACTTAGTAGTTTGGAGTAGAGAAAAACTTGAGTCACTTTAGATGGGAACACTTGGTGAAAATGAATTGGGAAAACCTTAGAATGATGAGTCATTCTATTGAGATGTTTTGGACATCACGAGGAGATCCGGAATTGTCCGGAGAATAAGATTCATATATTGGGGATCATTTTCTGAGTTAGGAAATGTTTCGGAGTATTTGTATGAGGATTCTAGAAGGTTTCGGAATGTTCCGAAAGGTTCTGGAAGGTTTCTTGGAGTTTGCTTGAAAACCAAGGAAGGGATCAAGGAGTCCTGGTGGGTCAAGACAAGGAGTCGTGGGGGAGGAGGACTCCTCCCCCCTCCCAAATCCGCCGGCCCAAGGAGGTGGGGAGTCCTACTAGGACTCCCCCTCCCCAGGCGCCCTCCCTCCTTTAAATAGAAGGGGGAGGCGCCACCCCTTGCCCCTCCTCCAAAACTCCCAATCTCCGCCGCCTCTCTCCTCCTCCTTTCTTCTGCACAGGCATAGGCGAAGCCCTGCAGAATTCTCTACTCCACCACCACCACCACGCCGTCGTGCTGCTGTGATTCCGTGGAGAAGATCTACTACCTCCGCTGCTCACTGGAACGAGGAGAGGAAGGTCTGCTTCGACTCCGCACGTGTGACCGACTGCAAAAGCGCTGCCGAAACGCGGCGCCGGAAGGATCGTCCACTTGACCGACTGTGGAAGCGCTGCTGGAACGCGACGCCGGAAGGATCGTCCACACGATCTTGAGATCGGCAAGTGATCGACTACATCAACCACGAGATCTAATCTCGTTAACGCTTTCGGATCTACGAGGGTTAGTTCCTATCTATCTCGTTGCATATGTCTAATAGATTAGATCTTGGCTTTTATCTAGATTAGATCTGGGTTTTGTTCGTTCTTGCGGTAGAATTTTTTTGTTTTCCATGCTACGAACCCATCAGTGGTATCAGAGCCGTATCTATGCGTAGATCTGTTGCACGAGTAGAACACAATGTTTTTGTGGGCGTTGATGCTTTTGTTGTCGGTGTCTTAGCGTGTACTTTGCATCTTGCGGCATGGTGGGATGAAGCGGCTCGGGCTAACATTACATGTCATCGCACATGAGACTTGCTCCATGCTTGACGTGCAACTTGCTTTGCACAAGTGGATTTGTGGGTGTCTGTCTCTCCCACCATAGTTAAGATTCAATTTACAATGAGCATCTGACAACACTTGTATCAACGTTGTGGTTCTTGTTCGTAGGTAAGATCGGTCTTATGCGAAAGCCCCAAACCACTTAAAACATGCAAAGAAAATTAGAGGCGTCTAACTTGTTTTTGCAGGGGTTTTGTGATGTGATATGGCCATCATGTGATTGTGATTGTATTTGATGTATGCAATGATCCTTGTTGTAATATGGCAACCGGCGGGAGCCTAATGGTTGTCTTTAATTCTGTTAAGACCTGCGTGTCTATTCATCTTGTAATAGCTTTATTCCAAGTAGTTGTAATAGTTGCTAGCGATGATGGACAACCATGAAGCGGCGCCACTGACCTTGACGCAATGCTGGTGATGATGGAGATCATGTTTGTGCTTTGGAGATGGAGATCAAAGGCGCAAGAAGAAAAGGCCATATCATATCACACTAATTATGAATTGCCTGTGATGTTAATCCTTTATGCATCTTGTATTGCTTAGATCACGACGGTAGCATTATAAGATGATCCCTCTCACTAAATATCAAGTAATAAAGTGTTCACCCTTAGTTGGCACCGTTGCTAAGACTCGTCGTTTCGAAGCATCTCGTGATGATCGGATGTGATAGATTCTACGTGTGCATACAACGGGTGCAAGCCAGATTTGCACATGCGGAAACTAAGGTTATCTTGACGAGCCTAGCATGTACAGACATGGTCTCGGAACACGGAATACCGAAAGGTAGAGCATGATTCATATAAATGATATGATGAACATGAAGATTGTTCGCCGATGAAACTACATCTTCTCTCGTGAAGATCGGACTTAGTGTAGTGGACTTGGTTCGTGTAATCACTAAGACAATGTGAGGGATGTTGTTTTGAGTGGGAGTTCACCTAGTTAGTTTAAGAATTAAATTTGAACTCAATTTGTCATAAACTTAATCTAAACTACTTGCAAATTGTTGTAGATTATGGCGACCCCCTCCATCAATTTCAATGCGTTCCTAGAGAAAGAAAAGCTTAAGAACAATGGAAGCAATTTCACGGACTTGTTCCGTGGACTGAAGATCATCCTCAGGGCTGGTCAGTTGACCTATGTGATCGAAGCACCGCTAGGTGACCCACCTGCAGATGATGCCACCGATGACGTAAAGAATGTTTACGCCACTCGAAAAAATCATTACTCCACAGTTCAGTGTGCCATCCTGTACGGTTTATAAGCAGAGCTCCAAAAGCGTTTTGAGCACCACGACCCGTTCGAGATCATTAAGGAGCTCAGGCTAATTTTTGAGACTCGCGCGGCCATGGAGAGCTGTGAAGCCTCCGAAAAGTTCTTTAACTGTAAGATGGAAGAAGGAAGCTCCGTTAGCGAGCACGTGCTCACCATGTCTGGGTATGCAAACAAGCTCCAAGAATTGGGGATATCGATTCCTAATGAATTGGGGATTCACCGTCTCCTTCAATCACTGCCACCAAGTTACAAGAACTTTGTGATGAACTACAACATGCACTGCATGAACAAGACGTTGCCTGAACTATCGTGCATGCTGAAAACTGCTGAAGTGGAGATCAAGAAGGAGCACAAAGTGTTGATGGTCAATAAGACTACCAATTTCAAGAGACAGGGCAAGCCTAAGAAGAAGGGCAACTTCAAGAAGGACGGCAAGAAAGCTGCCGCACCTGCAAAGAAGCCCAAGGCTAGTCCCAAGCCTGAAACTGAGTGCTTCTACTGCAAGGATGCTGGTCACTGGAAGCGTAACTGCCCGAAGTACCTGGCGGATCTGAAGAACGGCAACATCAAGAAGAAAGGTATATTTGATATATGTGTTATAGATGTGTATCTTACTAGTAATCGTAGTAGTGGCTGGGTATTTGATACTGGTTCGGTTGCTCATATTTGTAACTCGAAACAGGAGCTGCGGAATAAACGAAGACTGGGAAGAGACGAGGTGACGATGCGTGTTGGAAATGGCTCCAAGGTTGATGTGATCGCCGTCGGCACGCTCCCTCTACATCTACCTTCGGGATTAGTTTTAAATTTAAATAATTGTTATTTGGTGCCTGCGTTAAGCATGAACATTATATCTGGATCTTGTTTACTGCGAGACGGTTACTCTTTTAAGTCCGAGAATAAAGGTTGTTTGATTTATATGAGTAATATATTTTATGGTAATGCACTTGAGATGAATGGTTTATTCTTACTGAATCTCGATAGTAGTGATACACATGTTCACAACATAGATGCTAAACGAATAAAATTGAATGATAATTCTACATACATGTGGCACTGTCGTCTTGGTCACATTGGAGTGAAGCGTATGAAGAAACTCCATTCAGATGGACTTCTTGAATCACTTGATTTTGAATCACTTGAAAGATGCGAAGCATGTCTAATGGGAAAAATGACTAAGACTCCATTCTCTGGTACAATGGAGCGAGCTACAGACTTATTGGAAATAATACATACCGATGTGTGCGGTCCAATGAGTGTAGCATCGTGTGGTGGATATCGTTATGTTATCACTTTCACGGATGACTTAAGTAGATATGGGTATGTCTACTTTATGAAACATAAGTCCGAAACTTTCGAGAAGTTTAAGGAATTTCAAAGTGAAGTGGAAAATCATCGTAACAAGAAGATTAAATTTCTGCGTTCTGACCGCGGAGGTGAATATCTGAGTTATGAGTTTGGCATGCATTTAAAGAAATGTGGAATACTTTCGCAGTTGACACCGCCGGGAACACCACAGCGTAATGGTGTGTCTGAACGTCGTAATCGAACTCTCTTAGATATGGTTCGGTCTATGATGTCTCTTACAGATTTACCGCTATCATTTTGGGGCTATGCATTAGAGACAGCCACATTCACTTTAAATAGGGCACCATCTAAATCCGTTGAAACGACACCATACAAATTGTGGTTTGGTAAGAAACCTAAGTTGTCGTTCCTTAAAGTTTGGGGTTGTGAAGCATATGTAAAGAAGTTACAACCTGATAAGCTAGAACCCAAAGCGGAGAAATGCGTCTTCATAGGATACCCTAAAGAAACAATTGGGTATACCTTCTATCATAGATCCGAAGGCAAAGTTTTCGTTGCAAAGAATGGATCCTTTCTTGAGAAGGAGTTTCTCTCGAAGGAGGTGACTGGATGGAAAGTAGAACTCGATGAGGTTAT
This sequence comes from Avena eriantha, assembly GCA_910589775.1. Lineage (NCBI taxonomy): Eukaryota > Viridiplantae > Streptophyta > Magnoliopsida > Poales > Poaceae > Avena > Avena eriantha. Next base: position 392,184,511 of record OU342740.1, on the reverse strand, counting down.
TGAACCTTCTCTCGGATTTGAGAGTAGCGCAGCACCGGAAGATGTTTTTGTGCCGCCTGCACCAATTGAAGAGGAAGCTAATGATAATGATCATGAAACTTCAAACGAAGTTACTGCTGAACCTCGCAGGTCAACGAGGGTTCGTACCACTCCTGATTGGTATGACTCTGCCTTGAACGTCATGTTGGTGGACAACGCTGATGACCCTGCGACGTATGAAGAGGCTATGGTGAGCCTATATTCCGACAAATGGCTAGAAGCCATGAAATCCGAAATGGGATCCATGTACGAAAACCAAGTGTGGACTTTGGTGGACTTACCGGATGGCCGTAAGGCTGTCGAGAACAAATGGATTTTCAAGAGAAAAACAGATGCTAATGGTAATGTTACCGTCTATAAAGCTCGACTTGTCGCAAAAGGGTTCCGACAAATTCAAGGAGTTGACTATGATGAGACTTTCTCACCAGTAGCGAAGCTAAAGTCTGTGAGGATTTTGTTAGCAATTGCTGCACATTTCGATTATGAGATTTGGCAGATGGATGTCAAAACGGCGTTCCTTAATGGTGACATTGAGGAAGAGTTGTATATGGTACAACCCAAGGGTTTTGTCGATCCTAAAGATGCTGACAAGGTATGCAAGCTTCAGCGCTCCATTTATGGACTGAAGCAAGCATCCCGGAGTTGGAATCAACGTTCTGATAAAGTAATCAAAAATTTTGGGTTTATACAAACTTATGGAGAAGCTTGTATTTACAAGTAAGTGAGTGGGAGCTCTGTAGCATTCCTAGTACTATATGTAGATGACATATTGTTGATTGGGAATGATATAGAACTTCTTAGTAGCGTCAAAGCCTATTTGAATAATAGTTTTTCGATGAAGGATCTTGGCGAAGCGGCATATATTCTAGGCATCAAGATTTATAGAGATAGATCAAGACGCCTAATAGCGCTTTCACAAAGTACATACTTGGACAAAGTTCTAAAGAAGTTTAGAATGGAAGATAGCAAGAAAGGGTTCGTGCCCATGTTGTCAGGTAAGACCTTGAGTAAGACTCAAAGTCCAGCTACGGCAGAAGATAGAGTGAAAATGAATAATATTCCCTATGCCTCGGCCATAGGTTCTATCATGTATGCCATGCTGTGTACAAGACCGGATATAGCACATGCTATTAGTTTGACTAGCAGATATCAAAGTGATCCTGGAATGGAGCACTGGACAGCGGTCAAGAATATCCTAAAGTACCTAAATAGGACTAAGGATATGGTTCTTTCTTATGGAGGTGATGAATAGCTTGTTGTAAACGGTTACACCCATGCTAGTTGGAACACCGATCCGGATGACTCGAAGTCACAGTCGGGATAGGTATTTATTTTGAATGGTGCTGCAGTGAGCTGGAGGAGTGCGAAGCAAAGCGTTGTGGCGAAATCTTCAACTGAATCGGAATACATAGCTGCTTCGGAGGCTGCACAAGAAGCCGTTTGGATGAAGGAATTCATTACTGAACTTGGCATGGTTCCCAGTGCGTTGGACCCGATGGCCATCTACTATGACAACACAGGTGCCATAGCTAATGCACAGGAGCCAAGGTCACATAGCAAGCTGAAGCACATCAAGCTACGTTTCCACGCTATTCGCGAGTATGTCCGAGATAGTGACATAAAGATTTGCAAAGTACACACTGATCTGAATGTGGCAGATCCGTTGACTAAACCTCTCCCTAGGGCAAAGCATGACCAACACCAGAACGCCATGGGTGTTCGGTATATTACCATGTAATCTAGATTATTGACTCTTGTGCAAGTGGGAGACTGTTGGAGATATGCTCAAGAGGCAATTATAAAAGTGGTTATTATTATATCTTTGTGTTTATGATGAATGTTTACATCCCATGCTATAATTGTATTATTAGGAAACACTAATACTTGTGTGTTTTGTAAACATAAGAGAGTCCCTAGTAAGCCTCTTGTTGAACTAGCTTGTTGATTAATTGATGATCATGGTTTCCTGATCATGGACATTAGGATGTGATTAATAACAAGGTTATATCATTAGGAGAATGATGAAATGGACATACACCCATAGTAAGCATAGCGTAAGATAAAGTCATTAAGTTCGTATTGCTGTAAGCTTTTAAATGCATAGTAACCTAATCCTTCGACCATGAGGTTGTGTTAATCACCATCACCGGATGGGTACTTTGATGACATCAAACACCGCTTCGTAACTGGGTGGTCATAAAGGTGTCATTGGGTATTCTGAAAGTATGTGTTGAAGCGCATGGACCAAGATTGGGATTTGTCCATCCATATGACGGATAGATATGCTCTGGGCCCTCTTGGTGAAATGTCATCCAGATAGCTTGCAAGCATGTGACTAGGTCACAAGGGATGACATGACATGGAACGAGTAAAGAGTACTTATCAGTAACGAGGTAGAACCAGGTATGGAGATGCCGACGATCAAACCTCAGATAAGTATAGTATCGCGTGACAAAGGGAATTGGTTTCGTATGTAAATGGTTCAATCGATCACGAATTCATCGTTGAGTATGTGGGAGCCATTATGGATCTCCAGGTCCCGCTGATGGTTATTGATAGGAGATGTGTCTCTGTCATGTCTACATATTCAAGAACCGTAGGGTGACACACTTAAGGTTCGAAGTTGTTTTAAGTAGATATGGAATGTGCGTTGGAGACCGAATGTTGTTCGGAGTCTCGGAATGGATCCAGGACATCACGAGGAGATCCGGAATTGTCCGGAGAATAAGATTCATATATTGGGGATCATTTTCTGAGTTAGGAAATGTTTCGGAGTATATGTATGAGGATTCTAGAAGGTTTCGGAATGTTCCGGAAGGTTCTGGAAGGTTTCTTGGAGTTTGCTTGAAAACGAAGGAAGGGATCAAGGAGTCCTGGTGGGTCAAGACAAGGAGTCGTGGGGGAGGAGGACTCCTTCCCCCCTCCCCAATCCGCCGGCCCAAGGAGGTGGGGAGTCCTACTAGGACTCCCCCTCCCCAAGCGCCCTCCCTCCTTTAAATAGAAGGGGGAGGCGCCACCCCTTGCCCCTCCTCCAAAACTCCCAATCTCCGCCGCCTCTCTCCTCCTCCTTTCTTCTGCACAGGCATAGGCGAAGCCCTGCAGAATTCTCTACTCCACCACCACCACCACGCCGTCGTGCTGCTGTGATTCCGTGGAGAAGAACTACTACCTCCGCTGCTCGCTGGAACGAGGAGAGGAAGGTCTGCTTCGACTCCGCACGTGTGATCGACTGCGGAAGCGCTGTCGAAACGCGGCGCCGGAAGGATCGTCCACTTGACCGACTGCGAAAGCGCTGCTGGAACGCGACGCCGGAAGGATCGTCCACACGATCTTGAGATCGTCAAGTGATCGACTACATCAACCACGAGATCTAATCTCGTTAACGCTTTCGGATCTACGAGGGTTGGTTCCTATCTATCTCGTTGCATATGTCTAATAGATTAGATCTTGGCTTTTATCTAGATTAGATCTGGGTTTTGTTCGTTCTTGCGGTAGAATTTTTTTGTTTTCCATGCTACGAACCCATCAGTGGTATCAGAGCCGTATCTATGCGTAGATCTGTTGCACGAGTAGAACACAATGTTTTTGTGGGCGTTGGTGCTTTTGTTGTCGGTGTCTTAGCGTGTACTTTGCATCTTGCGGCATGGTGGGATGAAGCGGCTCGGGCTAACATTACATGTCATCGCACATGAGCCTTGCTCCACGCTTGACGTGCAACTTGCTTTGCACAAGTGGCTTTGCGGGTGTCTGTCTCTCCCACCATAGTTAAGATTCAATTTACAATGAGCATCTGACAACACTTGTATCAACGTTGTGGTTCTTGTTCGTAGGTAAGATCGGTCTTATGCGAAAGCCCCAAACCACGTAAAACATGCAAAGAAAATTAGAGGCGTCTAACTTGTTTTTGCAGGGGTTTTGTGATGTGATATGGCCATCATGTGATTGTGATTGTATTTGATGTATGCAATGACACTTAGTGCGCGCAGCCTCACTCACCTCCCCCGACCACAAACCACTGCACACTCACCACCGTGACACTCGCCAGGGCACCGCCAACCGTCCTAGCGCACTGCCCACACCTCTAGCTTGCTGTGCCGTCGTCACCGGTGAGCACCGCCCATGCTCCTATGCCGTCTCGCCGAGCCTATAAATAGAGGCCTCCCCAGCACCGTTTCCTCACACCACTCCACTCCCCTCTCCTCACTAATCCTTGCCCACCTCTAGCAAGCCGCCTTCCGTAGCACCGGAATTTCACCGGAGTCTGCCGCAGAAGGACGAGAAGGGCGACGTTGATCAAGACCACCTCTCAGGATGCCGCCAGTACTAGGAGGATCGTCGTCGTCTACCAGTTCATTTACCCGCCTCGTCGCAGTAGCTGGAGCCCTGGTATGCCCTCACTATACCCCCACCGAGCCGCTAGGGTTAGCCCTCGCTGGCGACATGTCCGTCGTCGAAGACGAGCCCCAGCTGTCGATCTAGGTTTTAATCTAACGACCCACATCGCCCCGTACCGCTTCGCGTGTAATGAGCCGCTGACCGGTGGACCCCCTATCAGTTGTTCTCTGTGCCGCGGAACGCCACTGGGCCGGCTCATTTTCTTTCCCGCGCTAACCCAGAAATTCAAATCTCGGTTTTTCTAATTTGGTTTGAACCTAGTTCTGTCCCTTAGTTTAAAAATCAATTCAGAGAGATTTACAAATCCAAATGGAGTGATTCCAATTTTGTTAGAAAGATACTGAAAAGGTCTATCCAGGCCTGTTGGAATTAATTAATTTAGAGTTAGAGATCTCTCCTAGTAAAAATAACAAAACAGAAGCATTTGCACCTTGCAACATTTTTATAAAATCAACCATGTTAGATTTTGAGTTGATTCCAACTCTCAAAAATCACATTTCGCCATACCTATCTGAATATGTAATAATATTAAGGTTTGCCTGCAGTGACTTTGGACTAGTACCAAAATAATGCTATATAGGCATTTCTAGTCACTTTAAATCACTAATTATTAAACTTAAACTTATTAAAATGTGATCCAACCTTTAAATCACATTCCCACATGTGAGAATATGTGGTGAGGACATGTGTCCACATGATCCTATATTTTAAGTGGTGAATATTAAATCTTAGTTATTTTTCAATGAGTAGAAATTACTTTTCTCAAATAAAAAGAATGAAACTAGTTAATAAAATCTTGTGATGCTTGTGATGGTAATAGATCATCAAATGTGTGCCTTAGAGTGCTAAGTAGACTAGTTAAGTATTGTTTGGTGATTGTGTACTCTGTATGTATTTATAGACGATAGTACCGACCAAGCTTTCGAGGAGGAGGAGTTCTACCCGGAGGAAGATGAAGAAAACTTGAACCACTTCACTGCCCATGGCAAGCCATCATTAACAATGCAAGCTAACCCTTGCAAGCTAGATAACCTAAGCCAAGGCATTAGGCATGCTTTGGTGATATCATTTGGATTTATACCTAGTCCAAGATTTAATTCCAAGCTTTACTTCTTTACTTTACCAAAGTCCTTTACTTGTTTTGAAGGTAGCATAAAAAGTATAAAAATTGACCTATCTAGATAACTTTAGATGTCATTCTATTGCATGAGATTGATCCCATCTTTCCACCTTAGTGAACACTCTTAACTTAGTAGTTTGGAGTAGATAAAAACTTGAGTCACTTTAGATGGGAACACTTGGTGAAAATGAATTGTGAAAACCTTAGAATGATGAGTCATTCTATTGAGATGTAGGTAGAGCTAGGGTGGTCCATGGCTCGGCTGGGGTTGGGCTGGACAGGAGGTGGTGGTAGAGTGCGGCGTAGCTCCTGGACATCCTGGATGGGCGCGGGGCGGTCTGCTGCGAGCTGGCCGTGGTCGGCCGGCGACGACCACAAATGGGCGGCGCTCCACTGTGCTCCACGGCGAATGGGGGCTGGTCTGGGTGCTGGTTGGACTCAGAGGGGACATGGGAGTTAAGGGGAGATCAATTGGTCGTTTAAGTACTGTTTAAACAGTGAAGTTAGGCAGAGGTTAATTCTGTGCTAACCAGGTGTTTGATGAAATGGCCGCGTGAAACAAAGTTTGGAATTTTTGATTCAAATTTTTTGAGTGACCTTAGATTAAGCTTGAGAGTCTATGTTTCCTTATAAAGGTCAAGGGGAGTTGATTTGGTAGGTTTTTGAAAAAGTGGGATCTTAACACATATACTTGATTCAATTTTCAAATGTCCTTTAAATTGATTTGCTAGATGTTTTTGTAAGTTTGTAAAGTGGGCATTGATACACTTTCACTTGGTCTAGCAAGGGGTGAAAATAAGTGGAATTGTTTCTATTAGAAATCTTCTTCTAGGAGCACTCAAAGTGACCTAGTGGTTAAGTTTTGTCAAAATGACCATTTGCTTTATTTATTCTTATTTGATTTCTTTTTCTTTTGATTTTGTTTCTAAATGGTCTAGATGATGTAGCATTCATCCTTAAACCATTTAACATCATTTAGAACAATCAAGAATGGCATATACACTCAAATCTATACTAATGCAAACACACATGCATTCATATGCTTTTTCTTAATAAAAGTTGTTGTTAACCCTAATTTGGGTGATTAGAACTTGATAATCTTGATTAAAGTTTTGGGGTATTATAAGGATACCCCTGCCTAGCCAGGGTCGTTTAGGGGTTTAGGGAATTTCCTGTAATGTTCAAGCTTTATGCTTATAATCATGGAACATAATGGCGTTACCGCAATTTAAGGAAAGTATCTCAAATTTGGATTAGTAAGTGCATGACACCCTGTTTGGTTAGGGTTTAATTATGGATTAAAGGGTTTAGGGTTTTAGTATTTAGGGGTTTAGGGGTTGTTTATTAGGGTTTAGGGTTTAGGGAATTTTCAATAATGTTCAAGCTTTATGCTTATATTCGTCGAATATAATGCCATTTCCCAATTTAATGTAAGTATCTAAATTTGATCTACAAGTGCAAGATACTTGTTTGGTCAGGGTTTAGGGGTTTAGTTTTTAGGGTTTTATGGTTTCAGGAATTTTCAATAATGTTCAAGCTGCTTGATGTTTTAATCGTGGAATAGAATGGCGTCACCATAATTTAATGAAAGTATCTCAAATTTAAATCTATAAGTGAATGATACCTGCTTGGTTAGGGTTTAATTATGGGTTGAGTGGTTTAGAGGTTTAGGGTTTAGGAAATTTTTAATAATGTTCAAGCTTTATGCTTATATTCATGGAATATAATAGCATTACCACAATTTAATGAAAGTATCTCAAATTTTGATGTATAAGTTGTAACTTCCTCGGACCCTACGCTCTAATTTCAAGCCTGGATGAACCAAAAGTGGTTAAGGAATTACAGCTGGGGCCCAAGGCCACCCAATTCCAAGAACATTGGGACAAGAGCGAGCGGCGTAGACAACAGGCGAAGAGATCAAATACATACACAAGTGAGTATGTATGCAAGCTACCTTACAACAGTTCTCAGAGCCATACCATCTAAAAGAAATAGAAATATTGCAACGCCATACGGCAAGATCCAAATATCCTAGATAGAGATAATAGTGTAGGATAGCTCATCATACATCAATCAACAGAGTATCAAGCGGAAGCGGGAAACAAGATCCGAGTATGGATAAAAAGCAAATCGGCATAAGATGCCACACAAATAAGCACATCCCACCCACAGATCTCACGGATCCCCATCCCCGGAATCTCTACACCGAGCGATCGTTGCCAACATCATTTGTCTCCTCCACCCAGTATCCATCTTGCGAATACACCTGTTCATCTGAATCAAACAATTTATCGTTTGAAACCCTAGGGGTACTCAGCAAGTCTTTATGCCTCTAAAGAGGACATATACCTGGGGTGACGCAATTGCAGCGAAAGATAATAACTAACAAGTCTATAGATACTCGCTAACCATCCGCCTAACCAATGATAGGCGGATGTACGTTAATTAGAAACAATAGTTATAATAGTATAAAGTAACAGATCCATCCTCCTTCTCGCTTACCAACGAGAAAGCGGACGAACAACCCATCCGTTGGCAGTTTTATTAACCATTCCATGAGTATTGCACTAATTACTAGTCAGATATTTAGTCAAATTAAAAGCGGTACTTTAGTTATGCTTGTCTATGATTGAGAAACTGTGCTCCAAGTCGTCCATAACCGCGGACACGGCTTTCAGAAAGATTTACCCTGCAGGGGTGCACAAATAGCAACATACACTCGATCAACCTCGGGAAAACCAACTCAAAACCCAGCGAGGCCTTCACGACAAAGCGATCATAGGATTCATTAAATATTTTAGGGGGCACCCCATTAAGCTACCCGCAACGAAGTTGGCCGACTCCGAGATGGGCCCAAGGTTTGCGTCAATGGCTGTAAACGACTGGGAACCCCAAAATGTGACTGGGCTTGTCGATACCGCGAAAACACTCCGCATCCAAAACAGTACAGGTGCTCCATGCACAATCTTAACAAAACAGTAACATGACATAAGTACAGGATAGTAAATAAAACCCCAAACTAGTTTGTGGCCCCAAGAAATAGAAATGAATCAAGCTCTGGCTCAGGGTGGTCCATAAGGCCTCCCGGATGTGGATAGTGTGAATAGTCAAGGAATAGGAATCAAGTACTCGGGGTCCTACGGGACACAAGTGAGCAGGAAAAACCAAATAACAGATATTGCCCACTGGTGCCTCTTTCATTAGTTATCCCATACTACTCAGGTTAAGTTGTTTAGGTACCTCGTTATCCATCAGACTCTCACATACCCTACACATGCTGTTCTATGACTCGCATGGCTCAAACAACTCCTGTAGTAATGGCTCATGGGATGGAGGAACAAGCTCGGTGGGGTTTAAAGTAAAGGCTATGCAGTACTTGGGATTCAATTTAATGCATTCGCGACTCAATGATGCAAGAATAAGATAGAGGCAATAGGTACTATATGTATGAAAGCATGTGGTAGTGCTTGCCTGACAGCTCAGTTGAAGTGAGAGATGGATCTGGGTAGTACTCCTGGGATTCCTGATAATTCCCCTGCTCGGCGTCTATCCGAGAAGAACCAAACAAACAAGGCCAACATAAATATTATGCGCAATCATATAAATAAAATGCGACAAGCAAACAAGCATGCCATGATGAATGATGCACAAATTACATGGCATAACATAGCATGGCATGGGTGAGGTGTGGGGTACAAGAATAAAGCATTTTATTAAGTTTTTAGTCATGTTTTGCTCCCATAACACTTGCTGTCCACTTAATATTTATATTATGCATGCTACAATTCATATCATGGAATGCGTAGTTAGAACGGGCTCGTCGTGCTGATCGATTTAGACATATTATTTGTCAAATTTGGAGTTATAGAATTAAAGTTATTAATTAATTAAGAAAAGGCATTTTTATTGCAATTAAACAATTTCGAAAATTTAAATTCGTCAAACGTTATTTTGGAAGGCATATTTGAATTCCTCACATTTTTCTGATTCAAAAACATATATTATTTGTATTATTTGGATTTACTAATTAAAAGTTATTAATTTTTGGGTTTTAAAATCATATTAAAGATTTCTGAAAAACATTTTTTATTAAACAAAAAAGGACGCAGACTTTTTGTACTGAGGGAGATCGAGCCACAGCCGCTGACGGGTGGGGCCGCGCTGAGCTGGCAGAAACCAACGCGCGACAGAGCTTTTCTTACCGCGGGGTTGTCTAGCCGGGGTGACATACAGGTGGGGCCGACGGTATCGCGGGGCCACGCACGGGCGCGCGAACAGGGCGCGGGCACGTGGCGCAGACGGGGACTGCGGGTCGAGGAACCGAAAGTCCAGGTGCCTTTCTGTAAAACTGCCACAGCAGATGACAGGCGGGCCCGGACTGGACTACTGGTTGCAAAAATAAAAGGCTGGGGGGCGGGGTATTCGGAAAAACTCCAGTGCTACTGCTTTTCTTCTCAGTGTCTGACGAAACTGCCAGAAAACAGGAGTCGGCGCGGCGGGGATTCGTTCCCGCGACGCGACGCGCGCGCGCAGGTGGCGGCTACCGCTAGGGCTGGCTCGGGTTGTTGCTGGGAAGGAGCTACGCGGCCAGAAGACCCTACCGCGGTGCAACTGCGAGAACGCGACTGTGAGCGCGCCGCATAGAGAGCGCTCGACGAAACGCGCGGCGTGTCTAAGAAGAGATTGACAGGGGGAAGGTGTCTGGGATGTGTAGAGGCTCACCGCAGGTGTGCTAGTGGTGGCGGATCGGGCCAGAGCGCAGGGGATCGGCGGGGAAGCTGGCGCTCGGTAGGTTAGGGTTTTGCGTCGGCTCGAGGATCTGCAGCGGTACAGGGCCTCCTCCTCTCGTCGCCATGTACTGGGATGAAGCAGGTGCTCGCCTGGGTCTTCCCCAACGCCAAACGTCTCACCCTCCTCCTTGTTATGGTGGTGGCATGCCGAAGCCGACGGTGGGGTGTGGATGGAAGAGAGAGGGGAAGGTAGCAGGCGGATGGGGTGGCAAGGAGCTAGGCAGAGCCCTAGGAGATCTGGAGGTGCTGCATGGCCGCGGAGGGAGGAGATAAGGGCAAGGGGAAGGGTGCACATGGGGCTTGCCGAGGGTTGGGAAAAAGGTGGTGGTGTCCACCTTTCTCTTCTCCCTCTTCTCACGTGCTGGCACGGCTCGGTTGGACTAGGGGCTCGTGCAGCGGATGGAACCAGAGGGGACGGAGCATGTGTGGATCGGTGGGGTACGCTTGGCAGCGAGGAAGAGAGAAACGAGAGAGGGGGATGGCTCGGCTAGGGTTTAGGTTAGGGGAGGGTGGCTCGGCCTAGAGTAGAAGGGGTTGGGACCGAACCAAGCCACAAGGCTGGTGATGGCCTCGGTTTGGGGAGAGGAGAAAGGTGAGTGTAGCTAGGGTTTGGTGTTGTGTAGGTTTAGGGTTAGATAGGGAGGTTAGGGTTAGATAGGCACCAAAAAGATAAAGAGAGGAAAGGAACTAGGCTTGAGTAAGTGAAGAGAGAGGGTTAAAGCTAGAGAGGAGAGATAGAGTTCCAAGATCACATGGAGAGAAAAGCAAAGAAGAGAAGTCCCAAGGTTTTTGCTCATGCAAGGATAAGGATGTAAGAAAGATTAAAGGAGACAAGATGTACCATTAAGCTCCTTTGAAAGGGCTATTTGATGGTCACCCAAACCAACAAGCTTTACTCCCAAATTCAAAATAAATCCAAATAGAGGAGGTATGGCAAGCTTGCATGGGCCATGCATAAATAGTAAATGCCATATTTATTATTGTGAAAAAAATTGTAAATGACCATGGACATTTATTAACACATGCACTCCCAAAAATATGGAATTAAGGCCAAGCCAAAAGAAAAGAGTTGTGTCCCAAGTAGAATAGATGGAATGTGCTCATCTTTGAATATAATTTGGGCATGCTAGTGTGTATGTCCCACTAGGTGCATAATAGCCTCAAAATATTCCAACATGAGCATACATTCAAAACAACCCATATGGAAGCTTGACAAGGGGTTCCACTCACATAGCATGCAAAGGTGGCCATGTGGCTCTCCACATATCAATAATGTAAAAACAACATGATGCATATATGGGAGCATGTGGAATTATAAGTGGATCCATCCCAACCCACATGAGCTAGAGGTAAAACCAAATAGATTGCAAGGCTCACATATAGTGGGATGGTGACAAAGAAAGGTGGTGGAGTTAATAAAAGATATGCCCCCAACTCAACTTGGGCATCAAGCATTATCAAGAACCAAATACAATATAGAAAGAGGCAAATACAATTAATAGTGCATATGATATAAGAACCAAATGAAAGAAGGGTTTTATATGATGCTCAAATGCAAAGTGGCATGATGACATGAGCATGATATAATTATGATGCAACAATTATATGTAGGAAGTAGCATTTTATTATTAGACCATGTAGCATTACAGATGTTAGACAGATGGGATGCTACATAAGTGCATGATACATGCTTGTTAGGGTGTATCTGGGTTGAGGGTTTAGGGTTTTAGTATATATGGGTTTAGGGTTTTATTTCTAGGGGTTGTTTAGGCTCGAGGGTTTAGGGAATTTTCAATAATGTTCAAGCTTTATGCCTATATTTGTCAAATAGAATGGTGTTACCCGAATTAATAAAAGTATCTGAAAATTTGATCTATAAGTGTGCATGAAAGCTGCTTGGTCATTGTTTAGGGGTTTAGTGTTTCGGGTTTTAGGGTTTAGGGGTTTAGTGATATTGGTTTTAGGGTTTAGGTATTTAGGGGTTTAGGGTTTTAGGAATTTTCTATAAAGTTTGAGCTTTATGCATATATTCATGGAATAGAATGACTTAGCGAAAACTTAATAATGAAAGTATCTCAAATTTCGATCTATAAGTGCATGATACCTGCTTGGTTAAGGTTGTTTATGGGTCAAGGGTTTAGGGTTTTAATATTAAGGGTTTAGGGTTTTGGTTTTTTAGGGGTAGTTTAGGGTTTAGGAATTTTTGATCTATAAGTGCATGATACCTGCTTGGTTAGGATTTAGGGTCATAGTGTTTAAGGTTTAGGTTTTAGGGCATCTTCAATACTGTTCAAGCTTTATGTTTAGATTCGTGGAATCGAATGGCATTAGCGTAATTTAATGAAAGTATATCTCAAATGTTGATCTATAAGAGGATGATATACGCGCTTAGTTAGGGGCGTTTAGGCGTTTAGGGATTAGGGAATTTTCAATAATGTTCAAGCTTTATGCTTATATTTGTGGAACAGAATGGCGTTACTGCAATTTAATGAAAGTATCTCAAATTTGGATCTATAAGTGCATGATACCTACTTGGTTTGGGTTTAATTATGGGTTAAGGGGTTTTGGGTTTTGGTTTTTTAGGGGTAGTTTAGGGTTTAGGATTTTTTTAATAATATGTACGATCTTAGGGTTAGGGGTTGAGGGTTTAGGATTTTTAGGGGTATAGGGCTAGGGTTTAGGCTTTAGGGGTTAGGGTTTAGGGAATTTTCAATAATGTTCAAGATTTCGTGAATTAGAATGGCGTTAGCGCAATTTAATGAAAGTATATGATTTGATCTATAAGTGCATGATACCTTCTTGGTTAGGGTTTAGGGTTATAGGGTTTAGGTTTAGGGGATTTTCAATAATGTTCAAGCTTTATGCTTAGATTCGTGGGATAGAATGGCGTTAGCGTAATTTAATGAAACTATATCACAAATGTTGATCTATAAGTGGATGATATACCTGCTTAATCAGGGTCATTTAGGGGTTTAGGGTTTAGGGGTTTAGGGTTTAGGGGTTTAGGGTTTAGGGAATTTTCAATAATGTTGAACCTTTATGCTTATATTTGTGGAACAGAATTGTGTTACCGCAATTTAATGAAAGTAACTCAAATTTGGATCTATAAGTGCATGATACCTACTTGGTTAGGGTTTAATTATGGGTTGAGGGGTTTAGGGTTTAGGTTTTTAGTATTTAGGGGTTGAGGGTTTAGGTTCTAGGGGTTGTTAGTGTTTAGGGTTTTAGTGGTAGCCATGGGATTTGACGAGTTTTGGAAAAAACAACTTCGCAGTATTGTCCTACCATGTATGGAAATTATTGGGTTTCAAGCCGAACGACCAAGGGTCGTCAAGCCCATATCGATCGACATCATAGTTTACGACCTGATAGAGTTCCCACACTGATGGGTGCATCTTGGGGTAGTAAGAATTGTTGACCATGGGAGTTTTCACACATATAGTGGATCATGCGTCTTATCTAACTACAACAGTTAAATGAATTTCGCAAAAAATCGAGTCTAGCACGATGGAGACGGGAGTACAAGGCACGTATGTCTAAGGGCATCCATAATGTAGGACCCACCTAACTTATGGAAATTACCACAATGTCTAAGGTCAGCATTTGCCACAAGGTAGGACCTAGATAGTTTGTCATATTGCTCCATGCAAGGGGAAATGATTTTTCTATTCCCTATGGAAAACCCACAAGCTTGAGGTAACTTTATTTTCTCCACAATGTACTACTATATGCCTTAAGGTGTGCTTTTTTCCACATTGCGGATGCCCTAAGCAAAAAGCAAATAATGGGCCAACTTCACAGTGTATGACCAAGCTATAAAACTCCTATGCAGAAGTTAGCATCATCATTTTAGTGAGTCCCACAAATCATATCGTTTAGACACTGTCTAAACGGTGGAGCTTAGTATATTTCTTTTGCTTGGACATATGCTCACCTCTATCCAGGCGCAGAGAGAATAAAACATAGGCAGGGTAAGAGTGTAGCAGCGAAGAGAGAATAGGAGTTGAAGGCGGTTCGATGTTAGAGCAAAGTCTATTATGATGAGTTCCTCACACGAGGTACTCCTACCACCTTACAATGTACACTCTACTAGTAGTAAATTTCAGGACCTATGCATCCAAAAAAGTGTATTTTCTCTCTCCTTTGCCACCTCTCATCTCTCCGCCCCTCTCCTCTCGCGCACCGGCCCAGCTCATCTCTCCCTTGTCCATAGCGTGGCACTGCTCATGTGTGCCTTAGTATGGTGGCTATGTTTTTTCTTTATTTTTTGAGAGGGTGGCTCTGTTTCTCTAGCATGTTCGGCAGCCGCGTTGGTATAGAGTAGGAGGAGTACATAGGAAGGAAACCACTTTGTTCCTTGGCGGCAAAAAATTCAAACTTTTTGGGTTTAAAAATTTCACTTGCTTACCAAACATCGCGAGGGAAGGTTATTCAAAAGATCGGCCATTCACAGTAGTACTTCTTATCTTGTCTTTATCTTGTCTTATCTCTTACAATACCATACCACTACAAGTGGATGATACCCATGCTTGGTTAGGGTCGTTTAGGGGTTTAGGAAATATTCAATAATGTTCAAGCTTTATGCTTATAATTGTGGAACATAATGGCGTTACCACAATTTAATGAAAGTATCTCAAATTTGGATCTATAAGTGCATGATACCATGCCTGGTTAGGGTTTAATTATTGGTTCAAGGGTTTAGGGTTTTTGTATTTTAGGGGTTTAGGGTTCAGGGTTTAGGGGTTGTTTATTAGGGTTTAGGGAATTTTCAATAATGTTAAAGGTTTGTGCTTATGTTCATCGAATATAATGGCGCTGTCCAATTTAATGTATCCATCTCAAATTTGATCTACAATTGCATGATACTTGTTTGGTCAGGGTTTAGGGGTTTAGTGTATATGGTTTTAGGAATTTTCAATAATGTTCAAGCTGCTTTATGCTTTTAATCGTGGAATAGAATGGCGTCACCGTAATTTAATGAAAGTATCTCAAATTTGAATCTATAAGTGCATGATACCTGCTTGGTTAGGATTGGGTTAAGGGGTTTAGGGATTTAGGGTTCAGGGAATTTTCATTAATTTTCAAGCTTTATGCTTATATTCATGGAATATAATAGCGTTACCACAATTTAATGAAAGTATCTCAAATTTTGATCTATAAGTGCATGCTACATGATTGGTTAGGGTGTATGTGGGTTGAGGGCTTAGGGTTTTAGTATTTAAGTTTTAGGGGTTGTTTATGGTCGAGGTTTTAGGGAATTTTCAATAATGTTCAAGCTTTATGCCTATATTCATCGAATAGAATGGTGTTACCCGAATTAATAGAAGAATCTGAAAATGTTATCTATAAGTGTGCATGGTACCTGCTTGGTCAAGGTTTAGGGGTTTAGTGTTTCGTGTTTAGGGTTTTAGTGATTCAGGTTTTAGGATTTAGGGTTTAGGTATTTAGGGGTTTATGGTTTCAGGAATTTTCAATAAAGTTCGAGCTTTATGCATATATTCATGGAATAAAATGACTTACCCAAAATTTAATAATGAAAGTATCTCAAATTTTGATCTATAAGTGCATGATACTTGCTTGGTTAGGGTTTTTATGGGTCAAGGGTTCAGGGTTTTAGTATTGAGGATTTAGGGATTTGAATTATTTAGGGGTAGTTTAGGGTATAGGAATTTCAATAATATGTCCAAGCTTAGGGTTAGGGGTTGAGGGATTAGGGTTTTTAGGAGTATAGGGATTAGGGTTTAGGATTTAGGGGGTCAGGGTTTAGGGAATTTTCAGTAATGTTCGAGCTTTCATGAATTAGAATGGCGTTAGCGCAATTTAATGAAAGTATCTCAAATTTTGATCCATAAGTGCATGATACCGGCTTGGTCAGGGTTTAGGGTTACAGGGTTTAAGGTTTAGGTTTTAGGGCATCTTCAATACTGTTCAAGCTTTATACTTAGATTCATGGAATGGAATGGCGTTAGCATAATTTAATGAAAGTATATCTCAAATGTCGATCTATAAGTGGATGATATACGCGCTTAGTCAGGGGGTTAGGGGTTTAGGGTTTAGGGAATTTTCAATAATGTTCAAGCTTTATGCTTATATTTGTGGAATAGAATGGCGTTACTGAAATTTACTGAAAGTATCTCAAATTTGGATCCATAAGTGCATGATACCTACTTGGTTAGGGTTTAATTATGGGTTGAGGGGTATATGGTTTTGGGTTTTGGTTTTTTAGGGGTAGTTTAGGGTTTAGGAATTTGTCAATAATATGTCCGAGCTTAGGGTTGGGGGTTGAGGGCTTAGGGTTTAGGCTTTAGGGGGTTAGGGTTTAGGGAATTTTCAATAATGTTCGAGCTTTCGTGAATTAGAATGGCGTTAGCGCAATTTACTTAAAGTATCTCAATTTTTGATCTATAAGTGCATGATACCTGCTTGGTCAGGGTTTAGGGTTATAGGGTTTAAGGTTTAGGTTTTAGGGCTTTTTTAATAATGTTCAAGATTTATGCTTAGATTCATGGAACGGAATGGCATTAGCGTAATTTAATGAAAGTATATCTCAAATTTTGATCTATAAGTGGATGATATACATACTTAGTCAGGGTTGTTTAGTGGTTTAGGGTTTTAGTTTAGGGAATTTTCAATAATGTTCAAGCTTTATGCTTATATTTGTGGAACAGAATGGCGTTACTTCAATTTAATGAAAATATCTCAAATTTGGATCTATAAGTGCATGATACCTACTTGGTTTGGGTTTAATTATGGGTTAAGGGTTCTTTAGGGGTACTTTACGGTTTTGGATTTTTTCAATAATATGTCCGATCTTAAGGGTTAGGGGTTGAGGGTTTAGGGTTTTTAGGGCTATAGGGCTAGGGTTTAGGCTTTATGGGGTTACGGTTTAGGGAATTTTAAGTAATGTTCGAGCTTTCATGTATTAGAATGGCGTTAGCGCAATTTAATGGAAGTATCTCAATTTTTGAACTATAAGTGCATGATACCTGCTTGGTCAGAGTTTAGGGTTATAGGGTTTAAGGTTTAGGTTTTAGGGCATTTTCAATAATGTTCAAGCTTTATGCTTAGATTCATGGAACGGAATGGCGTTAGCATAATTTAATGGAAGTATATCTCAAATGTTGATCTGTAAGTGCATGATATACTGATGGCTTTGAAATATAGCCATCTCCGTCCACATTTAAACTGGATATTATTCATATTTTTGATGAAATACCTCTCAAAACCCTGCCACTAATGCCTAATATTCAAAGGGGTATGCAATCCTTTCTTTCTATTTTTTCCTGCGTAGATAATGTCGTTTGAAGATGGAAATCACTACATTAAAGTCAAAGATACGAGATTTCCAACAACCAGAAGAAACCAGGAGTCGTGAAGCGGAGGCAGGTGCTTTAACGACCAACTATACGACCAGAGCAAAATTCCGGCCGTATAGTTCCGGTCGTATAGTTGGCGCCGCCACCACTAGGTCAAACAGAACAACTTCCGTGAAGGGACCCCTATATAAAGAAGCCTCAGGCGACGAGAAAACACCTCCTGCCTCGTCCAAAAGTCTCTGCCAGAGATCATCAACCGCCTCCAGATCTCAAAACCCTTCTCCATCTCCATAGCCATATTCCACCACTTGTAATAGTAGATCTCTTCCTCGATTGGCGACATTGTAAGACTATTTCTATCAATCTTATGATTTTCATTACAATGTTTGTGATTGTTGATCTCATCTCTATGTGTGACTAATTCTCCTTGGGCTAAGGGCTTCGGCCTAGCCATGTAGCGTTTGTGCATGTTATTTATCATGGATGGGATCATGTATTAGTTTGTATGACATGATGATTATTGTATCCTCTCTTGCCTCAACCCAAGGACTTGACAGGCCCCCAAGACCCCGAGGGTTGAGCCAGGTATAGGGAGTATGAGTAATGACTGATCTGTAGGTTGGGAACCCCAGTGACAGAAGGGGTAGTACGGTTGTATGTGAGGGATTACTTGGGATTAATGGTGACATCACTATGCATATCATTAGTTCTCTTTCTTCTATGGATGAGACTAGTAGGTTATTGCTATAAGAAGTTGCGGAGGAAATAGCAATTACGGATGCACTGTCCACATATAATTTATCTTGCTCTAACAATTACATGCATACTTTATCTTTATCTTTTATTCCCATCAGATGTTTTGCACAACTACAGGTGACACCGAACGCCCTAGGCCCTCTCTCTCCATCATCGACAAAAACAAAAAGACGCAAACTCTTGGTCCAGTAAAAACACAAAAGGAATTCTTAAACTCTCGAAGGTCCATTAAAGTAACTTCACTACGGATTTCCTTCCCGAGGATTCGATAACCTAGGTCTACTAGCGAAAAAGAAGCTATACTGCATCCGTAATCCGGATCGAAGGTATCATATACCTGCTTATTCAGGGTCGTTTAGGGGTTTATGGTTTAGGGTTCAAGGGTTTAGGGTTTAGGGAATTTTCAATAATGTTCAACCTTTATGCTTATATTTGTGGAACAGAATTGTGTTACCACAATTTAATGAAAGTATCTCAAATTTGGATCTATAAGTGCATGATACCTACTTGGTTGAGGGGTTTAGGTTCTAGGGGTTGTTACCACAATTTATTTATGGGTTGAGGGGTTTAGGGTCTAGGGTTTTAGTATTTAGGGGTTGAGGGTTTAGCTTCTAGGGGTTGTTTAGGGTTTAGGGTTTTAGTGGTAGCCATGGGATTTGACGAGGAAAAAACAGCTTCGCAATATTGTACTACCATGTATGGACATTATTGTGTTTCAACCCGAACGACCAAGGGTCGTCAAGGCCATATCAATCGACATCATAGTTTACGACCTGATAGAGTTCCCACACTGATGGGTGCATCTTGGGTAGTAAGAATTGTTGACCTTGGGAGTTTTCACACATATTGTGGATCATGCGTCCTATCTAACTACAACAATTAAATGAATTTCGCAAAAAAAGTTGATTCTAGCGTGATGGAAATGGGACTACAAGGCACGCGTGTCTAAGGGCATCCGTAATGTAGGACCCACCTGACTTATGGAAATTACCACAATGTATAAGCTCAACATTTTCCACAAGGTAGGACCCACATAGCTTGTCATATTGCTCCATGCAACGACAAATGATTTTTCCATTCTCTATGGGAAACCCACAAGCTTGAGGTAGCTTTATTTTCTCCACAATGTACTACTATATGCCTTAAGGTGTGCTTTTTTACACACTGTGGATGCCCTAAGGAAAAATAAAATAATGGGCCTACTTCGTAGTGTATGACCAAGCTATAAAACTCCTGTGCAGAAGTTAGCGTCATCAGTTTAGTGGGTCCCATGAATCATCTTGTTTGGACACTGTCTAAACGGTGGAGTTTAGTATATTTCTTTTGCTTGGACAGATGCTCACCTCTATCCAGGCGCAGAGAGAATAAAACATAGGCAAGGGAAGAGGGCAGCAGCAAAGAGAGAAGAGGAGTTGAAGGCGGTTCGATGTCAGTGGAAAGTTTATTATGATGGGTTCCTGACATGAGGTACTCCTGCCGCCTTACAATGTACACTCTACTATTAGTGACTTTCAGGACCTATGCACGCAAAAAGTATGTTTTCTCTCTCCTTCGCTGCCTCTCATCTCTCCACCCCTCTCCACTCGCGCACCGGTCTGGCTCAGCTCTCCCTCGTCCACAGCGTGGCGCTGCTCACGTGTGCCTTGGTACGACGACTATGATTTTTTTCTTTGTTTTTTGAGAGGGTAGCTCTATTTCTCTAGCATGTTCGGCAGCCGCGTTAGTGTGGAGTAGGAGGAGTACATAGGAAGGAAACCACTTTGGTCCTTGGTGGCAAAAAAAGTCAAACTTTTTGGGTTTCAAAATTTTCACTTGCTTCACAAACATCGCGATGGAAGGTTATTCAAAAGATCGTCCATTCACAATTGTCGTTCCTATCTTATCTTTATCTTGTCTTATCTCTTACAATACCATACCACTGCAAGTGGATGATACCCATGCCTGGTCAGGGTCATTTAGGGGTTTAGGGAATTTTCAATAATGTTCAAGGTTTATGCTTATAATCCTAGAACATAATGGCGTTACCGCAATTTAATGAAAATATCTCAAATTTGGATCTATAAGTGCATGATACCCTGCTTGGTTAGGGTTTAATTATGGGTTCAAGGGTTTAGGGTTTTAGTATTTTAGGGGTTCACGGTTCAGGATTCGGGGGTTGTTTATTAGGGTTTAGGGTTTAGGGAATTTTCAATAATGTTCAAACTTTATGCTTATATACGTCAAATATAATGGCGTTGCCCAATTTAATGTAAGTATCTCAAATTTGATCTACAATTGCATGATACTTGTTTGGTCGGGGTTTAGGGGTTTAGTGTTTATGGTTTTATGGTTTTAGAAATTTTCAATAATGTTCAAGCTGCTTTATGCTTTTAATCGTGGAATAGAATGGTGTCACCGTAGTTTAATGAAAGTATCTCAAATTTGAATTTATAAGTGCATGATACCTGCTTCATTAGGGTTTAATTATGGGTTGAGGGGTTTAGGGGTTTAGGGTTTATGGAATTTTCAATAATGTTCAAGCTTTATGCTTATATTCATAGAACATAATAGCGTTACCGCAATTTAATGAAAGTATCTCAAATTGTGATCTATAAGTGTATGCTACATGCTTGGTTAGGGTATATGTGGGTTGAGGGTTTTAGTATTTATGGGTTATCAGAAGTTTTAGATTCAGCAGTAGTAGCAATATGTGTAGCATGTGTATGTGGTGGTGTAAGGAGCTTACTCATCACATATGGTGAATCAAGAGCAACAGAGGTGTTCAGAACTGTACCTCTCCTTGTAGTGGATGGTAATATAGGAACCTTTCCATCACGAGACTTACCCATGATGTATGGATAGAAGTGAACAATAATGATTCCAAATGAACGTGATAAATAGAGCTATGCTTCCCAGCAACGGCGCCAGAAAATAGTCTTGATGACCCACAAGTATAGGGGATCACAACAGTCTTCGAGGGAAGTAAAACCCAATTTATTGATTCGACACAAGGGGAGCCAAAGAATATTTATAAGCCTTAACAACTGAGTTGTCAATTCAGCTGCACCTGGAAACAGTCTTGCTCACAGCGGTTTATTAGTAGCAACAGTTTTGTAGTAGCAATAGCAAAGTAATAGCAATAGTAAAAGTAAAGACAATAGTAACAATTGTAATAAATAGTTGGATTAAAGTGTGGTAGGTATAGGGATGGATGGACGGGCATTGCATGGACAAGACAATTCATATAGCAATCAAGATATAGGGCATTTGCAGATAAATAAGATAAAGCATCCAAGTACTAAATAATCATAGGCATGCGTTCCATATATAGTCATGCATGCTCGTAATGAGAACTTGCACAACATCTTTTGTCCTACCAGCCCGTTTGTAGCGGGGCCTCAAGGGAACTACTGGCAATTAAGGTGCTCCTTTTAATAGAGCACCAGAGCAAAGCATTAACACTCCATGAACACACATGATCCTCATATCACAACCATTCCCTCTGGTTATCCCGATTATTGTCACTTCGGGGCCTTTGGTTCTGTACAACAATATGTGTATATAACTTGCAGGTAAGATCATAAACAATACTATCATCATGAATCAATAACATGTTCAAATATAAAATCATGGCACTTGGGCCCTAGTGACAAGCATTAAGCATAACAAGTTGCAAAAAAGTCAAAAGCACTAATAATAGATACTAGGCACCATGCCCTAACAATCTGATGCCATTACATGACCGATCTCATCCAATCCCTACCATCCCCATAGCCTACAGCGGGGGATTACTCACTCATGGATGGGGAATCATGCATGGTTGATGGAGAAGCGATGCTGACGATGATGGAAATGATCTCCTGCAATTCTCTGTCCTGACAGGGTGCCAGAATAGAGTTTCTGGTTTTGAATCGTGGTATCTGGTGGTGGCGGCGCATCGGAACTCTCTCTAGAAAAATGTCGACCCCCCTTGGGGTTTTAGGTCAAGAGGCATCTTATAGGCGAAGAGGGAGGCCGAGGGGGTGCTCGAGGCTAGCCTGCGTGGCCAGGGGGTGTGGGCCCCTCGTGGCCCTCCTCCGTCTCGTCTTCTAGCTCCGTGCGTCTTCTGGTGAAATAGGACTTTTGGCATATTTTCGGAGATTTTTTCTCATAGTTGATTTTCAGCTCAAAAATTGGACACCAAGGTAATTTTGCTGAAAACAGGGCCAGTCCGTGTTAGTTGTATCAAAATTGCACAAGTTTAGAGGAGAAACAGTAGCAAAAGTGTTCGAGAAAGTAGATACGTTTTGGACGTATCAGGTGATCATCTAAAAACCCTTAACCAGATCAATTCTGAAGTGATCCATTCTAGAAGTTTCCAAGTCAGTGAGGACCAATATAAAGAATTGATCTATTCTACTCAATCTACACATCAATATCATCCAATTGATGATGCTTTGATACCTTGCAACCCATCAAAAACATCCCCACTCATATTCTACCCAAAAACCCTAAATTTCCTAAATTTCACTAAGTCTAGAAACAGTTTCAACATCACTTGTTTGAATGCCTCTATTTCTCAACCCTTGTACATTTTTGGTAATGCACTTGAACCATCTTGTAAACTATCATAAGAACTACTAGGGACCACTATTACCCTTGGATATATCACCTTTTAAACCACTTGTTCTTGACAGTTTTGCAGGCAAGAAAATAATGTTTTCTGCAAATCGTATCAACTAGCCTACTTGGCCAGAAGCTCACACCTTTATACTATTTTGACCAACTATTTGTATGGTTTTAATATACTCATGAAGGTCTATCAATCCTTACTTCACTTGTTTCAATTGGAACCTTGTGCTTCCAAAACACAGAAGGTTTTGAAGGCTATCTGATAATCTGCTTTCACACCCTTATTTTATTCAAAGTTTGGAATCAATTCTTGGAACCCTCAAGCATGATCAAGATCAACTTCTTGTACCATGGTGATCTAATCAACTTGGTATGTCCATCCATCTAGCCCATGCCCCAAGGGGAGATTTGAGATCCAAGATCCAACAAGGTTTTGAAGGTAATAAAATAACATTACCCTAGATCCATATCCTTGTTTCCTACCAAAATCAAGCTGGATTCTCAACAACCAAGGTTGCAAATGCTATGTACACCTTGTTCAAAACATATACCTTGATTATAAAGATTTATCAAATATTATCCATAATTATTATGGCTCAACAACTATTTAATTCATTTAATGGGCAAAATCTCAAAAACTCCATCTACAAAGGAATGTTTGGTTTTTGACAAAGAACTTCCCAAAATTTAAGCACTCTTGAGGCCTATATATCATACCCTATCTTCCCACTTCAAAAATAAATATTTTGAAGAGTTTTAATAATTCTTTTTGCCCTTTTTCTTAAATGGAAGAAATAGGAAAATAAATATATTAAATACTTTTATTCTCCAATAAATATAGGGAAAATTATCCAATGTGTGGACTCATATTTGGGACCATCTGAAGCCAAAAGCCATCCTTGTAAAATCCAAATATATCAAATGAAATCCTAAAAACCATTTCTCCACTATTTCAATATTTGATATAAAGTACACAAATAATCATGTGAAAAATCCCAAAATATTCTTGGAGGTGTACCCTAACCCCAACTACCTACCAGTACCCTCTCTCTTGACCAATGCAAATTTTTGAACTTCCTTCACAAGAACCATTTTCATCAAATAGTGGAAACAAATCAAAACATGAGCTAAACTAAAACAAATCCTTATATAAGTCTCATCACCACTCACCACAACAACCATCAGACCTTCCCTTGGTCGTGGTGACCACTGTAGTAGCACCCATCCCTACTCCCTTTGTCTTTTATGCTTGTATGGAGTGGAGAGAGAGAGAGGGAAACAACCATATCTTGACATATCTCTTAAAAGCTTGCTCAGCCACGACAAGCACTCCCTCTCTATCCCCTGCACGATCCCGGTGCCCTCTCCACTGCCTATGACAACCAATGAGTAGCCCCTAGACCTGCTCTAGGTCCTCCATAGGCCATGTCCACCATACACCTCCTCCACTCGGTTTATAAGGAAAACAACCACCCCAGCACCTCTCCTTCGGCTCCTTTGCTCCCTGCCACTCCCACTTACTCCCCTAGGCACACTCTCCCTACCCTGATCTGTCCTGCACGAGAGGAGAGAAGAACGGCCTCTCGGCCATTGATGAACTCAAGCTCGAGGTGGCCTTTTCCCTACTTAGCCTCCCTTGCATGTGTTCTAGTTGAGTTTCTCTCCCTCTGATCTACATCCCTATGCTCTTTCCTCAGCTGCAGGAACGCTGGAAGTCACCACCGCCCTGCATGCCTGAGAGAAGCTCCCTCCCGGCGATCCTGACCTCCTCGAGCATAGGTGGCCCTACCGAATCTCTCCTGGCGCCTACCAGGACCACCGCATCCTCCCTACACCCTCGCCGTTGACATGCATCAACCCCTAAGCCTCTCCGGCGAGCCCCAGCGAGCTCCGTTCGGGCGTCTTTGCGCAAGTCCCATCCCAGACATGAACCCGGTCATGCTGCCTCTCGAACTACTCTCCATCGAGCACCGCTTCATCTCCGCTGCTCCTTGTCGCCTCCCGGTGCCCACGAGAGCTGCCCCGTCACGCCCCGTGCCCAACTAGGGTTTCATCCCTGGCGTTCTATCGTTGCAAAGACGATGCCGGAGGGCTGCTCATCACCACTTGATCCCACGGCCAGGGGTCTTCCTTACCCCTTCGCGCTCCCTCGCCCACTGACGGCCGGGCCCCGCGGCCGGGATTCAAACGGTCGCCTCATGCGCCTCGTTCTGACTCTGTGGGACAAATCCTCCCCAGCACGGCCCAACTACGGCCAGATCTGGCCCGCGAAGGTCTTCTTCCTTTTCCATTATTAATTCCTTTTTCTGTCCAGCAAAAAGAACTATTAGGATTTAATTCATATAAAAATGAAAAATGCATGTTTCAGTACAAATCCAATTTTGGAAATATTCCCTAGTGTTCACTCTAACATGCAGAGCCAACCTTAATCCAAAAGTACCTTTATTTTCTGAAATTAAATCTACCCAAATGTATCTATTGCACTAAATAATTTCCTCAATAAGTTTCATATATCCAAATGGATTGAATCCTTTTGGCTCTGAAAGGAAATTGAAACACCCATCTGTTGGATTTTTCCTAATACAAAGTTGAGCCTTATTTTGTCTGCAGTAAAAATACCAAATTAAATTCATTTCTGCCTTTAGAAAACTCCTTAAGCCAAACTATAGCATTTTTTGAGTTGATTCCAACCCTCGGTGATGGGGTACATTAATACCTATCAAAATCCAGGAGACCATAAATATTTGAGCTTCTGATAATTTTTTATTGAATTAAATCCTTCTTCATGTGATATTTTAAATAGATAAATCCTTACAGTAAATCTACAACTCCAAAAATAGTTATTCCAAATTTTACTGGAAGGTATTTGCAATACCTATCCATTGTCCTTTACCTCATATCATTTGGAACTGTAGAATAAATCTGGTTAAAAGGACAAATATACTACAAAACTAACTTTGGGAATTTCCCAATGTCATTCTGTTAAATATTTTGAAGTGAGTACAACTCTCACTTAACTATACCATCAAATTCTACTTAACCATCCAAGGAAATAATTTTTGGAAGTACAGAACTTTTCAGGTGATTTTTTCACCTAAACTAGAGGTTATTTCACTAGAAAAATCGTAACTAAATATAGAAAATTGATAAAATCATGAAACTAGTTTTGTTGGCCTTGTTAGTCCAATACCTATCTGTAGATATCATTTTTGTACATTGATATCATATATACCCAAGCCTTAGTTCAAAACCTCCTTCATTAGGTGGTATTTGACAAATAAATCACAAAAGCAAATCCACAAAGGCAATTAAAGTATTTCCAAACACTATGATCTCAATATATCAAAACCCACTAAAGTGATTAATGTGTTGTATGTCTATTTGTTGTATGGTATTGTTGAATGTATGCCTTATGTTGATTGTGCCCTTTTGTTTGCTTGCATGTGATCCGTAACGACGCTAGATGCGATAATATCGGAGTCCAGAAGAAGATGGTTATTACATTTTGATATTATGGTATTCTAAGAAGAAGTCCAGGGACATATATTGCCAGTTTGCTGATCTCAGGCAAGCCACCTTCTTGCTCATAAGCCTTATCCTGCTATTTTACTTATGCATGTTTTACCTACTATTTTTGTAAACTGCATTGTTTTTATATTATGCAGATCTATATTGGGTAGTGGCTTGGATCCTCCAAACCATTACACATGTGTAATACTAAGTACAACCCCTTGAAGACACCTATATGTCCATAGAATGGTAGATGGTGTATAACACCATAACCCCTTGGAGACCCTATTTTAGCCAAAGCAAAGCTATAGGATGAGAAGACCCCGGAAAAGTTTTACAAAGAGTTTTATGATAAAACCTTGGTGAGGTTGGACCTACAAAGAGAAGTTTGAGAAAGAAAAAGGGTTTTGTTTTACAAAATGCTGAAGGAAAGATGGAGGAGAAATGTTTACAAAAACGCACCCAGTTCTTTGCAGCTTTATCTATAACAACTTAACCCGTGCAACCACACTACTCCAGAATGGGACAGGGCTGGACTTGAAGTTTGCTACTCTAGTGTGGAATTCTCATAAACCTGAAGGGGGATCATCTCCCTCTAATCCCGAGTTTCCTTTATAGAAAGGGTCCACTATTAGATAGTCACCTGGAGGAAGTAGGATTACCCATGTGAATGACCGGAGGATACTATTGAGCCTCTCATTGAAGGTGCCCGCTCTAGAGGAGTCGGAACGCGCTCCGGTTGGTCTATGGCCTCGACGTCCCAGTGTTGAGAGGAACAAGTCATAGGGTAGGGCTCATACTAAAGTGGCATCTAGAGAGTCTTGATCGGTTACTCGACCCACGATCGGTGAAGATTAGGGCATGGTACCCAGATGGTGTGGGTAAAGTGTACGACCTCTGAAGAGTGTAAATCAATTCGAAAATCCGTGTCTGCGGTTATGGATGGTTGGACAAACTACTATAGAGTGGTGCTCCTTTTGATTTCAAAAAGGACTTTGGAAAAGCAAAGGCTTCAGAAATGATTTGACCATGGGATGGTCGGAAAGGAAGAAAAGGAGTTTGGTCATGGGATGACCGGAAGGACGAAACAAATGGGGGACCCAATCCTAGTGATTTCCAGAACTTTTCAAAAAGGTTTCAAATAAGTTCACAAAAATTTTCAACAAAGATATGTTGATGCTATATCTACAAGAGAAACTATTTGAGAAAAGAACCTCTCTTGGAGCCCTCCTACTACCACAACCATATTGCATATCCTCTTGTTATTATTATTCTCTTAAGGTGGTTTGCAAGTACATTCAAAGTACTCACTGGCATTGTCCCTGGCTATTAAATTTGTCAGATACCGAGAAGAAGGTGAAGTTGATGACTACGCGGCCTAGGATGTTCTCCTAGTCAGTTGCCTGTAGGTTAAGGCATGGCTCGGGCTCTACGATTGATGAAGTTCCGCTGATGACTATTGATGTAGCCATAATGGCATGTAAGGTATGACATGTATCCGCTTAAGTAATGGATGTTTACTTTGATACTTGTCAGTTATGTGCCACGACTAACTGCTCATGGGATCATGGTGTATGCATAATAGGGATTCTCGGAGGATTAAGCCAGGGGCCCCACAGACTTGGTATCAGAGCCATCCTGACTGTAGGAGAACCTTAGTTAGCATGGTCATTAGATAGGAAAACTATTTTTGGAAACACCGGCTTTCAAAAACTATTTTTTGAATGATTCTTCCTCTTATCTCATTCTAGTTTAAATGAGTTAGAAAATGGTTTCCTCTAACTCTCGTCCAAATTTCAAACCTACGGATTTCCAACAAATAGGCCCTAGAACTAGGAGAATAAGATGATAACAAGATGAAGAGAAGCAACTACCAGCAAACACAAGGACACTACAATATCGCCCTAACAACAGAATCCCCCTAATCCAAAGACATCAGGTGCTACACTATCACGAAGCGTCCAAAAATACAACGAAGGCTTCATCTCCAAGACAGTGACCCAGAACTCAACAACGTGACATCTAGGACTAGTAGTCTTAAAGATAGGATTCCCCTAGTTAACTCCTTGGTCCCTATAATTGGTCGTGTTTTCTTGCCTAAGTGCATAATGTGTTGCTTGATGTGTGTTGTTTTCCAAGGACATTGCGATCCCCTCGCTCTGCTTGCCTAGTATGTGTGTTCTAGTTTGCATTGACCTCCGTAAAATGTGACTCGAGGAGCAATAACCCACCTATTAACTCAGGAAACACCCATGTTTAGTTTTTGCTTGCGAGAAACATACGAACCTTGGGAGTATATGAGAGGAAAGGCATCGTAAGAACCAGGAGTTAGACATCATCAAGTCAGAGCAACTCAAAGACTCCACCTCAGCAGGATGGATTACCTCGCCAAACTTACCTCTCAAGACTCATCACCAACACTATGCGCCATCATTCACCCGCCGATAACAAAAACAGTTTCATTGAAGCCGGAAGTCTAACATCGAAGGATCCCCACTATTAGCTATAAAACCACAAGACTGACTTCCAGATATAAGGACTAAAGACCTATCTACACTAGCCTTCGGTATATTAGAAAGTCTAATAGACACATATGACTAACCATCTTAGTCGACCCTACCCAAACTAACGGGAAGTTCCTCCCTAGAAGGCTAGAATACTCCAAAATCCTGAAGACAATTAGTCTACTCCGCCATCGAGCAGAAGGAACGCCAATAATTCAAGTGAAGACCACTCCTCTAAAGTTGGACGTCTCTACTCCGGCTGAAGTCTAACAATAAGTATCGCTAACCGCTAACCTTCCTAGAGAAAACTACATAAGGCTTTGTTAGGAAACCACACCGACAAGGTTTGCGCATAAGGACATCACTCGAAGAAATGAAATCAAGACCCAAGGAGATATATCCTTCTTCAGCATCCCGCCAACACTTCAAGACGGAAGATCGGCACCACTCTCGAAGGACCTTAGTAAAGCTCTAAGGTGGAAAGACTGCATCTTTCCACTCAATCTACAAAGGACTGTCTACCACAAGATACTTCAAAAAAGATCTCCATATCCAACATCTTCTCGCCAAACAACAACTCATGAGTCATCAAAGGATAAAATAACTTAATATTCTACAAAGTCCCTCTACTACTTCAGCTGAAGACCTACCTGAAGGACCACATCATCGCTAACCCCTCAGTTCTAAATGCTTAGAGGACTTGCGACTTCAACAGTTTCGAATAGGCTAAGTATGAATAAAGTAGTATATGAGCCTCGTAGGACCCAATTAGCAGACGTCATCTGAAGATTTCAACTCTAGCCAGAA
This sequence comes from Avena eriantha, assembly GCA_910589775.1. NCBI lineage: Eukaryota > Viridiplantae > Streptophyta > Magnoliopsida > Poales > Poaceae > Avena > Avena eriantha. The sequence continues at coordinate 392,154,684 of OU342740.1, read as the reverse complement.
GATTGGCGATATTCTTCAAACATCATCTAGCGATTCCAAGAAGGAAGGACTGCGTTAACTCTGAGCCACCCTAGTTTAACCCTAAGGGGGAAGACTGCGTCTTCCCCACAAAATAGAATAACCATCTATCAGAAGCAACCTCAGAAGTTAGACCCAAATGCATCAACTAGGATACGATAAGCCCTTAAGAGAAACACTGTAAATCCTTACAGAAGGAAGATCACCCCTCACAATCCCGAATGAAGCCTACTCAACACTCGTGCATCCAAGACGATTGAAGTTCAACCTCATCGTCGCAGTGACCTTGTTCAAAGACAAAGCCGACACATTAGTACGTGAAAAATACATGGCACTAACTCCAACACAAAATCCCCTAACCTTACTCTCACGAATCATGGGACAAGATTCTTTTAAGGGGGAAAGGTCTGTAACGTCCCAATTCTAGCAACCCTGATTAGTTGTCCATAATGCAAAAAATAGGGGGAACACAAACTTTTTCTTGTCTAATAATGCAGTGTTTTCTTATTGTTTGCTTCTGCTTGTGCAACTGAATGTGTAACTTATGATATACTCCTTACCTCACCCTTAGTTGACAAAAGCTATTTAACAAAGTTGCCTTGGCTCTTTCTTACATATTCTCAAATGTTCTAGCATTTCAAAACCTGAGCCAAGATGCCTTTGCAACCCTAACTATTTTAGTAGCTTATATTGCCAAAATTATGGAGATCTATAATATATAATCTCCTTATGTTTTCAAGACAAAATTCAACTACTCTTACCTCTAGGTTTCTCTAAAACCTTTTATAAAAAAATTCAAGTCTACTCTTGGTAGATGTACCAAGGACCTTACCTTGTTCAAAGTCCAACCACTTCAAAATACTATCCTTACCTCAAGCTAGGCTTGATGGTAACTGATGGCTCTAAAATATAGCCAACTAACGTTCACATTTAAACTGGATATTAGTCATATTTTTTGATGAAATATCTCTCTAAACCCTGCCACTAATGCTAATATTCAGAGGTGTATGCAATCCTTTGTTCTTGTATTTTTCCTGCGCATATAATGTCGTTTAAAGGAGGGAATCACTACATTAAAGTCAAAGATACGATATTTCCTTCGACCAGAAGAAACCAGGAGCCGTCTAGCAAAGTTAGACACTGTAACGACCAATTATACGACCGGAGCAAAAATTCCGACCGTATAGCTCTGGTTGTATAGTTGGCGCCGCCACCATTAGGTCAAACAGAACAACTTTCGTGAAGGTACCCCTATATAAAGAAGCCTCAGGCGACGGGAAACAGGCATGCGCTATCTCTCGCTCCACCCCAAAGAAGCCAGACTCTGCCAAAAAGCCGCCTCAGATCTCCAAACCCTTCTCCATCTCCATAGCCATACTTCACCACTTGTAATAGTAGATCTCTTCTTTGATTAGCGACATTGTAAGACTATTTCTATCAATCTCATGATTTTCATTACAATGTTTGTGATTCTTGATCTCATCTCTATGTGTGAGTAATTCTCCTTGGGCTAAGGGCTTCAGCCTAGCCATGTAGCAATTGTGCATGTGAATTATCATAGATGGGATCATGTATTAGTTTGTATGACATGATGATTATTGTATCTCTCTTGCCTCAATCCAAGGACTTGTCAAGTACCCAAGACCCTGAGGGTTGAGCTAGGTATAGGGAGTATGAGTGATGACTGATTTGCAGGTTGAGAACCCCAGTGACAAAAAGGGTAGTACGGCTGTATGTGAGGGATTTGCTTGGGATTAACAGTGACATCACGATGCATATCATTAGTCCTATTTCTTCTATGGATGAGACTAGTAGGTTATTGCTATAAGCGGTTGCGGAGGCAATAGCAATTATGGATGCATTACCCACATATAATTTAGCTTGCTCTAACAAGTACACTAATGTTTATTTTTATCTTGCTCTAACAAGGTCTACTAGGGAAAAAGAAGCATACTACATCCGTAATCGGGATCGAAGGTATCAGTAACGCTAGTAATTTCTCAAGTTACTTGTTAAGGTGAATTGCCTTGATCTGTTGTCTAATGATTTGCCTTGTTCTGTTGTTTGACTTGTTTGCTTAGGAATTAGTATGAGCTACCATAGGAGCTCATCATCTAGCATCTATTTAATCCAAGAATGTCAACCCTAAACAAGTTGACCAACCTGGATCTGATCTCTAGCCACCAGGTGTTCATCTAAAAACCCTTAACCAGATCAATTCTGAAGTGATCCATTCTAGAAGTTTCCAAGTCAATGAAGACCAATATCAATCATGGATCTATTCTACTCAATCTACACATCAACATCATCTGCTTGATGATGGATACCTTGCAACCCATCAAAAACATCCCCATCATATTCTAGCCAAAAACCCTGAATCTGCTAAATTTCACAAAGTCTGGAAATTGTTTCAACATCACTTCTTTGAATGCTTCTATTTCTCAACCCTTGTGCATTTTTGGTAATTCACTTGAAGCATCTTATAAAACATCATAAGACCTACCAAGGCCCACTCTTTCCCTTGGATAGATCACCTTTTAAACCACTTGTTCTTGATAGTTTTGCGGGCAAGAAAATAATGTTTTCTGCAAATCTTATCAACTAGCCTACTTGGCCAGAAGCTCACACCTTCATCCTATACTCTTTTGACCAACTATTTGTATGGTTGTAATCTACTCATGAAGGTATATAAATCCTTACTTCACTTATTTCGATTGGAACCTTGTGCTTCCAAAACCCACAAGGTTTTGAAGGTATCTGATAATCTGCTTTCGCACCCTTATTTTATTCAAAGTTTGGAATCAATTCTTGGAACCCTCAAGCATGATCAAGATCAACTTCTTGTACCATGGTGCTCTACTAAACTTGGTTTGTCCATACATCTAGCCCATGCCCCAAGGGGAGATCTGAGCTCCAAGATCCAACAAGGTTTTAAAGGTAATAAAATAACATTACCCTAGATCCTATCCTTGTTTCCTACCAAAATCAAGCTGGATTCTCAACACACAAGGTTACAAATGCTATATACACCTTTTTTAAAACATATAACTTGATTATAAAGATTTATCAAATATTATCCATAATTATTATGGCTCAACAACTATTTAATTCATTTAATGGGCAAAATCTCAAAAACTCCATCTACAAAGGAAGGTTTGGTTTTTGACAAAGAACTTCCCCAAATTTAAGCACTCTTGAGGCCTATATATCATACCCTATCTTCCCACTTCAAGAATAAATATTTTTGAAGAGTTTTAATAATTCTTTTTGCCCTTTTTCTTAAATGGCAGAAATAAGAAAATAAATATATTAAATAGTTTTATTCACCAATAAATCTAGGGAAATTTTCCAATGTGTGGACTCATATTTGGGACCATCTGAAGCCAAAAACCATCCTTGTACAATCCAAATATATCAAATGAAATCCTAAAAGCCATTTATGCACTATTTGAATATTTGATATAAAGTACACCAATAGTCATGTGAAAATTCCCAAAATATTCTTGGAGGTCTACCCTGACCTCAACTACCTACCAGTACCCTCTCCCCACCTTGACCAATGCAAATTTTTGAACTTCCTTCACAAGCACCATTTTGATCAAATAGTGCAAACAAATCAAAACATGAGCTAAACTAAATCAAATCCTTATCAAAGACTCACCACCACTCACCACAGCAACCATCACACCTTCCCTTGGTCGTGGTGACCACTGTAGCAGCACCCAGCCCTACTCCCTTTGTCTTTTATGCTTGTATGGAGTGGCGAGAGAGAGAGAGGGAAACAACCATATCTTGCCATATCTCTTAAAAGCTTGCTCAGCCACGACCAGAATCCCTCTTTGTCCCCTGCACGACCCCAGTGCCCTCTCCACCGCCCATGAAAACCAATGAGAATCTCCTGGACCTGCTCTAGCTCCTCCATAGGCCTTGTCCACCATACACCTCCCGCAATCGGTTTATAAGGAAAAAAACCACCCTAGCACCTCTCCTTCGGCGCATTTGCTACCTAAAACTCCCACTTATTCCCCCAGGCACCCTCTCCCTCCCCTGCTCTGTCCTGCACAAGAGGAGAGAAGGAAGGCCTCTCATCCATTAATGAACTCAATCTCAAGTTCGCCTTTTCCCTACTTATCCTCCCTTGCATGTGTTCTAGTTAAGTTTCTCTCCCTCTGATCTAAATCCCTACGCTCTTCCCTCGTCTATAGGATTGCTAGAAGTTGTCGTCACCCTGCATGCCCGAGAGAAGTTCCCTCCCGGCGAGCCTGACCTCCCCGAGCATAGGCATCCCTACTGAATCTCTCCTGGCGCGTCCTAGGACCGCCGCATCCTCCCTGCACCCTCGTTGTCGACATGCATGCAACCCTGAAGCCTCTCCGGCGAGCTTCGGCGAGATCCATTCGGGAGTCTTCGCGCGAGCCCCTTCCCAAAAATGAACCCGACTTTGCCGCCCCTCGAACTACTCGCCGTCGAGCACTGGTTCATCTTCACCACTCCTTGTCGCCTCCCAGTGCCGAGGAGAGCTGCACGGTCGTGCCCTATGCCCAGCTAGGGTTCTGTTCCCGACATTTTGTCGCTGCGAAGGCGACACCGTTGGGCTGCTCATCTCCACTTGATCCAATGGCAAGGGGGCCTCCTTACCCCTTCGCGCTCCCTCGCCCACTGACGGCCGGGCCCTGCGGCCGGGATTCAAACGTTTGCCTCATGCGCCTCGTTCCGACTCTATGGGCCAAATCCTCCCCAGCGCGGCCCAACTACGGCCAGATCTGGCCCGCGAAGGTCTTCTTCCTTTTCCATTCTTAATTCCTTTTTCTGTCTAGCAAAAAGAACATTTAGGATTTAATTCATATAAAAAATGAAAAATGCATGTTTTAGTACAAATCCAATTTTGGAAATATTTCCTAGTGTTCACTCTAACATGCAGAGCCAACCTCAATCCAAAAGTAAATGCCTTTATTTTATGAAATTAAATCTACCCAAATGTATCTATTGCACTAAATAAATTCCTCAGTAAGTTTCATATATCCAAATGGATTGAATCCTTTTGCCTCTGAAAGGAAATTGAAATACCCATATGTTCGATTTTTCCTAATACAAAGTTGAGCCTTATTTTGTCTGCAGTAAAAATACCAAATTAAATTCATTTATGCCTTTAGAAAATTCCTTAAGCCAAACTATAGCATGTTTTGAGTTGATTCCAACACTCGGTGATGGGGTACATTAATACCTATCAAAATCCAGGAGCCTATAAATATTTGAGCTTCTCATAAATTTTTATTATATTAAATCCTTCTGCATGTGATATTTTAACTATATAAATCCTTACAGTAAATATAGAACTCCAAAAATAGTGATTCAAATTATACTGGAAGGTATTTGCAATACCTATCCATTGTCCTTTACCTTATATCATTTGGACTAGTAGAATAAATCTGGTTAAAAGGACAAATATACTACAGAACTAACTTTGGAAATTTCCCAATGGCATTCTAATAAATATTTTGAAGTGATTACAACTCTCACTTAACTAGACCATCAAATCCTACTTAACCATCCAAGGAAATAATTTTTGGAACTACAGAACTTTTCTGGTGAATTTTTCACCTAAACTAGAGGTTATTTGTCTAGAAAAATCATAACTAAATATAGAAATTTGATAAAATCACGAAACCACTTTTGTTGGCCTTGTTAGTCCAATACCTATATGTAGATGTCATTTTTGTACATTGATATCATATATACCCAAGCATTAGTTCAAAACCTCCTTCATTAGGTGATATTTGACAAATAAATCACAAAAGGAAATCCACAAAGGAAATTAAAGTATTTCCAAACACTATGATCTCAATATATCAAAACACACTGAAGTGATTAATGTGTTGTATGTCTATTTGTTGTATGGTATTGGTGAATGTATGCCTTCTGTTGATTGTGCCCTTTTGTTTGCTTGCATGTGATCCGTAACGACGCTAGATACGATTATCTCGGAGACCAGAAGAAGATGGTTATTATATTTGGTTATTATGGTATTCTAAGAAGAATTCTAGGGACATATATTGCCAGTTTGCTGACCTCAGGCAAGCCACCTTCTTTCTCATAAGCCTTATCCTACTATTTTACTTATGCATGTTTTACCTACTATTTATGTAAACTTCATTGTTTTTATATTATGAAGAACTATATTGGGTAGTGTCTTGGATCCTCCAAACCATTACACATGTGTAATACTAAGTATAACCCCTTGACAACACCTATTTGTCCCTAGAATGGTAGATGGTGTATAACACCATAACCCCTTGGAGACCTTGTTTTAGCCGAAGTAAAGCTATAGGATGGGAAGACCCCAGAAAAGTTTTACAAAGAGTTTTATGATAAAACCTTGGTGAGGTTGGACCTACCAAGAGAAGTTTGATAAATAAAACGGTTTTTGTTTTACAAAATGCTGAAGGAAAGATGGAGGAAAAATGTTTACAAAAACGCACCCGGTTCTTTGCAGCTTTAGCTATAACAACTCTGGAATGGGACAGGGATGGACTTGAAGTTTGCTACTCTGGTGTGGGAATTCTCATAACTCCTGAAGGGGGATCATCTCCCTCTAATCCTGGGCTTCCTTTATAGAAAGGGTCCACTGTTAGACAGTCACCTGGAGGAAGTAGGATCACCCATTCGAGTGACCGGGGGGATACTATTGAGCCTCTTATTGAAAGTGCCCGCTCTGGAGGAGTCGGAATGCGCTCGGGTTGGTCTGTGTCCCCGACGTCCCGGTGTCAAGAGGAACAACTCATAGGGTAGGGCTCATAATAGAGTGGCATCTGGAGAGTCTTGATCGGTTACTCGACCCACAATCGATGAAGATCAGGGCAGGGTACCCGGATGGTGTGGATAAAGTGTACAACCTTTGCAGAGTGTAAATCTATTTGAATAGCCGTGTCCACCGTTATGGACGGTTGGACAAACTACTATAGAGCGGTGCTGGTTTTGATTTCAAAAAGGACTTCGGAAAAGATTTGACCATCGGTTGGTCAGAAAGGAAGGAAAGGAGTTTGGTCATGGGATGACCGGAAGGACGAAACAGATGGGGGACCCAATCCTAGTGATTTCCAAAACTTTTCAAAAAGGTTTTACAAAAGTTTTCAACAAAGATATGTAGATGGTATATCTACAAGAGAAACTATTTGAGAAAAGAACCTCTCTTGGAGCCCTCCTACTACCACAGCCATATTGCATATCCTCTTGTTATTATTATTATTATCTTAAGGTGGTTTGAGAGTACATTCAAGGTACTCACTTCCATTGTCCCTTGCTATTAACTTGGCCAGATACCAAGAAGAAGGTGAAGTTGACGACTACGCGACCTAGGACGGTCTCCCAGTCAGTTGCCTATAGGTTAAGGCATGGCTCGGGCTCTACGCTTGATGAAGTTCCGCTGATGACTATTGTTGTAACCATAATGGCATGTAAGGTATGACATGTATCCGCTTAAGTAATGGATGTTTACTTCGATACTTTTCGGTTATGTGACACTACTAACTGATCAAGGGATCATGGTGTATGCATAACAAGGATTCTCAGAGGATTAATCTTGGGGCCCGACAGGGATGGCAGAGATGATGAAGATTATGAGGAGGATGACCACGAGCTCATCAGCAGCGCCAAGTACAAAGTGAGGCTTCGCCCGGCTCCCATACCCATCGCTGCAGTGAGGCCAGTGTCGCCTCTGAAGAAGACTAGGCAAGCTGCTCGCATGAGCACTGGTGGAAGAACTCCAAGGCATTGCCCCGCTTCAAAAAAACCTGTTGCTAATCTTAATTGCAGGGAATGCATGCATGCTCCAACTAAAGATCTTCTAGGAGAAGGCGATCAATATCCCTTGAAGAAGAGAGGTGGTGGATTGAGCCCTGAGTGGAAGCCCAGCAAGGACGAAGTTGGAGAAAGGCTTCGGGAAGATTTTATGAAATCTTCCAAACAATTTCAACAAGCTTATGATATCATGATGAGCGTGCTTAGGGACCTTCAGCTCCACCATATCCCTAAGGAGCGAGAAAAGGAGAAGAACTAAAGACATACCACAACAACTCAAGCTTGGGGGAGTTCCACCATACTTTATGATTTTTAGTTATCATATTTGCATCTAGTTCATAATCAAAAGGAGGTGTTGCTTGCATCCATTAGGTATAGATTTTCCTAGAGTTTGAAGAGCTCTTAGACCATTATCATGTATCCTTGGTTGAGTGGTTTCGAATGAAATATAAAGTATGGTGTCATCCATGAATCTCTTGTTTGGAATTTATGGGTAACACTCATGCAGATGTGCGCACCATATGTAGAAATTTCACTTACATCTTGCCTTGAACTAAATAAACTTGAGCATGTTGGACAAGCATAGAATTACTCAATAAGCTCAACTTGCAAATAAGGAAAGATCCATGCTAGGGGAGTAACACTTATTAAAAAAGGAACATTGTGAATTTGTGGTGAGATAGGAAGTCTTATAAAATAAATAGTTGGAAAGAGGAGGATGACAAGGGGACATGAGATACTCTTGTTCTACTTAGTAATCAACGAGTAAACTGAATGGTTGTCATGAGTATTTCAATACATATGCTCTACAGAAAAGTGTTTGAAAGGTAGGCATTCCAGGATTCGGCTAGCCATGGAAAGTGAAATACAAAGGTTGTTTAGAGAATATGACATGATTTAAAGACCCATGAATAAGGTTTATACTGGTTACTAAGAGAGCAAGACCATTAACTGATGCCATGTAAAAATTGGTGAAAGTTCTTAACAAAAAGTCAAAATAGTCATGTCTATCTAGTTGTTTAAACAATTCTCTTTTCCATTTTTTGTTTTATGAGAAACTTATATTTATTACAAAGGCATATCCAAAGGGTAAATTAAAAGCTGGTAAAAATCCATGCAAAGCTATTACAATTAGCAAAGTGTATGATAAATTTGAGATCTGTTCAATTGTCCAACATGTAATGGTTAGTTTTTGCTCAAAAGTAATGGGTATATGATAATGTCTACCTATGTAGCCCACATCTTCATGATTGTTAGTTCATATTTATTTTTTTACAAGTGAATATGCATAAGTTGATGATGCCATGCTCGTATTTTCTTGTCAACCATAAGCTCATTGATGCATGATCATGATATGTTCACTCATTTGCTCGAGGACGATCAAATGTTTAAGCTTGGGGAATTTGATACTTGCATTTTGCATCATCATTTTTAGGACTTATATTTTATGTTTAGAATCATATTTATCATGATCCATCATTACTTATGAAAATTTAGTCGATTTATGGGACTTTCCTACAAAGTACATGTCATTGGTATTTAATTTTGGGGAGGCAGAAAACCTCCTTTTTCATGTTTTTGCTGTTTCGGGACCTTCTGGACGTCAATAATCAAAGGAAAAATATCTGATGACTTTCTCACCTAGAGAAGGACTGTGGGCCAAAGAATGAAGCGAGGGGAGCCACGAGGCCCGAAAGGGCACAGGTGGCGTGCCCACCCCTACTAGGCACGCCACCCATGCTCTTTTGGCCCACGAGCATCGCCTCGGCTCCTCCTTTTAAAAGACACCTTCGTATCGCCAGAAAACCTACGCCATATTTTTCCCACGATTTACAGAGGCGGCGGCGGAGGCAAAAGTCCTCTCCTACTCCAGGAGAGGGCAAATCCTGCTGCTCCAGAGCCTCCGGTGAGGGGGAAATCGATGCAATCGTCATCACCACTCCTCCTAGGCGTAGGGAGAGGCCCCCCCATCAACATCTCCACCAGCACTATCATCATCACCATCACCATCTCCAAGATACATCTTGTTCCCCTCATAGTTTTTGATTGATTGAACCCCGGATATTGTTTTAAGGGCTATTTACATGTTTGTTGAAAGGGAAATGGACGTCGCCTAGAAGGGGGTGAATAGGCATTTTAAAATTATTACGATTTAGGCTCTAATAAATTCGGAATAAAACTTAACGATTAATTTATCAAGCCAAAACCTATATTCACTAGGTTCACTAAGTGCACCGATAACCTATGCTAAGTAAGACAAGCAACAAGGTGATAGCAAGATAATATACTTCAAGCACGATGGCTATCACAAAGTAAATTGCATAAGTAAAGGGCTCAATTGAGAGATAACTGATGGACACGGAGACGATGATTTGTTTCCCGAAGTTCACTTCCAAAGAATCTACGTCTCTATTGGAGAGGTGTGGGGGCGTAATGTACTTCGAACGCCACAAGTGGCTCACCTCGGGGTGTGGTGGCTCGATGCTCACCCAACGCCACACAAGGCCTCACCCCAATATGCGAAGGCACGCAACCTACATACGCCACAAAAGGCTCACCCTATTCTCCCGTGAACTCGGCCCAAAGGCCTACTCACGTTCCACTATGGGACTCTTGAGGGCGGTCACCGAACTCGTACAAGGCTTGGGGCAAACTCCACAACTCAATTGGAGGGCTCCCAAGAAACGCCACAAAGGCTCCACAATGCCACAATAGGCCAACAAGCTTGGGGAATCTCCACAAGTCAATTGGAGCCCCCAAGAACACACCACCACTCCACACAACCATCTAGGGTTCCAAGAACCCAAGAGAAACAAGCCCAAGGACTTGAACTCACAGAATCTCTGAGGAGAACTCAAACCTATGCACCAAATGCAAGAGGCAAGTCCTTCTCTCTCAAATTCCACCAAAGCTACAAAAGCTATTAGGGGAATAAGAGAGGAAGAACACAACAGGAGAACACAAAACTCTCCAAGATCTAGATCCCAAGGATTCCTTCACAAAGAAGGGATTTAGTTTGGTGGGGGTTGTAGATCTAGATCTCCTCTCTCAAATCCCTCAAAAAGATGCAAGAATCATAGGAGGGGGAAGGAGAGAGGGCAAGCTCTTCAGGGTCAACAATGGAGGAGAGAGAGAGAAGGGAAAAAACCAAGAAGAACAAGTGGGTACCGAAGGGGAAAGGGGAGCTCCTTTTGAAGGGCTCCCGATCTGTCCGTTACTCATAGATTCGCACATGACCGGTAGTACCGGTGGGTGGCCGGTACTACTAGTGGCGCCCAGCCAATGGTCCAAAACAGCGACGTGAACGAACACAAAAAAGACTCCGGCCGGTACTACCGCCTGTCCACCCGAACTTCCGGCGGGGACAGTACTACCGCCTGAAATACCGACTGAAGTACTTTCAAATAGCACAAACCAGGCAAAGAGAGTACTGAACCAAAATTAGGTTTACTGGAAGTTGGGCCGGAATTAACACCAATCCTACCGGCAGCAAACTGCCCTAGCGGTACCACCGGTGGCCCACCGGAACTACCGGCCATGCAGAAACTCCAGAACCAGAACTGCCACAACTTTTGCATCCGAACTCCAAACGAGATGAAACCAATTTTTTTCGAAATATTGGGTATCACCAATGGAGAAAATTCCATGAATATATATGTGAGATGTTTACCAAGGTGTAGAGCCCGAAAACCCGCAGAAACAAAACCGTAATAAGAGATATCAAGGACATATGTTTTTGATGAACTAGAGCTTGTTATGAGGATAACCACAAGCTCTAGATCCTCACATGGACAAGAACCACACAACAACCAGGAAAGATGATGCTATGTATGCAAAGGTTTGAGATCTCTCCGAAAGATACGAACGAGTCACCCGCTCGAGAGCCCCTCTTGATAGTACGACTATCTATCCTAAACCTGGTCTCCCAACACTACAAGAGATCAGTAAAATAGAAAACCTATGAAGATCATACCTTTGCCTTGAGCATCCCACTTGATCTTGATGTAGACGATCTTGTCACCTTCAAGACGGAACACCTTTCTTTATTGCTCTTGCTTGATGAAGACTTGCGAATGGCTCCCCATACTCCATGGGGAGACCTCTTCTTTGAGCTTATCTTCATCACTCCATGAACACCGAGGATGGCAAGCTCCAAGCATGAGATGTTCTAGAGATGGCACACCGTGAGCTTGCACATCAATTCTTGATGATGATGTCTTGAAGAAAGCCATGAGGAAATCCATCTTTCTTATTATTCTTCAAGACATACTTGATCTTCTTCTTCTACTCGATTCCAATAGGCACAAATCCCTTGGACATTGCTTCTTCATTTTCATCCTTGAAACCAACACATGGTCCAAGCGATACCAATGGACAAACCTACAAGTGAAACTCAATTTTCACATTAGTCCATAGGGATTGTCATTAATTACCAAAACCACACATGGGGCATACATGCCCTTTCATTTGTGATTGGCATCTTGTCTTTATTTGGTGGAGAGGTTATTTTTCCAAATTGTGTTATATTCCATATGCTACTGATCCATATCATGTTTGCCACTTGTGAGTAGATCCCCATGTTTCTGAGGGCATAGGATGAATTGGCTATGATTTCCATATAATATGCAATGAGTATGTGGTCCACTTTTTATCCTTTATATTGTTCTATGATGGTTTTGTGCGAATGTCGATTGCATATTACTTCACCTATATGGGCTCACAGGAGAATACTTTGATGCAATGATAGGGGTTGGAAGGGACGGAATTGACAGAAACCGTTTTCCAATACTTTGAGTTGCATTGGAGGGATTATATGTCGGGGACCAATGAACTTATTGCTATGGTGGGACATTTATGTCTTAATGATTCCTAGATGTTCATGTGAATGGCTCTAGGACCCATCATAAGTGGTGTATTTTTCTTATATTTATGGCTGCACATAATTTAGGCTCCGCCATAAGGGAATGAAACTTCACAACATATTCAACATATTGTGTAGAAATCTTCATGCTAAGTAAATCCATGCCGCCCCCGGGAACGTTTGTCACATATAAGTTCACACACACTTGAGCTTGTCCTCTTTCTACATAGAGGATTGGGCTTTCTCTCATTGAGAGCATTTACTTATTTCTATTTACTTTCAGCACCTTTTATTCTTGCAAACTACAAACCCAAAAACACCAAATCTACTGCATTACTATTATTTTCTTTGTCAGATTTGCTAACCAATACCCTTAGCTCCTTATGGGTTCGACAACCGTTCTTTATTGAAAAGTACTACAATTGATCTCCTGCACTTGGGAGCCATCATCATGCTACAACCAGATTCGAATGGAGGTGGAGGACCAGGAGAAAACAGCATTCATCGCGCCATTCGGAGTCTTCTGCTACAACACAATGCCTTTCGGGCTCAAGAATGCAGGTGCAACCTATCAATGGTGCATGCATGACAGCCTGAAGAACTAAATTGGTCATAACATCCAAGTATATGTCAATGACATAGTGGTAAACACCAAGGAGAGCCGAACATTGATCGACGATCTCCGCGAGACGTTCGACAACCTTGATCGCTGCAGGATCAAGTTGAACCCAGACAAGTGCGCCTTCGGCATCCCCTCCAGCCAATTGCTTAGGTACTTTATATCTGCAAGAGGCATTGAGGCAAACCCTAAGAAGATAAAGGCCATACTGGCCATGGAAAAGCCAAAGAACGTCAAGGGAATCCAACAGCTGGCTGGGCGAATCGTCGTGATCAGCAGATTCATTAGTCGCATGGGCGAAAAGGCCCTCCCCTTTACCAGCTCCCCCGCAAGTCAAAGAAATTTGAGTGGACCGATGAAGCTCAGGATGCATTCGAGGACCTCAAGTGTCTGCTATCCACATCTCTGGTCCTGGTGATGCCCCCAGAGAAGAACCTATGCTGCTATACATAGCCACTACACATCCGGTGATAAGCACTGCACTTGTCGTCGAATGACCTGAAGCGGGCAAAACCCATGGGGTGCAACACCCAGTGTACTACCTCAGCGAGGTATTGACACCAACAAAGCAGAGGTACCCTCACTACCAAAAGCTGGCCTACGCGTATTCATGACTGCATGTCAATTGCACCACTACTTCTAGGAGCATCAGATCGTGTTAGTCAACGACGCACCACTATCCCACGTCCTCAATAACCCTGAGGCAACGGGGCGAGTGTCCCTCTAGGGCATCAAACTTTCCCCACGGGACATCATCTATGAACGACGCACCACCATCAAGTCGCATGTGCTCCCTGATTTCCTCGTCCATTGGATGGATCTTCAGCTGCCTGACACCATAGACTTGTCACAAGTCTGGACGATACACTTTGACGGATCCAAACGTCAAGAAGGAGCTGGAGCTAGAGTAGTACTGACGTCTCCTCAGGGTGACAAGATGCGGTACGTGATGCGGATGAGGTTCTGTGCATCCAACAACAAGGTAGAATACGAGGCCTTGCTCCATGCTACTCGACTGGTCATCTATGGTGACTCCAAGATCGTCGTACAAAAACGATGAACCAGTGCGACACCGTCAAGGACAACTATGACACACTCGTAGGAGACTTTGATGGCTGCGAACTCCAACATGTCGGCTGAGAAAGCAACAAAGAGGCCGACAAGCTCGCCAACATTGGCTCTACCTATGCCCTGGTACCACCGGGTGTGTTCCTGGAGCAAATTCGTGAATGCTCAATCAAGTGCAAACCTCCCAAGGATGCACCAGACGTTGTAGCACACTCGGGGGCTATGCCACCCGACAAAGCCAAGGCACCTGCAGAGGAGGAGCCGGAGGCTTCACTCGAAAACCTCATGAAGGTCATGATGATCAAGCAATCCTAGACTTAGTCATGTACCTGTTGAGCAAGAAGCTTCCAGATGAACCGACAGACGCATGACACATCGCTCGTCAATCCAAGGCCTTTACCATCATCAATGGCAAGCTCTACAAGTGGAGCATCACCGGGGTCCTCCAAAGATGCGTCACCTACGGTGACGGCAAGAGCATCCTCCTTGACATCCACGAAGGCATATGCGACTACCACGCCAGAAGCCGCACCTTAGTCGCCAAAGACTTACATGTTGGCTTCTACTGGCCAACGTCGATGCGTGACGCCAAGGGCATCGTCAAAAGATGCAACACCTGCCAAAGGTTCGCTGACAAGCCGCACGCACCAGGCGAGAACTGCGACCCATACCGCTAGCCTAGCCCTTTGCGCAATGGGGACTCGACATGGTCGGAAAACTGCAGAGGTCCTCACTGGGAGGCTACTGTGGTGATCATCACATCTATAATGCTAGTGTACCATGAGGATTCATATCGACGTTGATAGCAACTACAACATTGTGAGCGGTTTTATGGCACTAGTGAGTTTTCTTTCACTCGGAGGATCCATAGCATATATTATACTAGGTCGTTTCCGTGTCATCGTTATTTTCTCCTTCAGAGCAAGTACAATAAGCTGATGTAAGCGGACTATAAGGAATATCGTTGTCTAGTTGGAGGAGAGAGAAGAGAAGAGAGAAGATGAGTGGGCTCTTGGCTAAGAGCCAGCCGCAGCACATGCTCCTAGACACTATGTAAGAGTGAAAGGTGGATCATGCTATTAATAAATTACTATAATTTGTGTTTATCTATTGTATAAGGCCTTTGACAATGGGAGGCTCTTAGTGCTATATCCTAGTCAAATTGGTGTTGTGGCATTATAATTATGAAGAAAGAGAATGGTGTTGTATCTTAGCTAAGATACACCCCTTGCACACTATTATAGGTAAAAAAACACATTAATCATCCAATCACATACAAGCATGAGCTTAAACTCATTGAATACAAAGCTCTCTTAGATACACCTCTTAAGAAACAATGCATTGGAGGAGTTGTATCTTAAGATGGTGTATCTCCTATGATAACATGCTAAGAAACAATGCACTGTGAAAGGCCTAAGCTAACTATTGGCTTGACTGTAGATGACGTGGATCTGCCTTATAACCAACAGCGGGCTCTAGTATTGTTCTTTCTCTTATGGGTTCCATCGTAAGAAAACTTTCTCCATCTATGTTTTAACGTGCCATCTTTCCTTAACTGCAAAATAATTATCCTTTTCAAAGTTGTGCAGGGTATGGTTCTGTTCTCGCACAGTGTGATGTTCTGCATGCAGCAACCTCTGGGTCCGTGTGAGTCGAATGAATGTGTGGCCGATACCTGCGGGAGTCAATGGTTTATTGGTGTGGCTTTGACCATGATGGTGGTGGGGGCGGGTGGCCTCAAGGCCCGTGTTCCACCGTTCTGTGCTGAATAGTTCGATGAGGCAGCAGTGGAAGAAAAACATGCCCTTGCAAACTTCTTTATTGAG
This sequence comes from Avena eriantha, assembly GCA_910589775.1. Taxonomy (NCBI): domain Eukaryota; kingdom Viridiplantae; phylum Streptophyta; class Magnoliopsida; order Poales; family Poaceae; genus Avena; species Avena eriantha. The sequence goes on along the minus strand of OU342740.1, from coordinate 392,138,495 downwards.
TACTACACCCTCCATTTCAATATATATGATGTTTTAACTTTGTGAAGGAAATGCACTTGAACCTACATACTAAAACAAGTCTAGATACATTTTCTTCATAAACTTAAAACATATTATATTTTGAAACGGAGGGAGTATCTTGCAATAAGTTTTTCTTCTGCGGTGCCATCCATTTAGGGCCGGCCCATAGGGCGGGTGAAAGGATCGTATGGGCACCTAGAGGGGGGGTGAATAGGTGCTACTCCAAACTTTACTCTTTTTCAAGTTAGGGTTTGACACAAAAGGTAAATTCTCTAGATTATGCAACTAATGTGAATTTACCTATATGTCAACCTAGCACAAGAACTAAGCAAGAACTAGATAAGTAAAGTGCGGTAAAGGATAGAGGTAACCAAAGTGGAGCGCTCAGAGACACAAGGATTTGTTTCCCATAGTTCCTTCCTTTTGTGGGGAAGTACGTCTACGTTTGGAGAGGGGGGTGGTATCAAACCACTAACAACACGAGAGGCCTCCCTTGTTCTCCGATGAACCTCACCCCAAGGGGTTCGATTCACTTCTTCCACTATACAGCAACCTTCAAGGTGGTAGCCGACACCTTTACAACAAGTTCGGGGCACACATCCACAACTTAATCGGAGGCTCCCGAATACAAGCAAGCTGTCAAACAATCATAGACAAGCTTGTAAGAACCAAATCAAAACCTAGGGTTTCCAAAGAAACACTAGAGCATGGGGGCCCTCAAGTGACTGAGGGGGAAATGAAGATCTCTCTTGGTGAAGATGTAGATCAAGGCCTCCTCCTTTGATTCTCCAAAGATCAATGACTTTGGATGGTTGGATGAAGAGATCTTGTTGATTTGGTGGCTCAAATGGACATGGTGTTCTTGAGGTGAACGAGCAGCAGGATGAAGGGGATAAGGTCCTCTCTTTATAGCCCTTCGCACCAGTGAACCTTTTTCTGACCTTTGGAGAAGAGACAGACCGGAGACTCCGGTCTGCACACCGGAGACTCCGGTCTATGCCGGAGACTCTGGTCAATCTCTGGACCAGCCTCCGGACTGCCACACAGAATGACCCAGCCCACTTGGGAGCCAAGAGGACCAGAGACTCCGGTCCCTCTACACCGGAGATTCCGGTCTGAGGTACGGACCGGAGACTCCGGACCTACCTCCGGACCACCTCTCTGGCTGACCCAGGCAGGAAAACAGACGCCCCTCCGAAGACTCCTGGGGAAACTCCAGACCACATCGGAGACTCTGGTCTTGGTAAACCGGAGACTCTGGTCTGGAATTCCCAAGAGACAAGTAACAATGCAGGGAATTTTCCGCAGGCCAAAGACTGAAGGTTGTCATATTTTGCCCTCTTGGCATGGTTCTCTTCCTCAACCCTTTCCTGCTCCTTCCGCATATAGGCTGCATCACGGGCTTGCTGTCTACGGTTGGATGGGGGCACAATGTACTGACCCTCCGACTCATCATAGCGAGGATCCCCTCTCTTCATCTTGGCCTTGGTGCGAGGAGGACAACGGGAGCCAGAACCTGTGAAAAGCAGCGAGGGAGATAGCATGGAGGTAAGTATATATGTCCCATGGAGGCAGCACAGGACCCTTGAGACCGGAGTCTCCGGCCTGTGGGGCCGGAGTCTCCGGTCAGGAGACTCGGGGGAAGATCAGGAAGGCTCCAATGGTGTTGAATCCAACATATCGGGCAAGGTAACAAGGGTAAAGTACACAGGTGCATGCAAAGAAGGGATTCCCATGGCCGAAACTAGTACCAATCCTCAAAAACAAAGCAAGGGAAGAACCCTATGTGAGAAAAGAGGAGGAGAGGTACCAGATCTGTCCATGGGATTGATTACACCGGTGGGAATCACCCAATGGTGGAGAAGATTGGCCGGTGGCACGGCGGATCTCTAGGGCCTTTTTACCTCCGGGGAGGAGATTTGGGAGAGGAGGCGACGGGGTAGAGAGGGGAGGATGGGGTGGATGAATGAAACTGCTGTTTCAGTTCACCCCGTCCTCCCTTTAAGTGGACAGAAACTGTCCGGACCGGAGACTCCGATCCTCCTTGACCAAATACTCCGAGGTATGTGTATGGGGACATATATTAGATAGAGAGAGTTTTCAGGACAGAGAGAGGGCCTGGGTTAAGATGACATACTGTGAGAAGTCAATAAAACCACATAAATTTATTCAAATGTTCATCAATGCGCCAAATAAATCCGAACTAAGAACCAACTCTTCAACTGAGAAGAGGGTGGTGGCCAAAACCACCATGTAGGAGTTTGTGGCATGACACCGCGAAGAATTATCCTTGGGTTCATAACCACTACTCATCAATGACACTCACATATCACTAAATGATACTAAGAGAATTGAATTTCTTAATGTTGGCATTATGGGGGGAGGGATAGTCCAATGAATTAGAACCGCACTCCCCCTATCTCCATGCCTGCACCTACACCAAATATGGCTCAACACATAGGTGAGTATGCAAGGTAATCAAGTCAAGCTCCTAGAATCCACGATATTTAGTTCATTCCTCAAATAACAAAACCTTGCTTCATCAAGTGGCTTCGTGAAAATGTCGGCAAGTTGGTCTTTGGTTGACACATATGATAGCTCAATATCACCTCGGGCAACATGATCTCTAATGAAGTGATGACGAATCTCAATATGTTTTGTTCTTGTATGGTCCACTGGGTATATGCAATCTTGATAGCACTTTCATTGTCACATAGAACAGGTACTTTGTCACAATGGACACCATATTCCTTTAAAGTTTGCCTCATCCATAGCAATTGTGTACAAGCACTAGCAGCTACCACATACTCGGCTTCGGCGGTGAAAGATATATACAGTTTTGCTTCTTAGAAGACCAACACACCAAGGACCTCCCAAGGAATTGGCAAGCCCTAGAGGTTCATTTTCTATCATCCTTGTCACCAGCCCAATCCGAATCCGTGTACCCACAAAGAGAGAAAGTTGAGCCCCTAGGATACCAAATACCATAGTTTGGGGTATGAACCAAATATTGAAAGATTCTTTTGACTTCCATCAAATGGCTTTCTTTAGGAGCCGCTTGATATCTTGCACACACTCCTACACTCAACACAATATCGGGTCTAGATGCACAAAGGTAAAGCAAAGAGCCAATCATGGACCGGTATACCTTTTGATCCACATCTTTATCATTTGGGTTTAGTTCAAGATGAGTCTTTGTTGCCATGGGAGTGGGAGCTCCATTTAGGTCTTTCATGTTGAATGTTTTGAGCATATCTTAAGTATACTTAGCTTGGTTGAAGAATGTACCCCCTCTCACTTGCTTGATCTCAAAACCAAGAAATACTCATAATTCTCCCATCATAGACATCCTGAACCTGTCAGTCATAAGCTTTGAGAATTCATCATTAAAAGCTTTGTTAGATGAGCCAAAGATAATATCATCTACATAAATTTGGCATACAAAAAGTTCCCATTGACCCTCTTGGTAAAAAGAGTGGGATCGATTTTCCCAAACTCAAACCCACGATCTAACAACAACTCTCTAAGGTGCTCATACCACGTGCGTGGGGCTTGCTTGAGCCCATAGAGTGCCTTATCAATTTTGTAGACGTGGTTTGGAAAGTTGGGATCCTCAAATCCCGGGGGTTGTTTCACATATACCAACTCATGCAATGGACCATTAAGAAATGCACTTTCTACATCCATTTGTTGTAGTTTAAATTTATGATGTGCCGCATAAGCAAGAAGGATACGGATGGACTCAAGGCGAGCCATAGGTGCATAAGTCTCTCCATAATCAATGCCTTCAATTTGAGAGAACCCTTGTGCAACCAATCTTGCCTTGTTCCTTATCACAATTCCATGCTCATCTTGTTTGTTCTTGAAAATCCACTTGGTGCCTATAACATTGCGGCAATCTTTTGGCTTTTCCACTAAGTTCCATACTTTGTTTCCTCAAAGTTGTTGAGCTCTTTGTGCATTGCATCCAACCAATCTGAATCTTCAAGAGCTTCCCATACTTCCTTTGGTTCCACCATCGAAATGTGTGCTTGGTGCTCACCAAAGTTCTTTAATTGAGCTCGAGTAGATATCCCTCTTCTTAGATCTCCTACCACATTCTCAAGAGTGTGGTCTCTTAATTCCAATATTCGGTCCATTCTAGCTTGGCGACGAGTTTCGATCTCCTTGTTGTTTCTTGGGGGATCACTTCATCATTTTGGTCCTCGCCTTGATCATTAACTTGACCTTGATCATCATTGGAAATATTCTCTTCTATAGGAGGCAAAGATTGACCTTGGTCTTGATCAAGCCCACAACTGGCCAGGTATTCAGCTGTACTTATGGCAGTTTGTATAGATCTTGCTTGTGTAATGGCCTTAGCACCACTGGATATCCTGGCAAACAGAGACTCAATCACCTCTTGGATGGAGGCATCTTCTTGATCAGTAGGTTGAGGGTCCACAACTTGTCTTTGGCATGGGTCATTGTCCTCCTCGACAGTAGCTTGTTGAAGTTGTGAAGATGAGGGCTCCACTTGAGTAGAGCATAGTTCTTCTCGATCCGCCATAAGGGGTTCCTCAACAGGGCGGATGAAGCCCACACCCATTCTACCTATGGCATCCTGAGGCATTTCATCATCTACATCACAGACATCAACACGCCCCGCTTGGGGACCATCATATTCTTCAAACACCACACTACAAGATTCTATGACAATTCCGGAGAGCTTGTCATAGATTTTATAAGTGTGGGATTCGAGACCATAACCAATAAAAATACCCTCTAATGCTTTGGAATCAAACTTGGATAAACAGATGCCCTTAATGCGATAAAAGCACTTACAACCGAACACCCGGAAGTAAGAAACATTGGGCTTGTTACCGGTAAGGATTTCATATGGAGTCTTGATCAATTCTTTGCGGAGGTAGAGACGGTTTGATGCATGGCACGTGGTGGAGATAGCTTCAGCCAAAAAATTGTATGGAGATTTAAATTCCGCCAACATAGTCCTTGCCATATCAATAAGAGTCTGGTTCTTCCTCTCATCTACACCATTTTGTTGAGGGGTATAGGCAGCGGAATATTGATGTTTTATTCCCTCGTCACTAAGAAATCTATTCAATGTGTAGTTCTTGAACTCGGTACCATTGTCACTTCTTATTGTTAATACTGGGACATTGTGTTGACATTGAGCCATGTTGATGAAGTCAATGAAGTTTTCTTGGGCCTCACTTTTTAACTTGAAGAAATATACCTACGTGTATCTTGAGTAGTCATCAACAATCACCAAACAATATTTCTTCCCACCAAGACTCGCATGAGACGGAGGACCAAAAATATCCACATGAAGAAGCTCCAAGATCCTCTTGGACTTGATGTAGTTCTTTGGCTTGTGGGGAGAATCATGCATCTTTCCTTCAACACATGCCCTGCAAACACGATCTTTGGCAAAGCAAACATTTTCTTTTAGTCCAACAATATGACCATCCTTGTGGAGGCTTTGCAAAATTCTCATGTTGACATGGGCTAGGCGGCGATGCCATAGCCAACCCACGTCAGCCTTTCCGAATAAGCACATCGGACTTGTAGTGGTTTTCCCGGAGAAGTCCACCACATAGAAGTCATCTTCGACGTACCCAACGAAAGCAACCTTTAGATACTTGCTTCACAGGAGGATCACAATATCAACATCAATAAAGATGGCAAAACCCATCTTTCCTAGAGAACAGACTAAAAGTAAATTATAGCCAAGGGTCTCAACAAGCATGACGTCCACGAGAGTGATATCGTGTGCAACCACAACTTTGTCGAAACCCATTACCTTAGACTTTGATTTGTCGGCATATGTCACAGATATTTGATCAATATTCGGTCTCAACTCCATGACACTAGACGCAATTCCGGTCATGTGACTTGTGCATGCACTATCAAGCACCCATTTTGACCCTCCGGAAGCATAGGTCTCCGTTCCTCTTGCCATAAGGCAAGTGACGTTCTTGTTGGAGATATTCTCATTTGGAGAGTCGAAGAGTGAGAATGAAGGAGTAGAGGTAGTGGCAAGAGCCACTACACCACTTGATGTATCCTCTTCTTCCTCTTCATCATCATCATCGGAGGAGAACTCTTCATGTGTGATCAAGACAATTTCTCCTGGCTTCTTGTTGGTTGAGTTCCTTTTGATGAAGGGTTTCTTGTAGGGAGCTTTGGAGGTCTTTTTCAACACAAGTTTACCACCATGATCTTCTCTTTTCTCATAGGGACAAGCTGCCACGAAGTGATAGCGGTCACCACAGTTGAAACAGGTTCTCAACTTGGACCCATTATGTCTTCTCCCATTGGGGTTGTTTCTTCGTTACATTTCCATCTTGGCCTTGGCGGGATCTTTCCAAAAGTTTCTTGCATAGAAGGCCATGTATTCACCATGAACAACCTTGACATCTTCGGGGTGGCTCATTGAGAGTCCCTCATCACTTCCTTCATCTTCATCATACTCCACAACCTTGGCCTTTACGGTAAGATTGACACCGCTACTCATTCCAATGGCACGAGCGCGTGCGTCTTTGGCATTCTTGGCAGCAACCTTGAAGGCGGCCATCTCTTGCATCACTTCATTGGAGGTCATGAGATGGTAGTCGTGTCTTCCTTGGAGACTCTTCAAGTTAGTAGGCTCGAAAGGCATGAGTGCACTCACATACTTCCTCTTGATCCACGCATCATCAATGTGAGAGGCACCAACATTCCTGAAGGCGGTGGCTATGGATTTGAGTCTTCGATACATGTCTTCATGATCCTCACCATCCTTCATGAATAAACCTTTGGCCTCATTGCTTAATGCATCATATCTATTTCTTCTCATACTCTCATTGCAAACAAACAAGTCAATGAGAGCATCCCAAGCTTCCTTAGTGGTGTTGTAGTGCTCAATGTGGGGAAAATTCTTTGGCCCCACTCCAAGTTGGATCATGTGCAAGGCAGTCGCATTGAGTTGGCTATTGGCCACTTCTCTTCTAGTCAAGTTGGTTGGATCCTCAATTTTGAGTCCTTCTTCAATAATATTCCACTAATCAATGCAAGAGCTGCGCACATGAGATTTCATTAGAACTTGCCATTGAGCAAAAGTATGTGCAGCTAACTTAGGTGGGTCTCCTCTATTATTTATATGTGGATGAGGGATAGGAGGGTCGGGAGAGTACCATCCGGGAACCGCATGGAACTCTTCCTTCCCATCACCCTTTTTGGTGGTGGACTTAATGGAATTATGTTCATCCCCCGCCACTTCCTCCAAAGGCTTGGCCTTTGGGTTAGGTGGTGTTTCCTCTGGAGAGGGAGGAGGTGAGGTTTGCTTATCCCTAACAAGTTGCTCAACGAGTAGGCGCAACTGTTGGATTTCGTTGCCCAAGGTAGAGCTCAAGCTTGTTTCCAACTTTTTGAGATCTACCATGGTCATAGAATGGCTAGCCTCACTTTCTCCCTCCTCGGTGGTGGCCATAATCTCTTAGGCGGTTAAGCCCGAATAAAGAGCCAAGGCTCTGATACCAATTGAAAGGATCGTATGGGCACCTAGAGGGGGGTGAATAGGTGCTACTCCAAAATTTACTCTTTTTCAAGTTAGGGTTTGACACAAAAGGTAAATTCTCTAGATTATGCAACTAATGTGAATTTACCTATATGTCAACCTAGCACAAGAACTAAGCAAGAACTAGATAAGTAAAGTGCGGTAAAGGATAGAGGTAACCAAAGTGGAGCGCTCAGAGACACAAGGATTTGTTTCCCATAGTTCCTTCCTTTTGTGGGGAAGTACGTCTACGTTTGGAGAGGGGGTGGTATCAAACCACTAACAACACGAGAGGCCTCCCTTGTTCTCCGATGAACCTCACCCCAAGGGGTTCGATTCACTTCTTCCACTATACAACAACCTTCAAGGTGGTAGCCGACACCTTTACAACAAGTTCGGGGCACACATCCACAACTTAATCGGAGGCTCCCGAATACAAGCAAGCTGTCAAACAATCATAGACAAGCTTGTAAGAACCAAATCAAAACCTAGGGTTTCCAAAGAAACACTAGAGCATGGGGGCCCTCAAGTGACTGAGGGGGAAATGAAGATCTCTCTTGGTGAAGATGTAGATCAAGGCCTCCTCCTTCGATTCTCCAAAGATCAATGACTTTGGATGGTTGGATGAAGAGATCTTGTTGATTTGGTGGCTCAAATGGGCATGGTGTTCTTGAGGTGAACGAGCAGCAGGATGAAGGGGATAACACTAGTAGAAAATGGGCCTTTGGTTTGGGCCATTAGTCCCGGCCGTGGCTGGGGCCGGGACTAATGGTCCAAACCAGACGGCCCGAGGAGGCCGAGGCACTATGTCCCGGTCCGTAAGGAACCATTAGTCCCGGTTTGAGATACAAACCGGGACAAATGGGTCTAGGCCGGTGCACGTGCTCCTGGCAGAACCTTTAGTCCCGGTTTGTATCTCAAACCGGGACTAATGGCCTGGCCCTATATATATGCACCCAGCCCTCCACTCTCTCCTATTTTTTTTCCTATGTGAGAGGTGGGTATAACTTTGTGCTAACTTTTTTTCTTCATATGCACTAGAGGTGTTCGGTGAAATGCCTATTAGAGCGATGCCACTTGAGTTCACACAAGACAAAATATGATATGAGGTGCCAGAGCGACACTTAAGGTTTCTCCTCTTTGTTTTGAAGTGTCCTAAAAGGTTAGCAACTATTTTCCCGTTTTGACTGCGCGGTACTAATTTAAGCATCGTGATTGCGTTTGATATATGCATGGTTGTATGATGCAGATGAGCCACCCATGGATGTACGGTGACCGACGCTCTGACGCTTACAGAGAAGGCGTGCATTCTTTTCGCCTTGTGGCCGAGGCGAACAAGCGGCGGGATGGTTTTATGTGTTGTCCATGTGTTGAATGTTGGAATGAGCAGGCTCACACTTCCTCAAGAGTCATTCTGAGCCACCTGCTTCGGTCCGATTTCATGTACGGCTATAATGTTTGGACCAAGCACGGAGAAAGAGGGGTTATGATGGAAGACGGCGATGAAGAAGAGAACGATGATGACAACTACCGATCTATGTTCCCTGAATACGATGATACCGCAGTTGAAGATAATGAAAAAGAAGGGGTGAAGAACAGGAACCAAATGAGCCCGTTGATGATTTTGGTCGGGTCATTAGTGATGCAAGGCGAGACTGCGACACAGAAGAGGAGAGGTTGCTGTTCGAGCAGATGTTACAGGACCACAACACATTGCTGTATCCAACTTATGAAGATGGCCAGAAGAAGCTGGGTAGCACACTGGAATTGTTGAAGTGGAAGGCAGAGACCGGTATGACTGACTCGGGATTTGAAAAGTTGCTGGTAATAATGAAGAAGCTGCTTCCAAGAAATAGTCAATTGCCCTCTAGTACGTACGAAGCAAAGAAACTTGTCTGCCCTCTAGGATTAGACGTGCAGAAGATACATGCATGCCCTAATGACTGCATCCTCTACCGCGGTGAGAAGTACGAGAATATGGATAAATGCCCGGTATGCACTGCATTGCGGTATAAGATCAGAAAAGATGACCCTGGTGATGTTGAGGGCGAGCAACCCAGGAAGAGGGTTCCTGCCAAGGTGATGTGGTATGCTCCTATAATACCACGGTTGAAACGTTTGTTCAGAAATAAAGAGCATGCCAAGTTGTTGCGATGGCACATGGAAGACCGTAAGAAAGACGGGATGTTGAGGCACCCTGCTGATGGTCGGCAGTGGAGAAAAATTGAGAGAGACTTCCCGGACTTTGCTGGTGACACAAGGAAATGATTTGGTCTAAGTACCGATGGCATGAATCCTTTTGGGGAGCAGAACTGCAGTCACAGCACCTGGCCCGTGACTCTATGTATCTACAACCTTCCTCCTTAGTTGTGCATGAAGCGGAAGTTCATTATGATGCCAGTGCTCATCCAAGGCCCGAAGCAACCCGGCAACGACATTGATGTGTACCTAAGGCCATTAGTTGATGAACTTCTACAGTTGTGGGCCAAACCAGGTGTACGTGTGTGGGATGAGCACAAACAGCAGGAATTTGACCTACAAGCGTTGATGTTCGTAACCATCAATGATTGGCCTGCTCTTAGTAACATTTCAGGACAGACGAACAAAGGATACAATGCATGCACACACTGTTTAGATGAGACTGAAAGTATATATCTGGATAAATGTAGAAAGAATGTGTACCCGTACAATCGTCGTTTTCTTCCGCCCAGTCATCCCTTAAAGAAGAAAGGCAAGCATTTCAATGGCAAGGCAGAAACCCGGACGAAGCCTGTCCCCCGTAGTGGTGCTGATGTATTTGGTATGGTCAAGGATTTGGATGTAATCTTTGGAAAGGGTCCTGGAGGACAATCTGTTCCGAAAGACCCCATTACCGGACACGCACCCATGTGGAAGAAGAAATCTATATTTTGGGAGCTACCCTATTGGAAAGTGCATGAGGTCCGCTCTGCAATCGACGTGATGCACCTGGCGAAGAATCTTTGCGTGAATATTCTAGGCTTCCTGGGCTTGTATGGGAAGTCAAAAGATACCCCGGCAGCACGGGAGGACCAGCAACATCATAAAGGACGAGACGGCAAGCATCCAGGGCAGTTTCAAGGGCTTGCCAGCTATGCTCTTACCAAAGAAGAGAAGGAAATATTTTTTGAAGTCCCTTTCAGTATCAAGGTCCCGTCTGGCTTCTCGTCGAATATAAAGGGAATAGTAAATATGAAAGGGAAAAAATTTCAAAACCTAAAGTCTCATGACTGCCATGTGCTTATGACGCAATTGCTTCCGGTTGCATTGAGGGGAATTCTACCAAAAAATGTTCGACTAGCCATTGTGAAGGTATGTGCATTCCTCAATGCAATTTCTCAGAAGGTAATCAATCGAGAAAGTCTATCAGGGTTACAGATTGATGTGGTCCAACGTCTGGTCAGCTTCGAGTTGTTGTTCCCACCATCACAAGAGAAGGAACCCACAAAGAGAAGGAACCATCACAAAGAGAAGGAACCATCACAAGAGAAGGAACCCACAAACACTAAGGATACATAGCACAACTGAAAATTAAGAAACATGCCTAATGGTTGGAGTGATTCAGTCATGGTCCTGCCTAGCCCTGTAATATGTGCCACTGTAGTCGTCGTAGTCACCGGCGCCGTCGTCGCTGTCGTCATCGGGGTCGCCGTAGTCGAACCTTGAAGGTTGGGCACGAGTGGGCTGAATTTGAGGGTACCGCAGGCGGGGGTTATTGCCGGTCGTGTTGCAGGCCATGACACTTTGGAGAGTCCGGCCGCACCACCACAGCCGACGGCCGGCCTCGTTGAAGTTCGAAGGAGGTGGGCCGTCCTCCTCGTGCCTGGCGAGCGCCCTCTCACGCCGATTGATGAAGAAGGCTTCCCAAGTCGGGATGCCAGTTGGGATTCCTTCACTGCTCTGGCGTGAGCTCGAGGTAGTAGTGGTTCGTGATGGCCATACGGCGCTCCACACCTAGAGGGACATGAGGGACCGGCACGCCTCCGGCGCTCAGCATCCAGCCGGTGGGGATGCGGTAGCCCGGTGGGCAGGGGTAGTTCAAGGCGCAAAGCGCCTCCGCCTCCCGGGTGGTTAGAGATACGATGGAAGCCATGGGAAGAGAATGATGAGTCTAGATGTGATATGTAAATGGAGGCCAAGCGTACATATATATACTGAAAAAATGGCGGGAAGACAGAGGTGGGAACCGGTGGAAAGCGCGGGAACGCAGTGGCGCGGGAAACTTTCATCCTGGGTGGGGGCTCAAACCGGGACAAAAGATGGGGGGCCTTATCTGGGGGAGGCTTATCTAGTGAGAAATGGCGGGAAGTCAGAGGAGGGAAGCCTAAACCCTAAACCCTAAAGGGGCTACCCTCGTACGGAGAAAGCTACAGGGGTAGACGATCTGAGGCCCCCGGTCTAGGGTTTCGCTGGAGGAAGACCACCGGAGCGTCGGAATCACATGAAAATGGAAAAATGGTTAATAGTTTGACTAGTTAGAATAATTATATTATAAAACAGAAAATGGATTTGAATCTCTGATTCAGATTCAAGCACTTTTTATGTTAAAAATTTAGTGAGATTCAAAAATATGCAAAATATAATAGTTAATGCATTTTTAAATTGGAAATGGCAAAATGGTTATTAGTTTCACTAGTTAGAATAATTATTTTATAAAATAGAAAATAGATTTGGATTACTTATTCAAATGCAAAAACTTTTCATGTTGAAAATTTTCTCAAATTCATAAGTATGGAAAAACTTTATAATTCAAATGTTTAAAAAATCTAATAGTTACAAATTGTAATATTTGAAAAAACAGGCGCCAACTTAGGCCCAGCACGCGCAAATTTGGGTATTTAGTCCCGGCCCAGAACACCATCCGGGACTAAAGGCTCTGCAGGCGAAAAGGCATCCAAAGCCTTTAGTCCCGGTTCCAGCCACGCACCGGGACTAAAAGCTGGGGGGTATTTAATGCGCCGCCTTCTTCCCCGGTCGAATCCATCGACCGGAGCGAGGAGTAGCACTACGCCGCCAGGCTGCCGAAATACCTCGCCGCGCCTCTCCGCCCGTCCGCGTACCCTGCCGTGTTGCCGCGCCGCGCCGCCGCCTCTCGAGACGCGCGCTCGTCCGCCCCGCTGCTGTGGGAGGTAATCCCTCCCCCCACCGCGCGCTCTGCCTCCTCTCCCTCCCCGGCCCCAGTGAGCGCGGGCGGCGCCCCGCGACCAGCCGCGCGCTGCCTCCATCCCCCCAGCGAGCCCGGGCAGCGCCCCGCAACCGGCGAGCCCGGGCGGCACCCCGCCGGCCATTTTTTGTTTTTTTGTATATTTTTTGTATTACTAGTATTTCTAGTGTATGTTTTTTTGTATTACTAGTATCTTTTTTGTAATAGATAGATAGAATTATTACTTGTATTACTAGTACGTTTTTTGTAATAGATAGATAGAATTATTACTAGTATTTTTGTATCTTTTTTATATTTCTAGTGTATGTTTTTTTATTAATTTCTAGTATAGTATATATTAATTTCTAGTATAGTATATATTAATTTCTAGTGTATGTTTTTTTATTTCTTGTATATTTTTTATATTGTAATATTTATTAAATATAGTATATATATATATGTTTGTGTATATATATTTATTACTAGTAATAATATATATAGTAGTATATTATATAGTATGTAGTATTATAGTGTCGATTGAGACAGACAAGCATCGATGCTAAATAAAGATAAGCTAAAGAAATAACTACCCTAAGTCCGGTAGTGCTCGTGGGCCCCCGGACTTAGGGTTAGGGTGGTAGTGCTCGCGGGCCCCCGGACTTAGGGTTAGGGTGGTAGTGCTCGCGGGCCCCCGGACTTAGGGTTAGGGTGGTAGTGCTCGCGGGCCACCGGACTTAGGGTTAGGGTGATGGTGCTCGCGGGCCCCCGGACTTAAGCTAAAGAAATAACTACCCTAAGTCCCGTAGTGCTCGCGGGCCCCCGGACTTAGGGTTAGGGTGGTGGTGCTCGCGGGCCACTGGACTTAGGGTTAATGTGATAGTGCTCGCGGGCCCCCGGACTTAGGGTTAGGGTGGTAGTGCTCGCGGGCACCCGGACTTAGGGTTAATGTGGTAGTGCTCGCGGGCCCCCGGACTTAGGGTTAGGGTGGTAGTGCTCGCGGGCCGCCCGGAGATAGGGTTAGGGTGGTGGTGCTCGCGGGCCCCCGGACTTAGGGTTAGAGTGGTGGTGCTCGTGGGCCCCCGGAGATAGGGTTAGGGTGGTGGTGCTTGCGGGCCGCCCGGACTTAGGGTTAGGATTAGGGCATCACTAGAATTTTGCTATTGTTTAGTATTATTGTAGCAAATTGCGTGTTCATATTATTGTTTAGTGTTATTTTATGCAGCAATATTGAATGAAAAATGTTATTGTGTGCATTTTGTAGAAAACTATGGATCCAATCCAGAGAGACCTAGCATAGGAAGAAATTCTCGAGGATATGATCAACGACACCCCCCATGTTGATCCACCCGAATCTCCGTCCATTTATCTAAACCCCTCCGGTGAGGGAGAGGAGGTCGACTGAAATGATCAAGGAGAAGCCGACGGCTCCGGTGGTGGAGAAGCCGATGGCTCCAGTGGTGGAGAAGCCGACGGCTCCGGTGGTGGAGAAGCCGACGGCGAGGTATATAAATTGACGAATGTTTCTTCTCTTAGGCCTCCACATCGAGCAAAAAATATTCCAAACGAGGCCCGGCCAAAAAGTTGGACGCATCTACGCGTTATACAATTACGCGGGTATCACCACGGGGTGAACCGGTGGAACCCGAAAAGGCTAAAACTGTATTTAAACAAAAATGCGGAGTTATGGTTAGGGATCGCATCCCGATCACCGTTCGAGAGTGGAATAAGACCAAAGGGGCGAAAGAAGGTGAGTATGTCTCCGACAGGTGCAAAGAGGGTCTTTGGAATGACCTCATGACACATTTCACCCTGCCAGAATGTGAGGATGATGCCGACACAGCTGCATTGAGGAAGAAAGTCAAGCAGTGGACTCTTACGAAGATGGCCAAACTATTCAAGAACTAGAAGAAAGCATTATGGCAAAAGTATCAGAAGACGAAGAAGACTCCTAAATTTGAATGCTATCTAACGAAGCAGCAGGCTAACTGGGATGCATTTTTGAAGTACAAGGAGTCACAACCTGCTATGGAAATGTCAGAAAAAACAAGAAAAATGCCGCGATGAAGAAATACCACCATCACCTAGGGCAGGGGGCTACGCGGCTGCCATGCAAAAGTGGGATGCTAAAGAGAATGAGCTGCTTGCTAAAGGGATCACTCTAGAACCAATACGCGAAGAATGGGATCTGAGGGCAAGGAATTGGTTCCTTGGGCATGGGAGTGAGTATGACGAAAGTACAGGGGACCTTATTTGCAGTGATGGGATTAGGATACCCCAGGATACATGGCAGAAAGTGGTGAAGGAGATTAAAGCGGGGACAACAAAGTTCCGTCCCGATAGAGAGAAAGACTTGCTGACAAAGGTCCTTGGGAATGACGAACGCGGAGGACGTGTACGAGGCCTTGGCCCTAGTTATACGTGGGAGATGGGGTTTCCCAAACATAGAGATACTTATAGGAGCCGAGAGAGAGCAAAGAGGCGACGGTAGGAGGAGGAGGGAGACAAGTTCACCGAGTTGATAGGAACACTTCGAATGCATCAGCAACAGATTGAAGAACTTCGAGGAGCAGCGTGCCTGCAAGATCCTGTACTCAATATTATCGCTGTCCCATCTCAGCGGAAAAGCAGCGTGGCTGAATCGGAGGTCCCTTCTGACGATGCACGTATGGTAGATGGCGGTCCCGGCTACCCCGTGGATGGAATCAAGGAGCAGGCATCTTGTGAGCTCCATCAGAAGGTGAAGAACCTATCCATCAAGGTGGCGGATGGATGTGCTTTACCTTGTCCACCTGGCGCACGCTGGCATGGCCGTGAGATTCCAGCTGGCTATGCTAAAGTTGGTGTGGATGAAATCGCAATGGGGTGGGACTCAATGGAGCTTGACATCCCTGGACCTGACGGTGAGAGGACACTAGGAGAAGTACTGGGTGGTATCATTCTATGGGATAAGAACAACATCAAGCTTCCAGGCTGGACGCCAAAGCCAACACCGCCTCCAAGTGGTCGCATGTCACCTTCACCTCCATCACCTCCAAGAAGCCCACCCCATGACTACGACCACCACAACCCGAGTCCATCTCGATCTCCGCCGCAGCCTCCGATTAGTACTAAACGATGCAGGAGCCCAAAACGACAAATGTCGCCTCTCCCAAGAGTACCTCATAAGAATCTTTGTATCAGACCTTACGATCGTACTGACGAGGAAACCGACATGATCGTAAAGGCCGAATGTGTTGCGCAGCTTCAAAAGAAGAAACCCGAGCCTGCCCTGGTATACACCGAGAAGCAAAAAGCGTATGCACTTTCTTTTCTAAACACAAAATCGCAATATGACTTGCACCATAAGCCAGATGACTATCGACGCACACTTCAGAAGGAAGTGAAGAAGAGAAAATCAAGTAGAAGTGCAAGCGGGAGCAAATCATCAAGTCAAAGTGCAACCGGGAAAAGAAAGGACGCCCCCAGCTCAGGGAATAGGCCAAAAGATCGACCCCACCCCTCAAGGTGGTATCCTATGACACTCCCCAGCAGGATATGGAAGAAGCTAAGAAACTTGCGGCCGCTATGAATGTGACTGTTGAGGAATTGCTAGGTTCCTAGGACGACAAGTTACCCAAGGCTCAGGTAGTCCCTACATATGTCCTAGGGAAGCCTCTCGTCAGCTTTGAGCAGTTCCAACAACTGCCAACACAAATGCGGAGTTTACATAAATGGTACTTGAAAGTCGTAAAGGAGGAGAGAATAATGATTGTGGCGAAAGTCCCACATGACTACTACTTCCGAGAAGAAGAGGTCCATGTTGAGTTTCCAGAACTCTTCCAGTTATACACTTTCGACGCCCTCGACAAAAGTCTCATGAGTTGCTATTGTCTGTAAGTTGTTGAATTCATTGTCTATATATAAGTTGTTCATTTTTTCAGTTGTTCAGTTCATTGCATGTAATTATCCTAATTGTATCCTTTTGTACTCTATTATTATGCAGAATGAAGATCATGGAATGTAAAAGAAGGTCAATCTTGAGTGTTGGGTTCATTGACCCAGATAAAATACATTGTCGGACGCTAAAGGAAAAACCCGAGGACACACAGGAAAACCATCTAAGGTTTCTAACGGAGCAAAATTTCTGTGACCACATACTGTTTCCTTACAAATTCGCGTGAGTGTCTTACTCTATTGTACACATTCTCTTTTGCTTACTCGATGTTAAGTGTAATTGATGAGTTACTGATGTATATATAAATGTGTACAGTTTCCACTGGATTCTCATGGACATTCAACTTGATAAGGGAAGAGTTGAAGTCATGGACCCATTAAAGAGACCCCTGGAACAGTTTAGTGACATGCAGGACATGCTCCAGAGGTAATTTCGCGCTACAGCGGTCTCTTTCGTTGATTTCCTGAGATATCACGTAATAAATAACTCATTCATTTTCTTTACCGGGTAGGCTTTGGAACCAGTTCAAGAGTGCGGTTACGGGTGACTTTACTGAGAAGCTGATGTTTAAGCCGGTCTTGGTAAGTAGTAGGCGCATCTCTTTACTTCTAGTTTCAATACAATTATGATGCTGGATTATTATTTTGATTGAATTCTATTCTCGTAAAGTGCGCGAGACAGCCACAGGGGACGAATCTATGTGGATTCTACGTTTGCGAGTTCATTCGCACGTTTACCAGTGAGCTGAATGATTATAGAGTCGATGTAAGCAATACATTCATAACATTATTTTTATTACCGTCACTTTTTGTTATCATGATTGATATTCATATTGATCTCCTTTTCTTATATAGTTCGAGAAAATGCGGGATCAGCTCCTACCACAGCAAACGCGTAGTAGCAATTGCTGAAGAACTGGCAGGATTCTTGATGAACGAGATGATAGATGACGCCGGAGAATTTAGTGTGAATAGGCGCCGATGATCCCTGACCGTGTAATTGAATAGACGGGCTCTAGTCCCGGTTCGTATGCTCGATCTTAAGAGAAGTTATCTTATGTATGCACGAACATGTACGGTATGTGGTAGCGTAGAAAACTATTTTGAAATGAAAAAAAAGAATACAAATTAAATTCTCTGCCGCGGTAGAGAAAGTGCCTAAAATTCTGCCGCGGCAGAGAACCATTTGTCCCGGTTCGTAATACGAACCGGGACTAATGGGGGGCACCCAGCGCCCGCAGAGACAGCCACGTGGATGCCCATCGGTCCCGACTTGTAAGAGGGCCGGGACTAATGGGTGGGCCTTTAGTCCCGCCCCTCCAGTCCCGGTTACCAGGACCGGGACTAAAGCCCCTTACGGGCCGGGACTGGAGGCCCGTTTTCCACTAGTGTAAGGTCCTCTATTTATAGCCCTTCGCACCAGTGAACTGTTTTTCTGACCGTAGGAGAAGAGACAGACCGGAGACTCCGGTCTGCACATCGGAGACTCCGGTCTACGCCAGAGACTCCGGTCAATCTCCGGACCAGCCTCCGGACTGCCACACAGAATGACCCAGCCCACTTGGGAGCCAAGAGGACCGGAGACACCGGTCACTCTACACCGGAGACTCCGGTCTGAGGTATGGACCGGAGACTCCGAACCTACCTCTGGACCAAGCTCTGGACCACCTCTCTGGCTGACCTAGACAGGAAAACAGACGCCCCTCCGGAGTCTCCTGGGGAAACTCCGGACCACACCGGAGACTCCGGTCTGGAATTCCCAAGAGACAAGTAACAATGCAGGGAATGTTCCACAGGCCAAAGGTCCTTTTCACTTTGTAAAATATCAACCTGTGGACAATAGCAAACTGTAAAAAGGTCTACTAGTTGTTAACGAATACCAAAAGTGATTATGACTGTAAATGTCCTTTCAGCGGGGCAGTGGGGCGCTCGCCTTGGGCCCTAAGAAGATAGGGGGGCCGACTTGAGGCTTGTTTTTGTACTTGTATTCTACTCTTGAGATCAAATATGGTGAAATAATTCTTAAAAATATAGATGATCCAAGCTGCAGCCTACTATGTCTCTACTCCGACTTTTCTTTCTTGAAAGAATACTCCAAAATTTTGTAAAAAAAGGGGAAGCAAAGGTTCCATTTAAAAAACCCACAGAGATATATCATTCGGTTTCAATTGCATGGAACAACATCAATATCTCCCAGCAAAGACTCCAGCATTTCTGAATATTGTTTCTCGATGCCACCATTTTATGGCCTCTCAAAATGCGCAGAACAATACATGCCCTCATGTGCCTTTACAAAGTTGTAAGTATTCATTAGTGGAGAATAATGACGCAAACATGTAACTATATCATTCCGCAATCATCTGTCCATCGATTCCCAACTTTTCTACTTGTCCCCATCATCCATGTTGTACAGACCATTTCATCTTTTTATTAATTCAGTGCCTAATATGTCTACTATTCTACTTATTTTTTGCACACGCATATGAATTCGTTACTTTCGTAATTTTGTTATGTGATAAATTCCAAAGGTACATTGTATATACACGTTTACATAAGGAGCAATTGATAGGAATAAGTATCATTATAAATATTCTAATCGAGTAGTAATGAATAGTTTCATATGTCTTCACCAAGATACTAAAAATCATGGATCTATTAAGAGTATGCATTATATAACTGTTTAGAGGCCTAAGAATGCAATTATGCTTAAACTTTGAGTAAAATTTTAAAAAATAGCATAAATATTAAATATATATTTAAGCAATTTTATGAAGTAGGGGGCCATTGCCCCCTCCCCTTGACTCGTTAAAACTTTGCCACTTTAAACGAAGAGCCTTTGGTATTGTGCTGCCCTAGGGCCCCAAAAATCTATGGACCGGTCCTGCATCTATTCTTATGTTCTTCTTGGAAGCTATTCTGTATTGTACGATTGGGATGTTCTTTTCCAGCATCTGATTGGGTCTAGCTACCATATGCATGTGCCTGACATCGTGGTCCTCTTCACTTGCAGGTGCAAGTATCGCCAGCAGCAAACAAGTGGTGACACAACGATGCCTAACATATACAGAGTCTTGAAAAATGCATGACCAATAGGGACTTGCCACTCCTGGCCAACATTACTGAATTTCATGACTTCGTTGTTGCTACTGGTCGACACACAAAGTCATGAAGGTATGACTTTCTCTACCGCTTTGCACACAATTTTACTTATTTTGCACACTTACAGGTTGACTGCCACCTACCAGCCGATGCTGACAAATTTGCTCGCTTGTAGTACAATTCAATGTTTGTTTATGTTCTTACGATCTTCATCCAATTTGTGCAAATGGCTTGACAAAGCCGTGATTGCAACCCCTGCTGGAACGGTGTCGACAGTCATGGAGGTGGTGAACATGAAAATGGTGGTGAATCTCTTGCCCATGTGCTTCTCTAGCATTCTGTACTAATTATGCTCTGAAGCCAACTTTGGTCATCTTGCAGTCTAGTACAATGAGGTGTGAACTGTTCCACCTTTGCATACCATCCCTCAGTATATGTATCCATCATGCTATCCTATATATTCCACAAGTATCTCTTGTTTTCGTTGTTTAGATGTTGCAGGAGAAACATACTTGGCTTAATGTCCCTACAATGCGTCGGTGTGGGATACATTCTCAATAGGGTCAGTCCATAGATTTTTGGGGCCCTAGGACAGCACGACACCAAAGGCTCCTCGTTTAAAGTGACAGAGTTTTACTGAGTCAAGGGAGGGGGGCATTGGCCCCCCTACTTCAGAAAATTACTTAAATATATCTTTAATATTTATACTAATTATTTTAATTTTACTCAAAGTTTAAGCATAATTGCGTTCTTAGGCCTCTAAACAATTATATAATGCATACTCTTAATAGATCCATGATTTTTAGAATCTTGGTGAAGACATTTAAAACTACTCATTACTACTCAAGTAGAATATTTACAATGATACTTATTCCTATCAATTGCTCTTTATGTAAACATGTATATACAATGTACCTCTAGAATGTATCACAGAACAAAATTATGAAAGTAACAAATTCATATGCATGTGCAAAAAAGAAGAATAGTAGACATATTATGCACTGAATTAATGAAAAGTTGAAATAGTCTCTCTACAACATGGATGATGGGGACAAGTAGAACAGTTGGAAATCGAAGGACAGATGATTGCGGAAGGATATAGTTACATGTTTATGTCATTATTCGCCACTAATGAATACTTACAACTTTGTAGAGGCAAATGAGGGAAGGTATTGTTCTGCACATTTTGAGAGGCCATAAAAATGGTGGCATCGAGAAACAATATTCAGAAAATGCTGGAGTATTTGTTGGGATGATATTGATGTTGTTCCCTGCGATTGAATATAGCTTTGTAGATCTGGTAGTACATGGTATTGTTCAGTAAATCCTGACTCTGTATGATGACAATTCAGTGAATAGAACATTTAAGATTAAAATTTAATACTGATTTTTCACAAAAAAGAATATTGAATCACTGAGTCTCCAACACCTGAACTTTGCTGTTCTTAAAACTGTACCTATGCACACTTATATCTTTTGTACTTCAAATGTAACCAATACTACCTGTGACTGAAAAGTCAGGTAACCTTTGAACAGAGCTGATTGTAGGCTGGGGCAGGAAAATACAAATACTCTCTGGTGTGTTTTCCTAAAAGGCATCCATAGCCCATAGCTCTGCTTATGTCATAAATTTCTTGCACAATTTATCTCACTCACCTCTATATAGTTTAGAAAACACAAACACAATATAACAATCCAATAATTGTAGGAGTGCTTGGTGCTTCTGGTAGGAAATTTAGAGCAAGAAAAATACTGAACTAGCATGGATGAGACTCACAAACCTATGATGTTAGTTTTTAGTAAGACTGAGGGACACTCCCTCGTCATGTTATTTGCAGAAATAAAGTTGTAAGAAAAAACTAATAATTTGATAATGTCGATGAGTTGAGGAAAACCAAGTTAGCTGGAAAAAATTATGTGGCAGGCATGAACTTTGAGCTGAGAAAAGATAATGGATATGCAAATGGTTAAGCTGCTTTCTTCATCATATAATCCGATGTTTTGAGATAGTTACTGAATATTTTCCATGGTGCATACGATAACATAGAATGTATCTTACAAAAAATTGGATACATGCTAATGCAGCATATGAAACAATTACATCAGGAGTAGACTAATTCCTAGAACAATTATAAACAGATATGAAGGACGGGTTAATCATTATTGTTATATCACAAATCCTTACTGCCCTTAGGCGTTCTGTATTGTTATTTTCACGTGGTAACCTTGAAATCACAGAAAGCCTTGGAAGTCATTTGAATTTTTGCCAATGAACTAAAGCATCAAAGAGGTAATCAAAGATGAAATGAAGCCTCGTTCAAGCACGCACACACACACTCTGTAACCTTCAAATCTGAATTACCGACGCTTCAAGAAAAAAATATTGTAGAAGAAGGTACAGGAGTATATCATATTTTGAGAGAATCCACTCTTGACAATCTGAAAGAATTAGGGAGTTTGGAGTCAGCTGCAGCGTCGACATATTCGCCCCCCCCCCCCCCCCCCGTGTCGCACCCAGGCGACACCGGGGGCTCCCCGTCGTCGCCTCTAGCCCCTTCCCACCGGCCTCCTCCTCGCCGCCGCGGCGGCGGCGGGCCCTGTTGCCAAAGGCAGCAGGGGTTCTCCCGTCGATTGGTGGCACTGGCGGAGGGCTGACACGGCTGGGCGTCGTGGGCCGGCTCGCCGGTGCGTGGAAGCCAGGGCGGCGGCCCCGGGAGGCGGAGGTGGACCCTGCGGCGGTGCGGCGTCGTCAGCGTCCGGGAGGCGGCCGGCCGTGCGGGGGGCGGCGGCCTGGGGGCTCGACGCCTAGATCTGGGGCCGCCCAGATCCGTGTTTCAGCGGCGTTTCCCGTCGCCGGCGCAGGCCGTCTGGGGCTGGCCCGTAAGGGAACGTGCACGGCAGGCCCCTGGGCTCGTGCGGCCGGGGTGGAGGCATGGCTGTTCCTTTCTTGGCCGCGGCAGGACAGGCTGCCCGGGGAGGCGGCCCAGGACGTGGCGGAGTGAAGCAGGGCCTTTGAGCTTGTGCAGGGGTGGTGGCCGTCGTGCCTGCGCGGCGGCCAGTTTTGGAGGTGGAGGTGCTGCTGCCCTTGTTGGGTGGTGCTCCTGCCGGCATGGAGCTGGACGGGGCTCTCGTCCCCAGGCTGGTGTGATAGCGTGGTGCGGTGCTACCGGTCTTGGGTCGTCAGGCACTTCACCTCCTATCCTGATGGTCCGGTGGTGGTTGATGGCATCGGGCAGCGATCCGGAGGCGGAGGGAATGTCGAGGAGCAGGTTGGCGTGTGGTGCCACGGTGGGTTTTTCTTGCGGCGGCAGTGGCGAGCTGCGAAGCGGACTTGGCTAGGTTGCCTTGGTGGATTGGCTTCGACGACTTGGGTACGGTGAACTCCGCGAAAGCACCGCATCAACCTTGGTTGAAGCCGGCGATGTCGGCGTCCTCGGACGTCGCTCCCCTCGTTGGAGGCATCTTCGAGGAGCTCCTTCACCTCCCTTGCCGTTTTGAGTCTCAGGCTCTCCGGGAGAAAACCTGAGCTTTGGCTTTCGTCGGAGCGGGCATCGGCGGTGTCATCGTCGTCTCCCTCTTGGGGGAGATGCCTTGGAGGTCTGGTTCTCTGCTCGGCAATTTGTCTTGGTTTGCTTGGCAGCTGCTTCGTCGGCCAGGGTGGTGCGCGGTCTCGGGACCGGTGTGGACGTCGGAGCGGCGGCTTCGAACCCTCCTGAGCTGAGTGTCTTCTCTTCTTGCTTGGGCAGAAGTGTCGACGGCTCGTGTGGTGCGCGGCCTCGGGACCGGCGTGTTGTGTTTGGGGTGTTTTGGTTCTCGCTAGTGCGCGCGGTCTCGGGACCAGTGTGGACGCTAGAGCGGCGGCTCTTTCTGCTTTGACGGGCGCCCCTTCTTGCTTGGGCGGAAGTGTCGCCGGCTCGCGTGGTGCGCGGCCTCGGGGTCGGTGTGGCGTCTGAGGCACTCCAGACCTAGCTGTGCTAGGTGGTGTGGCCTCGTGTGGGGGTTTTGCCTGTTTTTCCTGGAAAATAGGCCGTGTGTTTGTTTCTGGTTCGAGTGGTTTTGGCATGTTCCCACTATAATCTAAACATGCCTCTGTACTTTGTTCGGGTTTTTCCCTCTTTTAATAGAATAGGCAGCGCTCCTGCCGGTTGCTCTAAAAAATCTGAAAGAATTACAAACATAGGAAATCTTAGCATAAAGAGGAGGGGAGTAGAATGCAACAACCAATTGGTGGACAGAAAAAGACATCAGAAAAATCCACGTAGGGCACTACAAACAGCATTAAAAAGGTATTCAAAACGAGCTGTGCGTCGAACGTAAGTAATTTAGTTTGCAACAATTACTATACTGGTCAAAAAGAGCACTTCGTCGCCACAGCGGAGCATATGATGTGGCAGCAGGGCCAGCACGACGGCGAGAACCAGCTGCAGCAACCGAGGGCGCCACGGCGGAGCAGATGATGCGGCAGCAGGGCCAGCACGATGGCGAGAACCAGCCATAGCAACCGAGGATGCGTCCGTGCGCGGCAGAATATCCGATAGTTGTATATATAGTAACTTCATACCCACGTCACTTGACTCCGCAAAAAAGAGAACAAAATTGGCAATGTGTTGTATTTTTTTTTGAATGATTAAGGGTGCAAAGCACCCAAACATTTCATTGCTACAAAGCGAACCCGTGTACAAAATTATAAGGTTCAAATAACACTCGCAAAGGACCTACGTTTCGAAGATAAGAACCTCCACAAATTATACAAAACACCCTAAAACGAAAAACCAAACGCAATCAAGGACTGGGCGTCTCTGCCACGAACACCGGCGACCTTGGAGGCAGCGCCATCGATGAGGCCTGAGCAAGGGCTCGATCACGCTCAAACCGGCGAGAAAATCCTCGCAACCGGCCACCTCCAAGCCACCGGGGACGAGCCACTTGGCGAAGAGGCGATGGCGAGCACCGGCGCAGAGGAAGAGCAGCGGCGGAGCCGCAGCCCTACTGCCATAATGTCCGGCACGTTGGCAGATCCAGCCGCCGGAGAGAAGCTCCTGGGAGAAGACGCCATCGAGAGCCCGCACCATCTGCAGAAAAAGCGACCACCATGGCCGGTCGAGCTGCAGGAGGGAAGCCCACCATGGCAAGTACAACACTGGCTTCCATACGAAGAAGAGGAAGAGCGACGCAGCGGACGACCTCCCCCTCGTCACCACGTCCGACCGGGAAGAAGAAAACGCCACGCCAACCCCCGCAACACCGATCTCCCCCGCCACCACGGCCGGACAAGAAAGGCACCCCGAGAAGCACTCCCCCTTCGCCGGAATCCAGCTCCTAGGCCATTATTTAGAGCTTCCGGCTGGAGATCCGACCAACCCTCTTAGCTCCGACCACCGGAGCACCTCGAGAAAGTAGATCAACTCCGGCGAGCTTCAGATTGAGGCCGCGACCAAAGAAACTCCGGGCAAGACGCCCACAAAGGCGATGAAAACACCACAAAACTACCCTACACCTAACCTAAAACTACACCGAGCACCGGCCGGTAGCCCCGGCCACACTAGCTGCCTCTCAAGGAACTGTTCATAGAGGAGGGAGAGGGAGGAAGGGGGAGGCCGGCTCGACTGGCTGGTTCGATGGATCGTCGGCAATGCGTTGTACTTAGTACCACGCGTGAACATGACAAAACGGATTAGCACTAAACAATGGCTAGAGGTATTCTTAATTAACCACTTAACCACACCATCTCACGCTAGTGCCGCACATAAAACACGCAGTGACAATGCCGCAAGTAACCATCATCAAAGATGTCGTCGTCTCACCGCACCTGTACCATCGAGATAAAACACAAACCTGCTGCGTGCCCTTTAACAGAAACGAAGAGGAAAAATAATGGCCAGAGGCCGAAGCGAGAGGCGCCATCTCGAACCCTCCGGAAGAGGAAAATGGCGGGCCACTGATCAACGTCGATGACCTCAAGGCAACAGCGACTCGTCACCAGTTGATGATGGAACCGTTACTTGAGCACCCAAAGACTCGATTATATTAATGAGTAATTAATTGTACAGTACTAAATTGAGCACCCAAAGACTCGATTAAATTAATGAGTAACTACTTTCTAATAGTAACTTTTTGGTGGGAGCTCTGTATATTTACATTTTAAGTTCCCACCTTTAAACTACTTAACCGTAATCTTTTGACATGTCTTGCCGGTGTAATTCTGATATTGGTTAGCCTAAGTCTACGGCAATATTTCTTTTGCTCTTTTTCCTTAATATACCGCCACATTTGTGGTAGTCGTCTATGCTTAATTTTCTTGGTTTTTCTGGTTTTTGGGTTCCTCTTTTTGAGCTCCTTGACGGTAATTTTTCGACGCAACTTCCTGGCAATAACTTTCCGGCGGGAGTTACACGCGCTTACATCATATTGTATGTGGCATCATATTGTATTGGAGTTACACACGCTTACAGCGATAGTAATTTCCTGATAAACGTGCCCGTCCATAATTTTCCGGCGGAATTTAGCCTAAGCATGCTGCATTCTTTTTTCAGCTCACGTTTTTATTAATTTCGTGCCACATTTTACCAGCGATATTTCCCCATGGTAAATTCAACATCAATTTCTCGCCGGTAATTTCTAGCCGCGGATCTTCAACCTTCACAGTGATAATTCTAAACAAACCCTTATCAACACGGCTAATTGTTCGACGCAACTCCTCGGCCTCAACCGTAATTTTTCAAACTGCGGTTGTTCTAGAATGATCGGCGGTAATTTACCTTGACAGTGATAATTCGAAACAAACCCTTATCAACACTGGAAATTGCCCGGCATAACTCCTTGGCCTCAACCGTAATTTTCCAGATGGCAGTTGTTCTAGAATGATTATTTCACGGTCTTCAGCAGTAATTTTTCTTATCAACAGTGCTCTTCGACGGATGAGGTTACGTCACGGGCGCGGCGTGGCGTGTCGCCGCCGCCGACTTGCCTAGTATAATCAACAAAGGCAGGACAAAATTTCGTGGGATGGATCGTGGAGCATTACAATTCAAGTACGGCGGCCTCACTGTCGTCATTTACATGGCTGCTAAATTATCTCAGTGGGCTAGCTAGCTTTTTTTTATTAAATCATCCAGCCTCTTTTATTCAATAGTCAAAAAGCAGGGAATACAAACGCGCTCGGGCGGATCAAGCAACAAAGCAACCACACATAACGTCCAGGTTGGAACCCTAGAGCCAAACGAGCCATCTGGAGGTCGCGCGCAAGATTCATCCCCTCCCTCACAGCCATCGCCTCTAGTATCTCTGGCTCCGAATAGCCCGGAGAAACCACAGCCGATGCACCCAGATAGGCACCGGTCATAGCTCTCGCCACCGCTGCGACTACGCCTGCCTCTTGGTTTCTGGCAACTCCTGCATCCACATTGAGCTTCGCAACATTCTCTGGTGGCGGGATCCATCTCGAGTGAGGCGGAACAACTCTCCTGCTGCCCACCTTGACAGGTTTCATCGTCAACCCATGCTCCTGCACGAAAGTCTCAACGAAGCAATGAGTGCTGAGAGGGCTTTGGTAGATACCTTCATGAATGGCTTTCCGGCGCGCATGCCAGATCGCCCATGCCGTGTCGAGCGTCAGTTGATCGTGAGACATCGTGTCTATCAGTGTGAAGAGCCAGTTCCTCTCATCAGATTCTTGCATGTTACTCATGTGGTCCGTCATCTCCTCGTCGGCCAATGCTCAGACACGCCGAGCCATAGAGCAGTCCATGAGAGAGTGCCTCCACGAGTCCTCCGCACCACATATGGTACACAAACACGACGGCGAGATGTGCTGTCTGTTCAGTAAGTCGGAAGTGGGTAACGATTGTTTAGCAAGTCGCCATAAGAAAATCTTGAGCTTAGCTGGACCTGAATATGCCAAAGCTTTGTCCAGCTCGAGCGTGGGCTAGCTAGCTGATGCTACTACCTGACAAGCTAAGCTAATGGGCTTGGCGTGGTGTTGGTGTCACGGCGGCCGGCCGGCCGGCCTCACACGACGGAGCAGGCGTTGGGGTTCTCGTCGCTGAACATCTGGGGCGCGTGTGCAGGGTACGACGCGTAGGGTGGTGGTGGTGGGTAGTACGCGGCGGGGCCGGCGCCGGGGTAGAACGTGGGATTGGGCGGCGGGGCGGCTGCGCCGTAGTAGTCTCCGGGCGCCATGCTGTACGGCAAGTGGTATGCGTACGGTGGGGCATCTGGTACATGCTCGGGTTTGCCATGGGCACCGGCGCCACGGACTTATCCTTTTGTCGTCGTCCTTGTTGGACTTTTCGCCGTCGTCGCCAGCGCCCTTGTCGGCTTTCTTGCCAGGCGCAACGACCTCCACCGGGCGACTGAGCTTGTCCCTGAGGTAGCCCAGCAGAGCGGCGTGTCCATGGTGCCGGTCACCTTCACCAGGTCCTTACCGGCGTCCACTACCACATCCTTCACTCCTGGGAACAAGAGAACAAGTGTCAGTTTAATGGTCATGATGATGCTATGTGGCATCCTGAACCTGAAGACGGTGGACTCGAAGAACTTGACGGCGGTGGCTCCAGTTTGGTTCGTCACCGGCATGGCGTCAATCCACTTGGTGAACTTATCAACTGCTATGAGGAGGTAGACGTATCCTCCGGGCGACGATTTCTGCAGCTTGCCGACCATGTTGAATCCCCACTGCACGAAGGGCCAGGCCACAGGTATTGGTCTGAGTTTCGCACCTGGTGCGTGCGGCTTATAATTATCCTTGAGTCTCTGACAGCCATTGCACCTTTCGACGATTTCCTTAGCGTCGCGCATCGCGGTAGGCTAGTAGAAGCCAACTCGTAGGGCTTTAGCGACGAGGGCACGACTGAATGCGTGATGTCCACAGGTGCCCTCGTGTATTTCGAGGAGGATTCCTCTACCGTCACCGTTGGTGGCGCAACGTTGGAGAACGTCTGTGTTGCTTCGTTTGTATAGCTCGCCGTTGATTATGGTGAAGGCCTTGGACCGCCGCGCAATATGTCACGCATCTGTCGGTTCGTCTGGCAGCCTCTTGGTGAGCAGGTACGTGATGTACGGCTGTGTCCATGATGACTCGATAAGCATGACCTCCATTGGACCTTCGGGTGCAGATCCTTGTTCTGCATCGCTGGATCCTTCAGCCTCTTCGGGCGGCGTATCTCCCGAGTGCTCTGCTGTGCCAGATGGTCCTACGGTAGTCTTCGGCTTGATGGAGCATTCGTAGATTTTCTCGAGGAATACGCCTGGTGCCACCGGGACACAAGTGGAGCCTATGTTGGCGAGTATGTCAGCCTCATTACTTTTATGGCTGACGTGCCGCAGTTCCTAGCCATCGAAATCCCTTCGAGTGCGTTGTAGAGTTCGCGGTATGCAACTATGTTATTGCTTAGTGCGTCGCACATGTTCATGGTCTGTTGGACCACGAGGTTGGAGTCGCCATAGATGATGAGCCGTGTAGCGCTACAGGCCTTGGCCATTCGCATCCAGTGGATCAGTGCTTCGTACTCCGCCTCGTTGTTGGATGCGCGGAACTTCCTCTGCAGGATATACCGCATCTCGTCACCCTGAGCAGATGTCAGGATGACACCGGCGCTAGCTCCTTCTTTTCGTTTGGATCCATCGAAGTTCATGGTCCAGAGGGTGGACATGTCTGGTGTGTCCGTGAGCTGATTTTCCATCTAGTGGACGAGGAAGTCCGACGGGACCTGTGACTTGATCGATGTTCTCCGCTCGTATGTGATGTCCCGTGGGGACAGCTCGATGCCCCAGAGGGCGACCCACCCCGTAGCATCGGGGTTGTTGAGGATGTGGCTCGGCGGGGCGTCGTTCACCACAACAATGGGGTGCTCCTGGAAGTAGTGGCCCAGTCGCCATGCCGTCATGAAGACACCGTAGGCAAGCTTCTGACAGTGTAGGTATCGCTGCTTTGTTGGTGTCAGTACCTCTAGGTGTTGCACCCCGTGGACCTTGTTTTCTTCGGCTCGTTCGACCACCAACACAGTACTGACCACCTGGTTGGTGGCGGATATGTATAGCAACATTGGCTCCTTTTTCCTGGGGGTCACCAGCACAGGCGAAGTGGAGAGCAGGCACTTGAGGACGTCAAATGCGTCTTGCGCCTTGTCCGTCCATTCGAATTTATCGAACTTGCGGAGGAGCTGGTAGAACGGTAGTGCCTTCTCGCCCATTTTACGGATGAATCGACTGAGCGTCGTGATTCGTCCAGCCAGCTGTTGGATGCCCTTGACGTTCCTCGGCTTCTCCATGGCCAGTATGGCCCTTATCTTCTTCGGGTTGGCCTCTATTCCTCTGGCAGAGATGAGGTACCCGAGTAATTGCCCGGATGGTATGTTGAAGGTGCACTTCTCCGGATTCATCTTGATCCGATAGCGGTCGAGGTTGTCAAAGGTCTCGCAGAGATCATCGATTGGTGTAGCTTCCTCTTTCATCTTGACCACTATGTCGTCGAGTAGACCTGGATGTTTCGACCGAGTTGGTTCTTGAGGAAATCCTGCATACACCGTTGGTAGTTTGCTCCTACGTTTTTCAGCCCAAACGGCATCATGGTGTAGCAGTAGACGCTGAAGGGCATGATGAAGGTCGTCTTCTTCTGGTCCTCTTCCTTCATTCAAATCTGATGATAGCCTAAGTAGGCGTCGAGGAAATAGAGGAGTTCGCATCCCGCTGTGGAGTCGATTATCTGGTCGATCTGCGGCAATGGAAAGTGGTCCTTTGGGGCAGGGTGTTCACCGTCGAGTCAAAGCACTCGTCTGTTGCGTCCTGCTTTCTCATAGGAGGAAGACTGTTGTCCGTCGGCTCCTTGAGCCTCACGAGTTCCTCCTGCATTCCGAAAGATTGGGAGATTCTATTGAATTCTCTGTCGCATCTATCTGACTTTGTGAAGCTTCCATTGATGGTGATAATGCCATTAGGTTCTGGCATCTTCATCTGCAAGTACGCATAGTGCGGGACCACCATGAACCTTGCGAATGCGACATGCCCGAGGATAGTGTGATACTTTGATGGCCAGTCGGCCACCTCAAACTCAAGGCGCTCATGTCAGAAGTTTGCGGGTGTGTCGAAGATGGTGTAGAACTAGATTTTGCCCAGGGGGTAGACTCCTTTACCTGGGACGATGCCGTGGAAGGTTGTCTCGGATGCTTCCAGGCCGGGGAAGGGGATCCGCATGGCGCGCAAGGTGCTAGCGAACATGAGGTTGATGCCACTGCTGCTGTCCATGAAGACTCGACTCGTCCCGAATCCGCCGATCTGCGCCTCGAGCACCAGGAGAGAGTGGCCTGGGCGAGGGACCTACGGTGACCCAGCATACCACTGCATGATGTAGTACACTATAGTCATTGACATAACACCAATGAAACACCGCTCACTAGTATTACATCCCTCAGAGTGGTACAACAGAAATACAGCAGGTCCAAGACATGACTATAGGTTACAACTCGACTCTTTACAAAAGATCCAGAGAACACTCTAGTTGAAAGAGAGAGAAAGAACTTCTTACAAAGAAGAACTAGAAATAATAACTCATAACTATCTAGTAACTAAGACTAGTATTTAAACTATTTGGCTTGCCATTGCTGCTATTGCAATGCGCTACAGAAGTACGTTTTATGGCTAGAGTAACTACTCCTATCTAAACAGAGACTTTGTCTTCATTTCAGCTGATGTATATGTTGACTTCATTGACTTTATTGAAGAACTTGAGCTGTCGATGATGGTTTCTTGAGCAGAAATTGATGTTGATGTTGTCTATAATGGCCTAGAACCTAGCAAGGGTTAAGAAGGTACGATTGAGTACGAGCGTACTCAGCAAGTTTTTTAACAAGGAGTGTATGATGCACTATCTCTATAGCCACATACCAAAGGTCGTAGGCAATGCAGGTTTTCGTAAACATTTCTTCAAAGGTTGCTTTTATTCTGAAAACTATGTCCGACAGCCTTCACAGGTTGACCAGAACCTTCGTGGGGTTCCTTTCCTGCGGCGTTCGTAGCTCCTCCCCGGAACAGGGAGTAACATCAATTTTTACACTCTATAGAGGTGTGTCACTTTTCCCATAAGAGACCTTAGCTTTGTTGTACAACCGAGTTGCATTCTCATCCACACTTCCTTGGTGTGGGGCCTAGACTAAGATCCAAGCCAATCACTGCCCTCTCCACGACCCCATATGTCTGCACGATCCTCCGGGGCTGACTACACCTCCGTTAAGCCCCCAATTTGGGCAAGCTACAACCCTGGTGAGTTCCCGAAGACTCAATGAGCTGGTGATGCCCCTGGTAAGCTCCATAAAGGTCCGACTATACCTCCGGCAACCACTCATAAATAATCTAGACACTAAAATTGTGGGGCCTAAGGGTGCCCACCCATATGTTGCATCCACACAAAGACTCACAACGTCACGATAAGGTCATCTTGCCTCCATTGAAGGAAGAAGATACAGCCGACTTCTCCGTCCCATTCCAAATCTCACGGTTAATGCGTAATATATGGCGCTAGAATCACTGGCGACATTGGTTGTTAAGTCCTAGATATTATGTTCCTTTACCACCGGAACTGTATCAATAGATTATTACCACTTGGTAAATCATCCATAACCATATTATTATGAAAATAGTATTTTCTATCCTTTTTGAAATGCAGGTGATGACAACATTCGAGTTACAAGCATTTGATAGAAAATACCAAAGGACATGAGCAAGTTGTGAACTTGCCTTTTGTGATTGCAAGATTATGCACTCACGGTCTTCAAGACAATAGAATATCCAAATTCTGTAAACAACATCATTGGTCTGGTAAGGACTAATGTTTAAAAAAGCAAGATGCAGTTATGCATAAGTAATGTAATGCAGTTTGGAAAACCCCAAAGTAATACCCCAATATGGTGAATGAGTTAAACTTAGGTGATTTTTTTAAGATTTAGTTTGTCTATAAGTTTACTTTATAAGCCAATATACCTATACAAGGAATTAAGACTAACATGTATGATATAAAGTAAATATAACAACACATGTGAAAGGGAAATGGACGTCGCCTAGAGGGGGGGTGAATAGGCGTTTTAAAATTATTACGGTTTAGTCTCTAATAAATGCGGAATAAAACTTAACGTTTAATTTATCAAGCCAAAACCTATATCAACTAGGTTCACTAAGTGCACCAACAACCTATGCTAAGCAATACAAGTAACATGGTGATAGCAAGATATAATACTTCAAGCACGATGGCTATCACAAAGTA
The DNA here is from genome assembly GCA_910589775.1 of Avena eriantha. Taxonomy (NCBI): domain Eukaryota; kingdom Viridiplantae; phylum Streptophyta; class Magnoliopsida; order Poales; family Poaceae; genus Avena; species Avena eriantha. The sequence goes on along the minus strand of OU342740.1, from coordinate 392,105,492 downwards.
AATTGCATAAGTAAAGGGCTCGGTTGAGAGATAACCGATGGACGTGGAGACGATGATTTGTTTCCCGAAGTTCACTTCCAAAGAAGCTACGTCTTCGTTGGAGAGGTGCGGGGGCGCAATGTACTTCGAACGCCACAAGTGGCTCACCTTGAGGTGTGGTGGCTCGATGCTCACCCAACGCCGCACAAGGCCTCACCCCAAGATGCGAAGGCACGCAACCTACCGACGCCACAAAAGGCTCACCCTATTCTCCCGTGAGCTCACCACAAAGGCCTACTCACGTTCCACTATGGGACACTTGAGGGCGGTCACCGAACCCGTACAAGGCTTGGGGCAATCTCCACAACTCAATTGGAGGGCTCCCAAGAAATGCCACAAAGGCTCCACAATGCCACAAAAGGCCAACAAGCTTGGGGAACCTCCACAACTCAATTGGAGCCCCCAAAACACACCACAACTCCACACAACCGTCTTGGGTTCCAAGAACCCAAGAGAAACAAGCCCAAGAGCTTGAACTCGCTGAATCTCCGAGGAGAACTCAAATCTATGCACCAAATGCAAGAGGCAAGTTCTTCACTCTCAAATTCCACCAAAGCTACAAAAGCTATTGGGGGAATAAGGGAGGAAGAACACAAGAGGAGAACACAAAAACTCTCCAAGATCTAGATCCCAAGGATTCCTTCACAAAGAAGGGATTTGGTTTGGTGGGATTATAGATCTAGATCTCCTCTCTCAAATCCCTCAAAGAGATGCAAGAATCATGGGAGGGAGAAGGGAAGAGGGCAAGCTTTTGAAGGTCAACAATGGAGGAGAGAGTGGAAGAGCTAGCAAAAATGACCTCCAAAGTTGGGAAAACTTTGGCGAAGAGGGGGGCCCTTAAATAGGGCAAGAGAAATCTGTCTGTTTGGGCCAGATTCGCGCCCCACCGGAACTACCGGTGCCCCACCGGTACTACCTCTAAATAGAAACACAAGATACAAAAGAAAAACGAGATTTACTAGAACTTTGGCCAGAACATGGGCCGGTACTACCTCTCAAGCAAAATCGTTGGACAGCATTGCACAAAAACTTCAATAACTTTTGACTCCGGACTCCGATTTTGATGATCTTAGGCTCGTTTTGAAGAGAACAAAAATCTCTACAATATTATGCAAAGAAACATCATAGTCCAACAAGAGAGGATAAAGTAAAATGGAGAAAGGTATGACCTCTCAGAAGCAACGAACCGGTAAAACCTCCAGAACCCAAAACGCAAGAAGTTGAGCTTGGAAACTCTAATTGGGATGAAACCAATTTTGTTGGAAAGATAATAAAGAGTAGAATCCAACAAAAGGTAGAAATATTGGGTATCAAAAATGGAGAAAATACCATGAATATATATGTGAGATACCTCCCAAGGTGTGGAGCCAGAAAACCCGTAAGATCAAAAACGCAATAAGATATGCAAGGGGAATCCGTTTTTAATGAACTAGAGCTTGTTATGAAGATAACCACAAGCTCTAGATCCTCACATGGATAAGAACTAAACAACAACCAAGAAATATGATGCTATGTATGCAAAGGTTTGAGCTCTCTTCGAAAGATACGAACGAGTCACCCACTCGAGAGCCCCTCTTGATAGTACACCTATCTATCCTAAACCCGATATCCCAACACTACAAGAACACTACAAGAGACCGGTAAAATAGAAACCCTATCAAGATCATACCTTTGACTTGAGCATCCCACTTGAGCTTGATGTAGACCGTCATGTCCTTCTCAAGATGGAACACCTTTCTTGATTGCACTTGCTTGCTCTTGCTTGATGAAGACTTGCGAGTGGCTCCCCCATACTCCATGGGAAAACCACTTCTTTGACCTTGTCTTCATCACTCCATGAATGCCGAGGATGGCAAGCTCCAAGCATGAGATCTTCTAGAGATGGCGCACCGTGCGCTTGCACATCAAATCTTGATGATGATGTCTTGAAGAAATCCATGAGGAACTCCATCTTCTTGTTCTTCAAGGCATACTTGATCTTCTTATTCTTCTTCTTCTTCTACTTGATTCCAATAGGCACAAAGCCCTTGGACGATGCTTCTTCTTTTTCATCCTTGAAACCAACACATGGTCCAAGCAATGCCAATGGACAAACCTACAGATGAAACTCAATTTGCACATTAGTCCGTAGGGATTGTCATTAATTACCAAAACCACACATGGGGGCATACATGCCCTTTCAATCTCCCCCATTTTGGTAATTGATGACAATCCCTTTGAGAGGGTTTAAATATGGAATTTAATGAACAAAATGGTTGCCCCAACATCAAATACTACACAAGTATGTGATGTTGGTACAACCACAATATATAGAGCAAACTCCCCCACAATCTATGCATGTGTGATGAACTTGAATTTCATTGCATAGATTGCCAACCATTATCGGTGGTTGAGTTTCCTCTATATATTAAACATGCAAAGCAACAACAAAGATGCAAGATCGTGCAAGTCTAATGCTTTAAGAACCAACTCAAAGCATACACCAACTTCCCTTAAACCCTCTAAAACTTCTCCCCCATTGGCATCGATTGCCAAAATGGGTGAAAAGTTCTAGACGGCCAACATAGTGAGAATTCCTCCAAAGGTGTGCTTATGCACATATCCAATGATGAATACTTGGGAGGAAGTAAAACTATATTGAGGACCCAAAGATTGAAAAAAGAAAAGAAAGAGAAAATAGCTTCAACAAATGAAGCGAGCAACCCAAAAGACCCAAAAATACCAATTGACAACAACAATTGATACCAAAAGAGAAAACACGCGATATTAGGATACGGACAAAAGAATGTTTAGATGAAGTAGGGAAGCTCCCCAATCTTCGTGCACAAATTAGAATCATTAATTTGAATATATCATGCACAAGTATGGAATCCTCACTCCCCCATAGACATTTAAACCTCAAACAAAGAGAAAGTCAAATTAGCATTCTTAAGTGAGTTAGAGAAGCTCCCCAAGGATTATGCACCAATTATACTAATTATACTTGGAAACAAAGTGCACAATCATGGAATCCTCACTTCTACAAACTCATTTAAGAATACATGACAAGAGAGAGCAAATTATGAGTGCTTGTAGATGCAAACACATGGGAGAAGCACTCATAGGAAATAAATTTGGAAGTCACCGAAGAATCAAAAAGAAATAAAGGGTGGTCTCCAAGGGAAAAAACAACCAAAGATTTATCTTCTCTTGTGTGTATGAGTTTCTAGGTGGATAATATCACAAAGACATATGCCCACAAAGAAACATGCACACACAAAATAGATACACAAGAAAGCACATGAACAACAAAATGAAGTCATATACATACCAATAGGATTTTTGCATGAAAGCATGGCCAAAGGCTCAAATATATCTTATTGTACATCAATGAGCTTCAAAAACCAACACACTACATACATTACAACTATTACCAAGGGAAAAAGGGAATAGTTGGAATATATGGAGAAAGACAACAAGTATCACAAATAGAAATCAACTATGCAAAATACTCACTATTGCACATGAGAGTGAATGAGGAAAAGATATGCAATAAAATTGCTAGATTGACATATTTGGGATAAGTGAATCATGATCATGATTTTGTATAGTCCCCATTATATGCACTCATCTCAACATACTCACATTTTCAATAGAGAGCACTCGAACACAACAAACAAAGAACCACAACATTACGAACACACAAATTCATGCCAACAAGCAACCCACAAAAGGTTGGAAACAAGAAGTGTATGCATGAGAGAGATACTTGTTACCGAGATATAATAGGTAGGATGTAGATGATAAGAATTTGTTGATCATCCTAGCTTGCCTCCAATTGACATGTAAGCACCACTTCTTCCCAATTGATGTGACAAGCATCCAATATATCTCCAATGTACCTACACAAAAATAAGTACACTATGTCCCCAAACAAATTGGGTCCAAAGTAGTTAGTGCAACTACAATATATAGGAGAAGCTCCACATAAATATGTGCATATTAATATGAAATTGAATTTCATGCACATCTTAGCCAATAGGATTTGGTGGAGTTTCCCCTATACATTGGATCATAGAAAGAAAGCATGCCATAATATATACAAGAAGTAAATATGCATGCACAAGACTCTCAAGAACCAAAAATGAGATACAATTTGAACTAAAACACCAAGTAAACCAAGAAGTAGCACACAAGAGTGTGACACGGCAAAAGGTGTTCAAATTGTATCAAAGAGCCAAATCAACACATGAAAGGACACAAATTCAACAAATGAACAAGGAAAAAGCCAAAGAGCGAAAGATGCACAAAACACACAATGCTCAAGGATTTATCTCATCCTAAAAGATCAAACAAATAAAGAGGATGAGACAAAACCAACTCCCAAATATAGCAAGGTTCCAACACACAAACCCACACTCTCTACACTTTTCATGATGGCACAAAGTACTAAGAGAAAATATCAAGCTTCCAAGCACAAGAAACACTATATGGAACAAATTAAGAAGCATAAAAGGAGTGTTCTAGATAATATAGGAGAGATCCCCCAAGAATGGTGCATTATATATAATTTTGCTTTTGAATGCAAAATGCACACAAATGAGATCATCACTACTACCTACATTAAATAAAACACAAGCGAATACCAATAAACTAAAAGATCCATAATAGGCAAGGAAGACATGGGAGTAAAAGGAACCAATCTCTTGGCCAAAGATGGGACAAAGAAAAACAAAGGCCAAAGTGAACATGATCAATAAGTCCTACCATATATGGAGTGTTACTTGTCCAAGGACAAGGATTATGGGGAAAGTTTTTCCCGAGGTAGTTTGCAAGGAAATCATGATCATATCCACACAAAGAAGCATGTAACAAGATATAACAATTATGCTTGATGCTTCGAGAGAGATTCTTGATAGCTCCAAATAGTCACACAATCACTAGTGATTAGAGTAACTTGAATCAAATGGTTTCCATGTAGGATATGGAGGTCCAAATAAGATGAAACACATATCAAGAAAATCTCTCACAAACAAGATCCAAAAGATGAGCAATAAAAGAAACAAAGCAAATTAGGACTTGTTTGAGCTAAATGTGCCACAAAGGAGCTAGATAAATAAATATCAATTCTAAGTGGCACTACCTCAAATGTTCACATTTTCTAGGTTTGTAATATGCACCAAGCATATGACTCCCCCATAATGTGATAACCAAGAGATCTCGACAAGAGGCAAAAAGATCAAAAAGGAGATGATTAATGGACATTATGGAATTCAAATTCTTCATGAGAATGACATACCACATAGAGACAAGATAAACATGTAATGTTAACACTAAGTGGTATTCCTCATGTACACACATTTTAGGATTGTGGAATGCCCAAGCATAACACTCCCCCAAAATGGGATAGTCCATTAATCTCTCCCAAGAGCCAAATGAGATACCAAATGAATTCAATAAAGGCTCAAACATAAGAACAAAAAAACATGATGTGCCAACCAACATACACAAATATACTAGACAACACAATATAGGTATGAGGGAAGCACAACATGTACAAACACATGTAATGGTACAAAACCACACATGCACAAGGGAGCAAGTAACTTTCAATGTAAAGGAGTTGAGCACATGTTACCGCAAGGAGGAACATTGGGTATATGATAGAAACAAGATAATCCAATTGGCTTGACTTGACAAAAATAATTGACGAAGATCCCTCAATTCTTCATAATGTAGCCAAGCCTCCAATGCCCTCCAACCAACACCTATTGATCAAGTTTTAGCTTGTTGGAACCCAACTAAGTTGGGTCCTAAGAAGTTAGTCACAATAGGCTTGGCCACCCAAATGGTTCTTTTCTTGACACCACTTTGGGCACCAACATATTTGGCAAACACATTGCCCACATCATACTTACCAAGAGAATATGCATCATATATCAAGATAGGCTTGGATGAGGAGTTACCCATGGTGCATGAGGAAGAAAGGTGCCCCTTCTCGCGGCATATGTAGCAAGTTCTTCTCTTGCCATCTTTATTCTTTGAAGATGCCACCCCGTGAGGAAGAGCTTGAGTCTTGGGAGGAGGCCCGCTTCTAGCTTGAGGTGGAGCTTGAGGCTGCTTCCCTTGTTGCTTCTTCTTCAATGGGCAACATCTCACATGATGGCCTTCTTCCTTGCACTTGAAGCACACAATTTTGGCCGGATTCTTCACTTGACCTTGGCCATTCTTATTTTTGCCCTTGTGCTTCAACAAGTTGGTGGGCTTGTTATTGATGTTGGAGTTATATCCAAGCCCACTCTTGTCATTTGGGGATCTTTGCACACCCAAGATGTTCTTGAGTGTGGTATTCCCTTCATGACACTTCTTCAAGTCATTCTTCAAAGAATTGACTTGAGCCTTTAGCTTCTTGTTTTCCTCTACATGGTTAGTATAAACAACAATACTAGAGGAAGTAGATGCTACGTTGTTAGAGCAACAAGGCAAGGGATGCAATTCATCACAAGATATAGTAATAGCATGAGTGGATGAATTACAAGGACTAGCACATGGCAATATGATACTAGGACTAGATGTAGTGCTAATGTCCACATGAGGCTCACTAGATGTTACCTTTGACATAGTATCCTTATGAGCCAACTTTAGCCTACCATGGGAAACTAGAAGATCCTCATGCGATCTTGAGAGCTTAGCATGACTCTCTTCCAATTTCCCATAGTTGCTAGTTTGCAAAGAAAGTTGAGCATGTAGCTCAACATTCTCCTTCACAATATATGCTTCACAAGAGATGGAGTTAGTAGCACAAGCATCATCAATAGTACTAAGAGGTGAGGGCAACTTGGAAAGCTCTTTAGAGTATGAAGCTTTAAGTTGCTCATGTGACTCGGTGAATTTGGTGAGCTCCCCCTTAATGACCCTAGAGCCATTGTTGAGGTGCTCAAAATCCTCAAGGAGTTTGGAATAAGCAACTTCAAGCTCATCATTTTTAATTTGGAGGTCACTTGCCACCTCAAGATCTCTATCATGAGATTTCTTCACCCTAGATAGCTCTAGGGAAAAGGTCTCCTCAAGAGATTCCTTGGTGGTTTGTTCCTCTTCAAGAGCTTCATTTAAGTTGGCAATGTCATTAGCATACTCACGCTCAAGACTACTCATTTTGTCAATTGTGTCCTCATGCTCATAAATTAGTTGCTTACATTCAATGGCTAAGTTCAAGATTTCAATGAAAGTAGAGCAAGAATTTTTTATTTTTGTGTAGAGCACGAAGGACTAGCTCCCCCTTCTCTTTTAGAGAAGCAAAATCATCATCTACTTCATCTAAGTCAACATTCACATCATGAAGAGGTGCATTGGGGTCCAAAGGAGAATTTACCTTTGATTCCTTAGCCATGAGGCATAAGTGAATGTTGGAAGAAGGTGATGATGGGGGAACACTTGAAGCTCCAATAGCAACCTTGCCTTGGCCCACACATTCTTCGATTTTCTCTACATGGTTAGCAACACAAGTACTAGAGGAAATAGAAGTACATTTATCATGGCAACAAGGCAAAGCAAGCATATCATCATGAGAAATATTCAATCCATTTCTACATGATATGCACGGGCAATCAACACTAGGATGTAAATCACATATAGTCCTACAAGTGTTCATGCCCAAAGATACAACATTGCAATGAGATAGATATGAAGGATAATGAATGGAAATACCACTATCCACATTGCAAGTTCTATCACCACTCACCATATCATTACCTTGTGACAACTCACATGTTGGTGTAGTGGAAGAAGATGAGAACTCATCACGGCCGGAGGTGGAGGGAACACAATCATCCTCATTAAGCTTGGACACATCATATTTTGCTTGAAGCTTGGTCCAAATATCATGAGCATTCCGAAAATGCATGATTGAGGAAATAACTACAAAGCTCACAACATTAACAAGAACATTAGATGCTTGAGCTTCGAGATAAGAGTTTGTCTCCTCCTCCAAAGATAGATTTTGGGGATCCTTAGGAGGAGACAAGCCCATATCTAGAATTCGCTCAATATTTGGGTCAATGACCCGGAAATGACTAAGAATGTGAATACGCCAAACATCATAATTTGTGCCATCAAATGTAAATGTGTGAGAGTGCACTAAACCCCTAGGAGACATCCTTACTCTCAAGGCGGTGAAGCCAAAGAAGCGAGAGACCTTGCTCTGATACCAATTGAAAGGGAAATGGACGTCGCCTAGAGGGGGGTGAATAGGCGTTTTAAAATTATTACGGTTTAGGCTCTAATAAATGCGGAATAAAACTTAACGTTTAATTTATCAAGCCAAAACCTATATCAACTAGGTTCACTAAGTGCACCAACAACCTATGTTAAGCAATACAAGCAACAAGGTGATAGCAAGATATAATACTTCAAGCACGATGGCTATCACAAAGTAAATTGCATAAGTAAAGGGCTCGGTTGAGAGATAACCGATGGACGCGGAGATGATGATTTGTTTCCCGAAGTTCACTTCCAAAGAAGCTACATCTCCGTTGGAGAGGTGCGGGGCCGCAATATACTTCGAACGCCACAAGTGGCTCACCTTGAGGTGTGGTGGCTCGATGCTCACCCAACGCCGCACAAGGCCTCACCCCAAGATGCGAAGGCACGCAACGTACCGACGCCACAAAAGGCTCACCCTATTCTCCCGTGAGCTCACCACAAAGGCCTACTCACGTTCCACTATGGGACACTTGCGGGCGGTCACCGAAACCGTACAAGGCTTGGGGCAATCTCCACAACTCAATTGGAGGGCTCCCAAGAAATGCCACAAAGGCTCCACAATGCCACAAAAGGCCAACAAGCTTGGGGAACCTCCACAACTCAATTGGAGCCCCAAGAACACACCACAACTCCACACAACCGTCTAGGGTTCCAAGAACCCAAGAGAAACAAGCCCAAGAGCTTGAACTCGCCGAATCTCTGAGAAGAACTCAAACCTATGAACCAAATGCAAGAGGCAAGTTCTTCACTCTCAAATTCCACCAAAGCTACAAAAGCTATTGGGGGAATAAGGGAGGAAGAACACAAGAGGAGAACACAAAAACTCTCCAAGATCTAGATCCCAAGGATTCCTTCACAAAGAAGGGATTTGGTTTGGTGGGGATTATAGATCTAGATCTCCTCTCTCAAATCCCTCAAAGAGATGCAAGAATCATGGGAGGGAGATGGGAAGAGGGCAAGCTTTTGAAGGTTAACAATGGAGTAGAGAGAGTGGAAGAGCTAGCAAAAATGACCTCCAAAGTTGGGAAAACTTTGGCGAAGAGGGGGCCCTTAAATAGGGCAAGAGAAATCTGCCCGTTTGGGCCAGATTCGCGCCCCACCGGAACTACCGGTGCCCTACCGGTACTACCTCTAAATAGAAACACAAGATACAGAAGAAAAACGAGATTTACCGGAACTTTGGCCGGAACATGGGCCGGTACTACCGCTCAAGCAAAATCGTTGGACAACATTGCACGAAAACTTCAATAACTTTTGACTACGGACTCCGATTTCGATGATCTTGGGCTCGTTTTGAAGAGAACAAAAATCTCTACAATATTATGCAAAGAAACATCATAGTACAACAAGAAAGGATAAAATAAAATGGAGAAAGGTATGACCTCTCAGAAGCAACGAACCGGTAAAACCTCCAGAACCCAAAACGCAAGAAGTTGAGCTTGGAAACTCTAATTGGGATGAAACTAATTTTGTTGGAAAGATAATAAAGAATAGAATCCAACAAAAGGTAGAAATATTGGGTATCAAAAATGGAGAAAATACCATGAATATATATGTGAGATACCTCCCAAGGTGTGGAGCCAGAAAACCCGTAAGATCAAAAACGCAATAAGATATGCAAGGGGAATCCGTTTTTAATGAACTAGAGCTTGTTATGAAGATAACCACAAGCTCTAGATCCTCACATGGATAAGAACTAAACAACAACCAAGAAATATGATGCTATGTATGCAAAGGTTTGAGCTCTCTTCGAAAGATATGAACGAGTCACCCACTCGAGACCCCTCTTGATAGTACAGCTATCTATCCTAAACCTGATCTCCCAACACTACAAGAACACTACAAGAGACCGGTAAAATAGAAACCCTATCAAGATCATACCTTTGCCTTGAGCATCCCACTTGAGCTTGATGTAGACCGTCATGTCCTTCTCAAGATGGAACACCTTTCTTGATTGCACTTGCTTGCTCTTGCTTGATGAAGACTTGCGAACGGCTCCCCCATACTCCATGGGAAAACCACTTCTTTGACCTTGTCTTCATCACTCCATGAATGCCGAGGATGGCAAGCTCCAAGCATGAGATCTTCTAGAGATGGCGCACCGTGATCTTGCACATCAAATCTTGATGATGATGTCTTGAAGAAAGCCATGAGGAACTCCATCTTCTTCTTCTTCAAGGCATACTTGATCTTCTTATTCTTCTTCTTCTTCGACTTGATTCCAATAGTCACAAAGCCCTTGGACGATGCTTCTTCTTTTTCATCCTTGAAACCAACACATGGTCCAAGCAATGCCAATCGACAAACCTACAAGTCAAACTCAATTTGCACATTAGTCCATAGGGATTGTCATTAATTACCAAAACCACACATGGGGGCATACATGCCCTTTCAACATGCTTAGAGTTATTTGATATTATGTATCTATTATGGAAGTCCATGTTTTAGGTTGATAAGAGTTGAAGAACCTATTATCAGATTGTTGTTTGAAGTGGCAAAATGAATACTTTTGAAGAGAAGGTTTCTTTGATAAGGTTTAACCAATCTTTATGGTTAATAGAATGTGATCGATGTCATGAGTGTTTGCTCAATAAGTTTGGTTTTGAGATGCCTTATGACTTAATTTGGAACAGACAAAAGTTAACTATAAAAACATAATTAGATCTAGGGTGTGATGTGTTTAAAAGTATTAATAAGCTTTAAACCTTGCAACAAGCATGTTTGAAGGTATAGGATCATTCACTTTCATCTTAAGTGAATAATGAGTTTAAATGTGATTTGTTATTATAAATATAGTTTATCTTATTAAGGAAAGTAAATTTAGATGATCTGAATAATCTATTAGAGCTAGGATCATGTTTCAAAATAGTTAAGAGATAAATAGCATTCATTTTTATGATGTTCAAAATTTACTTAAAATTGTTGGTTTAGTTTGGATTTATGATTTTAAAAGAATTTTATAAGGCTAATAAGTTACACTTAAGTTTGATTATATATCCAAGTTATAGCTTTGGACTTAGTATTTAGTTATTAGGGATTTAAGGTGTTTCATATAGAATTGTGATTTTTTTATTTAAGAATGTTCTTAAAGAATTTACCAACTAAATAATAACTAAGGATTTATCTCTTAATAACCTTAAAATGTGTTGGAATAATATAATTAGTATTTTTCTAGGATAACATACTTACTTAAGGTCTTAGAAGTGAATTTTATTTAATTTTTTGTGTTATCCTTATTTTTACAAAATACTACAAAGGATTAAGTGTCCTTGACTATTTGTTCCAAGTTTTATTTGTAAAAATTTAATTTATTATTTTTGTAAAATAGTTGATTTATTTTTATATGCAAAAATGATTTTTATTTATTTTTAGGACGTGTCCTTAATTTATGAGATCTTATTAAGGATTAAAGGACGTTAATATTTATTCACATTTTATTTAACTCAAATAAGTGAATCTATATTTTTATTATGTAGATATTATTTTTGTGATAATTTTGATATATGATATATATTTTTAGGATTTTTTTTATATTTTTCTAAGGCTAAAACAATCTTAGGGGTATTTTGGTAATTTCACATTTGGTTTATTATTTCTTTTTCAATATTTATTTTTCTCTTTCCTATTTAATCTGGGCCGTTTGGTTGGGTACATGGGCCGGCCTAGGCCCAACTAGTCCTTGCTCGGGGTCACTTTGACCCCGGCCACTTTCTCACTCCACGCACGCCACGCACAAACACATCGACACGCACCCTCTCTCGTTCCTCTCCCGGCTTCGGTCACCACTGCCGCTTGATTGATTCTGGTAGAACCAAGATGTTGCGGCTACCGCCGCCTAATTCTGAAGCTCCGTCGTCGACTGGCCGATCTGGCCCTGCAATTTGATTTGGCTTTGAAGCACTATCGAGCTTGCGCCCAACCCTTCTCTAGCTAGGGTTCCACGATCTTGTGGCTCCACCATCCGTCAGCTCTCGTCCCGGTCTAACGTCATCGCCACCTTGGCGCAATCCCTGCGCCGCCCTACCTTGGATGGTTGGTCTTCCGCTCTTGGTGACACGGCCACACCATTCTCGGCCTATGTCGTTATATCTTCTCTGATCTGGTGCTGGCGGAAAGGCAGGATGCCTGTAACCCCGGTGGTCATGTCATGTTGCCTCTGGATTCTGCTATGGTGATGGCGAGGTATGGTAGTGTATTGGTGGGTTTTGTGAGGACTTGGTGTGGTGCTGCTGTGATGGCACTGTTGTGCGGACTACTTCATCCTCGACGCCAGCGGGACGGTGCTCCAAGCGCAACCTCGGCGACCTCCGGTTTACCGGCTCATGGCTTTGCTTCTCTGTTGATGACCATTTGGTTATTGCCGTGCTACTGCTACATCATGGCCATCGACCACACTCACCTCCCCTTCGGCTTCAACAACCTTCTAGGTAAACTCTACTTTGACCAGCCATCGAGCCGATGACTCTGCTCGTGGTTTGTGGTGTTGCTTCCGAGCCAAGATATGGTGTTACTGCAGACATGTTGTGGTGTGGTCGCCTTCTGTACATGTGTGAGGTCCACGATTTGCTCTAGTTGAGCTACTAACTACTAGTTAATTACCTATACTGGAATCCAAGTTTGGATGATTAATAATCCATGGCATGTTTCACTAAAGCTTGTTAAATACTTATCCAAATAGAATAGAATATGTGCTAATGGTGGTGCCTCAATTTGGATGAAGTGGTCATCCAAGCACTAGTGAAGTATTACTTAGTAGTCCTATTGTACTCATATGTTTAACTGAATCCATTGATTCACTCAGTTACTTAACTGAACTGTTTGGTTCAGTACATGTTGGTCTAAATGGTAGCAGTTCAGGTTAATAGTTGGAAGCTTGCTTAGCATGATTCCTAGCTAGATTAGCTAGGAGGACGATTTAGAACACTATTTTATTGATTGCAGATAATTATTTTGGAACTGTTATTAGATATGGAGGATTCTTAACAGTTCTGTCTCTTTCAACATTTCATGAGGGAATAATGTTGTTATGAATTGGTTTGTATATTGACAATGTTTATATATACTCACCTTATTATGTAGGCACATTCTGTTGAGCCACACTGCCAAATTGAGATGGCTTATTATTGTGGTATCTTCTTTGGAACATAATCTGGCGTTGTTCTAGTTAGGTCAGTGGCTTCTATAGCTGTGGTTGCGCTATTGTGATAGATTCCCTTGGAGTATGCATGGTGGTGACTCCTAGCTATATGACCTGCTACTATTCTAACTAGATGAATGGTCTTAGATATACATATGGATGACTAGTATGAATACTTTATCCATATGACATCAACAGTTCAAATGATTCCTAGCTAAATGGCTAAGAAAATGATTTCATTTGGGAAACATGTTTTGTGGTGTTGCAAAACCTTTATGGCCTTTATATTTGTTCAAGGAGATAATATCTTCATCTACTCTTAGGTTACTGCTGTGGTGTCGCCTTTTTATTTTAGAGTGTACACAGTAATACACCCTAGAGTGGCATGATCTGCTATAGAGATTCATGTCTACAGAATTGAAATTTGGCTGCCAATGATGCAAGGTCCGAGGCCCTTCTTTGTAATAAGAATAGATGTTATTGTTGTCCCAAAAAGCTCTAGGATGAAATGGGCATAGCACCACTATGCTAAACTGAGAGCTCTCTCACCCTCAAAAATGATTTTCTTACTTAAAATGATAAGATCAGGTACTATGATTGATCATAGTGATAGAGAATAACCTGAGGCTGGGAGGTGTGCTGAAACTTGCTGTTGAGGTGCTTAATCACTAGCTATCTTTGTCCTTGTACTTGATATTTTTGTTGTTGGCGCCATTCCTCCTAGTGATCCTAGCTTGTAATTCCCTGATGAGCTTGATCTGCTAGACTAGCCTATTTCTGCTATGGAGTCATGGTGGCTATGGTGTTTTTGATGTAGATCTGGGAATGAACCAGTGGTGTTCTCGAGTTCTGATGATGGTCTGATGGATAAGGGATTGTGAGAGTTTGCCTCTAGCTACCTTGCCACGACTGGACTCCCTATTTATGCCCCCTTTGCTGTGTTGACAGCACATCCAGTGCATGTGATGAGTGTGCTGCTGTCAAGTGGGACTCTTTTCTATGCAGGTGGCCAAGTTGCCCTTTTCTCCTTGTGCAAACCATGGCGGGTGTAATCGTTATCCAGTTTGGCACTTGTTTTATACTGCTTAGTGTGTAACTCACTTAGCTATGACCTGATCTGACTGGATGATGCTATTATTTGTTCACATGGTTTAAAATTCTAGTCTGTTTAGCTAATTGGTGCTAAACCAGACTAGTACTTATATTTATTGGGTTTCCTTTTAAATTAAGCTTAGCTAGGTCTAGAGGGTATTATAGCTTGGCTCTTACTGCCTTCTATTGAATGGATCGAATATATATACCTATAGCCTTGCCCCATAGATGCATCTCTATTTCAAGTGTATAGAAAAATCTGATCCATGTCTTAAGTGTTGCCTAGATTTGGTAATGCCCTCTAGTGCTAGATTGTGGAATTTAGGAGTTCTTCCTAAATCCCCAAACTATGTTTAATAAATTAAATTGCCTCATCTTCTGGTGAGGCAAACATTTTAACATAACAATATGTTTCTTTTCTATTTGTGTTTGTCTTAATTTGTTGCATACTCAAAAGGAAGAAGTGAAGAGAATACATAAGACATATGAAGAATTAGATAGTTCTAATATTAATCTTTTCTTTTCTCTTACTGATTTGTAATTTCCTTATCTAAACAATTGTTAAAACATTGTATTCTTTTTGGTTGTAATCAAGTAAAGTTTTATTCTTTACTCATGTGAGTATTCAATGAATGTTGTATGGTATTCACATTTATGTAATAATGATTATTATTATTTGTCCCATATTGTATTGTAGTTATGGAATTTTCTATAATTGTTGAGATTTAAATTTGATTCCAAACTTTATTTGAAAAATTGTATGGACTCATATTTGAATTTGGAATTCAAATTGTTTTCTTTCCCCAAAAGCAACAAAATCAACAAAGGTCATGTCGAAATCTAGAGCACTTGCCCTAATGTTCCCATTAACACAAGTGAGAATTCGATCACTTTGTGTTTTAAATAAACACGCAAAAATTATCCAGATTTTCTATGCATGAATGCAATGCACACACCTGATCTCAGCTTATCTCTAAGCTCTAATGCTGGGATGTTACAGACTCTCCCCCTTAAAATAAACTTCGTCCCCGAAGTTCGTACTCTCTTACGTTTCGGAATGAGGTGTTGACTTGTATGGATCACGACATTTCTCAAATTCCATTGTGATCACAAGTGGGGATTATTGTGGTACCCTGTACCCAGATCTTTTTCCTTCAATCCTCTTCATTCTTAACAGAACCCACTTGTCGTATCCAATTACCACCTGGTTCCTTATACTATAATTCCTTTGGGTGATGTTCTACTGGTCCTACTTTGGACTGGTGGTGGACACATTTTGTCCATTCCAATCAGGTCTTCCTATTACACTATACTTGTCTATTATAAAATAAATTCTTCCCTCCTAAGGATAACTTGGGAGTTGTTTCTTTAAAAACTAGACTACTAGGTTTAAACTATTATGTCTACTTTGATCATTTATCCGGACATATGGTCAGAAGTAGTTTATAATGATGACTTCTTATAACCTTATGAGAATAAGGCTTAATGTCACCATAAATTTGTACTTCTTCTCCACCTTTAGTCAAAAAGTTAGACAACAACACTTCAGTGTTTATTGTTTACTCTCCCCATTGGGGTTTTCTAATAATCTCTAATATGTATGTATAATATCCATTAACTCAATAGAAAGGATATTGGTCTCTGTCCAGCTCCTATTTTACCTTTTCAAGGTCTCATGAAAGAATCTACGGTATACCCACACAATTGTGGATCTCCGAAATGAATCTTCCAACACTATTTGTCTTACACTTAACCTTCTGAACATTTTCGCTTCGGTAAGCCAGATTTCGCGAAGCGTCTCGAAAGACGATCTTTTAATTTCATACTTCCTTAGATCTAACTTAACTTAGGCCAAGTTTTATACTCTTTAAATTATATAAAGATGACCTAATTCACTACACCACTAGGATACCAGCTACGGATACCAGTTGTGGATCCTTCTTGGTGTATGGATTACCCTACAGGTTTTTGTCTTCCTACTAGCATTCTCTCTGAGTTTTCAGAGCTTGAATACCACTTTTGTTCCAAATCTTCTTCCTTGCACTGATTCATGATACTTCCATGATCTTGGAACAACTACTACATTAGCTTCTGAGCTACATCACCTATCTTGAATGAACCTAAATTCATTCCTTCATCTTGCTCCACACCTTTTTCTGCACTAATATTCCTTCTTATTGCCAGCTCATAGTGAGTTGGGATTGATCCATCCTTCAAAATAGTGTTAATACACCTTATATTCGGCTTCCTTCTTCGTGCAATTCTTCATCTTGATCTTCGGAACTTGTCACTCCCTTACACGAATTCCCTTTTCTATCTAGGTCTATAACATCAAGTAATAACTTGCTGATGCAACATGCATTTGCACACCAAGTCAAACTTCATGTACAGATCTAGACAATCAAGATAATCCAAGAAAAACCAAGAAATCCAAATGTGGTACATATAACACACATTATTCTAAGCCCGAAATATAGTAGTTGAGTATAATACTTCTAGAATTTAGGCTTAGTTGTGCAATATATGACACCCCCTAATATAGGTTTACCTTGTGATACTTAGCACTTAGGGTTTAAACTACTCTTTGTCTCATTATTTACCCAATTTTCTCAGTTGCAACTGGATAATCTTGAGCCAAGTGGTCCCACTTTGGTTCTAACTAACCACTTACTTTTCTTTCGGGACTACTAAATAGTACCAACTTCCATTCTATCGTAAACTATCCTCACATAATCTCTCAAAACTACTAACAAAAGTGTATTTACTACCTTAATCCAAAAATTATCATAATATTATAACACTTGTGACTTCTATCATAGACCTACACTGTTCTTTACTTGCTAGTGCTACAAGATTATTTACTACGTACTTGTCCTAATTACAAACTTATCATGGTCTCGGAGCTATTCCCACCACGAACTTGTTAAGATTTACCTAGTCATCATGATTAAAGAGCTAATCTCACCATGACGACTCTTTTTCTTAACTTACTATTAATGATTCTTAATGGAATTCTACTCCATCACACGGAATTCTCAAGTGAATGCCACATGATTTATTTCCAGTTGTATCTAATGGTCTACCTTAAGTGGTATAGTGGTATCAACTAGTGGTAAAATTCAGCCACTTCACAGGGATTCTAAATATAGACTCCATCACTAATACTACTCCACATGATATCCTACACTTAGTGCTAATCTTCTTTGAGATTTAACTTACTACAGATATCTTATAGGTGTGATACCTATTTAGAGCTACTCTAAAATGACCATTCTCTAGAGAATACATATAACTAATCCTTATGAAAGATGATAAAACATCCCACTTAAGTGTGACAAAGTTATCCTCAAGTGAATATCCATCACAAGTCTTGGTTTAGATAAGATGGCTCCTATAGTCACTATCCAACCTATAGATCTTCCTAAAAGGGTTTTAATCCTAAGGTCAAAACATATGCTCTGATACCAGATGCGGTGACCCAGCATACCACTTCATGATGTAGTACACTATAGTCATTGACATAACACCAATGAAACACCGCTCACTAGTATTACATCTCTTAGAGTGGTACAATAGAAACACAGCAAGTCCAAGACATGACTATAGGTTACAATTCGACTCTTTACAAAAGATCCAAAGAACACTCTAGTTGAAAGAGAGAGAAAGAACTTCTTACAAAGAAGAACTAAAAATAATAAATCATAACTATCTAGTAACTAAGACTAGTATTTAAACTATTTGGCTTGCCATTGCTTCTATTGCAATGTGCTACAAAAGTAGGTTTTATGGCTAGAGTAACTACTCCTATCTAAACAGAGACTTTGTCTTCATTTCAGCTGATGTATATGTTGACTACATTGACTTTATTGAAGAACTTGAGCTATCGATGATGGTTTCTAGAGCAAAAATTGATGTTGACACCGTCTATAATGGCTTAGAATCTAGCAAGGGTTAATAAGGTACGGTTGAGTACGAGCGTACTCAGCAAGTTCACTAACAAGGAGTGTATGATGCACTATCTCTATAGACATAGACCAAAGGTCGTAGGCAATGCAGGTTTTCGTAAACATTTCTTCAAAGGTTGCTTTTAATCTGAAAACTATGTCCGGCAGCCTCCACAGGTTGACCAGAACCTTCGTGGGGTTCCTTTACTACGCTGTCCGTAGCTCCTTCCCGGAATAGGGAGTAACATGTCACAATTCTTACACTCTGTAGAGGTGCGTCACTTTTCCCATAAGAGACCTTAGCTTTGTTGCACAACCGAGTTGCATTCTCGTCCACACTTCCTTGGTGTGGGGCCTAGACTAAGATCCAAGCCAATCACTGCCCTCTACGCGACCCCATATGTCTGCACGATCCTCCAGGGCTAACTACACCTCCGTTAAGCCCCCATTTTGGGCAAGATACAACCCTGGTGAGTTTCCGAAGACTCTATGAGCTGGTGATGCCCTAGTAAGCTCCATAAAGGTCCGACTATACCTCCGGCAACCACTCATAGATAATCTAGACACCAAAATCGTGGGGCCTAAGGGTTCCCACCCATATGTTGGATCCACACAAGGACTCACAACGTCACGATAAGGTCATCTTGCCTCCATATGAAAGGAAGAAGATACAGCTGACTTCTCCGTCCCATTCCAAATCTCATGGTTAACGCATAATATATGGGGCTAGAATCACTAGCGACATTGGTTGTTAAGTCCTAGATATTATGTTCCTTTACCACTGGAACTATATCAATAGATTATTACCACTTGGTAAATCATCCATAATCATATTATTATGAAAATAGTATTTTCTATCCTTTTTGAAATGCAAGTGATGACAACATTTGAGTTACAAGCATTTGATAGAAAATACCAAAGGACATGAGCAAGTTGTGAACTTGCCTTTTGTGATTGCAATATTATGCACTCACGGTCTTCAAGACAATAGAAGATCCAAATTCTGTAAACAACATCATTGGTCCGGTAAGGACTAATGTTTAAAGAAGCAAGATGCAGTTATGCATAAGTAATGTAATGCAGTTTGGAAAACCCCGAAGTAATACCCCAATATGGTGAATGAGTGAAACTTAGGTGATTTTTTAAGATTTAGTTAGTCTATAAGTTTACTTTATAAGCCAGTATACCTATACAAGGAATTTAAGACTAACATGTATGATATAAAGTAAATATAACAACACATGCTTAGAGTTATTTGATATTATGTATCTATTATGGAAGTCCTTGTTTTAGGTTGATAAGAGTTGAAGAACCTATTATGAGATTGTTGTTTGAAGTGGTAAAACGAATACTTTTGAAGAGAAGGTTTCTTTGATAAGGTTTAACCAATCTTTATGGTTAATAGAATGTGATCGACGTCATGAGCGTTTGCTCGATAAGTTTGGATTTGAGATGCCTTATGACTTAATTTGGAACAGACAAAAGTTAACTATAAAAACATAATTAGAATTAGGGTGTGATGTGTTTAAAAGTATTAATAAGCTTTAAACCTCGCAACAAGCATGTTGGAAGGTATATGATCATTCACTTTCAGCTTAAGTGAACGATGAGTTTAAATGTGATTTGTTATTATAAATATAGTTTATCTTATTAAGGAAAGTAAATTTAGATGATCTGAATAATCTATTAGAGCTAGGATCATGTTTCAAAATAGTTAAGAGATAAATAGCATTCATTTTTATGATGTTCAAAATTTACTTAAAATTGTTGGTTTAGTTTGGATTTATGATTTTAAAAGAATTTTATAAGGCTAATAAGTTACACTTAAGTTTGATTATAGATCCAAGTTATAGCTTTGGACTTAGTATTTAGTTATTAGGGATTTAAGGTGTTTTATATAGAATTGTGATTTTTTTATTTAAGAATGTTCTTAAAGAATTTACCAACTAAATAATAACTAAGGATTTATCTCTTAATAACCTTAAAATATCTTGGAATAATATAATTAATATTTTTCTAGGAAAACATACTTACTTAAGATCTTAGAAGTGAATTTTATTTAATTTTGGGTGTTATCCTTATTTTTACAAAATTCTACAAAGGATTAAGTGTCCTTGACTATTTGTTCCAAGTTTTATTTGTAAAAAATTAAGTTATTATTTTCTTAAAATAGTTGATTTATTTTCGTATGCAAAAATGATTTTTATTCATTTTTAGGACTTTTCCTTAATTTGTGATATTTTATTAAGGATTAAAAGATGTTAATATGAATTCACATTTTATTTAACTCAAATAAGTGAAACTATATTTTTATTATGTAGAGATTATTTTGTGATAATTTTGATATATGATATACTCCCTCTGTCCCAAAATGTAAGGCGCCTAAGCTTTAGTCAAAAGTCAACATATTTTAAGTTTGACCAAATTTATACATAAAAATATAAACATTCACAATACCAAACCAATATCAATAGATTCACCAGAAAGTATAGTTTCTCAAAATGTCTATTTGATATTGGAGATATTCATATCTTTTCGTATAAACTTGGTCAAACTTAGAAGATGTTGACTTTTGGCTAAATCTTAGGCGCCTTACATTTTGGGACAGAGGGAGTATATTTTTAGGAGTTTTTATATTTATCTAAGGCTAAAACAATCTCAGGGGTATTTTGGTAATTTCACATTTGGTTTATTATTTCTTTTTAAATATTTTTTTCTCTTTCCTATTTAATCTGGGTCGTTTGGTTGGGTACATGGGCCGCCCTGGGCCCACCTAGTCCTGGCTCGGGGTCACCTTGACCCCGGCCCACTCTCTCACTCCACGCACGCCACGCACAAACACACCGACACGCACCCTCTCTCGTTCCTCTCCTGGCTTCGTTCGCCACCGCCGCCTGGTCGATTCTAGCGGAACCAAGATGTTGTGGCGGCCGCTGCCTGATGCCGAAGCTCCGCCATCGACTGGCCGATCTGGCCCTCCAGTTTGATTCCGCTTTGAAGCCCTATCGAGCTTGCCCCAACCCTTCTCTGGCTAGGGTTCCACGATATTGTGGCTCCACCATCCGTCGGTTCTCTTCCCGGTCTAACGTCATCGCCGCCTTGGCGCAATCCCGGCGCCGCCCTACCTTGGATGGTTGGTCTGCCGCTCTTGGTGACACGGCCACACCATTCTCGGCCTATGTCGTTATATCTTCTCTGATCTGGTGCTGGCGGAAAGGCAGGATGCCTGTAACCCCGGTGGTCATGTCCTGTTGCCTCTAGACTCTTCTATGGTGATGGCGAGGTATGGTAGTGTACTGGTGGGTTTGGTGAGAACTTGGTGTGGTGCTGCTGTCATGGCACTGTTGTGCGGACTACTTCATCCTCGACGCCGGTGGGACGGTGCTCCAAGCGCAACCCCGGTGACCTCCGGTTTACCGGCTCATGGATTTGCTTCTCTATTGATGACCATTTGGTTATTTCCGTGCTACTGCTACAGCATGGCCATCGACCACACTCACCTCCCCTTCGGCTTCAACAACCTTTGAGGTAAACTCTACTGTGACCAGCCATCGAGCCGATGACTCTACTCATGGTTTGTGGTGTTGCTTCTGAGCCAAGATATGGTGTTAGTGCAGACATGTGGTGGTGTGGTGGTGACGAGGGTTTAACTCATCAATGCCAATTGTTATGGACTTGGGTTTTGGAGAAGGAGGAAACGCTAGAAGTCTCGATCGGCTAGCAAACAAGCACACATGGACGCAAGGTTTACCCAGGTTCAGGCCTCATAGAGGACCCTACTCCTGCTTGTCTGCTCTTGATTGATGATGATCCGAAGGATTACAATGTCGCCAATGGCGGTGGATGCGTAGATTGGATCTGGCGTATGTCTAGATCTATTGTGTTCTATCTATTGTGGCGATCATAGATCTGTCTATTGGGATATTGTGGGAGTCGCGATTGAGAGATTGCCTTCTCGTTGGATCCTCCTAGCCTTTATATATGGGGAGGCTAGGTCTTAGGTACCAATACGAGTTGGTTACAAGTTAGCTTCAAACTCTAGTATTGAGGTTTCCTTACCTTGTGCGTTTGGGAGTCTGTATCCATGTGGGCTTCATACCACTCGAATCATCATAGGCGTCATGGACCTTGGCAATTTGTTGAGTGGGCCTTCTGTCGAGCCGCACCAGGTAGTCTGTAGTTGAGTGCCTATTGGGCATACCCATGTCTGTAGCCCCCGAGTGTCCATTTGAATCATAGATTCGGGTGGAGACTCAGAAGTCTTGATCTTCGCATTAGGATGTCGGAGTCCACAGATCTGTCGAGTGCGAAGCACTTCACCCGGAAGTTCATCGGGTCAGTCGAATTTATAGTAGTTCATAGGGATGATGGTAAACGTGCCTGGTGCGCTCGACGGATCGGGACCAGTTAATTGCTCTAGGGCAAAAACAATGCTACCTACTCAAACTCGAGTCCTCAGACTCGACTTCAGAAATTGCTAGAGTAATTCGACTCAGGCCGTGGAGGTCTTATAGAGTCGAATCCTAGTGTATAAGTGTGAGCACTCGACGCGTCCGTCAAGGCATGTTCATCGTACCTGCAGGTACGGATTATTTCTGGTTGAGCGCAGTAGGTGCATTGCTAGGCCTTATTCATGTCTTATCTTCACGCTGCAAGCGCAACATCCGATTTTTTGTCATCGCTGAGATGATTCGGGTGGCCCAGGAGACGTAATCTCTATAGGGAAAATATGAGGCGGAGTCTCCATAGCATTCGAATATGGATGTTATCAACACACAGTACGATATACAAGCAAAAATAATCATAGGGTGCGCGGCCAGCGCTCCCTATGGGAGTAGCCCCCGAGTGCCTATTTGAGTCATAGACTCGAGTGGGGACTATAAGTATTTTGCGACTACTGTCGTCTTTTTCTTGTTTCAGTCGAATATGCTTTCAGCGCTCCCTATGGGAGTAACCCAAAACCCACAATCGAATCGAAGATTCGAGTGAAGGGTTTTCATGATGCTTGGATATCTTCACAAATTTCTTCAGGTGCGCGAATAGTGCTCCCTATGGGAGTAGCCCTCGACTCCTTAGTCGAATCATGGATTCAAGTGAGGATTCAGAGCGTGCCACTCGAAGATCTTGTATATGCACATTTAGCACTCTAGTTTGAAGTAGCCCCCGAGTGTCTGGCGGAGTCGTAGACTCGGGCAGAGACTCGAGTATTGTATCTTGTAGACGTAGTCGAAAATCACGCGAGGAGAAACTACTGATTCTGAAGTGCATCAAGTCATCGTCTCACGCAAAGTGGAGCTTGAATCGATGATGATGTTTGAGTTGACGTAGTGGAATCATGCGGCATTTTAGCTAGGTGAATCGATGATGTCGATGGAGCCGACGCAATCGCTTCTGTCAGGTGCGTGGTCAACGTCGCGTCCGTGTAGCATCAAGCGATGTAAACATCCGAGGAGGTACTCGACTCGGGTCTCGAGTTATGGCGTAGCCATTTTTTTGTCGACTCTTGTTGAAGGACCTGATAGAATAGCTCGACACAGTCGACATCCATATAAGCTGCATAAAACATGAAGAATTGTAAAGTACTTGTATCTGGTAAAGAATAGTTGCATGTTGGATTGTAAAGTAAGATTCTGGTGCCAATCGAGTCGACACTTTTGCACTGTATGCTAGACATTTTTGTTAGCCTGATTACCCTTAGTGTCAGTACCTTGCCGAGGTACTCGGAGTTCAAGGATTCGACGATCAGGCAGAATCAGCTACTCGGGCTGTCGCGTATGAGATGCTCGAGTGCATGGAGTCGACGACACATTAGGTTACTCGAAGAGAGTGCAGCCTCCGAGTGTTTCGAGTGCGAGTTAAAATAAGAAAGAAATCATCTGTGAGTAGAGAACTTAGCTTTATGGGTAGTTGTCGTGGACGAAATTGATGCGGTCATAGACGTAATCGATGTGACAGTGGGTCGCATGGCGGAGTCGAAGATTGTAGCGGGTCGCCACACCTGTCGAAAGAGGCAGCGTGTCGCCGGGGTTGAAGACCGTAGCGGTTTACTGATGTCGAGGGAGCCCCCAAGTCGCTGGAGCTGAAGACCGCAGCGGGTCGCTGCAGCCGAAGGCGGCAATGAAGCTCTCGGTGGAGTCGAAGACCATGGCGGGTGGCCAGAGATGGAGATCATAGCGGGTCACCGGGGCCGAAGGATCCCTCGAGTTGCTGGAGCCGAAGACCGCAGCAGGTCGCCTGACGGAGTCGAAGGCGCCCCAGAGTGTAGGGTCGATGTGGTTGATGTAATCGAGGTCAATGGGTCTAACAGCAAACCCAGCACAGCCCCCGGGAATAGAGTCAATACAATCGGACGTAGTCGTTACGCTGGACGTGTGGTCGAGGTCAACACGGTGGGCGTGTAGTCAAGGCCGTGAGCCTATTCGGTGAAGCTGCGTCGATGTAGCCTGCAATAGAGTCGAAATAATCTGCGGTCGTGGCGAAACCAAATGTGGCGGAGTCTTGGCGACGACCCGCGAGGTGAATCCGATGGGTGGTATCAAACACTGCCACGTAGCATCGTACAGAGGGTAAAACACTACCACGTAGCTTTTATAGAATCCTCACATGCATGCACCACCGTAATTTTTAATCGATAAAAAAAGTATTGCTAGAGGTTCCCATGTTTGTAGCATCCCTTGCCCTCACGTGAATCTTTGACCAATTGTTTGCTGCTTCGATTTTCTCTTGGAATCGGGCGATTCGTATTTGTATGTGTCATTTCTTTCTTATTCCCAAAATATCGCCAAGTAGGAGCCAGTTGCATGGTCATCACTCTAGTCACTTGTTCCTTTCTAAAAATTGATGTCGTGACATCGAGTCCTTGCTTGATGCGATCGTGAGTTGCCTGGTCAAATCGGATGGTTATTCCTTTTTTTCTCTTCACGTGGAGTCCTTGCTCCATCTTGGAAATCCAACATATGGTATGGACCAAAGTCGTACGTGTCATTGCAGATCGACGTAGTGCAAAAGACAGACATGCTGACGGTTGCCGCACTGGTAAAAAAACCACGACTTGTGTTGATCTGCTACCTACGCCAGAGCTGAGTTATGAAGGTAGGTCGACTTGTCAGCGACTGCTATTGGACGATGTATTCACATAACGCTTCCGAAAAAAATCAGGATCTTGTAGATTTCATTAGCCGCGAGCAAGGGCGGCGCTGATGCCAAGCTCGGCGACCGCGGATAGAACTTTCTCGCCATATTAGTTGAGCTGGATGTAGATGTTGACGGTGAGGAATCCAATCCACACGATGCCGCATGGAAGCCGAAATAGATATATTCGACAATAACTGATGAATCGTAGATTGCCAAGGATGGGGCCGTCGAGGTTGCAACATCAGCGCGCCCAGTTCCCATAGACGGCGCCAATTGATAAGGGTTAAACTCATCAATGCCCATTGTTATGGACTTGGGTTTTGGAGAAGGAGGGAACGCTAGAAGTCTCGATCGGCTAGCAAACAAGTACACATGGACGCAAGGTTTACCCAGGTTCAGGCCTCGTAGAGGACCCTACTCCTGCTTGTGTGCTCTTGATTGATGATGATCCGAAGAATTACAATGTCGCCGATGGCGGTGGATGCGCAGATTGGATCTGGAGTATGTCTAGATCTATTGTGTTCTATTTATTGTGGCGATCGTAGATCTGTCTATTGGGATATTGTGGGAGTCGCGATTGAAAGATTGTCTTCTCGTTCGACCCTCCTAGCCTTTATATATGGGGAGGCTAGGTCTCAGGTACCAATACAAGTTGGTTACAAGTTAGCTTCAAACTCTAGTATTGAGATTTCCTTGTCTTGTGCATTTGGGAGTCTGTATCCATGTGGGCTTCATACCACTCGAACCGTCATAGGCGTCATGAACCTTGGCAATTCGTCGAGTGGGCCTTCCATCGAGCCGCACCATGTAGTCTGTAGTTGAGTGCCTATTGGGCATACCCATGTCAGGTGGCCTTCTGTACATGTGATAGGTCCACGATTTGCTCTAGTTGAGCTACTAACTACTAGTTAATTACCTATACATGAATCCAAGTTTGGATGATTAATAATCCATGGCATGTTTCGCCGAAGCTTGTTAAATACTAATCCAAATAGCATAGAATATGTGCTAATGGTGGTGCCTCAATTTGGATTAAGTGGTCATCCAAGCACTAGTGACGTATTACTTAGTAGTCCTGTTATACTCATATGTTTAACTGAATCCTTTGATTCAGTGAGTTACTTAACTGAACTGTTTGGTTCAGTACATGTTGGTCTAAATGGTAGCTGTTCAGGTTAATAGTTGGAAGCTTGCTTAGCATGATTCCTAGCTAGATTAGCTAGGAGGATGATTTAGAACACTATTTTATCGATTGCAGATAATTATTTTGGAATTGTTATTGGATATGGAGGACTCTTAACAGTTCTGTCTCTTTCAACATTTCATTGAGGGAATAGTGTTGTTATGAATTGGTTTGTATATTGACAATGTTTATATATACTCAGCTTATTATGTAGGCACATTCTGTTGAGCCACACTGCCAAATTGAGATGGCTTATTATTGTGGTATCTTCTTTGGAACATAATCTGGCGTTGTTCTAGTTAGGTCAGTGGCTTCTATAGCTGTGGTTGCGCTATTGTGATAGATTCCCTTGGAGTATGCATGGTGGTGACTCCTAGCTATATGACCTGCTACTATTCTAACTAGATGAATGGTCTCAGATATACATATGGATGACTAGTATGAATACTTTATCCATATGACATCAACAGTTCAAATGATTCCTAGATAAATGGCTAAGAAAATGATTTCATTTAGGAAACATGTTTTGTGGTGTTGCAAAACCTTTATGGCCTTTATATTTGTTCAAGGAGATAATATCTTCATCTACTCTTAGGTTACTGCTGTGGTGCCGCCTTTTTATTTTAGAGTGTACACAGTAATACACCCTAGAGTGGCATGATCTGCTATAGAGATTCCTGTCTACAGAATTGAAATTTGGCTGCCAATGATGCAAGGTCCGAGGCCCATCTTTGTAATAAGAACAGATGTTATTGTTGTCCCAAAAAGCTCTAGGATGAAATGGGCACAGCACCACTATGCTAAACCGAGAGCTCTCTCACCCTCAAAAATGATTTTCTTACTTAAAATGATAAGATCAGGTACTATGATTGATTATAGTGATAGAGAATAACCTGAGGCTGGGAGGTGTGCTGAAACTTGCTGTTGAGGTGCTTAATCACTAGCTATCTTTGTCCTTGTACTTGATATTTTTGTTGTTGGTGCCATTCCTCCTAGTGATCCTAGCTTGTAATTCCCTGATGAGCTTGATCTGCTAGACTAGCCTATTTCTGCTATGGAGTCATGGTGGCTATGGTGTTTTTGATGTAGATCTGGGAATGAACCAGTGGTGTTCTCGAGTTCTGATGATGGTCTGATGGATAAGGGATTGTGAGAGTTTGCCTCTAGCTACCTTGCCACGACTGGACTCCCTATTTATGCCCCCTTTGTTATGTTGACAACACATCCATTGCATGTGATGAGTGTGCTGCTGTCAAGTGGGACTCTTTTCTATGCAGGTGGCCAAGTTGCCCTTTTCTCCTTGTGCAAACCATGGCTGGTGTAATCGTTATCCAGTTTGGCGCTTGTTTTATACTGCTCAGTGTGTAACTCACTTAGTTATGACCTGATCTGACTGGATGATGCTATTATTTGTTCACATGGTTTAAAATTCTAGTCTGTTTAGCTAATTAGTGCTAAACAAGACTAGTACTTATATTTATTGAGTTTCCTTTTAAATTAAGCTTAGCTAGGACTAGAGGGTATTATAGCTTGCCTCTTACTGCCTTCTATTGAATGGATAAAAATATATACCCGTAGCCTTGCCCCATAGATGCCTCTCTCTATTTCAAGTGTATAGAAAAATCTAATCCATGTCTTAAGTGTTGCCTAGATTTAGTAATGCCCTCTAGTGCTAGATTATGGAATTTAGGAGTTCTTCCTAAATCCCCAAACTAAGTTTAATAAATTAAATTGCCTCATCTTCTGGTGAGGCAAGCATTTTAACATAACAATATGTTTCCTTTATGTTTGTGTTTTTCTTAATTTGTTGTAGACTCAAAACGAAGAAGTGAAGAGACTACAGAAGATAGATGAAGAATTAGATAGTTCTAATATTAATCTTTTCTTTTCTCTTATTGATTTGTAATTTCCTTATCTAAACAATTGTAAAAAAATTGTATTCTTTTTGGTTGTAATCAAGTAAAGTTTTATTATTTACTCATGTGAGTATTCCATGAATGTTGTATAGTATTCACATTTATGTAATAAGGATTATTATTATTTGTCCCATATTGTATTGTAATTATGGAATTTTCTATAATTGTTGAGATTTAAATTTGATTGCAAACTTTATTTGAATTGTATGGACTCATATTTGAATTTGGAATTCAAATTGTTTTCTTTCCCCAAAAGCAACAAAATCAACAAAGGTCATGTCAAAATCTAGAGCACTTGCCCTAATGTTCCCATTAGCACAAGTGAGAATTCGATCACTTTGTGTTTTAAACAAACGCGCGAAAATTATCCAGATTTTCTATGCATGAATGCAATGCACACACCTGACCTCAGCTTATTTCTAAGATCTAATGCTGGGGTGTTACAGGACCTGGCGTGGGTGATCGCTCCTGTCGAAGGTGATGCAGCATTCCAACCCGCTGAGGTACTCAGGAGTTGAATGTGGGGCGTTTACTGCCAGGTTGACTTGGCGAGTGATTGTTTTTCTGCATCCTATTTGAGGACGCCCCTTCTGGATCATACCCATATTCCCAAGTGCGCGTGGGTACTGCTCGCCTGCATTGTTTTGTATCGGTGCAGCCACAATCTGTGCGGGTCCTCTAGGTGGTGGTGGTGCCCCTTGATCTATGGCTCCTGGGGAAGCTCCGTACCCCTAGTTCATCGCGTCGCGATGCTGGGCATATCCCTCGTGGAGCTTCTGGAACTCGCGGCAGTCCTTTAGGAGGTGGCTGGACTTCTTTCCATCATGCTTGTTGATGTAGAAGTGGATGTTTTAGGGTCTGGACAACTTCTCCTGGATGTTGGCTAAGCCAGGTGCGTTGTCGCGGGTGCGACGTTTCCACACTTGCGCGGTTTTCCCATTGTCGCGGCAGCTGCTGCTATAGTATCCGGTTGTTGTGGTTACCCTCGTCGCGTTTATCAGCATAGCCAGCTATTACCATGTCTACCTCTTCACGGTCTTCATAACCGTGCACCCGACGCTTTCCTCGTTGGTCGCGTATGCGGCCAAGGTCGTCCTCGTCGTTCGAGCGGACGCGGTTGTTGTTGAGTGAATCTTCTCCATCTGCCCACCGATTCGTGATGTCTATCAGGTGGTCAATGGTTTTGGGCTTCGTGTGACCCAACTCCTCTCTGATCTCTCTGCGGCGTATGCTGGAATTGAATGCATCAATCGTGTGATCTTCGGAGATGTCATCCGCCGAATTCTTGATGATGGACCACCTTTAAATGTAGGAGCGAAGGGATTTGCCTGGCTTTTGGCAGCAGGCCCTGAGTTCTTCGATTGACACGGGTGGCTTGTAGGTTCCCTTAAAGTTGCGGATGAAGCTGTATACCAGCTCCTCCTAGCTGTGGATCGATCTGCGAGGCAGATTGTTGAGCCATGCACGAGTAGTGCCCTGTAGCTGCAGCTGTAGGCACTGCATGGTTGTACACTTGTTCCCGCCATGCACCTTGACGGAGGAGATGTGGTCCTCCATTCACATTTTCGGATACTGGAGTCCGTCGAACTTTGGGTTTTCCGAAGGAAGCTTGAAGCCTTTGGACATTCGAGTCTGTCGTATGGCTCTGCTGAAGCAACTAGCTCCACAAAGCTCTATTCCTTCATCCTCTAACACTGTTGAGTAGGCGCGCTTGGCGCGCATTTTATCGACCTTGCACTATGTGATTTCGTCACGTGCATCATAATCACGATCATGTCACCGCGAGCTACGGCGTCGCCGCGAAAGGCCGTGTTCGTCCTTGCTGGAAGACATTGAGTAGTATTTTGGAGGTGATGGCTCTGAAATATAGCCATCTATGTCCATATTTAAACTAGATATTAATCATATTTTTGATGAAATATCTCTCTAAACCCTGCCACTAATGCTAATATTCAGAGGGGTATGCAATCCTTTCTTCTTGTATTTTTCCTGCGCAGATAATGTCATTTAAAGGAGGGAATCACTACATTAAAGTCAAAGATACGAGGTTTCCAACAACCAGAAGAAACCAGGAGTCGTCCAACGGAGGCAAATGCCATAACAACCAACTATACGGCCACAGCAAAAATTCCGACCGTATAGCTCCGGTCGTATAGGTGGCGCCACCACTTTTAGGTCAAACAAAACAACTTTCGTGAAGGGACCCCTATATAAAGAAGCCTCAGGCGATGGGAAAACAACGCACGCTCGCTCCACCCCAAAGAAGCTAGTCTCCGCCAAAAAGCTGTCTCAAATCTCAAAACCCTTCTCCATCTCCATAGCCATCTTCCACCACTTGTAATAGTAGATCTCTTCTCCGATTGCCGACATTGTAAGACTATTGCTATCAATCTTATGATTTTCATTACAATGTTTGTGATTGTTGATCTTATCTCTATGTGTGAGTAATTCTCCTTGGGCTAAGAGCTTCGGCCTAGCCATGTAGCAATTGTGCATGTTATTTATCATAGATGGGATCATGTATTAGTTTGTATGACATGATGATTATTATATCCTCTCTTGCCTCAATCCAAGGACTTGTCAGGTACCCAAGACCCCAAGGGTTGAGCTAGGTATAGGGAGTATGAGTGATGACTGATCTATAGGTTGGGAACCCTAGTGACAGAAGGGGTAGTACGACTGTATGTGAGGGATTTGCTTGGGATTAACGGTGACATCACTATGTATATCATTAGTTCTCTTTCTTCTATGGATGAGACTAGTAGGTTATTGCTATAAGCGGTTGCGGAGGCAATAGCAATTATGGATGCACTGGCCACATATAATTTATCTTTCTCTAATAAGTACACACATACTTTATTTCTATATTTTATTTCCATCAGATGTTTTTGCACAGCTACAAGTGAAACCGAACGCCCTAGGCCCTCTCTCTCCATCATCGACAACAACAAAAAGACGCAAGCTACTAGTCTGGTAAAAACACAAAAGGATTTAAAACTCCCGAGGGTCCGTTAAAGTAACTTCACTACGCATTCGCTTCCCATGGATTCGATAACCTAGGTCTACTAGGGAAAAAGAGCTATACTACATTCATAATCCGGATCGAAGGTATCAACCCTTTTTTTGGCGCCGTTGTCGGGGAAGCAATAGCTACCCTGGTGAGGTTATTAGGAACCTTGCTAGTTTTAATTCTTGTTTTTAATTTTGTTAGTTTGCTTTCAGTCTTTATTTGATAAACCAAAAAAATCAGTTAGTCTTTAAGTTCTTGTTTTTACTGTTATAATTTTTAATCTAAGAAAACTCAAAAACATAGGAAGTATGGTTGCAAAGAAGCTTGGGGAGTTTGCTACTCCCAATAATGATTATTTGCGTACTCCTATTACTCAGCCAGCAATCGCTACTGATGACTATTAAATTAAGACCCATTATTTAAGTTTGGTTTATCAGAATCAATTTGGAGGCTTTGCTGTTGAAGACGCAGGTATGCACTTAAATACTTTCACTGAAATATGTGATATGATGCGTATAAAAGATGTTGACCTTGATGCGGTCAAATTACGTCTATTTCCTTTCTCTCTAAGAGGGAGAGCTAAAGAATGGTTGCTATCTTTGCCTAAAAATACTATTCCATCATGGGTGGGATGTACTTCCTTATTTATGACTAAATTTTCCCACCTGCAAAGACTATGCAACCTCGATCTAATATTACTGGCTTTACACAGGAAGAGCGTGAGCCACTAGCTCTTGCATGGGAGAGGATGAAAGAATGCCTAAGAAACTATCCTAGTCATGGGATGGGAGATTGGGTAATCCTCCATTTATTTTATAATACTCTTAATCCTATGTCTAAGTCTATGCTTGATACTGCAGCTGGAGGAACATTCATGGGTAAACACATTACCAAAGCAAAGCCGCTGCTAGACAATATGCAAGACAACCATGCCCAATGGCATGTTGAAAGATCAAACATGAAGAAGGTGAACTCTGTCTCACCACAAGAGAATGAAGATCTCAATGCTAAATTGGATGAGCTCATACTAGCCGTAAAAGGTAAGAAAACTCAGGTAAGAGCCACCCCTAAAACAAACATAGAAGAGATAGACTTCGTAGCTCATAATGATTACAACCCTACTTAGAAGAAGAGTTACAATCCTAACTTTCAGAAACGTTATGCTAGTCCTAGAAATACCTCTAATAGTAATATGGGAACTAGTAATGGTAGTCTCTAAGAAACACTTAAGTCTTTCATAGACTCACAAAATGAACAAAATAATATTTTAGTCAAAATTACGGAGAACCATGATGCTATGCTTGGTAAATTATCTAACCAAGCTGTTAGTTTGAGAAATGATTTGCAGGCCCTTCAAGAAAGAACAAGGATCGTTGAGGCACAGCTAGGTAACATAACCGAGAGTCAAACTCTCATTCTAGATAAATTTGCAGGTAAAGTTGAGCCCAATCCTGTTGAAGAACTCAAAATGATGAGGATCCAAAGGGAGGAGCCTAAAGAACTTGATTATAGTAAAGCCCCTTCACCATGCTACACTATAGAAGATCTCGTAAAGAGGATCAACGTCAAAATTCCGGTAAGTGAAGGTAATGATGAAGCCATGTATCGACACTTTGTTCATCAAGTAGAATTAAGGTACACGAACTTTAAGAAGAATACAAGAAAATCACTGAAAAGTTACCTGTTAAACTAGATGACATATTTAATCCTACTATTAAGATAAAGATTGGAACCAGTGAGATAGCTGCACTTTGTGATCTAGGTGCAAGCGTCTCAACAATTCCAAAGAGTCTTTTTAACAAGTTAAATCTTGGCTCCTTTGAAATTACTGAATTAAAATTGCATCTAGCAGATTCTACCTACAAACAAGTTGTAGGGATTAAGGAGAACACCCTAGTTTATATCAAAGGTTGTCCTACTCTCATTGATTTCGTTATTGTTGACATGCCTAAAGATACTGTTGCTCCTATAATACTAGGCCGTCCTTTCTTAAGAACTATAAAGGCTTTAATTAACCTTCATGAAGGGAACGTGAAGTTGCAATTTCCTTCGCAAGATCCTTTTGTTATTCATTTCCCTAGGAAGAAGAAAGCCAAACATGATGAGAAGGAGGCCATCACTTTGAAGGCCAATTACTTTGGAGTGGGTGTTCCACTCATCTAGCCCAAGTGAGTATCATCAAGGTCTAGCTATTGACCATAAAAGATCCCTCCATGGGAGGCAACCCATGTTAAATTAAGGTTTGAGTTAAGTTTTTAGTTTTAGTTTAAGATCATGTTTATTAAAGAGTGCTAGAAAACTCCATTGAGGAGAAGAAATTTGGTAGTACTTGAAATTCTACATTATTCATGCTATTGTTGGTCGACAATATTTACTGTCCATTTTCTATCAAAAACAAGGTATATCGCTAAGTTATAGGAAAAGAAATAGTTTATGAAGAAACAGAATTTTTTTGATGCACACAGATAGTTTAACGACCAACTATACGACGGGAATAAAAAATCCGGCCGTATAGTTCAGGTCGTATAGATATCTTTGCCGTCGGAATTTTTTCTGCAATATGTACCGAGAGTTTAACAACCAACTATATGGCGGAAATAAAAATTCGAGCCGTATAGTTCCGGTCGTATAGATATCAATGCCTCCATATAATTTTTTTTCATATATACTGGGAGTTTAAAGACCAACTATACGGCGGGAATAAAAATCCGGCCGTATAGTTCTGGTCGTATAGATATCTATGACTTTGCAAATTTTCTTTCACAGGGACAAACAGTTTAACGACCAACTATACGGCCGAAACATTTTGTTCTGTCCGTATAGTTGCGTCCGTATAGCTACACGCCAGGAGGAAGACCTAATATTTTGATAGAACGCCAACTATACGGCCGGAACGCATGTTCCGCCGTATAGTTGCGTCTGAAAACAAAATCACACGGGAAGGTACTCCCAACACCAAAACTTCAATCCTTTTTTCTTTCTTCTACCTCCAAACTCTCTCAAAACCTCAAGGGATCTTCATGTATACTCAATTTCGTTCAATTTCCTCGCACACAAATGATCTATGGTATGTTTCTCCTTTTATCCTCCAATTACTTTTTACAAATTCATCTTCGATCTATTGTCATTATCAATCTAGGGTGAGACCTACTATGAACCAATTGGCATGATTTTCTTGCCTAGATTATTATCTTGAGGAGATTCTTTAGTGTGCTTAGATGAGGAAAATATCATACTTACTGTTGTTGGATCAAAAGTTTTTATTTTTGCCTTTCTTCAATGTTTTAGATGATGAACACAAGGAGCCAAACTCGTGCTCGTGCCACCGCTAGCGCTTCTCGGGCTACCGCTCAGGAATGCATGGGGATACGGTTCAAGGATGAGGCCCATCATGAACGCTTCAACAAGATCAAGAACCGCGAAGTGAAGGCCACAAAGTGCGCTTGCCCCATTATATTGAACCAACTCGGTATTTCTGATGACTTTAATTTACTTTGCAATAGAGCTGGCCTACAAAACTTTGTGTACAATGATGTACCTACTTATCACCGCCTAACCATTGAATTCCTAAGTTGTTTGCAAAGCACCTTTAAACAATGTCAAGGAGAGGATACTATTTCTTTCTGTCTGATGAACAACAACTACACTTTAACATTAGATGAATGGTGTGCATGCTTTAATTTGCCAAACAATGATGTTCATGATTTACGTGCATCCTTTACTGGCCTAATTCCTTCCCCTGATAAATACTATAATGGAATGAGCTTCACTAGTAGAGTGAATAAGGGGAAGAATACTCAACATACTGCAATTCGCTATTTGTTCTATGTTATTGCTAACACCTTGCAGGCACGTAATGAGTTCACGAGACTCAACGAGGAGGACACTCTAGTACTCGCAAAGGCTGCTTACATCAACTGCAACCTGTTACTCAACTTGGGCGCCAACCTTGTGTGTTACCTGGAGAACTAAGCCTCCCAAAGCTAAGGGCCAATCACAGGAGGAGGCGTCATCACCGTGCTTGCCACTGCCCTAGACATCGATCTAGGTGAGTTGCTGTTGGAGATATGCCCAAGAGGCAATAATAAAGTGGTTATTATTATATCTTTATGTTTATGATAAATGTTTACATCCCATGCTATAATTATATTAACCGGAAACATTAATACTTGTGTGTTTTGTAAACATAAAAGAGTCCCTAGTAAGCCTCTTGTTAAACTAGCTTGTTGATTAATGGATGATCATGGTTTCCTGATCATGGACATTGGATGTCGTTAATAACAAGATCATATCATTAGGAGAATGATGTGATGGACACACACCCGTAGTAAGCATAGCATAAGATCAAGTCATTAAGTTCGTTTGCTATAAGCTTTAAAATACATAGTAACCTAATCCTTCGACCATGAGGTTATGTTAATCACCATCACCGGATGGGTACTTTGATGACATCAAACACCGCTTCGTAACTGGGTGGTCATAAAGGTGTCATTGGGTATTCTGAAAGTATGTGTTGAAGCGCATGGACCAAGATTGGGATTTGTCCATCCATATGACGGATAGATATGCTCTGGGCCCTCTCGGTGGAATGTCATCTAGTTAGCTTGCAAGCATGTGACTGGGTCACAAGGGATGACATAACATGGAACGAGTAAAGAGTACTTATCAGTAACGAGGTAGAACTAGGTATGGAGATACCGACGATCAAACCTCGGACAAGTATAGTATCGCATGACAAAGGGAATTGGTTTCGTATGTTAATGGTTCTATCGATCACGAAGTCATCGTTGAGTATGTGGGAGCCGTTATGGATCTCTAGATCCCGCTGATGGTTATTGATCGGAGAGGTGTCTCCATCATGTCTGCATATTCACGAACCGTAGGGTGACACACTTAAGGTTCGAAGTTGTTTTAAGTAGATATGGAATGTGCGTTGGAGACCGAATGTTGTTCGGAGTCTCGGATTGGATTCAGGACGTCACGAGGAGCTCCGGAATTGTCCGGGGAATAATATTCATATATTGGGGATCATTTTGTAAGTTAGAAAATGTTCCGGAGTATTTGTATGGGGATTCTAGAAGGTTTTGGAATGTTCCGGAAGGTTCTGGAAGATTTCTTGGAGTTTACTTGAAAACCAAGAAAGGATCAAGGAATCCTTGTGGGGTAAGACAAGGATTCGTGGGGGAGTAGGACTCTCCCCCCCACCTCCTTGATCCGCCGGCCCAGGGAGAGGGGAGTCCTACAAGGACTCCACCTCCCCATGGCGCCTCCCTCCTTTAAATAGAGGGGTGGAGGCGCCACCACCTGGCCCCCTTGCACTTCAAACCCTAGCCGCCTCTCTCCTCCTCCTTCCCTCTGCTCTGGCTTAGGCGAAGCCCTGCAGAATTCTCTACTCCACCACCACCACCACGCCGTCGTGCTGCTGGGATTCCATGGAGAAGATCTACTACCCCCGCTGCTCGCTGGAACGAGGAGAGGAATGTCTGCTTCGACTCCGCACGTGTGACCGACTGCGGAAGCGCTGCCGGAACGCGGCACCGGAAGGATCTTCTACTCGATCTTGAGATCGGCAAGTGATCGACTACATCAACCACGAGATCCGAATCTCGTAACGCTTTCGGATCTACAAGGGTTAGTACAGATCTATCTCGTTGCACATGTCTAATAGATTAGATCTTGGCTTTTATCTAGATTAGATCTGGGTTTTGTTCGTTCTTGCGGTAGAATTTTTTTATTTTCCATGCTACGAACCCATCAATGGTATCAGAGCCGTATCTATGCGTAGATCTGTTGCACGAGTAGAACACAATGGTTTTGTGGGCGTTGGTGCTCGTGCCGTCTTTTGCTTTGTGTACTTTGCATCTTGCGGTATGGTGGGATGAAGCGGCTCGGGCTAACCTTACATGTCATCGCACATGAGACTTGCTCCACGCTTGACGTGTAACTTGCTTTGCACAAGTGGCTTTGCGGGTGTCTGTCTCTCCCACCATAGTATAGATCCAATCTACACTTTGCACTTGATAGCACTTGTATCAACGTTGTGGTTCATGTTCGTAGGTAAGATCCGTTCTTATTCGAAAGCCCCAAGCCACGTAAAACATGCAAATAAGATTAGAGGTGTCTAACTCGTTTTTTCAGGGGTTTTGTGATGTGATATGGCCATTATGTGATTGTGATTATATTTGATGTATGCAATGATCCTTATTGTAATATGGCAACCGGCAGGAGCCTAATGGTTGTCTTTAAATTTTGTTTAAGACCTGCGTGTCTATTCAACATGTAATAGCTTTATTCCAAGTAGTTGTAATAGTTGCTGTTGGTGATGGACAATCATGAAGCGGCGCCACGGACCTTGACGCCACGCTGGTGATGATGGAGATCATGTCCATGCTTTGGAGATGGAGATCAAAGGCACAAGAAGAAAGGCCATATCATATCACATATTATGAATTGCCTGTGATGTTAATCCTTTATGCATCTTGTATTGCTTAGATCGCGACGGTAGCATTATAAGATGATCCCTCTCACTAAATATCAAGTAATAAAGTGTTCGTCCTTAGTTGGCACCATTGCTAAGACTCGTCGTTTCAAAGCATCTCGTGATGATCGGATGTGATAGATTCTACGTGTGCATACAACGGGTGCAAGCCAGATTTGCACATGCGGAAACTAAGGTTAACCTTGACGAGCCTAGCATGTACAGACATGGTCTCGGAACACAGAATACCGAAAGGTAAAGCATGAGTCATATGGATGATATGATGAACATGTTGATTGTTCGCCTTTAAAGCTACATCATCTCACGTGATGATCGGACTTGGTGTAGTGGATTTGGTTCGTGTAATCACTAAAACAACTTGAGGGATATTATTTTGAGTGGGAGTTCATTTGTAATTTGGATTAGTCGAACTCAATTTATCATAAACACAATCAAAGTGAATTTGCATAGTTTGTTGTAGTCATTGGCATTCGTTTACCACCTTACGCTTAGTTATAGTTGAGATAGTGGAACTATAGAAATTCTGGATATTTGTTTTACGAACTGGTATCGTATTGTTTTGAATGTCAATTTAAAGATTATAAGTCCTATTGCAAACTTTCAGCAAACTCTATTTACTCCATGAAGTTTAATAAATAGTATTAAATCAAGAGTAACAATTCTAGTGTTAGTATCTAATGTATCATGTTTGCCTCCATGATTCTTGATACTCAAAAGATTGTTTTTAATATCAAGTTTATCTAAGAGCTGCAAGCAATGTTTCAGAAACCATCAAATGTGAAAGGTATTGCGATATCTAAAACAATGTGCTGGTTACAACATGATAGAGTATACGTCCTCATATTTGATGAGAATTTGTGAAGGTTGGAGACGCTAGTCGTCGTCCTAATCCTCCAAAAGGTTTTGAAAAAGAAACATTATACTCGCAATTCACCTTTATAAGCTATAGCAGCTTGATCATGAAAGTTTTCATGATAAGGATGAATAGAAGATGTAAGTAAAATGTTTACTACACTAAAATATTACTAAAGAATGGATTTTTGAAAGAACACCAAACATTTGATGATGGTGATCCACCTCAAAGTGCAAGTCCAAAGGTATTAGTAGTTGACTAGATACGCTTTGTACCATGTGTCATGTTGATGACACCACTCTTGATGTTGATAGATTCTTTTAAAAGAAAAGGAATTGTTGAAAGAGAATCTATAAAATATTTGGCAGAAAATAAAAGGTTGGAGATGTCCAACTTAGGCATATAGAAGATATACATGTTATGGTTGTATTCCTTGCTTGTTAAACAATGTGGTTCTTCGGTATTGGATACCTAATTGGTTGGTATGAAGTGTCATACAGGACAACACAATTCATGAACTGCAATGGCCTAAGTAACTAGCAAGAGAAAATGTGATGATGTTCATCGAAAACAAACAAAGGGTTGTTGTGTTGTTCGTTAACATCAAAGCTTGCCTTCAAGATTTGTTTCAATAATTGTTATTTTGATCAGGTATTATGACGACAAAAGGTTGTTCAAATAATTACCGTATTCCATAATAGATGGATGATATACAAGTCTGGTTGGAGAAATAACGACCATAAAACTAATGCTAAAATGTCGCAAGACAAATGATTGAAAGATCACTTGCGAAGTGACAACGTCGTTTAAATTATATTGAAAGGATATATGAAGAAACTCCATGTTGATGGATTTTTGGAGTCTTTGATTTGGATCAAATGACGCTTTTGATACTTTCCTGGAGATAATTGAAACTCTGTTCGTAGGCCAAAAGAGGAACGGACAACTAACTGATTGGAATTTGTACATATTGATGTATATAGTCCATTATGTGTAGTCGTGGGCGATGGATTTCAACTTCATATGCTTTCTCCAAAGATTTGAGTGAGTATATGTATATACTTACTCAATTAAGGAAGAAGTATGAAACATTTGAAAAATGTTCAAAGACTTTTAAGATGAAGTGGAAAATCATTGTAACAAGAAAATAAAAGAGTTTATGATTGGATCATAAAGAAAGATGTTTGAGTTACAAGTTTAGCAAAACACCTAAGATTTGAGGAATCGTTCCATGGATTTACATTTCCCAAAACACCATAGGAGTATGGAGTGTTCAAGATATGTAATGAAACCTTGTTTGACATGGTAAGATCAAAGGTGTCATTTATAAGACTGCCATTATATATTAAAGATTAAAGCTTTAGTGACTACCACTTTTACACTGAAAAGAGCTCCATCGTGGTCCGTTGAAATGGCACCATATGAGTTATGGTTTCGGATAAAACCCGAATTGTCTTTTCTTAAATTTTGGTATGCAATGCATAAGTAAAATGTTTACAACCAAAGTCGGATAAGCACGTCTTTGTAGGTTATTCCAAAGAATTTGTTGGGAATTTCTCCATAACGCCAAGGACAAAAGAGTTTGTCGCTTGGAACGTCAAGTTTCTTGAGAAGGAATTTTTCGTAGAAAGTTTAGTGGGAGGACAATAGAACTTTGATAAGGTTGTTGAACCTTAGCTATATGTGCTAAGTAGCGCAGCGCCTGAAAGTGTCCCGGTGGCGGCCACAATGCTCATGGCTCTCGTGATTACAAAAGGTGTGATCCCGGAGATTAGAGTTCCTATAGAACCATGTGGGTCGGTAAGAATCAAATAGTAAGATTTGATAAGCAAGTCGTTATTGTTTTGACAATGATGAACCGACTACATGCAAAGAAGCAATGATGGGCCCTGACTCCATAAAATGACTAGAAGTCATGGAATCCGTAATAGTATCCATACACGAGAAATCAAGTTTCTGAACTTAGAAGACCCTCCGGAAAGGCGTGAAGCCTATCGGTCGTGTTTGCATCTATAAAGAAATAGACATGGATGTTTCAAATCTATGAAATAGTCGACATGTCGGAAAGAGTTTACGACAATGTTCAAGGAATTGACTATGATAAGATTTGATCTTTCATAGCGATATTTAGTCTAGACGGATTAATGTAGCAACCACTACATATATTTCGGTATATGGTAGTTGAACAAACAAAACAAGTTCTTCTAATAGAATGGTTACCTTGGACGTGTACATGACACGATCCAAAGGGTTTTGTTAATTCAAAGGATGCTAAAAGAGTATGCAAAACTTCAATGGTTGAAGTGAGCATCGCAGAGTTGGAATCTTCAGAGACGATGAAGATGTTTGCATTTTGCAAGAAATTAAGTGGGAGCGCTAAGACATATTTCTAATACATTATGTGAAATACATATTGTTGATTAGAAATAATGTATCTTTTATTGACACAAGTTAAGAACTTCATTTCGATGAAAGACTTAGGCATAACTCAAGAATTAGGCATCAATGTCTATATGAATAGATTGAGGCGCTAATATGGTTTTGCCAAATGTACATAGATAAGATGTTGAATGAGTTCAATATGGAAACAACAAGAAAGGTTCTTGACGCACGGAAAGGACTAAATCAAGATTCAAGTGTGTTGACACGAGATTCAAGTGTTTTGACACTTGGTGAAATCACAAGAATATTTTGATCAATCATTCTTTGAGATGTACACATCCAGATATGTCCTATGCTCTAAATGTTATGAGCATATACCAGAATGATTCATAAGATGATCATTGGACAATAGTAAAGATATTCTTATGAGCTTTGGAAGAACTAAGAATATATCATGTATAAGTGACATATAGTTAAAGGTAGTTCATTGTAAAGTGTTACATTGATACTAATTTTTGTCACAAGATACAAATTAAATTTATCTCAATTTAGACTATGGGTGGCACAATATAATGGAAAGGATGTTCCATGATGGATTTGGATGAGTTCCAAAGTTGAGATATTGTGACGGATACTACAACAAAAGGCTAAGTATATAACTGCTATAGTAGCAGCAAAGGAGGGCATTTGTGTTAAGTAGTTTGTTATCAAACTAGGCGTGGTTCATAGCGGGATAATACTATGGAGATACATTGTACCACAATTGTATCAACATAATTTAATTCCAAGGAACTAAAGGTCTCACCAAAGGACCAAATTTATACAATGCCATCTCATTGGAGAATGAGTAATGCGTAGAGACGCAAGGACATGCAAATACACATGGACCTAGAAGTGTTAGATCCGAAGATTATGTTTACCACTGGCAATAGTGTCTATACAACACCAGAAAGCCATAGGTGTTGAATGCACAAGTTTTATAACTAGATTATTGACTCTAGTGCAAGTGGGAGACTGTTGGAGATATGCCCAAGAGGCAATAATAAAGTGGTTATTATTATATCTTTATGTTTATGATAAATGTTTACATCCCATGCTATAATTGTATTAACCGGAAACATTAATACTTGTGTGTTTTGTAAACATAAAAGAGTCCCTAGTAAGCCTCTTGTTAAACTAGCTTGTTGATTAATGGATGATCATGGTTTCCTGATCATGGACATTGGATGTCGTTAATAACAAGATCATATCATTAGGAGAATGATGTGATGGACACACACCCGTAGTAAGCATAAGATCAAGTCATTAAGTTCGTTTGCTATAAGATTTAAAATACATAGTAACCTAATCCTTCGACCATGAGGTTATGTTAATCACCATCACCGGATGGGTACTTTGATGAAATCAAACACCGCTTCGTAACTGGGTGGTCATAAAGGTGTCATTGGGTATTCTGAAAGTATGTGTTGAAGCGCATGGACCAAGATTGGCATTTGTCCATCCATATGACAGATAGATATGCTCTGGGCCCTCTCGGTGGAATGTCATATAGTTAGCTTGCAAGCATGTGACTGGGTCACAAGGGATGACATAACATGGAACGAGTAAAGAGTACTTATCAGTAACGAGGTAGAACTAGGTATGGAGATACCGACGATCAAACCTCGGACAAGTATAGTATCGCATGACAAAGGGAATTGGTTTCGTATGTTAATGGTTCTATCGATCACGAAGTCATCGTTGAGTATGTGGGAGCCGTTATGGATCTCCAGATCCCGCTGATGGTTATTGATCGGAGAGGTGTCTCCATCATGTCTGCATATTCACGAACCGTAGGGTGACACACTTAAGGTTCGAAGTTGTTTTAAGTAGATATGGAATGTGCGTTGGAGACCGAATGTTGTTCGGAGTCTCGGATTGGATTCGGGACGTCACGAGGAGCTCCGGAATTGTCCGGGGAATAATATTCATATATTGGGGATCATTTTCTAAGTTAGGAAATGTTCCGGAGTATTTGTATGGGGATTCTAGAAGGTTTGGGAATGTTCCGGAAGGTTCTGGAAGATTTCTTGGAGTTTACTTGAAAACCAAGAAAGGATCAAGGAATCCTTGTGGGGTAAGACAAGGATTCGTGGGGGAGTAGGACTCTCCCCCCCCCCCCCCACCTCCTTGATCCGCCGGCCAAGGGAGAGGGGAGTCCTACAAGGACTCCACCTCCCCATGGCGCCTCCCTCCTTTAAATAGAGGGGTGGAGGCGCCACCCCCGGCCCCCTTGCACTTCAAACCCTAGCAGCCTCTCTCCTCCTCCTTCCCTCTGCTCTGGCTTAGGCGAAGCCCTGCAGAATTCTCTACTCCACCACCACCACCACGCCGTCGTGCTGCTGGGATTCCGTGGAAAAGATCTACTACATCCGCTGCTCGCTGGAACGAGGAGAGGAAGGTCTGCTTTGACTTCGCACGTGTGACCGACTGCGGAAGCGCTGCCGGAACGCGGCGCCGGAAGGATCGTCTACTCGATCTTGAGATCGTCAAGTGATCGACTACATCAACCACGAGATCCGAATCTCGTAACGCTTTCAGATCTACAAGGGTTAGTACAGATCTATCTCGTTGCACATGTCTAATAGATTAGATCTTGGCTTTTATCTAGATTAGATCTGGATTTTGTTCGTTCTTGCGGTAGAAATTTTTTGTTTTCCATGATACGAACCCATCAGTTGCAACCCGTACTAGGTGAGACATGTGTTGATTTATCCACCTTGAGGGCATGTGGAATACTCACTAGGAGTGGTGGTGTTTATTACCTGCATATTGCTGGAGCTGGGCGTATCTACCTTGCTTCTTTGCCTAATGGTATTTTCTCTACCGATGAAGGACGTTTGCTATATGATTTGCAGGCTGAGCAGCACCAACCCGAGGAAGAAATTCCTGAAGAGGATGAGGACCAAGAGGAGGAGCAAGAAGTTCCTCATCAAGAGGAGAACCCACAAACCCGGTTCGCCACATACCAAGATTTCCAAGGACTTGGAGGGACTGTGGAGAGGATGCACAACCTCTCTTTGAACCTCCAAGAATCAACAAGTAACCTCTCAACTCAATTTGCGAACTGGAGTAATGTTTTTTTCCGGCACCACAATGATTTGAAGGGCTTGCAAAATCCTAAGCTTGGGAAAGTTTCCTCATGTATCTTTACTTGGCGTTCATTTGATTTTATTTACTTCGAGGATACGTTTTTATTTGAGTTTATAAGCACTCGTGTTGGTTTTCCCAACACTTTATCTTTAGTTCTTTTTATTTTTCTTTCGAAATTTTCTAGCCGAGCTTTGTCGCCAATTTTCTATTCTTTAAAGTTCCACTCTTAAA
Source organism: Avena eriantha (assembly GCA_910589775.1). Classification (NCBI taxonomy): domain Eukaryota; kingdom Viridiplantae; phylum Streptophyta; class Magnoliopsida; order Poales; family Poaceae; genus Avena; species Avena eriantha. The sequence continues at coordinate 392,060,699 of OU342740.1, read as the reverse complement.
AATTACAAAAAGATTTCTCCATTTTTCCTTATTTCCCTCTTTCTTTTCTTTCTGCCTCGAGGTCTTCATATATTTGTAGGAGAGTGATCGACTTCGAGTTTCCAAGAAACAAATAAAAAAGAAAGAGATAAGTGGAACCAAACATGAGAAGTATGCCTTATGACTCCCCACTTTTGAAGTTGCCCATGCTAGTTAGTAGTAAATGTCGAGATATTATATTGGTGGAGTGAGTCTTTGTATCATAGTAAGATTATCGTTTGCATGGGTATTTAATTGGGCTCATTTTGTTCTAGCTCTCCTAATTAACCAAGTCTTGCCTAAAAATTGCTAAACAATTGTAATAAGAAAAAGTCTCACAATTTAAGGCTTGGACGTTGTAGTGCTTAGTCTTGAAGGATTATTTCTAGAGACACTCGACACCACTAAAAATGTTGATTGACTTGATAGCTCTTTTTGAAAGGATTTTTTCGATTGAATTAATGTTTAGCGGTTTTTGTAAGAGCGCCAAAGTTTGACTTCTTAATCATAAGAATGATATAGCTTTACGCGTGTCAAACTTCATGGGATGCCAATAACTCCGCTGGCCTACGAACGATCTTCATGGAGGAAACTCCTAGATTTCGGCTATGAGTCCATTAAACACTTGTAGCAGCAATGCTATAGTGGGTAAGATTCTTGGCACTCCCGCGTAGTTATAATCATGATGGAATCACTCATCTGGCTATTATGAGTAATTATTATGCAAAAGGAACAAAAACCTTAGTGATGCCATGAGTGTCCATCAGATGCCGATAAACTAATAAAAATCTTTGGCATGCTCTCAATTACTTAAAAACTGAAATTCTTGAAGGACAATGAATAGAAAAGTAGTGCTTGCAAAGTCTTGATTCATTGATGTGGGAGAATTGAGATACTCCAGTATATATGCTTTTCATGACAACTCTCACACTCTTAATCCACATGATTATACTTTATTGTTCAAAGGCAAGCCTATGAGTTGATTACTTGACATGGAATAAAATTTACTCATTTGAATCATCCATTGTCACAATAATCTGTTGCGTATAAGGATGCATGAAACCCATATGATATGCTTGCCAATACTCTATCTATGCTGAAGTTTTTCAGATTTATGAAGTGGAGGAAACGTGAGACTATTAAATCATGAGTAAGATCACCATCTCGTTATTTCAGTTTAAATGCTAAGTTCCTTTTTGATTTTGGTTTTCTTGCTCGAGACGATCAAGTTTAAGCTTGGGGAGGTTGATGGCTCTAAAATATAGCATCTACGTCCATATTTAAACTAGATATTAATAATATTTTTGATGAAATATCTCTCTAAACCCTGCCACTAATGCTAATATTCAGAGAGGTATGTAATCCTTTCTTCTTGTATTTTTCCTACGCAGATAATGTCGTTTAAAGGAGGGAATCACTACATTAAAGTCAAATATACGAGATTTCCAACAACTAGAAGAAACCAGGAGCCGTCCAACGGAGGCAGACGCCGTAACGACCAACTATCCGGCCGAAGCAAATATTCCGACCGTATAGCTCCAGTCGTATAGTTGGCGCCGCCACCGTTAGGTCAAACAGAACAACTTTTGTGAAGGGGCCCCTATATAAAGAAGCCTCGGGCGACGGGAAAACAACGCACGCTCGCTCTGCCCCAAAGAAGTTAGACTCCGCCAAAATGCCGCCTCAGATCTCAAAACCATTCTCCATCTCCATAGCCATCTTCCACCACTTGTAATAGTAGATCTCTTCTCCGATAGGCGACATTATAAAACTATTGCTATCAATCTTATGATTTTGCTTACAATGTTTGTGATTGTTGATCTCATCTCTATGTGTGAGTAATTCTCCTTCGGCTAAGGGCTTCGGCCTAGCCATATAGCAATTGTGCATGTTATTTATCATAGATGGGATCATGTTTGAGTTTGTATGACATGATAATTATTGTATCCTCTCTTGCCTCAATCCAAGGACTTGTCAGGTACCCAAGACCCCAAGGGTTGAGCCAGGTATAGGGAGTATGAGTGATGACTGATCTGCAGGTTGGGAACCCTAGTTACATAAGGGGTAGTACGGCTATATATGAGGGATTTGCTTGGGATTAACGGTGACATCACTATGCATATCATTAGTTCTCTTTCTTCTACAGATGAGACTAGTAGGTTATTGCTATAAGTGGTTGCGGAGGCAATAGCAATTATGGATGCACTTCCCACATATAATTTATCTTGCTCTAACAAGTACACGCATACTTTATTTCTATCTTTTATGTCCATTAGATGTTTTTGCACAGCTACAGGTGAAACGAACGCCCTAGGCCCTCTCTCTCCATCATCAACAACAATAAAAAGACGCAAGCTAATGGTCGAGTAAAAACACAAAAGGAATTTTAAAACTCCCGAAGGTCCGTTAAAGTAACTTTACTACGCACTCGTTTCCCGTGGATTCGATAACCTAGGTCTACTAGGGAAAAAGAGCTATACTACATCCGTAATCCGGATCGAAGGTATCAGTGGAGCCTTGCATTTCTTAGGCTCCGATGTTGGCTCCTTGGCCAGCGCGGCCTCGACCAATCCAAGTCCAGCGATTGCGGACCGGTGCACGGCAGATCGTGGATCTCCGGCCGGTGGCTGATTGGTGAGCAGATACATGGTGGCTATTGTCACCGCTGCATGCGGCGTTTTCGAGATCATGTCACCCCGCGAGTCCACCGACATAATCAAGAAGTCGAGGGCTCTAGTTTCATCATCCCTATCTTTGTATTGAGGTGGCTCAGTCAAGAGCGCCTTTTGGTGGCTCCGGGACCGTTGCCCTTTGAGGAGGACCCGCTGATATAGGAGAGTTCTGCCCAGCAGGCACTTGACTCATTGATGACCCACAAGTATAGGGGGTGTATCGCAGTATTTTCGATAAGTAAGAGTGTCGAACCCAACGAGGAGCAGAAGGTGCTGGCTTGTGGTATGGATCATGAATTCTCTGCAAATACTTAGCAAACAGATTTTTAGGGGCTTTTGATAAAGCAAGTAAACAAAGTACGAGTAAATATAAGACAGTAGGAATAAATGCAACAAGTGGCCCAATCCTTTATTCAGCAAAGGACAAGCCGGTTGTATTACTTAAGATGACCAAACGTTCTCGAGGACACATGGGAAGACTGTCAAGTGCTTTCGCTTCATATAGTTGATTAATCTTATTTAGCTTGCTCAGTGTTGTGTGGGTGAACCTGTGCTAATGTACCGACCTTCCTAGGACTAATACAGACTTGTGATTATACCCCTTGCAAACATCCGTAAGTACAAGAAAGTAATTAAGGTAGAAACCTAACCACATCTTTAAACTCTAAGATCCTTACGTCCCTTGTGCAATGGTTTCCTAACGGGGGTTCAGGTTTCTGTCACTCCGGCAACCCCTACGATTAGTAGCCAAATACACAATGCATTCCCCTAGGCCCATATAGGTGAAGTGTCATGTAGTCGACGTTCACATGACACCACTAGAAGAAGTACACCACAACTTAAATATCAAACTATTGAATCTTTCTCAACACAACTCCACTACTAACAACATGACTTCTCCCATGTCCTCAAGAACAAAACGAACTACTCACAAGACATCATATGGATCATGATCAGAGATGGAATAATGATGTATAACAATCTGAACATAAACAATAATTCAATGGTTCACTCAATAGCATCAACTACAAAGAGTAATCAACACCGGGAAAGTTTCCCCTATGAACTATGCAAGATTCAACCCAATTGTTACAACAATATGGAGATGGTGATGAGGGTGTTGATGGTGATGATGGTGGTGATGATGATGATGATGATGATGATACCGATGAAGTCCAGCTTGATGGTGGTGTTGATGGTGACGATCTCCCCTCTCCGGGAAGGAATTCCCCCGGCAGAAATCTGTGTGCCGGAGAGATCTTTCTCTCTCGGTGTTTTCCGCCCCGCAGAGGCGGCGGAATCTTTCTGTGGTCTCTCCTCGAGTATTAGGGTTTTGGGAGGATTATATATGCTAGAGGGGAGATCTAGAGGTGGGCCAGGGCGGCCACACCACCTGGTGGCGCGGCCTAGGGTAGCCCGCGCCAGGGGGTGGTGTCGGCCCCCTGTGGCCCATCTCCACTCCTCCTTCTCGCTTCCTTCGTCTTCTGGAAAAATAGGATTTTCCATAAATTTTCCCGGATTTTCTGATCTTCGCTAATAGATGTAGAGACCATTAGCTTAGAAATAGTTAGCACTAAATTAGAATTGGTAAACCATTTGAATTCGTGAAAGTTTTGGGGTTATTCGATATAACCAAAACAATAGCAAATAAGTCCTTATAGTGTATTCATTGGAAACTTTGAATACGAAATCCATAGCTGAGACTAAAAGAAAAGCAAGATTCGTATTGCTTGGATTTTGGTGCATTCTTGAGAAAGCTCACTTTTAGTGATGTTTCTCAATTATGAAGCAAATGGAAAATAGTGTAAAACATGATGAGGATTCAAAACCCTGCATCAGAGTGTTGAGAAGCGCAACGGATAACGTTCCTGAACGATTCTCTTCGCAGAAGGAAAGAATCAATGATTTTGATCATTGTATTTTCCCCACTAATGTTTTCACTACTTGAAGTAGGATTCAAAATGTAATCCATGTCTTGTATGGAGACATTTGTGAATCATTTGTCATGATTATTGGAATATTACATACCTACGAACTACAAAGGAAATAATGGTAAACTAAATTATGAGAAATCCTAGAAGCAAACTTCCCTTGAGATTAGAAAGCAATTCGTTGCTGAATCTCACAAGTAAAAGGGGTTACTTGAATTTTCCCAAATGACTACAAAGCCATAGTAGGAAAAAGGGGGTGAATGACAAAAGCACAAATTGTCAAGTATTGGATAAATTCAAATGAATTTGATTCATGTGTGCTAAATATCTTGTGGATTTAAAACTAGTAAAGTACTAGTATCTCATAGTAAATCTCCAAGTTTGATATTTGATCAAAGGATTTTGAAGTTATTCAAAATAGTGAGTGGATATGCAATTTGCATAAAATTGAGTGGGAGCTATGAAAGTCTTCCTGAAACAATATGTGTTGACAAATTTTAAGTGGGAGCAATATAAGACTCAAATTCAAATATGAAGGAACATATTTTGAGTGGGATCTTATAGGAGTGATTCTTAAGGGTGTTAAGAATGAAAGGCACAAATACTTATAAATAATGATTTATAAGATGTAGAAGTTGATAATAGGTGTATTATGATATTATGTAGTATTCCTTAAGGGATTCTGAAAGGGGTTTTAGAATAGAAGTTAATTAAGGAACCGGTCCTTAATAACTCAAATTAGGAATAGTATTAAGTTTAACATCAATGGTTGAAAGAAAGAAAAGGATGATCGTCATCCATTATGTTAAAGACATAGGTTGTATCTTAGAAAACCATGATGATAACTTAACATAATATGTGATCCAATTAGTAACGTTTAAAAGTGATCAAGTTTGAATCACGAAACGTTGAGCTAAGTTTGTCCGCAGTGTCTAATAGAGAATTGTGGACATATTTTCAAAATCCATAAAGGATAAACATATCTTAAAGCATAAAGAGTTATGTTATAAGGGAATATGTTGGAAACTCCTGTAGATACCAATTAAAGTCAAGTGGGAAGCGAGGTGAAACAAAAACATCGAAAGTTGCACAGAGTGAACTAGTGTTTTGATGAATACATTTCTAATAATAGATAAGGGTACCATCTAAAGTGTTGTATAATGTTATGGTGGGGCTAGTTCGCTTTTAACGTAGAATGATGTGTCCCAGGGCACATTACCCATGAGAAAGCCCTCGAGGTTGATCTAACGTCACTGTAGGCTCCTGGAGTCAGGCCTCGTTCTGCTGCCATAACGACGATGCATACACACAGATGCTATCATGTGACGATAGAGTATTAATGTCAATTAAGGTGATATTAATAAGTTGCAAAGTATTTGGGATTGTAAAGTACAGACCCAAGACTCAACCTCTTCCATGAGCAAGCATGTTTAGGGTACCGGTAATATGGTGCCAATGATTGAGAACAAAATGCAGCTAGTGTATTTGTACTCTAGTGCAAGTGCGAGACTGTTGGAAATATGCCCTAGAGAAGTAGTAAGGACTATTATCATATTTCATATAGTTTATGATTAAGTTTTATATCATGCTATAACTGTATTGAGTGGAAACATCAATACACGTGTGATATACAAACAACCAGGGGTTCCCAGTGAAACTCTAGTCACTGGTTCATTGGTCAACAGATGATCATGTTTCCTGATCATGTGGCATTTATGCCAGTTGGAAATGAGGTCATCTCATTTTGAGAATGAGATGATGAACCAATACCCAACCTAAACATCGTGACCCGATCATGTCGCGAAGTTCAAGTTACGATGATTAGAAATGGATCCTCGTAGACTATTCCTTAGACCATGAGGCTATATCAATCACTGTCTCCCGAGAGTGCTTAGATAGCATGAAACTCCATCTGGTAAAATGGTGGTTATAAAGGTGTGTTCAGGTATTCGAAGGAAACCGTAGAGGCAATATATGTCAAGAGCGGGATTTGTCCGTCCATGTGACGGGAAGATACTCAAGGGCCCACTCGGAGAAGTTATATCCAATAGCTGCGCAACGTGTGATTTGATCACGGGGATATCACTTGTCAGAACGAGTTAAGTAGCGTTGGTCAGTAACGAGATTGAACACGACATGGTGATGTCATTGATCAGATCTCGGGCAATGCAAGTATCGAATGACAAAGGGAATAAGACACGAATGTCCCGGTTCAAACGACGAAAGATCTTCGTGGAACGCACAGGGGTCACATGGCCATCCAGGTCCCTCTGTCGATCATTGGTGCGGGAGTGTCCCAACCATGTTTGGAGTGTTCCTGAACCGTGGGGTATCACGCTTAAGGGATTGATGATGCTTAGAGAGTGTTTATAGGATCGGTAGAATCGCCGAAGAAGAGAAGGGAGAAAACCGGAAGGGTTTCGAGAAGTCTGGAGGATGTCCGGAGTGGAGGTGGAAGGTGTTGCATAGCCACGGAGATTGAATAATATGTGAATGAATGTTAAATCTTGATTTAATCATTTATTCATAATTATTTAATAAAGAGAAGCATCACGTTCATCAATACATAGATCATAATATAAGACAACTCACTATTATATAACTTAACTTGCAATAAGTAAAGGAAACACAATAAAGATACATAAAGTGAATCATAATTGGTAATGGCAAACTTAGCTCTTGGTTGAAGAATAGTTGATAATTTTCTGGAGTTCACAAATAACTGGTTTTCAATGATAGCTTTCAAAGTAGTAAACATCAAGATAAGAGCAATCTGCAAAACAAGGAACATAAGCAACATGAGTGAATAAATCATCATGAATGAATGAAACACAACAACTCAAAATACTTGCTGAGATAGATAGGAGTAGGTTTACTGACTCTATCTAAAAAGTAAAAGAAAGGCCCTTCGCAGAGGGAAGCAGGGATTGCAAGTCTCATAAAGAGCTCCCAAAAATTATGATACTTACTAGCTTTCAGCTCTCATTGCCCCTATCATAGGCATCTTTTGGTGATTAAGGTTAAAGTGACACAACTAAGAGGATATGCTTGACAAGATATAAATTGAAGTCCCATGCCCCTTACTTATGAGTACCAAACCTCATGCTACTCAACTTCAGTCACGAGTAAGCTCTTGTCATTGTAAATACACGTGTATCATTGAGAACCGCCAACGGGGTACCCCTTGCACATGACACAGGAGCTATCCCATAATCAAAATGATAAGGCAAGCAGACAGTAAGCATCTCAGTGATCTTTTTATTTGCTATTTGCATAGGTTTTTATTGAGGATGCTTCATAGAATGCTCAATATAGTTATGCTGCAAGTTTCCACCATGATTAGGCATGGCTTAGGCTAGCGGCCCAGGCGTTTCTTTAACACATATACAAACTCCATGATCTTACAAGTTTCCCTTTTATTTCACACCGCCAGGATCCATAAGCAAAAGAATCATGATATCAACGGGGTACAATGTACAAGTGCAATGCTGAAGGTGTTCCCCATGATACATGGTTCTGCTAACTTCAACTCATAAAGCGCAAGCATATACGCAACAAATAAGGACCCAATGGTTCAGGTTATTAAATGCAAGAAAAATAAAGTGTGCCATCAAGTTCGTGAGAGCTTTAATCACTAATTTTCACATAACAAGTTTAATTTGGGAGGTAGATAAAACAGGAATTTACTTGGAATAGCAATAATGCTAATAGGTAGGTATGGTGGACACAAATGGCGTGGGTTTTGGTTTAAAGGAGGTGGATGCACGAGAAGAATTCCCTCTCAGTACAGGTTTTTGGCTAGCAAGGCTGGGTAGCAAGTACAAGAGTTGAAGGAAACAAACAAACATACAAGCGATAAAGAAAAACATGCAATCTTCCTTGGAAGCACAAAAGATCTTAACTAGAGAATACTAGACTTATGAGCAAATCAAGAAAGAAAGATGGTGTAATTATATTTCTTTTGACTACTTTTATCTTTATCATTCAACTCTCAAAAATAGTGTTGCTACTGACCGAGTCGGGTTTGCCAAAACCAACTAAATTAACTCAATGATCCCAAAGTGATACCAATACTAACAACAAGATCAATCATATAACCTCAAATTGAAAACTAATATAAGCTATGCAAACGAGTTAATGATAGAACTTCTCATTAATATTCCATAACGGCAACTCACACCAAGGGATACATATCTAACGAGAGGGGAGACACTTCCATAATGCAAACCATCCTACATAATAACTTCTCTATTCATGATATGACTCTACTAATAAGGTAAAAAGATAGAAGATAGTGATGTGATACCGCGGCACTCCCCCAAGCTTGGAACAAACCAAGGGGATGCCAAACCTGATGATGAATTACTCCTTCGGTGGTGGTGGTAAAATTTTCTTAGTTGACGTGAGGAAATCTTCCAACATCTTGCGAAGCCTATTATTATCCCATTGAAGCATGTCCACCTTCCTCCTCAAGTCTCGGTACTTATCGTAGGACTCCTTGGTGACTCATAGGGCTTCCGTTGATGCAGGGCAAGTGACTAAAGGTACCAGCACCTGCTTGGGGTCTTAGAGATCTTCCTCCATATGCTCCTTCCCTTTATCCTTGGCAGACACCATTGCGCTTCTAAGCTTCAAGAATAGTTCCTGGCAGAAACAGATCGAAACAAAAACATGACGAAAACACGATATACGAACCTCGGGGGATCCGGGGGATTATATATTACGAAGTTTCACAACAAAAGGAAGGTACTGGGAGAAAACGGGTCGGAGACGGAGTCCGAGGTGGACTCACCACCTGGTGGCGCTGCCAGGGGAGGGCCCGCGCCACAGGGTGGTGTGAGCCACCCTGGCTCTGTTTTCCGTCCCTTTTTCGCTTCGTAGCTTCCCTTATTGACTGAGAACTGCAAAAATATAGTTGGATAGTATTTTCACGGAACTTTTCTTACCAGAACTGTTACCTATTTGAAAGCGGACTCTGCAGGTCTCTGAATTGGGTATCTAGTAGATTCTTCTGGAGTCACCACTTGAATGATATCAATATCTTCATCTTCATACACTTAATACTTGAGTCATAAAACTTTTCACTTCCTTATTACACCATTTCCTCCGCTACCTGGGAATTTCTTTCACACAAAACTCCACACAGTTCTCATTAGCAACATTAGTATAAGTGAAGTGATAAAACCTTTTGATTCCAACTCTAACTGAAAAACCATCAAAACATAAGCTACTGTAGCAACTCCTTCCGAAAACCCAAAAAAAATTCAAAAAGGAAATTGAATAAAGAAGCAAATGCAAGAGTGGCAAAATCTGTCAAAACAGACCAGCAGGTAAAGATCAATTTTTTAGAAAATCTTATGTTGCTCAAATCAAAAAGTGCAAAACTAACGAAAGTTAAATAACAACCTAAGGCAGAAGCACAAAACATTACAGCTCAATCCGACATACAGAGATCTCTCACGAATTTTTACGGTGAAGCACAAAAATCTGTTTCGGGACAGCAACTTCCCCAAATATTACTTCTCTCTCATTAGAGGTTGATCTTGACACAAAAACCAAACAAAACAGATAAGGAGCGGTTATTACCGACTCAAAGAAACAAAAACAAACTGAAAGCAAAAACAAATTGGGTTGTCTCCCAAAAAGCTCTTTCTTTATAGCCATTAAGATGGGCATGATAATTTTGAAGACGCTCACATAGGAATATGAATTGAAGTGAAAGACAGCATTAAGAAGCAAAAATACACATGTTTAAGTCTAACCCACTTCCTATGCAAGGGAATTTTGTAAACAAACAAGTTGCTGAAACCAGAGGTTACTAGCATAGGAAGGCAAAACAAGTGCAAAATAAAAACTTTCAGCATAAAACGAGGAAACTTGATATTATTGAGATACATAAGAATACTTTTCCCTCTCTCATAGTAACTTTCAGTATCATGCATATGTTGGAAATATGCCCTAGAGACAAATAGTATTAAGGACTATTATCATATTTCATATAGTTTATGATTAAGTTTTATATCATATTATAACTGTATTGAGTGGAAACATCAATACACGTGTGATATACAAACAACCAGGGGTTCCCAGTGAAACTCTAGTCACTTGTTCATTGGTCAATAGATGATCATGTTTCCTGATCATGTGGCATTTATGCCAGTTGGAAACGAGGTCATCTCATTCGGAGAATGAGATGATGAACCAATACCCAACCTAAACATAGTGACCCGATCATGTCACGAAGTTCAAGTTACAATGATTAGAAATGGATCCTCATAGACTGTTCCTTAGACCGTCAGGCTATATCAATCACTGTCTCCTGAGAGTGCTTAGATGGCATCAAACGCCATTTGGTAAAACGGTGGTTATAAAGGTGTGTTCAGGTATTCGGAGGAAACCGTAGAGGCAATATATGTCAAGAGCGGGATTTGTCCGTCCATGTGACGGGAAGATACTCAAGGGCCCACTCGGAGAAGTTATATCCAATAGCTGCGCAACGTGTGATTAGATCACGGGGATATCACTTGTCAGAACGAGTCAAGTAGCATTGTTCAGTAACGAGATTGAACACGACATGGGGATGTCATTGATCAGATCTCGGGCAATGCAAGTATTGAGTAACAAAGGGAATAAGACACGATTGTCCCGATTCAAACGATGAAAGATCTTCATGGAACGCACATGGGTCACATGGCCATCCAGGTCCCTCTGTCGATCATTGGTGCGGGAGTGTCCCAACCATGTTTGGAGTGTTCCTGAACCGTGGGGTATCACGCTTAAGGGCTTGATGATGCTTAGAGAGTGTTTATAGGATCGGTAGAATCGCCGAAGAAGAGAAGGGAGAAAACCGGAAGGGTTTCGAGAAGTCTGGAGGATGTCCGGAGTGGAGGTGGAAGGTGTTGCATAGCCACGGAGATTGAATAATATGTGAATGAATGTTAAATCTTGATTTAATCATTTATTCATAATTATTTAATAAAGAGAAAATCAATTAAAGGTCAAAAAGGCTTAATGGGCCAATTCCGGAGGGAGAGGGCCCATTAGGGGAAAGGAGAGAGGGAAGAGGGGCCAAGGGGGAGGCCGGCTGGGCCTAGCCCCCCCCCCCCCCCCCCCCCGCGCGGGACCCACTAGGTGGCCGGCGGCCACCTCCTCCCCCCTCCTCTCCTTTAGTCCCACCCTGGGACTTTGAGGGAGGTAGTACCTCCCCTCCCCCTATATATAGTGGGGTATTTGGCCTAGAAAATTACACCAATAATCAATAAAGGTCTCCCCACTTTTGGGAGGACCTCCAATTGATATTTTATCTCCCCCCCTCTCTCTCATGACTGTGGTCCCAAGTCTGGACTGCACGAGCGAGAGACATCTTCACCCCAGAGCGCCGTCGCGCTGCGGGATTCGGATCCGGGAGCTCTACTTCTGCAACTGCTGCTGGATCGGGGAAGTAGGAGTCATCATCAGGCATCAGACGTGTGTAACTCCCCGCGAGGTGTCGTACTTGAGGCACTCAAGTCGTTGGAGCCAGAAGGAGTGCAAGGACTTCATCACGACCTTGAGGTCGGCTTCGGCTCGTCTACATCAACCACGCTCTCCTGAGCGTTGACAACGCTTTTCGGTCTTCAAGGGTAAGTTCGCGAAAAGCCGCTCCCATTACTGTATTACTAATAGATAGGTCCTGGAAGCTTCAGGGGTTCAGGGGCGTGGAGTAAAATTTATTGTTTTCATACGCGGAACCCCTACAGTGGTATAAGAGCTAGATCTATGCGTAGTAATGCTAGTACGGGTAGAACACACGAGATGTAGCTGATGGGTTCATAGCATGGAAAGCAAAAAATTTCTACCGCAAGAATGAACAAAACCCAGATCTAATCTAGACAACAGCCAAGATCTAATCTATTAGACATGTGCAACGAGATAGATCGGTACTAACCCTTGTAGATCCGAAAGCGTTACGAGATTGGATCTCGTGGTTGATGTAGTCGATCACTTGCCGATCTCAAGATCGTGTGGACGATCCTTCCGGCACCGCGTTCCGGCAGCGCTTCCGCAGTCGGTCACACGTGCGGAGTCGAAGCAGACCTTCCTCTCCCCGTTCCAGCGAGTAGCGGAGGTAGTAGATCTTCTCCACGGAATCCCAGCAGCACGACGGCGTGGTGGTGGTGGTGGAGTAGAGAATTCTGCAGGGCTTCGCCTATGCCTGTGCAGAAGAAAGGTGGAGGAGAGAGGCGGCAGAGATTGGGAGTTGTGAGAGAGAGCTTGGAGGGGGCGCCCCTGCCCTTCTATATAAGGGGGGTGAGGCGCCATGGGAGGGGGAGTCCTTGTAGGACTCCCCTTCCTCTAGGGCCGGCGGATTGGGGAGGGGGAAGGAGTCCTCCTCCCCCACGAATCCGTGTCTTGCCCCACTAGGTTTCCTTTGACCCTTTCTTGGTTTTCAAGCAAACTCCAAGAAATCCTCAAGAACCTTCCAGAACATTCCGAAACCTTCTAGAATCTCCATACAAACACTCCGGAACATTTCCTAACTTCAAAAATGATCCCCAATATATGAATCTCATTCTCCGGACCATTCCGGATCTCCTCGTGATGTCCCGGATCCATTCCGAGACTCCGAACAACATTCGGTCTCCAACGCACATTCCATATCTACTTAAAACAACTTCGAACCTTAAGTGTGTCACCCTACGGTTCGTGAATATGTAGACATGACAGAGACATATCTCCTATCAATAACCATCAGCGGGACCTGGAGATCCATAATCGCTCCCACATACTCAACGATGACTTCGCAATCGATTGAACCACTTACATACGAAACCAATTCCCTTTGTCACACGATACTATACTTATCCGAGGTTTGATCGTCGGTATCTCCATACCTAGTTCTTCCTCGTTACTGATAAGTACTCTTTACTCGCTCCGTGATATGTCATCCCTTGTGACCTAGTCACATGCTTGCAAGCTAACTAGATGACATTCCACTGAGAGGGCCCAGAGCATATCTATCCGTCATATGGATGGACAAATCCCAATCTTGGTTCATGCGCTTCAACACATACTTTCAGAATACCCAATGACACTTTTATAACCACCCAGTTATGAAGCGGCGTTTGATGTCATCAAAGTATCCATCCGGTGATGGTGATTAACATAACCTCATGGTCGAAGGATTAGGTTACTATGTATTTGAAAGCTTACAGCAATACGAACTTAATGACTTGATCTTATGTTACGCTTACTATGGGTGTGTGTCCATCACATCATTCTCCTAATGATATGATCTCGTTATTAACGACATCCAATGTCCATGATCAGGAAACCATGATCGTCCATTAATCAACAAGCTAGTTTAACAAGAGGCTTACTAGGGACTCTTTTATGTTTACAAAACACACAAGTATTAATGTTTCCGGTTAATACAATTATAGCATGGGATGTAAACATTTATCATAAACATAAAGATATAATAATAACCACTTTATTATTGCCTCTTGGGCATATCTCCAACAGTCTCCCACTCGCACTAGAGTCAATAATCTAGTTAAAAACTTGTGCATTCAACACCTATGGCTTTCTGGTGTTGTATAGACACTATTGCTAGTGGTAAACATAATCTTCGGATCTGACACTTCCAGGTCCATGTGTATTTGCATGTCCTTGCGTCTCCACGCATTACTCATTCTCCAATGAGATGGCATTGTATAAATTTGGTCCTTTGGTGAGACCTTTAGTTCCTTCGGCTCAAAATATGTTGATATTATTGTCACACAATATATCTTCATAGTATTAGCCCACTTTGAAACACACCTAGTTTGATAACAAACTACTTAACACAAATGCCCTCCTTTGCTGCTACTACAGCAGTTATATACTTAGCCTTTTGTTGTAGTATCCGTCACAATGTCTCAACTTTGGAACTCATCCAAATCCATCATGGAACATCCTTTCCATTACATTGTGCTACCCATAGTCTAAATTGAGATAAATTTAATTTGTATCTTGTGACAAAACTAGTATCAATGTAAAACTTTACAATGAACTACCTTTAACTATTTGTTACTTATACATGGTATATTCTTAGTTCTTCCAAAGCTCATAAGGATATCTTTACTATTGTCCAATGATCATCTTATGAATCATTCTGGTATATGCTCATAACATTTAGAGCATAGGACATATCTGGATGTGTACATCTCAAAGAATGATTGATCAAAATATTCTTGTGATTTCACCAAGTGTCAAAACACTTGAATCTCGTGTCAACACACTCGAATCTTGATTCAGTCCTTTCCGTGCGTCAAGAACCTTTCTTGTTGTTTCCATATTGAACTCATTCAACATCTTATCTATGTACATTTGGCAAAACCATATTAGCGCCTCAATCTATTCATATAGACATTGATGCTTAATTCTTGGGTTATGCCTAAGTCTTTCATCGAAATGAAATTCTTAACCTGTGTCAATACAAGATACATCATTTCCAATCAACAATATGTCCTCTACATAATGTATTAGAAATATGTCTCAGCGCTCCCACTTAATTTCTTGAAAATGCAAGCATCTTCATCATCTCCGATGAATTTAAACTCTTTTAACAGTTTCATCATGGTGAAGATTCCAACTCCGCTATGCTTACTTCAACCATTGAAGTTTTGCATACTCTTTTAGCATCCTTTGAATCAACAAAACCCTTTGGATCGTGTCATGTACACGTCCTAGCTAACCGTTCTATTAGAAGAACTTGTTTTGTTTGTTCAACTACCATATACAAAAATATATGTAGTGGTTGCTACATTAATCCGTCCAGACTAAATATCGCTATGAAAGATCAAATCTTATCATAGTCAATCCCTTGAACATTGTCGTAAACTCTTTTCGACATGTCGACCATTTCATAGATTTGAAACATCCATGTCTATTTCTTTATAGATCCAAACACGACCGATAGGCTTGACGCCTTTCCGGAGGGTCTTCAAAGTTCAGAAACTTGATTTCTCGTGTATGGATACTATCACGGATTCCATGACTTCTAGTCATTTTTTATGGAGTCAGGGCCCATCATCGCTTCTTTGCATGTAGTCGGTTCATCATGTCAAAATAACGACTTGCTTATCAAATCTTACTATTTGATTCTTACCGACCCACATGGTTCTATAGGAACTCTAGTCTCCGAGATCACACCTTTTGTAATCACGAGAGCCATGAGCATTGTGGCCGTCACCGGGACACTTTCCGGCGCTGCGCTACTTAGCACATATAGCTAAGGTTCAACAACCTTATCAAAGTTCTATTGTCCTCCCACTTAACTTTTCACGAAAAATTCCTTCTCAAGAAACTTGACGTTCCAAGTAACAAACTCTTTTGTCCTCAGTGTTATGGAGAAATTCCCAACAAATTCTTTGGAATAACCTACAAAGACGTGCTTATACGACTTTGGTTGTAAATATTTTACTGATGCATAGCATACCAAAATTTAAGAAAAGACAATCCGGGTTTTATCCCAAACCATGACTTATATGGTGTCATTTCAACGGATCATGATGGAGCTCTTTTCAGTGTAAAAGCGGTAGTCACTTAAAGCTTTAATCTTTAATATATAATGGCAGTTTTATAAATGACACCTTTGATCTTACCATGTCAAACAAGGTTTCATTACATATCTTGAACACTCCATACTCCTATGGTGTTTTGGGAAATGTAAATCCATGGAACGATTCCTTAAATCTAAGGTGTTTTGCTAAACTTGTAACTCAAACATCTTTCTTTATGATCGAATCATAAACTCTTTATTTTCTTGTTACAATGATTTTCAACTTCATCTTGAAAGTCTTTGAACAACTTTCAAATGTTTTCATACTTCCTCCTTATTAAGTAAATATACAGATATATTCACTCAAATTTTCGGAGAAAGCATATGAAGTTGAAATCCATCGCCCACGACTACACATAATGGACTATATACATCAATATGTACAAATTCCAATCAGTTAGTTGTCCATTCCTCTTTGGGCCTACGAACGGAGTTTTAATTATCTCCAGGAAAGTATCACAAGCGTCATTTGATCAAAATCAAAGACTCCAAAAATCCATCAACATGGAGTTTCTTCATGTATCCCTTTCAATATAATTTAAACGGTGATGTCACTTCGCAAGTGATCTTTCAATCATTTGTCTTGCGACATTTTAGCATTAGTTTTATGGCCGTTATTTCTCCTACCAGACTTGTATATTATCCATCTATTATGGAATACGGTAATTATTTGAACAACTTTTTGTCGTCATAATACCTGATCAAAATAACAATTATTGAAACAAATCTTGAAGGCAAGCTTTGATGTTAACGAGCAACACAACAACCCTTTGTTTGTTTTCGATGAACATCATCACATATTCTCTTGCTAGTTACTTAGGCCATTGCAGTTCATGAATTGTGTTGTCCTGTATGACACTTCATACCAACCAATTCGGTATCCAATACCGGAGAACCACATCGTTTAACAAGCAAGGAATACAACCATAACATGTATATCTTCTATATGCCTAAGTTGGACATCTCCAACCTTTTATTTTCTGCCAAATATTTTATAGATTCTCTTTCAGCAATTCCTTTTCTTTTAAAAGAATTTATCAACATCAACTTTGGTGTCATCAACATGACACATGGTACAAAGCATATGTCGTCAACTACTAATACCTTTGGACTTGCACTTTGAGGTGGATCACCATCATCAAATGTTTGGTGTTCTTTCAAAAATCCATTCTTTAGTAATCTTTTAGTGTAGTAAACATTTTACTTACATCTTATATTCATCCTTATCATGACAACTTTCATGATCAACCTGCTATAGCTTATAAAGGTGAATTGCGAGTATAATGTTTCTTTTTCAAAACCTTTTGGAGGATTAGGACGACTAGCGTCTCCAACCTTCACAAATTCTCATCAAATATGAGGACGTATACTCTATCATGTTGTAACCAACACATTGTTTTAGATATCGCAATACCTTTTACATATGATGGTTTCTGAAACATTGCTTTCAGCTCTTAGATAAACTTGATATTTAAAAACAATATTTTGAGTATCAAGAATCATGGAGGCAAACATGATACATTAGATACTAACACTGGAATTGTTACTCTTGATTTAATACTACTTATTAAACTTCATGGAGCAAATAGAGTTTGCTGAAAGTTTGCAATAGGACTTATAAACTTTAAATTGACATTCAAAACAATACGATACCAGTTCGTAAAGTACATATCCAGAATTTCTATAGTTCTACTATCTCAACTATGACTAAGCGTAAGGTGGTGAACGGATGCCAATGACTACAACAAACTATGCAAATTCACTTTGATTGTGTTTATGATAAATTGAGTTCGACTAATCCAAATTACAAATGAACTCCCACTCAAAACAACATCCCTCGAGTTGTTTTAGTGATTACACGAACCAAATCCACTACACCAAGTCCGATCATCACGTGAGATGATGTAGCTTTAAAGGCGAACAATCAACATGTTCATCATATCATCCATATGACTCATGCTTTACCTTTCGGTATTCCGTGTTCCGAGACCATGTCTGTACATGCTAGGCTCGTCAAGGTTAACCTTAGTTTCCGCATGTGCAAATCTGGCTTGCACCCGTTGTATGCACACGTAGAGTCTATCACACCCGATCATCACGAGATGCTTCGAAACGACGAGTCTTAGCAACGGTGCCAACTAAGGACGAACACTTTATTACTTGATATTTAGTGAGAGGGATCATCTTATAATGCTACCGTCGCGATCTAAGCAATACAAGATGCATAAAGGATTAACATCACAGGCAATTCATAATATGTGATATGATATGGCCTTTCTTCTTGTGCCTTTGATCTCCATCTCCAAAGCATGGACAAGATCTCCATCATCACCAGCGTGGCGTCAAGGTCCGTGGCGCCGCTTCATGGTTGTCCATCACCACCAACAACTATTACAACTACTTGGAATAAAGCTATTACATAATGAAATAGACACGCAGGTCTTAACAGAATTAAAGACAACCATTAGGCTCCTGCCAGTTGCCATATTACAACAAGGATCATTGCATACATCAAATACAATCACAATCACATGATGGCCATATCACATCACAAAATCCCTGCAAAAACAAGTTAGATGCCTCTAATTTTCTTTGCATGTTTTACGTGGGATGGGGCTTTCGCATAAGACCGATCTTACCTACGAACAAGGACCACAACGTTGATACAAGTGTTGTCAGATGCTCATTGCAAATTGAATCTTAACTATGGTGGGAGAGACAGACACCCGCAAAGCCACTTGTGCAATGCAAGTTGCAATCCAAGCGTGGAGCAAGTCTCATGTGCGATGACATGTAATGTTAGCCTGAGCCGCTTCATCCCACCATGCCGCAAGATGCAAAGTACACGCTAAGACACCGACAACAAAAGCATCAACGCCCACAAAAACATTGTGTTCTACTCGTGCAACAGATCTACGCATAGATACGGCTCTGATACCGCTGATGGGTTCGTAGCATGGAAAACAAAAAAATTCTACCGGAAGAACAAACAAAACCCAGATCTAATCTAGAAAACAGCCAAGATCTAATCTATTAGACATGTGCAATGAGATAGATCGGTACTAACCCTTGTAGATCTGAAAGCGTTACGAGATTGGATCTCGTGGTTGATGTAGTCGATCACTTACCGATCTCAAGATTGTGTGGACGATCCTTCCGGCGCCGCGTTCCGGCAGCGCTTCCGCAGTCGGTCACACGTGCGGAGTCGAAGCAGACCTTCCTCTCCCCGTTCCAGCAAGCAGCGGAGGTAGTAGATCTTCTCCACGGAATCCCAGCAGCACGACGGCGTGGTGGTGGTGGTGGAGTAGATAATTCTGCAGGGCTTCGCCTATGCCTGTGCAGAAGAAAGGTGGAGGAGAGAGGCGGCAGAGATTGGGAGTTGTGAGAGAGAGCTTGGAGGGGGCGCCCCTGCCCTTCTATTTAAGGGGGGTGAGGCGCCATGGGAGGGGGAGTCCTTGTAGGACTC
Source organism: Avena eriantha (assembly GCA_910589775.1). Lineage (NCBI taxonomy): Eukaryota > Viridiplantae > Streptophyta > Magnoliopsida > Poales > Poaceae > Avena > Avena eriantha. The sequence goes on along the minus strand of OU342740.1, from coordinate 392,041,028 downwards.
CCCTTCCTCTAGGGCCGGCGGATTGGGGAGGGGGAAGGAGTCCTCCTCCCCCACGAATCCGTGTCTTGCCCCACTAGGTTTCCTTTGACCCTTTCTTGGTTTTCAAGCAAACTCCAAGAAATCCTCTAGAACCTTCCAGAACATTCCGAAACCTTCTAGAATCTCCATACAAACACTCCGGAACATTTCCTAACTTAGAAAATGATCCCCAATATATGAATCTCATTCTCCGGACCATTCCGGATCTCCTCGTGATGTCCCGGATCCATTCTGAGACTCCGAACAACATTCGGTCTCCAACGCACATTCCATATCTACTTAAAACAACTTCGAACCTTAAGTGTGTCACCCTACGGTTCGTGAATATGTAGACATGACAGAGACATATCTCCTATCAATAACCATCAGCAGGACCTGGAGATCCATAATGGCTCCCACATACTCAACGATGACTTCGCAATCGATTAAACCACTTACATACGAAACCAATTCCCTTTGTCACGTGATACTATACTTATCCAAGGTTTGATCGTCGGTATCTCCATACCTAGTTCTTCCTCGTTACTGATAAGTACTCTTTACTCGTTCCGTGATATGTCATCCCTTGTGACCTAGTCACATGCTTGCAAGCTAACTAGATGACATTCCACCGAGAGGGCCCAGAGCATATCTATCCGTCATATGGATGGACAAATCCCAATCTTGGTTCATGCGCTTCAACACATACTTTCAGAATACCCAATGAAACTTTTATAACCACCCAGTTACGAAGCGGCGTTTGATGTCATCAAAGTATCCATCCGGTGATGGTGATTAACATAACCTCATGGTCGAAGGATTAGGTTACTATGTATTTGAAAGCTTACAGCAATACGAACTTAATGACTTGATCTTATGTTACGCTTACTATGGGTGTGTGTCCATCACATCATTCTCCTAATGATATGATATCGACATCCAATGTCGATGATCAGGAAACCATGATCATCCATTAATCAACAAGCTAGTTTAACAAGAGGCTTACTAGGGACTCTTTTATGTTTACAAAACACACAAGTATTAATGTTTCCGGTTAATACAATTATAGCATGGGATGTAAACATTTATCATAAACATAAAGATATAATAATAACCACTTTATTATTGCCTCTTGGGCATATCTCCAACAGTAGCGTGTGGGCGTTGATCTTTTAGTTGTTACCCTCCCACGTGTACTTGTGTATACCGTAGTAATGCTTGATGAAGCGGCCCCCAACCAACTTTACGCATTCATTCGCGAGACTGGTCAACGCTTGACATACGTCTTGTACCATATAAAGTGGCTTAGGGGGGTGTCTGTCTCTCTCGCATTAGTTGGTATACCATTTGCAATGGAGGGCCCCGAAAGGGGTGTAGTAGAGACAACTACTTGATCAGCGTTATGCTAAAAGTTCGTAGGTAAGAACGGTTCTTGTGTGAAAGCCCATTCAGCCACGTAAAACATGCAAAGATAAAGTAGAGGCGTCTAACTTTGTTTTGCAGGGGGCGTTGCTTTGTGATATGGTTGTGGCAAAGGTAAAGTGATTATCTTTTGTTACATAGTAGTAGATAGTCACGAAGGTGACGAACTACCATGCCAGAATGACACTGGTACCCTGGTGTCTACGGCGCCGGAACCCTGGCGCCGGAACCCGGTGACGGCGGATGGAGATCACGACGTGAAGGACCATATCACATCACATTTACATTAAATGTTATTGTTTGTATATCTTATTGTGTGCTAGTATTAGATACTCGACGGTAGCCTAATAAGATGATCCCTGTTAAAATTACCAACGATTGTGTTCCCCCTTAGTGTGCACCACCAATAAAGTTCTTCGGTATGAGGCAGGCTGTGATGATCGGGTGTCAGATATATCTACGTTCACATACAGTGGGTGCAAGCCATGTTGCACAGCAAAAACACTAAGGTTGAGTTGGCGAGCCTAGCATGTACAGACATGGCCTCGGAACGCGGATGGTCGAAAGATCGAGCACAAGTCGCATGAATGATGTGACCGACGTTTAGCATCCACCCGTGAACCCACATTGAAGGCCGTGATGATCGGGGGAGATGTGGCTGATAGGGGTCGTGTTATCACTAGGAACCCTTTTGGGGATAGACGTTTCTGAGTGGAGTTATTATTAACTCATTTAATTATAAACTTAGTCTAAATTCCTTTTGCAAATTATAAATGTAGATGGCTCACCGTGAAGCTTACTTTGCCATTGAGGATTGGGTAAAGGGTGAGAAACTTAGACTTGATGGATCCAACTTCCCTAGTTAGCTAGTGCGCCTAGATGATCCCCTTACTAGGAATCATGTGATAGACTACATACGCCGCACGATGGATTTGACTGAGCCAGACTACTATGAGACCCCACAAGAGCTGGCAGACCGCTACTATCGTCAATAGATGTCCACCTACATTCAGATAATAATGCGTTACGGGAGCCCGACTGCATGAGAGGTGCTTGCTGGAGAGGAGGTGACGTTGCGTGTTGATGGCGAGCATGATGATGATGGCCAATGACACTCTCCCTCGACATTTATCACTTAGTTTGTGTTTAGGATGATTATTGTAATCAAGAGATTGTGAACTTATTTAGTGAGTCTCACACTTCGTGAGACGGTTATTCATATGAGTTTGTAACAAACAGTTGTTCTGCTTTTATGGATGATTTCTATTCGTGTTCATATCTTGTTTGATGATATGTGAATTATCCTTGTTGTTTGAAACTAATTGATAATGTATGAACATTTGTAAAACATTAAAATGCCTTGTTTAAAATACCCAACTTAATGATATGTTCATTAATGAATGAAACCATTGTTTGAATTCAAAGTTATGTGATAATATGTGAAAGTCTCGATTTCTTGTCACATATAAATCATGCCTAAGTTTGGCAAAATAACTTGAACATCACGTATTACTTGAATACAAAGTGTTTAATGAATTGTTAAAAGTAAATACATATTCGATGTATAGTGTTTTAACGAAAATGGCAATTATCATTATATGATTGTTTAAATGTGTAAAGTAGTTTACCAAAGGAAACATGAATATGAAACTATTTGATTTGATCAAAGTGTTTCATCAATAAAAGGGTATAAGTATAAAAGAGAATCTAATTACTGTGATTTGATCAACAGTAATGAAATTCAAATTTATAAATATGGCATAAAAGAAATTGTGGAATGCAAAGCGTTTTGAAACGTCAAAATACAAAGCATCACAATATGATATTAGATATCAAAGGGGTTGAATAGAAGGCACCAAATAAATCGTTGTAGTATAGATGTAGAGACCATTAGCTTAGAAATAGTTAGCACTAAATTAGAATTGGTAAACCATTTGAATTCGTGAAAGTTTTGGGGTTATTCGATATAACCAAAACAATAGCAAATAAGTCCTTATAGTGTATTCATTGGAAACTTTGAATACGAAATCCATAGCTGAGACTAAAAGAAAAGCAAGATTCGTATTGCTTGGATTTTGGTGCATTCTTGAGAAAGCTCACTTTTAGTGATGTTTCTCAATTATGAAGCAAATGGAAAATAGTGTAAAACATGATGAGGATTCAAAACCCTACATCAGAGTGTTGAGAAGCGCAACGGATAACGTTCCTGAACGATTCTCTTCGCAGAAGGAAAGAATCAATGATTTTGATCATTGTATTTTCCCCACTAATGTTTTCACTACTTGAAGTAGGATTCAAAATGTAATCCATGTCTTGTATGGAGACATTTGTGAATCATTTGTCATGATTATTGGAATATTACATACCTACGAACTACAAAGGAAATAATGGTAAACTAAATTATGAGAAATCCTAGAAGCAAACTTCCCTTGAGATTAGAAAGCAATTCGTTGCTGAATCTCACAAGTAAAAGGGGTTACTTGAATTTTCCCAAATGACTACAAAGCCATAGTAGGAAAAAGGGGGTGAATGACAAAAGCACAAATTGTCAAGTATTGGATAAATTCAAATGAATTTGATTCATGTGTGCTAAATATCTTGTGGATTTAAAACTAGTAAAGTACTAGTATCTCATAGTAAATCTCCAAGTTTGATATTTGATCAAAGGATTTTGAAGTTATTCAAAATAGTGAGTGGATATGCAATTTGCATAAAATTGAGTGGGAGCTATGAAAGTCTTCCTGAAACAATATGTGTTGACAAATTTTAAGTGGGAGCAATATAAGACTCAAATTCAAATATGAAGGAACATATTTTGAGTGGGATCTTATAGGAGTGATTCTTAAGGGTGTTAAGAATGAAAGGCACAAATACTTATAAATAATGATTTATAAGATGTAGAAGTTGATAATAGGTGTATTATGATATTATGTAGTATTCCTTAAGGGATTCTGAAAGGGGTTTTAGAATAGAAGTTAATTAAGGAACCGGTCCTTAATAACTCAAATTAGGAATAGTATTAAGTTTAACATCAATGGTTGAAAGAAAGAAAAGGATGATCGTCATCCATTATGTTAAAGACATAGGTTGTATCTTAGAAAACCATGATGATAACTTAACATAATATGTGATCCAATTAGTAACGTTTAAAAGTGATCAAGTTTGAATCACGAAACGTTGAGCTAAGTTTGTCCGCAGTGTCTAATAGAGAATTGTGGACATATTTTCAAAATCCATAAAGGATAAACATATCTTAAAGCATAAAGAGTTATGTTATAAGGGAATATGTTGGAAACTCCTGTAGATACCAATTAAAGTCAAGTGGGAAGCGAGGTGAAACAAAAACATCGAAAGTTGCACAGAGTGAACTAGTGTTTTGATGAATACATTTCTAATAATAGATAAGGGTACCATCTAAAGTGTTGTATAATGTTATGGTGGGGCTAGTTCGCTTTTAACGTAGAATGATGTGTCCCAGGGCACATTACCCATGAGAAAGCCCTCGAGGTTGATCTAACGTCACTGTAGGCTCCTGGAGTCAGGCCTCGTTCTGCTGCCATAACGACGATGCATACACACAGATGCTATCATGTGACGATAGAGTATTAATGTCAATTAAGGTGATATTAATAAGTTGCAAAGTATTTGGGATTGTAAAGTACAGACCCAAGACTCAACCTCTTCCATGAGCAAGCATGTTTAGGGTACCGGTAATATGGTGCCAATGATTGAGAACAAAATGCAGCTAGTGTATTTGTACTCTAGTGCAAGTGCGAGACTGTTGGAAATATGCCCTAGAGAAGTAGTAAGGACTATTATCATATTTCATATAGTTTATGATTAAGTTTTATATCATGCTATAACTGTATTGAGTGGAAACATCAATACACGTGTGATATACAAACAACCAGGGGTTCCCAGTGAAACTCTAGTCACTGGTTCATTGGTCAACAGATGATCATGTTTCCTGATCATGTGGCATTTATGCCAGTTGGAAATGAGGTCATCTCATTTTGAGAATGAGATGATGAACCAATACCCAACCTAAACATCGTGACCCGATCATGTCGCGAAGTTCAAGTTACGATGATTAGAAATGGATCCTCGTAGACTATTCCTTAGACCATGAGGCTATATCAATCACTGTCTCCCGAGAGTGCTTAGATAGCATGAAACTCCATCTGGTAAAATGGTGGTTATAAAGGTGTGTTCAGGTATTCGAAGGAAACCGTAGAGGCAATATATGTCAAGAGCAGGATTTGTCCGTCCATGTGACGGGAAGATACTCAAGGGCCCACTCGGAGAAGTTATATCCAATAGCTGCGCAACGTGTGATTTGATCACGGGGATATCACTTGTCAGAACGAGTTAAGTAGCGTTGGTCAGTAACGAGATTGAACACGACATGGTGATGTCATTGATCAGATCTCGGGCAATGCAAGTATCGAATGACAAAGGGAATAAGACACGAATGTCCCGGTTCAAACGACGAAAGATCTTCGTGGAACGCACAGGGGTCACATGGCCATCCAGGTCCCTCTGTCGATCATTGGTGCGGGAGTGTCCCAACCATGTTTGGAGTGTTCCTGAACCGTGGGGTATCACGCTTAAGGGATTGATGATGCTTAGAGAGTGTTTATAGGATCGGTAGAATCGCCGAAGAAGAGAAGGGAGAAAACCGGAAGGGTTTCGAGAAGTCTGGAGGATGTCCGGAGTGGAGGTGGAAGGTGTTGCATAGCCACGGAGATTGAATAATATGTGAATGAATGTTAAATCTTGATTTAATCATTTATTCATAATTATTTAATAAAGAGAAGCATCACGTTCATCAATACATAGATCATAATATAAGACAACTCACTATTATATAACTTAACTTGCAATAAGTAAAGGAAACACAATAAAGATACATAAAGTGAATCATAATTGGTAATGGCAAACTTAGCTCTTGGTTGAAGAATAGTTGATAATTTTCTGGAGTTCACAAATAACTGGTTTTCAATGATAGCTTTCAAAGTAGTAAACATCAAGATAAGAGCAATCTGCAAAACAAGGAACATAAGCAACATGAGTGAATAAATCTTCATGAATGAATGAAACACAACAACTCAAAATACTTGCTGAGATAGATAGGAGTAGGTTTACTGACTCTATCTAAAAAGTAAAAGAAAGGCCCTTCGCAGAGGGAAGCAGGGATTGCAAGTCTCATAAAGAGCTCCCAAAAATTATGATACTTACTAGCTTTCAGCTCTCATTGCCCCTATCATAGGCATCTTTTGGTGATTAAGGTTAAAGTGACACAACTAAGAGGATATGCTTGACAAGATATAAATTGAAGTCCCATGCCCCTTACTTATGAGTACCAAACCTCATGCTACTCAACTTCAGTCACGAGTAAGCTCTTGTCATTGTAAATACACGTGTATCATTGAGAACCGCCAACGGGGTACCCCTTGCACATGACACAGGAGCTATCCCATAATCAAAATGATAAGGCAAGCAGACAGTAAGCATCTCAGTGATCTTTTTATTTGCTATTTGCATAGGTTTTTATTGAGGATGCTTCATAGAATGCTCAATATAGTTATGCTGCAAGTTTCCACCATGATTAGGCATGGCTTAGGCTAGCGGCCCAGGCGTTTCTTTAACACATATACAAACTCCATGATCTTACAAGTTTCCCTTTTATTTCACACCGCCAGGATCCATAAGCAAAAGAATCATGATATCAACGGGGTACAATGTACAAGTGCAATGCTGAAGGTGTTCCCCATGATACATGGTTCTGCTAACTTCAACTCATAAAGCGCAAGCATATACGCAACAAAGAAGGACCCAATGGTTCAGGTTATTAAATGCAAGAAAAATAAAGTGTGCCATCAAGTTCGTGAGAGCTTTAATCACTAATTTTCACATAACAAGTTTAATTTGGGAGGTAGATAAAACAGGAATTTACTTGGAATAGCAATAATGCTAATAGGTAGGTATGGTGGACACAAATGGCGTGGGTTTTGGTTTAAAGGAGGTGGATGCACGAGAAGAATTCCCTCTCAGTACAGGTTTTTGGCTAGCAAGGCTGGGTAGCAAGTACAAGAGTTGAAGGAAACAAACAAACATACAAGCGATAAAGAAAAACATGCAATCTTCCTTGGAAGCACAAAAGATCTTAACTAGAGAATACTAGACTTATGAGCAAATCAAGAAAGAAAGATGGTGTAATTATATTTCTTTTGACTACTTTTATCTTTATCATTCAACTCTCAAAAATAGTGTTGCTACTGACCGAGTCGGGTTTGCCAAAACCAACTAAATTAACTCAATGATCCCAAAGTGATACCAATACTAACAACAAGATCAATCATATAACCTCAAATTGAAAACTAATATAAGCTATGCAAACGAGTTAATGATAGAACTTCTCATTAATATTCCATAACGGCAACTCACACCAAGGGATACATATCTAACGAGAGGGGAGACACTTCCATAATGCAAACCATCCTACATAATAACTTCTCTATTCATGATATGACTCTACTAATAAGGTAAAAAGATAGAAGATAGTGATGTGATACCGCGGCACTCCCCCAAGCTTGGAACAAACCAAGGGGATGCCAAACCTGATGATGAATTACTCCTTCGGTGGTGGTGGTAAAATTTTCTTAGTTGACGTGAGGAAATCTTCCAACATCTTGCGAAGCCTATTATTATCCCATTGAAGCATGTCCACCTTCCTCCTCAAGTCTCGGTACTTATCGTAGGACTCCTTGGTGACTCATAGGGCTTCCGTTGATGCAGGGCAAGTGACTAAAGGTACCAGCACCTGCTTGGGGTCTTAGAGATCTTCCTCCATATGCTCCTTCCCTTTATCCTTGGCAGACACCATTGCGCTTCTAAGCTTCAAGAATAGTTCCTGGCAGAAACAGATCGAAACAAAAACATGACGAAAACACGATATACGAACCTCGGGGGATCCGGGGGATTATATATTACGAAGTTTCACAACAAAAGGAAGGTACTGGGAGAAAACGGGTCGGAGACGGAGTCCGAGGTGGACTCACCACCTGGTGGCGCTGCCAGGGGAGGGCCCGCGCCACAGGGTGGTGTGAGCCACCCTGGCTCTGTTTCCGTCCCTTTTTCGCTTCGTAGCTTCTCTTATTGACTGAGAACTGCAAAAATATAGTTGGATAGTATTTTCACGGAACTTTTCTTACCAGAACTGTTACCTATTTGAAAGCGGACTCTGCAGGTCTCTGAATTGGGTATCTAGTAGATTCTTCTGGAGTCACCACTTGAATGATATCAATATCTTCATCTTCATACACTTAATACTTGAGTCATAAAACTTTTCACTTCCTTATTACACCATTTCCTCCGCTACCTGGGAATTTCTTTCACACAAAACTCCACACAGTTCTCATTAGCAACATTAGTATAAGTGAAGTGATAAAACCTTTTGATTCCAACTCTAACTGAAAAACCATCAAAACATAAGCTACTGTAGCAACTCCTTCCGAAAACCCAAAAAAAATTCAAAAAGGAAATTGAATAAAGAAGCAAATGCAAGAGTGGCAAAATCTGTCAAAACAGACCAGCAGGTAAAGATCAATTTTTTAGAAAATCTTATGTTGCTCAAATCAAAAAGTGCAAAACTAACGAAAGTTAAATAACAACCTAAGGCAGAAGCACAAAACATTACAGCTCAATCCGACATACAGAGATCTCTCACGAATTTTTACGGTGAAGCACAAAAATCTGTTTCGGGACAGCAACTTCCCCAAATATTACTTCTCTCTCATTAGAGGTTGATCTTGACACAAAAACCAAACAAAACAGATAAGGAGCGGTTATTACCGACTCAAAGAAACAAAAACAAACTGAAAGCAAAAACAAATTGGGTTGTCTCCCAAAAAGCTCTTTCTTTATAGCCATTAAGATGGGCATGATAATTTTGAAGACGCTCACATAGGAATATGAATTGAAGTGAAAGACAGCATTAAGAAGCAAAAATACACATGTTTAAGTCTAACCCACTTCCTATGCAAGGGAATTTTGTAAACAAACAAGTTGCTGAAACCAGAGGTTACTAGCATAGGAAGGCAAAACAAGTGCAAAATAAAAACTTTCAGCATAAAACGAGGAAACTTGATATTATTGAGATACATAAGAATACTTTTCCCTCTCTCATAGTAACTTTCAGTATCATGCATATGTTGGAAATATGCCCTAGAGACAAATAGTATTAAGGACTATTATCATATTTCATATAGTTTATGATTAAGTTTTATATCATATTATAACTGTATTGAGTGGAAACATCAATACACGTGTGATATACAAACAACCAGGGGTTCCCAGTGAAACTCTAGTCACTTGTTCATTGGTCAATAGATGATCATGTTTCCTGATCATGTGGCATTTATGCCAGTTGGAAACGAGGTCATCTCATTCGGAGAATGAGATGATGAACCAATACCCAACCTAAACATAGTGACCCGATCATGTCACGAAGTTCAAGTTACAATGATTAGAAATGGATCCTCGTAGACTGTTCCTTAGACCGTCAGGCTATATCAATCACTGTCTCCCGAGAGTGCTTAGATGGCATGAAACTCCATCTGGTAAAATGGTGGTTATAAAGGTGTGTTCAGGTATTCGAAGGAAACCGTAGAGGCAATATATGTCAAGAGCGGGATTTGTCCGTCCATGTGACGGGAAGATACTCAAGGGCCCACTCGGAGAAGTTATATCCAATAGCTGCGCAACGTGTGATTAGATCACGGGGATATCACTTGTCAGAACGAGTCAAGTAGCATTGTTCAGTAACGAGATTGAACACGACATGGGGATGTCATTGATCAGATCTCGGGCAATGCAAGTATTGAGTAACAAAGGGAATAAGACACGATTGTCCCGATTCAAACGATGAAAGATCTTCATGGAACGCACATGGGTCACATGGCCATCCAGGTCCCTCTGTCGATCATTGGTGCAGGAGTGTCCCAACCATGTTTGGAGTGTTCCTGAACCGTGGGGTATCACGCTTAAGGGCTTGATGATGCTTAGAGAGTGTTTATAGGATCGGTAGAATCGCCGAAGAAGAGAAGGGAGAAAACCGGAAGGGTTTCGAGAAGTCTGGAGGATGTCCGGAGTGGAGGTGGAAGGTGTTGCATAGCCACGGAGATTGAATAATATGTGAATGAATGATAAATCTTGATTTAATCATTTATTCATAATTATTTAATAAAGAGAAAATCAATTAAAGGTCAAAAAGGCTTAATGGGCCAATTCCGGAGGGAGAGGGCCCATTAGGGGAAAGGAGAGAGGGAAGAGGGGCCAAGGGGGAGGCCGGCTGGGCCTAGCCCCCCCCCCCCCCCCCGCGCGGGGCCCACTAGGTGGCTGGCGGCCACCTCCTCCCCCTCCTCTCCTTTAGTCCCACCCCGGATCTTTGAGGGAGGTAGTACCTCCCCTCCCCCTATATATAGTGGGGTATTTGACCTAGAAAAATACACCAATAATCAATAAAGGTCTCCCCACTTTTGGGAGGACCTCTAATTGATATTTTCTCTCTCCCCCTCTCTCTCTCGTGACTGTGGTCCCAAGTCTGGACTGCGTGAGCGAGAGACATCTTCACTGCGGAGCGCCGTCGTGCCGCGGGATTCGGATCCGGGAGCTCTACTTCCGCAACTACTGCTCGATCAGGGAAGCGGGAGTCATCGTCACGCACCGGACATGTGTAACTCCCCGTGAGGTGTCACACTTGAGGCACTTAAGTTGTTGGAGCCAGAAGGAGCGCAAGGACTTCATCACGACCTTGAGGTCGGCTTCGGCTCGTCTACATCAACCACGCTCTCCTGAGCATTGACAATGCTTTTTGGTCTTCAAGGGTAAGTTCGCGAAAAGCCCCTCCTGTTACTGTATTACTAATAGATAGGTCCTGGCAGCTTCAGGGGTTCAGGGGCGTGGAGTAAAATTTATTGTTTTCATACGCGGAACCCCTACATCATAAACTTAACAATATAGCTATCACAAGCACCATCGTAGCAGTGATCACTTATCCTAACAGAAAACACAGGAATACTAGCTCTCATAACACTACTTTGTGAAACAATATTAGAGGTATCCTTACAAAGGATAGTGTGTCCCTCTTTTTCATATTTAGTGACAAAGGCTTTCACATTTGCTATTATAGGTTCATTGATGGCCCAAAATATATCGAGCTTGTTGGGGAACCCCAAGAGGAGGGTATGATGAGCATAGCAGCAAGTTTTCCCTCAGTACGAAACCAAGGTTATCAATCCAGTAGGAGCAAGGAAACACCCCAAAGGTGTTACTAGCTGAGCTTTGGCAGGGTGCACTACCGGTGCTAGTAGCAACATGGAGACCTGCACAACACAACCACAGAACTTTGTCCCCAACTTGCGATGAGGTTGTCAATCTCACCGTGTTTTGCGGAAAACAAAGGATTAAACGTATCGAATGGAAAGAAGTAAAAGTTTGCAGAAAGTAAACACAAAGTAGTAAACAGTTTATAGATTGTATGTAAAGAAAAGGACCGGGATCCATAGTTCACTAGAGGTGGCTCTCCTTAAGATAGATAACATGCTGGGTGAACAAATTACAGCGGGGCAATTGACAAACATCGAGAAAGTAATACATGCATATACTAATCATCTTGACTCCTTTGAGACTTGATTGGGCATTACAACATTATACATACCCCGCCATCCAACTACATCTATGACTAATAATCCACCTTCAGGTTATCATCCGAACCCCCTCTAGTATTAAGTTGCAAGCAACAGATTATTGCTTTACGAACTGCGTGTAAAGTAAACAATACGATTGTTCTATGAACAAATGATTGTTGTTTTCTCCCTAGTAGCAACAGCACATCTAGTACCTTAGAGATTTTTGTCACTTCCCCAGATTACCAGAGGCATGAACCCACTATCGAGCATAAATACTAACTCTTGGAGTTGCTAGCATCTACTTGGCCAAGATAGCTACTAACAACGGAAAGCATGCAAGATCACAAATAACAAAGACATGATAGAATCAATAATCAATCTAAAATAGCATCTCAATATCCCTCGGATCCCCGCAAACACAACATGTAGGAATTACAAATAGATGATCTTGATCATGAACCCGTAGTCTAGAGATGAACTACTCACGCATCACACCGGAGGCTTGCATGGTGATGAAGAAGACCTCCAGGGTGAATTCCCCTCTCCGACAGGGTGCCGGGAAGAGCTTCAGATCCCTCCCGATCTAGGGATGGAGATGATGGCGGCTACACACTCTTTCATGGAATGTTAATCGGGTACTTAGGGTTTCTGTATTAGAGGCATCTTATAGGCGATAGGGGAGGTCGAGGGGGTGCCTAGGGTGGCCAGACCACCCCCTGGCATGGGCCAGGCTGGGCCGTGCGGCTAGGTGGTGTGGCGCCCCCCTGGCCCCTCTCCGTCTCGTATTCTGGCACTTGATGACTTCCGGAAAAATAGGAATTTTGGCTTTTGTCCCGTCCAATTCCGAGAATATTCATTTTCTGACTTTCCTGGAACCAAAAATAGCAGAAAACAGGCAGCTGGCATTGTGGCTCTTGTTAATAGGTTAGTCCAAGAAATCATATGAAAAGTACTCCAAAGTTGGAACAAAACACAAGAAAGTGGATAAAACCAAGCATGGAACATCAAAAATTATAGATACATTTGCAATGTATCATTCATCAACCATAGGTTCAATAGCTTCATTCGTACTTTCATTAACCATACTAGCTATCATAGAGTGTTCCTTCATCTTAACTGGGAAAGGCATTTTCTCAATATAAGGTTCAGGTAAGACATGATTAGCAGTATAAACTTCAGTATTTCTTGCAGGAACACTCTTAGTAATATCTTTATAAGGTTCATGATACTTATTCCACTTCTTTTTAGGCACTTCAATGTAGGAAGCAAAAGCCTTAAAATAAGAAGCAATAGCTTGAGAGTCTAGACCATAAGCATTTTTTATATTTTGAAAGTCATCAGTTCCCATAAAAGTTTCAATGCATTCATAATCATAATTTATACCTGACTTTCTACCTTTGTCATTCTCCCAAGCTTCAACATTGTCTTGAATACGGTCCAGAAGATCCCATTTAGCTTCTTCTTCCATGCGAGTGAATGATCCAGCACAAGAAGCATCCAATAAATCCCTGTCATGTAGAGGGAGCCTTGCATAAAAGTTATTGATAATAATATTGTTGGGGAGCTCGTGAATGGGACATTTGAGCATTAGTAACTTCAATCTCCCCCAAGCTTGAGTTGTACTCTCTCCATCAAGAGGCCAAAAGTTGTATATTTGATTCCGATCTTTATGAATCTCACTAGGAGGATAAAACTTTGAATAAAAGAGAGGCACTATTTTATCCCATTCCAGAGCTTGACCATTCTTCAGAAGCTTATACCATTCCTCAGCTCTTCCTTTCAGTGATAATGAGAATAACTTCTTCTTAACTTGATCTGTAGTAATACCTGCACCCTTGAACAACCCGCATAATTCGTGTATAAAGAGTAAATGATCACCGGAATGGACTGTTCCATCCCCAACATAGTAGTTATCCATAACACGATCAATAATTCTTGTAGGTATTTTAAAAACATCATTCTCAGCAGGTGGTGGTTTATCTAGTACATTAGCAGCGGTAGTAGCATTACCAAATAAGAAACTCAACAAATTATCCATAACGAAAATAAAGCAACTAACAGTAGTAAATAATACTCATAGTATAAGTTTCCTTTACCAGTTCCACTTTCCAATAGCGCTTCACTCCCCGGCAACGGCGCCAGAAAATAGTATTGATGACCCACAAGTATAGGGGGTGTATCGCAGTATTTTCGATAAGTAAGAGTGTCGAACCCAACAAGGAGCAGATGGTGATGGCTAGTGGTATGGATCAGGAATTCTCTGCAAATACTTAGCAAACGGATTTTTAGGGGTTTTTGATAAAGCAAGTAAACAAAGTACGAGTAAATAAAAGACAGTAGGAATAAATGCAACAAGTGGCCCAATCCTTTATTCAGCAAAGGACAAGCCGGTTGTATTACTTAAGATGACCAAACGTTCTCGAGGACACATGGAAAGACTGGCAAGTGCTTTCGCTTCATATAGTTGATTAATCTTCTTTAGCTTGCTAAGTGTTGTGTGGGTGAACCTGTGCTAATGTACCGACCTTCCTAGGACTAATACATACTTGTGATTATACCCCTTGCAAACATCCGTAAGTACAAGAAAGTAATTAAGGTAGAAACCTAACCACAGCTTTAAACTCTAAAATCCTTACGTCCATTGTGCAATGGTTTCCTAACGGGGGTTCAGGTTTCTGTCACTCCGGCAACCCCTACGATTAGTAGCCAAATACGCAATGCATTCCCCTTCCCATATAGGTGAAGTGTTATGTAGTCGACGTTCACATGACACCACTAGAAGAAGTACACCCAACTTAAATATCAAACTATTGAATCTTTCTCAACACAACTCCACTACTAACAACATGACTTCTCCCATGTCCTCAAGAACAAAACAAAATACTCACAAGACATCATATGGATCATGATCAGAGATGGAATAATGATGTATAACAATCTGAACATAAACAATAATTCAATGGTTTACTCAATAGCATCAACTACAAAGAGTAATCAACACCGGGAAAGTTTCCCCTATGAACTATGCAAGATTCAACCCAATTGTTACAGCAATATGGAGATGGTGATGAGGGTGCTGATGGTGATGATGGTGGTGATGATGATGATGATCCCGATGAAGTCCACCTTGATGGTGGTGTTGATGGCGACGATCTCCCCTCTCCTGGAAGGAATTCCCCGGCAGAAATCTGTCTGCCAGAGAGATCTTTCTCTCTCGGTGTTTTCCGCCCCGCAGAGGCGGCGGAATCTTTCTGTGGTCGCTCCCCGAGTATTAGGGTTTCCGGAGGATTATATACGCCAGAGGGGAGAGCCATAGGTGGGCTAGGGCGGCCACACCACCTGGTGGCGCGACCTAGGGTAGCCCGCGCCAGGGGGTGGTGTGGGCCCCCTGTGGCCCATCTCCACTCCTCCTTCTCGCTTCCTTCGTCTTCTAGAAAAATAGGATTTTCCATATATTTTCCCGGATTTTCTGATCTTCGCGAATTTTGCCTCCAAACAGCATCTTTTCCATCAGAATCCTGACTACAGCGGTCCATGCTCCAAAAGTCATCAACCATGCAAAAACAGATGAAATTACATAAGTATCACCTCTTAATATGAAATATATCAATGAATAACAGTGAATTATGACATAGAATAGTGATGAAAAATGGACGTATCACTCATCTATGTCCTTCTTGTGATCCTCGAGTTGTGCGTTCACCGGCTGCTGGCGCTTGAACTCTTGGATGAGTAGCCAATGGTATCCCATCAGTATCTCGCGTGATGTGTCTGCTGGCAGTGGGTTGCCCTGTAGGGCCTCCCTGTATCGTGCCCACTCAGCGTTGTTGAGGTGGATCTCCTGTCGCATCGACCCGTTGTTGGCATGTTTGCCCTGATTGTCAGGGTTGGGCGGTATTGGCTGCTCACCGTTGGCGGGACCAATGATGGGAACTCGATTGGCAGGCCTGTTGTTGGTAGGCCCGCTGTTGGTAGTGTTTCCTTGAGTGCCTCCATCGCCGTTGTTGATGACGACACACATGTGGTGGTTGGGGAAGCTACTGCTCTCGCAACTCTCAGATCCGGAGCTGTAGGTGCCTTCCTCTGATGATAGATTGGTCAGATCGGAATCGCAACTATTGTTGCTATCCGTATTGTAGGCTGAGCCCGACGCGTTGAGCTCGCTCGGAGTGCCGATTGGTGGTGGGAACCACGAGACAGGTGCAAATGAGGGTGTCGTCGGGTGATCGGGGAAGCGGAGCGTTCCGATCTGGCTGACCTGGAAGCGTAAGCTCCCGATCGTCATGCCGATTCCGTCTCCCACGGACTCGAAATCCGGGCGAGTTGCCGTCGAGTGGACGGTGAAGTCGAAGGTACCGAAGAGGAGGGGATTCTCCACTGCAGCAGAGTTGTAGATCGCAGTTGATGGAACCGAGAAAGCCGCAACATCTACACTCTCATTTTCCACAGATGGCGCCAATTGACGAGAGGTTAACTCGTCAATGCCCATCGTTGATGGACTTCGGTTACAGGAATTGGGGAGCGCTAGAGACATCGATCGGCTAGCAAACAAGCACATCAGGGACACGTGGTTTACCCAGGTTCAGACCCTGGAAGGGATCCTACTCCTACGTGTGTGCTCTTGAATTATCGAGGAGTCAAAAGTTACGGGGTGTGTAGATGTAATCTGGCGCTGTGTAAACTAGGGTTGTGGATATCCTTCTCGCTGCTCCCTCCTATCATTTATATAGGGAGGCTAGGTATCGGGATAATAGGCTGAGTCGGTTACATATTAGGTTTTTCCCCTTTAAATTTCTATTTATTCCTTGTCGTGTTCTTGAAGGAGTCGCTTGGGCTTGGGTCACCCGAATCCTTGGTGGGCTTCAGTCGTCCCACAGGCTCCTATTGGGCCAAACCGTATAGGCTCATCCAGGGTACCCGTGGGGCATACCCATGTCAGGCACGTTAACATCCCTGGACCATATGTGGTCTCAAAGTATATTGGTTTCTTTCATGACGCCAAGTCAGTTTTGGTCAGATGTGAAGTCATCTGATCATCCTTTCTATTAGCTCGGTATTGGCCAACTCGATGTACTTCAAAATGTTCATTGCATAGCAAGTGTCTGACCAAAGTTTCCATGCAAGTGATATCTCCAAAATTACCTAAGTTTTCATTCATTTGTGGATATTTGATATAAACAAAAATATATTTGGTTAGGTACAACATTGTTTTCCTAACTCAAGAACCGTCGAACATCCGATAGTTCTTAGTCTACATGTTGCTCATCATCTATTTCTAATAGACCCTAGATTTACAATCTTCGTGATAAAGATATCGTGGTGATTAAACGTGTGCTGAATATTTTTCCTTTTCCATATTGTTCAGTGTAGGTCTATGTGTTGTTTAAGGTTTTTTTTTTGCATTTTATTGACAGAAACACGATTCATCGCAAATGATTTTTTAGTTAAGACTAATTATTTAATTTTCATTTGGTATACAATCCCTTAATAATTTCTTGCTGGTCTCTCTGTCTCTAATCGATGTTTCCGGTGGCTAGCTCTTCTATTTTACAGGCATTACCATAATAAATAAAACCCTTCAACCCGCACAATAACTCGCCGGCTCCACATGAAAACCACCATGCCTATTGCGGAGTGTCAAAACGCATTATAGGCGGCGCGGCGGCGAAGCCCGCCTATCAGCCTACTACAGAATAACTATAGTATATAGTTGTATATATAATAACTTCGTACTCACGTCACTTGACTCCGCAGAGATGAGAACAAAATTGGCAATGCGTTGTACTAATAATATGCTGGTACCACGCATGAACAGTGGGTAGAGATATTCTTAATTAGCCACTTATTAACCACACCATCTCACGCTAGGGCCGCGTATAAAACACGCGCGCCGTGACAATATGCCGCAAGTAACCATCAAAGATGTCGTCGTCTCACAGCTAATCGATCACCGCACCTCTACCATCGTCGAGATAAAACACAAACCTGCCTGTCCTTTAACCTAAAAGAAGAGGAAAAATAATGGCCGAAGACCGAAGCAAGAGGCGCCATCTCGAACCCTCCGGAAGCGGAAAATGGCGGGCCACGGATCAACGTCGATGACCTCAAGGCAACAGCGACTCGTCACCAGTTGATGATGGAACCGTTAATTGAGCACCCAAAGACTCGATTATATTAACGAGTAATTAATTGTACTACTAAATATAATCAAGAAAGGCAGGACAAAATTTCGTGGGATGGATCGTGGAACATTACAATTCGAGTACGGCGGCTTCACTGTCGTCGTCATTTACATGGCTGCTAAATTATCTCGGTGCGCTAGCTAGCTGATGGCTGATGCTACTACATGACAAGCTAATAAGCTAATGGGCTTGGCGTGGTGTTGGTGTGACGGCGGCCGTCCGTCCGGCCTCACATGACGGAGCAGGCGTTGGGGTTCTCGTCGCTGAACATCTGGGGCGCGTGGGCAGGGTACGACGACGCGTAGGGTGGTGGTGGTGGTGGGTAGTACGCGGCGGGGCCGGCGTTGGGGTAGAACGCGGGATTGGGCGGCGGGGCGGCGTAGTAGGCTCCGGGCGCCGCGTTGTACGGCACGTGGTACGCGTACGGCGGGGGCAGCATCTGGTACATGCTCGGGTCCGCCATGGGCACTGGCGCCACGGACTTATCCTTTTTGTCGCCGTCCTTGTTGGACTTTTCGCCGTCGGCGCCAGCGCCCTTGTCGGCTTTCTTTTGGCCTCCGTCGTCGGCTTTCTTGCCGGGCGTGACGATCTCCACCGGGCGGCTGAGCTTGTCCCTGAGGTAGCCCGGCAGAGCGGCGGCGTCCATGGTGCCGGTCACCTTCACCAGGTCCTTGGCGGCGTCCACGGAAACATCCTTCACTCCTGGGAACAAGAGAACAAGTTGTCAGATTAATGATTATTATTCTTGTTTCCAGGTAGGTGTAGGAGTCCTGGAGAGAGAGGCAAATTAAATTAAAAGGGATCTCACCTTTGATCTTGTAGACGCGGCGCCTGATGCGGTCGATGCAGCCGTCGCAGTGCAGCCGGATCTTGAGCGTCACCGTCTCCTGATGAAAAAGCAGGCAGAGGAATTTGAGACCAGTCTTCCACTCAGAAGAATACACAACTGAATATCCTACTAGCCGCGGATCGAGTCACGAACCTCTTTCGTCTCCTTGGGTTTCTTCTCCTCCTTATCCTTGGGCTTGTCGGCCTTCTTCTTCTCCGGCTTGTTACCCTTCTCTGCTTTCTCCGGCTTGTTGCCCTTCTCTTTCTCAGCAGGCTGCTTCTTCTCACCACCACCGTCGGCCTTCTTCTCCGGCTTCCCGTTCTCTTTGTCGTCCTTCTTGGCCGAACCGGCGCCGGCGAGGACGATGTGCACGGGCTTCTTGGCCCGGGCCTCGATGCGGTCCTTGAGCTCCGCCGCGTCCGCCGCGCCGGTCACCACCACCTTGTTCGCCGCCGTATCCGTCTTGACAGAGTCCACGCCTGCGTATATAAAAACGGACTCCAACGGTCAGAGGGAGAAAAAAACAGAGGAACCGCACGCACGCACGGCGGTGGGCCGGATCAAAGAACATACATACCAGGGGCGTGCCTGATGGCCCGCTTGACCTTGCTGGCGCATCCTGCGCAGTGCAAGTCGACCTTGAGCACGATGGGCTGCTGTTCCGCCGCTGATGGCACGGCGGCGGCGTCCTTCGTATTCTTGTCGCCGCCGTCCGCCTTGTCCTTCTTCTCCTCACCCATGGCGTGGCGTACGGTGGGACGGTGTGGTGGGTGGCTTAAAGTGGAACTCCGGGCGGGAGGTAGTTACTGCGGGCGTGGGCGCGTGGTCCGAGGAGGAGGCTGTTCTGGCCTTTGGATTGGAACTGGAATGAAAGTGGGAGGGGGCGGCGTTAAATAGCGAGCGAGTGTGTACTCGTGTGAGGTGGGTGAGCGGAGTGAAGGAGGAGGGAAGCAGCGGGAGGAGTTTGAGTGGCAAGGGCGGCCCGGTCTGGATCGGTGCGGAACGGAACAGGCTAGAGTTAGACCCACGCGGCGGGAAGGCTGTTGCTGTCCAAATAGTGGCTGATTGGATTGGAACTGGAACTGCTGAGTGCTGCTGACCAGTCTCGGGTTCATTCAGGAGGCTGCCTCGTCAAGGGTCATTGCGTGCCGCTCACTGCTCTCCCATTTCCTAGGTGGTTCCTTGCACTGTGCACACTTCGACTGGAGGAATTGTGGCGTGGGTTCAAACCATTTTCACGTGCGTCTTCTTGGTACATAGTTTCCGTTGCGTAGGACTAGAGCCAACTTGGTGGACTGCCATGGTCCAAGGAGACCCTGGCAGAAGCAGCCGCAGGCAGTGAAGCGCTGACCGTTCGTTCTGACAGAGGTGCCCCTATGCAGGCTGACGTCAGCACGATAACTGGCGAGGCGGTGCGTGGTGTGTTGTAGGACTCGACGATGGCCTGATGCTCGTCGCTCCTCTCCCACACGGCTTCCGCGGGCTCATCGTCGAAGTTGACGAGGCGTCGTCCTCCTCCTCTTCCTTCTCGACGAGGCACCGGCGGTAGTAAAAGTTATCCCGGCGCGCTGCACCCAACACGCTGGCTGGCGGTAATTCCCTGTAGCACCGACGCGCCTGTCCGGCGGTATTACGTTATAGCAGTGGTGCGCGCTTCAATGCATCGGCGGTAAATAATAAAAGCTCAAAAAATCAGCAGGGAAATCAGTACACAGGTAGTATATAATACACATGCAGTATAATACAGTCATTGGCAGTATAATACAGTACACATGCAGTATAATACAGTCACTGGCAGTATAATACAGTACACATGCAGTATAATACACATGCAGTACATGGTTCACAAACAAGCGACAAAGTTAATATACGAATACATTGTCTCGACCACGAACGAAGTAGATAGCGAGGTCACAAAATAAACTACAAGTCCCAACAAGCGGGCTAACACATCTAAAGTGCCAACACACATAACAGACAAACAAGCACCATGAGCATCATCACGACGAAGTTGGAGGTCTTCATCTGGTTCCTCCTCTCTCCTGCTAGATAGTGCGTGTATCTAGTTTCGGCTTCCACCATAGTGTTGTATCCTTTATAGTTATTTCCACTGAAACGGTGTATCTGTCTCCGACAGTCTTCCCAATCATGGTAGACTCCGAGAACCCTTCCCTTGTACACAACATACCACGTCATCTACAAGACAAAAATATTAGGCAACAGAAAGCAAGAGTTCACACGATCGGCAATAAAAATTAAATGATAGGTGCAAAAACATATAAAGCCATATAAAGATACTCTTATCAAATAGAGCCAACTCAAAAAGCATACCTCATATATACTTAGATTATTGGACATAGAAATATGCTATGATGGAACGGTCATCCAGATAGAATGCACAAGACATGAACTTGTGCAAAGCACAAGGCTGACCATCCCATCATGGCATAATCCCATATATATATTGCCGCGATATTTTAATCATCAGCATTAAAAAAGAGTAAGCAAAAACATGTAAAGCCTAATATAAAGATACACTTATCAAATATACTATGATGGAACAATGAGAGCCAAGTAAGCAAAAACATGTAAATTCACGATATTTTAATCATCAGCATTCTATAAAAAAGACCAAAGTAAGCAAAAACATGTGAAGTCGCATATAAAAGTATACTTATCAAATATGAGTCAGATTTCTATCTCAAAAACGATATTTTAGGACTAACTTAACATTTAAAGGACGCGGGTTGAGGAATATCATTTCTTACTCAAGGTCTTGGCGGGAAGGGACGAATGTCCTCCAGCATGTTGAATGGCCTCTCGTCGCGATAGGCCGATAAGCGGGTTTCTATCTCGGTATTAGTTGGTCGTACATAGATCTAGAAGAACAAGCCACCCACACACGAGAGACCCCGTTGGATAATTAAGGCAATCATCCGTTGGATGTGATGGAACTAAGCTCTCACATATTCATCATAGGAGTTCTCTATGTCTACTCTCCATATTTGGAGACTTTTTGGCACCAAGAGGGCATGTTGATCCCATACAAACTCTAACATGTGAATGATGGCGAACCAGACATCCTTCGCATTCGACGACTGCTGGAGGCAGGCGAACTTGGTTGTCTGGATGCATGTGAGGCATCCTCTAATTCGTATATGTTCTTTGATGGGGCCTGCCCTGATGGCGGAGCCATTTAGAGCTTTATCGAGAACAGACTTGATGTCCGTGTAGTCCTTCGGCTTAGCACTATCCGAGTCGAGATAAACAACGTGTGACTGTCACGGGTACATGACGATGAGGATGTAGTGCATGTCTCTGCGCAAATAAACCCATCATCCTCACATCACATGCAAAAGAATGATGAAAATATATGAAAGAAAGTAACGGCAGCTATTGAACGACTACTTACTCGGGAAAGTAAGGGAGGGGAAAGATTTTCTTATTCTTGTTCGCTACCAAGAATTTCTCGATATGCATTGTGGCAAACACCTGGTCTTGTGGGATGGCCATGACGGACTCAAGCATGTAGAAGGGTTCCATTATCGCGATGCCCGGGGTTTGCTCTACCATGATATCGTGCGCCATTTTGAGAGCTACTAGGCGGACCAAGGTTTGGTTGAGCCGTTTCAAGTGAAAGACGTTGAAGATGTCATCGAACATGATGAATAACAACTCTGCGGGGTAAGTATCCACAAAGGCCACGTCGGGGGGCACCTTGCCCACGTGGAGCGGGTAGGAGGGAGATTTTCTATTTACAAGATCCTTCTCTAGGTATAGAACATTGTCATGCACGCTCCTCATATCCCCGGTCATGAGTCCCTGAACCTCTATAGGCAGCATCAGTTCACCCAAACAATGCATGTTCCGCCACTGGGTGGGTAACCTATTTTCCAAAACCTTAGGCGTTGGCTGGCTCGCAAAGGCGCCTTTCTTCTTCGCATACCTTTTCCTTTGCTTCTTCTTCAAGCACGGGGGAGAGCCGCCTTCTCTCAACGCATGCATGGTCACACCAAGGAGTTCATTCGGGCTAACCAAAGATTGTTGATGAGCGGTGAAGGCGTCAACTTCCTTAGAAGTTTCTTGAGAATCAAACATCTTCATCTTCAAGCCTTCGTGTCTCCCCTCCGGAGATCATGGTCCATATCTAAACCGGTGATGAAATCATTAAGGGGATCCTCTCTGGGGTCATGTGTCACACTTAGAAGGATGATAAGACCCCTGAAATGCTGGCATATAGCATAATAATGATAGTTCCATCGCTAAAACACATATCCTTCAGTGATTCATCACATCTTCTTCTTTTCTTGATCGTTGTATACTTTACCCTCGTATCGTGACTTCTTATTGTGAACGGATCACCTGACCTAGGTAGCGTGGTCCTACTTCTTATGTTGGTATATCTTGCATCGTCTTCATCAGATTCTTCCATCATTAGGTCTCCGACGAGGCTGTCAAAGTCTTTCTCATTGGCGACTCCATCCATTCCGCCAACAATCATTTTGCCTCTCCTTACGACAACACAGCTAGGCTTGGACTTGGTTATGAAGAAGCATTGCTCCACGTGCTTAGCCAGAACCCATGTCTCATTTTGAGGTGGCGTTCGTGGATTTGTTGGCTTGAGGTATACACATTGTGGTGAAATATTTGTTTTCACACTTGACGGCCTTATCCCATCTGATACGGAACATCGGCACCTTCACCCCAGCATAGTCAAGCTTCCAGATCTCCTCGATCCTTCCGTAGTATATTTTCTTGACTTTACCCGTATAGGATTCCATCGTTACCCCCAAGTTCTCATATTTGCTGGTTTTGTCTTTTTTCCTCGGTGTAGAATGTGTACCCATTGATATCATATGCTTGATAAGTCATGAGGTTGAGGGAGGGGCCATATGACAAGTTCAACAATAGTTTATCGTCCTCATTAGTCATTGCATGATGATTATCATTAAGTCGGGCTTTGAACCAGTGCACAAAAGAGGAGTTGTGCGCTCTTAATATTTCACCACAGTGTGTATACCCGAAGCCAACAAGTCCACAAACGCCACCACTACATCACTATAAAGAACAAGAAGGACATATAAAATAGAGCTACATTTTGATAAGATATTATTGTACCATTAAGTTGTATCCATGTTGGCAAGTCAAAAATTCAGAACCAAATTTTGTTTTGGGAAAATTATAACCAAATTTTGTTTTGGAAAAATTATGACCAATTAAACGATTACGGCCTCTCGACAACTATGATCAACTCATTTTATCTCTGATTTCAGGGGTACCATATTCCTCAGTTGGTTTCTGAACTCCAGGATCAACAATGACATTTGCTAATCAAATATTTTAGGAACTCCTTCCTACAACATTGAAAACGAAATCAATCTTCCTGCAATCTTCTACACGTTACTATAGTCACTAGACAAGTAGACATCAAAAATAAAATTGAAATCTGAAGTCTCAAGGGGAAATTAACCTTCCGGTGGTGTGCCCTATTGAGATTTTTTAAAATTGATGCCTCTTCTTCCTGAGCTAGAGCCAGCGCTGCAGCTGCTTCTTCCTCCTGGGCATGTATCCACTCGGCCTCCTCGTCGGCATCCATTAGGGCGGGCTTGCTATGCGTGGCACTGGTGGCGGGGCAAGACCTGGCGGGCAGTGGAGGGGCGGGGAGGGGGTGGGGCGCTGCCTCCTGCTGATGCGTGCTAGCGCTGCGGGCCGCGGGTGTGGCAGCGACCGGCGGGAAAGAATGCGTGGGTGGGAGAGGGGGCGCGGCTGACCTAGCGGGGTGTGGCGATGGCCGGCGGGAGAGGA
This sequence comes from Avena eriantha, assembly GCA_910589775.1. Lineage (NCBI taxonomy): Eukaryota > Viridiplantae > Streptophyta > Magnoliopsida > Poales > Poaceae > Avena > Avena eriantha. Next base: position 392,016,081 of record OU342740.1, on the reverse strand, counting down.
GCACGTGGATATGGTTTGGGGTCGTTGTCTCGCGAGGGACACGACTGGATTGGGAGTCGGGCCCGTTTAGGATGTCAAGTGGAATTCCACCAAAGTTCCACTTCTAGTTCATTTATCAAAATCTATTATAAATTTTGACAAAAAAGTTACACTAGAATTTGACAAATTAACGATAAATGGGACTTTGGTGGGATCCTGCTTGCTTACGCTCGTTCCTCTATTTTCCTATTTCATAGCTCTAGATTTTTTTCTTCCCCGATGTGAGCCAGGTCGGTCGCCCACCCTCGACCCCTACTGGCTCCGCCGGTGACTGCGGCCCAGCCACCTCAGCTAGTTCGGTTCGGTGGGCTCGCGTGTCCTGCGTAACCGAGGGACTGGGGCCTATTTGCCACTCTTAGTGGGATGGAGGTAAATGGGTGGGTCCCCATGGTGGCCCAGTCAAAACATGTACGTTTTCCTATTATTTTATTTTATTTTTATTTTTGAGTTCTCTTTTATGTTTTATATAATTTGATTTTGTTGAAATTTTTCTGAATGTACAAAATCAAAAACTTTAGATTAGAAAAATATTTAAATTGAAAAAAAATGTTTGGATTGAAAAAATGTTCAATTAAAAAAAATCGAATTATGGAAATGTTCGAATTCGAAAATAATCAATTACGAAAATTGTTTATATTTAAGAAAGTAAGAAACAGAAAAAAAAAAAGAAAACTCGAAGGAAAAAGAAAATAGAAAAAAGCTGGAAAAAACCCACCCAAGGAATACTATTGGGCCGGTCCATTGCACGCGGGAGGGTGGGCGAAGCGTATTCCGTCCCGCGTTGAGCGGAAAATACGATTTGCCTGAGTGACTGCATGTGCGTGCCGACTCGGAGTCCTGACTCTGGCGATCGTTGGTTTCTGAGTTTCTGACTAGGTCGTAGGTTCGAGGCTTCGTGCGACTCAGCCTCCTCTCTCGCCTCTCGGCTCTCGCGATCAATCCATTGTTGGGCCATCCAAGGCCCTTTCTTCAGCGGCCAACGTAAAGCGTGTTGGCCTTTCCTCTAATAGCAACTCTAACAAGCCATGTAAATAACCAAGAACTATAAAATTCCGGCAAGTTTACATGCTCGCGGCAAATGTGTCGCTCTAGCGAACCCTGTAAACGCAGCCCGCCCCGTGCTCATATTTATCATCGCCTGTTTTGGACGCGGCTCGGTCGGTACAAGTAGCGCCCGCTCGAGGTCGAAAACCTCATTTCTCCACCGCTTCCATCCTAGCGTCGCTGCCGCCAGCACAAGCTCTGACGAGCAATTGCGCGCCGACTCCACCGCTGCCACCAGATCCGATTGATGTCGTACCATAGCGGTAGGTTTGGGGTAGGGGGATGGAGGTCCGGGGGCGACGGCGACGACGAGGCACACCGGGTGTTCATCCGCTCGGAGGGGGCAAAGAAGCGGGTGGCGCGATCTCCTCTCCCCCGGTGTCGCTCCGCGCGTACGTGCCGGCAGGGTGGCGCTCCGCGAAGTCGCGTGCAAACTCGCCGCCGCCCACTCCCACCGTTCGCAGGTATGCATACGCACACGCCGGTGAGGACTCCTCGTGCGCCCTCACTCCTCCATCCTCCGACTCCTCCGACGAGTGGAGCTCGCCGGCCTCTCCGCGTGCTCGCGTGGTCGGTGAGGCCGACTACGCCAACGACTCCGACAAGGAGCGTATGACGATGGAGATGCTGCTCCGCAGTGGCGGACCTACAAGGTATGCCGTATATGCCACGACATATCCTGCGCCCAGTCGTGCAAGCTTGTACCCCCTCCGTTTCAAAATATAAGATGTTTTAGTTTTGTGAAATGAGTGTATCTAAATCCTTTTTAGTACGTAAGTTCATTCATAAATGAATCTACACACTAAAAGAAATCTGAATACACTCTATCACAAAGCTCAAACATCATATTTTTAAACAGAGAGAGCACTCCTGAGGTAGCATGCAAAGCTGCCGCCATGCACTGTCTGGTTCAGCTGCGAATGCATACACGGCCATGCATGTCTGCAGCCATGTATGCCTCCATTAACCCAAGCTGAGCTAATGCATGCAAGTCTGCAGCCATGTATGCCTCGATTTAGGGACATGGATTGATCAGTTTGGTAGTCACCGAGTACTGTCCGTACTTCCTCTGTACAGTTTATTAGGCACGTACATAGTTTTATTTAAAATAATTATTAATTTGATCAATAAATTTTACATAATATCTCACAAAAATTATACCATTGGCAACTATACTTTTAAAGATGAATCTAATGATATAATTTTTGTGATATATTATGTAAAATTTATTGACCAATATTAGTGATCAAAGTTGTTCTTAAACTGCGTGTGTGCCTAATAAACCGGAACGGAGGGAGTATTAGTTTCTTCATTGCTTTGGCCAATAATCTACCCTCTTGTGCGAAAACTTTGTCTAGATAAGCTCGTACGTAGACATATTTTTGTGTTAGATACTACCTCCGTTTTAAAATATGTATAAGATGTTTTAGTTTTTGAAATGAGTGTATCTAAATCTTTTTTAATGTGTAGGTTCACTCTAAATCTATATAAACCTACACACTAGCGAAATCTAGATACACTTCTTTCACAAAGATGATAATTAGGCTTCCATGTATATAGGATTAATTTTTATATGGTGCGCTGTAGCTCTTTGGGAAACATCTTTTTTGTTTATTTATTACAATCTGACTCACGAATGATTATTTCACGGTCGAATACTTTGGAAAATTTAGGGTCGCACCCAACAACAAGAATTTAGTTCAATACTAGAATGCTCAGTCAACGGTGCTTATGTCCAACAATTTACCTCTTAAATTATAATGTAAAGTTCCTTTTTATCTAATTGGTATATCATATTTTATAATTGCTATTTCCTCTTTATATTTAAAAAAGTCTTTGTCAATATGCAACCAGATATTTTGGTACGGCATACCCTTTACTAAAATCCTAGATCCCCCACTGCTGCTCCGCGAGTCCTAGCTCTCGCGCTAGAGGGAGCTCGTCCTCAAGCAGAGGCGGAGCCAGGAATTGAACATAGGGGGCCGAGGTGACAATGTAATTTTTTTCATAACAAGTAACATTTATATAGTATATAGACCTATGCAAACAAATTTTAGTATTTCAACGTGAGACATACCCATTTCTCTATATCTTGAGTAATTGAGTCTAACTAAACCCAAAATACCAACATCGGTACGATATGGGCGTAGAAAATAATCACAAGGCCAATCAACTCATATTTTGAGCCACTATTTAATATTAGATTAATTTTGTACAGCCTAATGCCATGTCAATTACACAATTAGCTTGAAGATATTATATAGAGAATAAATTGAACTAAGAACAAATAAATACAGGATAGAAGCTTAGCCTTTAACAACAAATGTACATTTGGCTAGTCTTTGGAGTCACAAACCCAAAGGGCGCAGACTACAGGATGAAAAAATTCAGCCATAATATCTATGTACACAATAGATTAATCTATTGCCAAGTCAATTGATTAGCTAAACTAGTAGCTGATTGCAGTTCAAAAAATACTTGCAACTACAGAATGCATAGAGCATATCTGCATATGCATATAAATGATTCGAGGTACCTTAAACCCGTCAGATGCATGGTGTTGTCGAAGACGGCTAGCTTGGGCGTGCATCATCCGTCCATGTCCTGGTCAGGTCAGGACGGCTTCCTCCTAGCGCCTGGCCGGCAGGTGGCGATTAGCGAGGCGATAGCGACGAGCCGCCCTACGGAACCTAGCAGATCGATCTGATCTCAATACCAGCCGTGAGAGATCAAAGTATGAGACCTATACCTGCCATGACGTGAGAAGATGGGCTTTTTTCTTGGCTAGGTGGGCTGATCGTTGTGGCTACTACATGGATTAGTATTATTTTTGGGCTTAAACACTAATTAAGAACCATCAACCTACCGGCCATTAGCGCATAAACACTATTAAGTATGGGCTAATAAAATTGAGGGGGGCCGACCATTGGGGGGGGGTCTAGCCCCTGCTAGCCCCTCCTTGTCTCCGCCCCTGTCCTCAAGGATGCTGACCGCCACCAGGTTGTCGCGCCCGTCGAGGCGCGGCTGGCGAGGGAGCGGGAGGTGGCGTCCGTCAAGCTCGAGCAGCCGGACCTGATCGACCTCTCGGATGATTGAGGTCGTCGCCGCCCCAACGCCGCCGCAACCTGCAGCTCCCGCCATCGAGGAGCTCAATTTTGGTCTAGATTGTGGCGGCGCCCTCCATAGTTTATGTTTATTGACGCGCAGCTTTCGTAGCTTCTTCAGTTTGTAAATATTTGAATCACGCAAGAAACTTGATCGAACTTCGCTGTTCTTCAATTTTTTTTACCGCGAGTGCAAATATGCACTCGAGTTTACACTGTTCGTTCTGCGTTCGACCTGTTTAATTCGTTTTTTGTAGCCTGTACTTTAAGTATTCAGTTCGGGTGTTTACAGTACTTGTTAGAGTTGCTCTAATCATCTTCCTCTTCAAGATTAATAAATCCTCCAGAGAGATCGATCGACAGGCTACACAAGGGTAAGATAAGAACATAGAAGGGGATTAACGTGGTCACACCTTCTCATCAATTTGCGGAGCCCTTTTATTGTGACCGTTGATTATGAAGGTGAGAAGTCATTAAGTATTTAATTTCTATGGTGATTCTACTCTGTATATGTCAGCGGCCAGCCAGGGCTGGACACCTCAACTAAGAGCATCTTCAGCGAGGCTCCTAAGAGCAGGTACAATGCAAGGTGCCTAGCATGGTGCTTAGAATAATAAACCGATTTTCTTTTAAGCACTGGTGCTTATTTATACTAGGTAGATGCCTAACTAGGCACCTCTTTTATAGAAATAAGCACCAATGCTTAGCAAAATGGTTTGGTTTATTTTTATAAGCACTCCTCTAAGCACCTCCCATTATACATGCTCTAAGAGGCTTATGTAGCAGGGTGGGTTCCTCGCTTCAGAAGCACGGCACAAACTCTCTCCTTCAGGGAGGGTCGCTCCCTAGCAGCGCTCCCTAAGGACATCTCCACCGGGCCGTATCTGGCCGACCTAAACGGTCCATTTCTGCCCGTTTGAGTCGATCTGGGGTGACTTTTCGGTCGGGGTCCGGCCGACCGCGCCTAGCGGTGCGACTCATTTATGCGCGTTTGGCCATCACCAACGCTGGCGTAAATTTCAGTGTCTTCCCGTCGCCACGCCGTTTTCCGCCTTTCTTTCCCGCGACTTCTAGGCGTCTCCCGCTGCGACCAGGCGCCGCCATAGAAATGGGAGGGCACCGAGATATCTTGGATCATACCCGCGCCACCCAAGCACAAAACCACACCATGCCTGGCCGCCGTCGTCATCCCGACGAGCTCCGTGGCAACCCCGACGCCGGCAGAGAAGAGGTGCCCGAGTGCCCGCGGCTCTCGTGGTGGCCGATTCCGGGGCGCTCACATATTTACACGCTGCGTCCCGGGCCGCGTCGCCCTTTCTACAACTGTCACGTGACCACTGGCGAGCCTTTCACGATGGAGGTGGCGGAACGCATCTTCCTACCGGAGTACCGGCAATGAGACCAGCTCGCTTTGGTGCGTGGAGACCTCCGGGAAGCAGTGCGGGCCAATCCCGACAACGCTTCCCTGCATGCCCGTCTCGACCAAGATAAAGAGGAGGTGCAGGCGCAGCGGGCGATCATCGTGTCTCTCAATGACGAATGGTGTATCTGACCCGTCGCAGCCCTCGGCCCCAGCGCCGGCGGCGGCGCGTAGTTTTATGTGTGTGTGGTGTGCTTGTAACAAATGTTCTAGGGCTTGAATAAAGATTTTCATTGCAAATGGCCAATGCATACATTGATACATCGTACATGGCACGCGCACAACCTAGCCTACTCGTCGGATCGGAGTCGGAGGTCGAGCAGTAGCATCTCTGGCACATGTTGTCGTCGAAGACGCTGATGCCGAGCCTTCTCGCCATCATACTTGAAGATGAGGATGTTGCCCGCTTCGATCTGGTGCGCGCGGACGAAGCACTCCCAGCCGTTGCCGAGGTACAACTGGCCAAGGTGGTCGAACTGCAGATGGACCGGGTTGTTGGGTCCGCAACATAGAAAACAAAAAAATTCCTACGATGAGAACTACACACCAAGATCTATCTACTAGATACAGAGCAACGGGTGGACATACATCCATCAAGAACTTACCCTCGAAGACAACGAGTTTTGTTAACGAGTAGGAACTCGTGGTTGATGTAGTCGTACACTTGCTGATCTCAAGATCGTGTGGAAGTCCGAGCGCCACAAATCAGCAACGCATCCATCCTCGCACACACGTTCAAGCCACCAGACAACCTCCACCTCCTCGCTCCAGCGATGCAGTGGAAGCAGGAACTCCTTCCAGACGAAAATCCACCGGGAACATGTATCTCGCTAATCCGAGACCATGGGGGAATAATTCTAGAGGGGGAGAGAGATCCTTCACGAGGAGGGATCAGGAAGGAGGAGGAAGAGGGGGGCCTTTTATAGGAGGAGGGGGGTACCCCCTCCATGGCCGGCGCCTCATGGAGGTGACCCCTCACCTCCTCCATTCATGTGGTGGTAACTCCCTCCACATTAAAATGCATCTTCACATTCCCTTTTAAAGTCTCCACTTTAAATGCATTAAAATTCTCTAAGTTTAATGCTCTCTCATTTAATAAAACTCTTTTATTAAATTTATTCAGAATTTTGGTAATTACTTTAATTAACAAACATTCACATAAAACCCCTTGCAACATTTCAATATCACATGCAGAACCACTTTCTGCAATTTCACCCGAAACAATTCCGGTTTCTATCGAAACAATTCCTGCGCTTTGCAATCCTTTCGTCTGAAACATATATGCTCCAAAATGGTGTCCGGTAACTCTTAAGTGTGTCACCCTATGTTTTGCGAATAATGTAGACATGATTGAGACTCCTCTCAAATCAATAATCAGAAGCGGGACCTCGAGATCCATACTGACTCCTGCATATTCAACGATGAGTTCTGTGATCGTGAGAACCTTTAACGCTAGTAACTTAATCCCTTTGTCTCATGATATAATACATGTACGAGATTCGATCATCGGTATCCAAATACCTAGTTTGATCTCGTTACCGACATGCACTCTTTTCTCGTTCCCGTGATATAACATTCTAGTGATCACATCACTTGCTTGCAAGCTATCTTAATGTGATATCACCGAGAGGGCCTAGAGTATATCTATCCGTCATCGGGATTGACAAATTCCACTCTTGATCCATGAGCCTCAACATAACACCTTCGTAGCACTGAACCCACCTTTATAGTCACCCTATTATGGTGTGACGTTTGATGTTATCAAGATACTCTTCCGGTGTTAACAATTAACATGATCTCATGGTCTAAGGATAAAGATTACTCCGTATGATGTTATAGCAATATAAACATAATGACTTGATCGTAATGCTATACTTCGGATGGATGTTCATCACATCATTTCACAAATGCTGCGACCTTGTTATTAACAACATCCAATGTCCATGATCAGGAAACCTTGATCATCTTGTTAATCAACAAGCTAGTTTATAAGAGAGGCATACCTAGGAACCATTTTTGTTTATTAAACACACATGTATTGACGTTTCCGATCAATACAATTATAGCATGCAAAATAAACATCTATCATATACGAGGAATACATAATAACAACTTTATTATTGCCTCTCAAGGCATATTTCCTTCAGTCTCCCACTTGCACTAGAGACAATAATCTAGTTCACATAGTGATAAATCTAACACCCATGGAGTTCTGGTATTGATCATTTTTTGCCCTAGGGAGAACTTTAGTCAGCGGATATTCTACATTTAGATCTGTGTGTACTGTACAAATCTTTATATCTCCATCCTTGACATGCTCGCGGATGGAGTGAAAATGGCCCTTAATATGCTTGGAATTCTTGTGAGACCTTGGTTCCTTGGCGTTGGCTATGGCTCCATTGTTGTCACAATAGATCACCATTGGTTCCAAAGCACTAGGAACCACACCTAGGTCCATTATGAAATCCTTCGTCCAAACCGCTTCCTGCGCCGCTTCTGAAGCAGCAACATATTCCGCCTTCGTCGTTGATCTAGCCACCACAGGTTGTTTGGAACTCCTCCAACTAACTGCTGCTCCGTTCAAGAGAAATACGTATCCGAATTGAGACTTAGAGTCATCTGGATCGGTGTCAAAGCTAGCATCGACATAACACTTAGCGACCAGCTCTTCTTCATCTCCGTATATAAGAAACATATCCCTAGTTCTTCTTAAATACTTAAGGATATTCTTGACCCCTATCGAGTGTCCCGAACTTGGATCAGATTGGTACCTACTAGTCAAACTAATAGCATGTGCCACATCCGGTCTTGTACATAGCATGGCATACATTATAGAGCCTATGGCCGAGGCATAGGGGATCTTATCCATTATCTATGTTTCTTCCGCCGTAGCCGGACTTTGAGTCTTGCTCAATGTCTTGTCTTGCAACATAGGTAAGAACCCCTTCTTACTTCCGTCCATATTAAACTTCTTTAATATCCTCTCAAGGTATGTACTCTGCGATAGCCCAATTAGGCGCCTTGATCTATCTCTATAGATTTTAATGCCTAATATGTATGACGCTTCACCAAGGTCTTTCATCGAAAATTTGCTATTTAGATAACTTTTAACACTGTTTAAAAGATCTATATCCTTTCCAATCAATAATATGTCATCCACATATAATATCAGAAATGCCACATTGCTCCCACTCACTTTCTTGTAAATACAAGCCTCTCCATAAGTTTGGACAAATCCAAACTCTTTGATCACCTCATCAAAGCGGAGATTCCAACTCCGGGATGCTTGCTTCAGTCCATAGATGGATCGCTGAAGTTTGCATACCTTATTAGCATCCTTAGGATCGACACAACCCTTAGGTTGTATCATATACAACTCTTCTTCAATATTACCATTGAGGAACGCAGTTTTGACATCCATCTGCCATATTTCATAATCAAAATATGCAGCAATTGCTAACATAATCCTAACTGAGTTAAGCATCGCTACGGGAGAGAATGTCTCATCGTAGTCAACTCCTTGAATTTGTCGAAACCCCTTTGCGACAAGTCGAGCCTTATAGATGGTCACATTACCATCAACATCAGTTTTTCTTTTGAAAATCCATTTATTCTCAACGGCCTTTCGATCGTGAGGTAAGTCCACCAAGGTCCAAACCTGGTTTTCATACATGGATTTCATCTCGGATTTCATGGCTTCTAGCCATTTGTTGGAATCCGGGCTCATCATCGCTTTGTCATACGTCGCAGGGTCATCCATTTCATCAACCATGAAATTCACAACAGGATTGCCGTACAGTTCAGGAGCTGCACATGTCCTACTTGACCTGCGAGGTTCGGTAGTGTCCTCTTTCGGAGTTTCATCATCAATATCATTAGCTCTCTCTTCATTAGGTGAAGTCAACTCCGAAACAATTTCCGGTGCTGCGCTACTCGCCATTTCATGAAGAGAAGGTTCAATAACCTCTTCGTGTTCTACCTTTCGACTACTCACACCTTTCGCGAGAAACTCCTTCTCAAGAAAGGATCCATTCTTGGCAACAAAAACCTTGCCCTAGGATCTATGATAGAAGGTACACCCAATCGTTTCCTTAGGGTATCCTATGAAGACGCATTTTTCTGCTTTGGGTTCGAGTTTATCCGGCTGAAGTTTCTTCACATAAACATCGCATCCCCAAACTTTAAGAAATGACAACTTAGGTTTGTTTCCAAACCATAATTCATACGGTGTCATTTCAACGGATTTAGATGGTGCCCGATTTAAAGTGAATGCAGCGGTTTCTAGTGCATAACCCCAAAATGACAGTGGCAAGTCAGTCAGAGACATCATAGATCGAACCATATCCAATAAAGTACGATTACAATGTTCTGACACACCATTACATTGTGGTGTTCCGGCAGGCGTGAGTTGTGAAACTATTCCACACTCTTTCATGTGTGTGTTAAACTCGTAACTTAGATACTCACCTCCACGGTCGGACTGCAGAAATTTGATCTTTTTGTTACGATGATTTTCCACT